>OY292326.1:10084909-10785909 GCA_958496145.1 Heliothis peltigera | reverse complement strand
GGTTTTTGTTGTTATAATTTGGCCCGAAATTCGTAACGTTTTCATTAAAATAAGTCCGTTCTTTGACCGAGAGCGGCCCGCCTACTCTCAAGGGTCATTATACAGAAATGACAGATATGTATTTCAGTATTTAACCCTTTACAAATGAGGCTTAATTTCAAAAAGCTAAAGTTGCTAAGGCAAGATTATGAGGGCACGTTGAATATTTTATATTGTCTATGGGCTAGAGATTAATGCTCATCCTTCTCCGTGGGAGAGGAGGCCTGTGCCCAGCAGTGGGACGATAAAAAGGCTGATGATGGTCTAGAGGCCAGTTCTAAGAGGTGTAAGAGTATGGTGGGATCTTCGCAGGCTAAACCAGAAACTAACTGTTAATATAGAATGTTACAAATGGTCCAGAGCCAATATACACCTCTTTAGAAATCCGCACGTCTCTAATTTTATAGTTATGACCATTTTATGTCTTAAAATAAATTACAGAACAAATCTGAATCAGTATGTACGTATTTATTACTCCGTATGAGGACATAAACTAGACCGTCAAGGTTTAATTAACTTTGTACCATAAAGTTAATTGAGCAGTAAAACAGGAATCCCTATCCGTGCACACTAGGTGTATCGAATTTATGACATAGGTAGGTAGGTAGGTACATTTGATATAACTTCCCAGGATATTTCCCAGAATAAGGTGGCCTACGTCTTTCTTTGTTCCCAAGTGGTATTATTTGGGACCAAAATTTTGGTCACGAAAAATATATTTAATGGAGACATCGTTGTCCTTCACCTAACATTGAAAGTCTTTGCTGAATATGACGTTTAGTAAAGAATGTGTTTTTCTAAAGTATTCATTAACAGAAATAACCTAGTTTTGTGCTCAGTCTAAGGTAATACTCTTGCAAAACTATAACTGACGGGAAACGAACTAGATAGCTATAAATCTGTGCCTTATTTTCTGTAGAGCCTGACTACGTACTACGTGACTATTTCAGTATTTATTTATCTGTTTCCACAATCACCAAAGTTGAACCAATTTGCCGATCCCTAGTTTTGCCGGAAGTTCACGCCTCACAGTTCCGGCGACCGCTATAAATTAAGATTAGAACGATATCTGGCATTGCCTTCATATTTTATACGCCTACATAGAATTGTGAAGATGCTATAAAGATGCCTATCACATAGTCAGCATTGTTGAGGTTTTACCATAGAAAAGAAATGGGCAGAGTGCCATTGCGTGTGACATAATAAGCAGGAACGCGTCTAAATTTGTATTGTTGCCTCCTCTAATAAGGGAACAAAACTATATTAAGAATGTTGCATGTTGACAAAAAAATGTGGCAAAAAGACTCAATATTTATTCAGTACTTGCTGTGTGTTTGAGGATAAAAAATATTGGCATAAATCTTTATATTCATTAACTCGTACATAGCAAACTCAAACTCAAATCATTTATTCAAACTTGGCTGTAAAACAGCACTTTTGGAACGTCAAATATTACAAACACAGCCCCCAAAACGCCCACCCTTCACCACTTCCTATGTGTTTTTGCTGGGAAGAAGTGGCGCAACAAACTCCCCAGCAACACATGACTGTCTGTTGGTTTGAAGAACCTTTAAATAATATTTTTTCATACACGGACATGTTTAGCGGCCGACAAACTGATTTCAAAGACAGGTGATCTATGCTAAGACAAATATATCTATCTATGTATATAGGTAATTACATGCATGTTCAATATTATATTGCGCACATAACGCCATTATGAGTCTACTCAGGTCACAAAAGGTTTGTGCTTTACATAATGCATTATAGAAGATTATAATTGTCTATAGTATAGTATAATCAGTTACCTTAAATTACTTAGTATGTGGAATGAATGTAACAATGAGTTATGACGGCATTGCGTGTAGACAAAACAGTTGTTCTTTTCAAGAGCTCCGACAAGTTTTAAAAGAGGCGTAACTGATCTTCGGGCTGCAATGAGTGAAATCCCAGCTGGACCCCTTTGGGAAAATGGAAACCCCAGTATCCATTTTATAAAGAAATCTCCGTTATATTGCTGTTTACTATCTGACACGGAGCATGTTTTCCTAAGTTCCAATTTCCGTCCTCATGCGAATTCGAACATAAAAATCGTCTACATAACATGGTTATGCTAGTGTTAATGAAAGTAGCTAAAAAACTGCTTTCTTGGTTCAGCTGTTTCGTAAGTCCTGGTAACTTTTCACTAGATACATACTAAAATCACAACCTAGAGATAAATTTTTCAAAAACCAAATTAATGACTTTTCACCCATATCAAAAAGCCCCTATTAAACTGAACTATTCTTATAACAACACAAAATTAGAACAAGTAAACGAATTCACCCTCCTTGGATTAGCAATAGATACTCACATAAATTGGAAAACACACATACAAAAAATTAGAGCAAAGCTTTCAAAATTCTCTTACGCCCTACACGAAATAAAAAAAACTACCAACTTACAAACAGCACTAGTTACATACTATGCCTACGCCCAAGCGTGGCTTAGTTATGGCATCATATTATGGGGAAATAGTACAGACGCTCATACCATTTTCACCTTACAAAAAAAACTCATCCGAATAATTACAAACATCGCGCAAACAGACAGTTGCAAACCACAATTTCAAAAACATAAAATCCTCACTCTCCCCTGTTTATATATCCTTGAAGTATGCAAATTTGTTAGAAGCCATCCAGAATTCTACACTACCAGGCAAGATATGCAAAATAAATACGGTTTACGACACAAAAATAGATTAAATCTGCCTACATCCAATCTCAAAATACATTCTTCGGGTCCACTGATTATGTCGATAAAAATATATAACAAACTTCCAAAGACGATTAGAGATGAAACAAAAACTACTCTTTTCATAAGTAAATTAAAAGAATTTCTACATTATAAATGCTACTATACAATAAAAGAGTACATAGACGATAAATCAATAAAAAAATAAGGAAGATACACACGCATACAAATCCACACACAAACACACACCCTCACTCATATACGCACAAACATACACACATATACATTAATTCTACTACACACATATATATATATATTTTTTTTTTATGTCAAATATCATGCAAATATCATAGTCAATCTATTTAAGTAATAAAGAGCTATTGCATAGCTCTCTAATTTCTTTAAGCTGTGCCCAACCGGGTCCATATTGTTCCTTAATTAAAATGTACCACCTTTATAACATATGGAATGCTAATAAAGAATTGAGAAAGAATTGAGTATTGAGTAAAAATAACTTTCCATCGACCTTTTTCCTTGATGACCGGAAATCGAACTGATCACCATTTGGATAGCATTTAACTTAAGGGAAACTCTGTGGCTCGTTTGTGACACGCGTCATTTCTTCCTATACTCAATCTTGTACTCTTGTCTACTGCCTGCAATAACTATAAAAAAGTAACACATTGTTGTAAAAAATACTGTTGAAGTGTTATCTGATTACCGATGATGCGTCATTCTATGAGACACTTTTAACGACTTCCAAGTTTGTAAATATCTTAAAAGTATGTACCTACTACCTATACTAATTTTAAGACAGAGATCTCAACTAGCGACACAGATTTTCCTTATCAGTCATTCGGGCAATAAATCATTACACTCATCCGCCTTACACCAAATTTCGCCGCAGTTTCCTCGTGTTCACAGAAAACTCAGTAATATTACAGGTATAACAAAATATACGATTTTTGCGATTTTGTAGACAGCGATAGTAAATAGACATTTGAAATTGAAGCGACAATTTTATTTCGTATTCCAAATTCTGTAGTAATACTTAGCAAAGTGACTGAATTGACACTCTTGGTTGTTAACAGCGATGATTAGCTGTCTGTTGAAATAATAAGTCTACTAATAATAAATTTTCATTGTCACACAGATGTCGGAACATAGCGAAACTCCTATACATTCACATGCTGGGCTACCCGGCGCACTTTGGTCAACTGGAGTGCCTCAAACTGATCGCCAGTCCGCGGTTCACGGACAAACGAGTCGGATACCTGGGCGCGATGCTGCTGCTGGATGAACGGCAAGACGTGCACCTGCTCATCACCAACTGTTTGAAGAAGTAAGTGGAACTTTCTTTCCATCAATTTGTGGTATTTTTAGCCCTTAGATGAATATACACAGTGTCAACATCATTTGTGATAACTAACCTTACCTCTTGCTAAAGTATTGGTAAATGAATAACTTGATCCCAAGTTGGGGGATATTCGCGAAAATGTCGTAATATTATTTAAAAGTGAATTTGCTGACTCAATCTTAGTCAAAACCGCTGAATTATAAAAATAACAGGGGTCAGAAGTAAGACCCCAAAAGTTTGGGTAGATTTTCTTATTTCGGAGAACGGTTTGCCCAGTGGCGGGTTATGAAAGTCAAACGGAAAAATTGATATTCATACGCATTTAGAAACATTGAAAGTCGACCTCAAACTTATGGGTAAAGGCGAAAAGATGAATAATGATATAGAAAAAAATAAAGCGCGATATGTGTGTGAGAGGAGGCCTGTGCCCACCAGTGGGACGATAAAAAGGCTGATGATGATATAACTGGATAAAACAAACCACGCATTCTCTTCGATGTTATGTGCTATATTTCATATGAACCAGTCCTGTTAATATTACCTTAATGTAAAAGGAGGTTTTTAACGTTCAATTTATTCACGTTCAGTAAGTAATACGCTTGTATACGTACCATCGTCAGGTTACATTTAAACTCGAGGGGCCGAACGAAGTTAGTGAAATAAGATTAGGCCCACGGTTCCGTTTCCAATAACGACGAGCCTTGAACTTTCGAATGGCGTCTGGGGATCAATATATACTGGCCTAAATTATTCGGGGACAAAGTTAACGCACAAATATTTTTGAGGCAATCATTAGGTCGACTATCTGATTTGTAAGCAATAAAAAAAGAATAAAGTGTTTCTCAGATTCCAAGCTCATTACAAAACTACTAAATTACATAAACTTACATGTTTTGGTAGTCGACTTTCGCGGTGTTCTAGAGAAAATTGCCGAGTGGCTTCTGAAGGCCAATTCACCAGCGGAGAGTTCGTCGAATATTGGCCTTCTAAGGATTCTTAGTAAATGAGTTTTCCATTAGAACATTAAGGATCGATCATATAATTTCAATTTGTACAATCCTACCAATGAATATGCCTTAACCAAAACCTTGCTATATTCGATTTACGCAAAACTAACGGGCCATTCTTTATTACTTATGAAATAACGTTATGACAGGAAGCGAGGGATTACTCGACAGAACGCTTATGACTGTCATAATCCCATGTCCGGTGGTTCAACAATGACAATATAGCATATAGGTGCGCGTACTAAAATGAATTGTCTATGCTCAGTACAACGACTTGCGCCCACAGCATTTGCAACCCATATTTTCGTTGCATAAATTATAATCAACTTAGCGACATTGTCCCGTATTATAGCTAGCCTATTTTTTTGTTATACAGATTATTTGTAAGGAGGTCGTTTGCTTTACATAGTTCTTTGAGATAATCTCAGTGATTTTGACTTAGCCTCCGGGAACCACTTTAGGTTCGTTCTGTCTTGAAGGATATTTGTTTGCACTTATCGTAAGTCTCATGAAGGTTTTGAGCATGAAGGATGGATATAGGGGAAGAGGACGACCAAAGAAACGAGAGGTGGATTGCGTGAAAGTTGATATAGGTGGGAAGAATGTTACTTGTGAGATGACCCCAAATAAAATTTGGATACGGGCAGAAGATATTGATGATCTCGTAAAAGAAAAACAGTAAACAATTAACACTCTTATTACTCAATCGGTTTGCATTGTTATTTCCCTTTAATGGCTTACAGTATAATTTTAATGCAAGTAATAAACCCCCCAAAAAAGTAGGAAAAATTCACGGTTTCCACTAAAAAGTTTTTGAACTCATCTGCATAGATAATCCGAGCTACGACTTCCAAAACCGCTGAACTAAAATTTTAACAATTACCTACGCGCACTCTGTTCGGGGTTTTACATTTTCATTCGCTGCGCTTAACGGGCGGCCATTTGCATTTTGGAGTAGGATAAGAAATTTGCTGCCTTTTATCTAGCTACAGTATAATCAAGCATATTTTTTTGCCGTCACGAGTTACACGAAATTATTTAAAAGGATACCAATGCATGCCATGTTTTTATACTGTCCCAAAATAATCGCGTGTTCCATAGTATAAAATATTTATCAGCTTCCATCTGCTAAAATAAATATCGACTCGATCCAACGTACAATGCATTCTTGCATATTCACGTTACATTTAAAAAATGTATTGTCATTCAATTTTAAACTTGGGTTACAGTCTCATCAATTGCGATTCGAATCAGAATATGCAAAGATACAATCGATATTATTCGATATTTGCATCGATTTACCCGCCATTCATTCGTAACATGCATCGAGTCTTTTGTTTCGAGTCCTGGGCAATAAAAACGTGTCATCGCACTATTATTTATTGTGATTGGTTGTTGCATCATATGGCATGTTCCGAGCGTTTAATGGCGCATTTAAGGGTACCTATAGTTAAAGGTTTTTGTTACTTTGTGTTATACAATAAAGGGGGTACCCCTTAATTGAGCACTTAGTATCCCTGTTTTGCCAATTTGTATGGGGTGGGTCATAAGGAGTCATTTAGTTGTAAATGCCATCCCAATATATCTTCAAAGATTGTCTGCCAATAGTTAATAACCAAGATGATATGTTTACGTAAATTGCCTGTTTAGAAATAAATAAGAATAGTGTATTTATGACTAGGCAATTTCTTTTAAAGACATTCACAAATAATCAGTTTAAAATACCACATTCAGACAAAAATTCCAAGTAAGTAGTGTATTTTAAGATCGTGGCATATTCCCATATGTATCGTTTCTCAAGCTTATAGTTTGTGTAGGAGTATAAATATTATCCACCTCCACAGATCCTGTCTTGCAACTCCCACTCAAAGAATATTTGAAGGTATATCGCTATAATCGTGTAAAATGCTATCAAGTAAAAGATTAGCTTTCTTTATTTAAAACTGCAAGACTCGTTATACATCTAACTCATAAATAAATAGAAAGTGTAGCTTGAGGCCAATTCGCTGATATTCTGTAATTCGCTTTTAATTTCAGCAATTACACGATGCAAAGCCTCCGAAGAGGCATCATTACGGTCGTTGCTCCGACTGGCGCGACGAAATTGAAATATAAAAAGTTAATTAAATAGTTTTTTTTTTTAATATTTTGCCTCAGCAAAGTTCTTTCTATATAATATGAGACTTGGCTTGGGCACACCCTTCAGGTAATATTTTGAGAAACATTTGAATTGAATGAACTCTAGGAGCTGAGCAAACACAAAATAAATAGGTACCTACATATATTATTACCGCGAATTATCATCTCGCGTCATATATTATGTCAAATTAGGTAAAAAAAATGTATATTTGAAATTCCCACTCCAGTCATCGCACTCACCATCAGATAAGTGCTTCGTTTTAATGAATTAATAAGCATTTCGTGATTGACCTCGATTCATTGATTTCAAGTGTACCTTGCATTGAACCTTTTGTCTGGCTGATAGATACTTCAAACGAAGCTAAGGTTTTTGCTGAATGGCCAAATGGAGGAGAATGCGAGTGTCTTAAGTACGGACTGCCAGAAACTGTCAAATTTGAACCATATGCTATTCAGCGATAAAGTTGAAAATCTATTAAGGAAATGATACAGATTGTAGTATCTTGTTGAGCTGGCGTCCCTACATACAATACTATGTCTAAATTTCATAGGACTTGTTTAAAATGTTCATTAGGCGCTAAAAATGTAGCACTTTCCAGTGAAGTTACAATATTACGTATATATTTTCATAAATTAGTTGATAAAGCCACCACCTGCTATAATTATCGGAGTGAACATTGCGCTGTGTCGTTCACACCACGGCATGTGGCCTTGTGTTAACTATTACCTTAGATAATGAAGTCATTTTAAAAATTTGTTACACATTTTTGAAAATTCAAAGATGCCATATGCCTTATGTATGTAGTTACGCTCTTTCATACTCACATAAACTTTAGTATGTCAAAGCAATATTTTAATTAAAGGAAAACACCAAACATTGAAGTTGTACAGTTTTCCCTAATTACTTGTCTTGTCGAGATTGCCAATTACGTTTCACTTTGTAAAGTAAATCTATTTACCAACATTCCCTAACTTTAGTTGACAAATATTTTGTTTTGCTAATTGGCCCTTATCTTAATTGCTTTTACATCATCGTGTTAATACTGACGATTGAGTACTTTCTGATGTGATTTTTTTTAATTAATTCGTCATCGTCTGTGTAGCCTTTTCTGAAAATGTTAGGGTCCCCCCAACATGTTAGAAACATGTATGCTACCAAAGTAACGACTTCCAAAGATGCTCAAATGCCAGCCGGGACCCGCCATTTTAACGTTCATTCTGAAACACGTTGAATCTCGTCGTACCAAGATGGTATCCACTCCATAGACCAACCGATTCAAACGTTGCTTTAGCCCCGTGATTGTTCAATCAGTCCATCTGTAATTTATCCACAGGCTATTTTTAAATGTGTCCAGAGTTCCTATTATGATCCAGATGACTGATTGTGAAAAGTATAATATTTTTTACCGTTTAGCATCAATTTTAGATAATTTACATGTTTAGTTATTTGCACTTATCGTATTAATGTAATGAACACGTGTATACAGAAACAAAGTGTAGGTGTGCCTTCCTGAAGCATTGTTTTGTAACCACAAATTACCTTTACGTGACGAAACGGCGCGGCGTTTTTACCACAATATGCCTGATCCTCAAAGATTATTTGCGGAGCTAACACCTACGATGGGATGCTTTTAGCCAAGCTAGCTCTCCCACGCTCCTGATGCGAAGCGAAACACCCAAATAAAGATTGTGTGCCCAGGAATTCATAAATTATGTACTTTACTGGGAGAAGGTGGCTAATATTAGATATAGAATTTATGCTTACTTACAGGTAGACGAAAAGAGGTATCTTGTGATGCGTGTAACGAACTAAACTACTAATTTTCTTCAACTATTTTTGTGTCATTTTTTATTTTCTTTATGGAAATGGACATACTCAAGTGGAAAAAGTTTTGAAAAACACATACAAGTTCACATTTGAGTCAGGGCGGGGGTTAAAATATGCAACTTATTTCACCTGTAAGCCACATGCCTGACCTCCAACCTCTTTTGTCCACAGTGACCTGAACAGCAACACTCAATTCGTGGTAGGCCTGGCTTTATGCACCCTCGGGGCCATAGCTTCTCCAGAAATGGCAAGGGACTTGGCCTCGGAAGTCGAGCGCCTCATAAAGTCTCCTAACGCGTATATAAAGAAGAAGGCGGCGCTGTGCGCTTTCCGTATTATAAGAAGAGTTCCTGATTTAATGGAGATGTTCCTGCCAGCCACTAGGAGCTTGCTGACGGAGAAGAATCATGGTAATGCGAAAATTATTCTTCTGTTCTGCTTAGAAACATAAAAATGGAGGATTTTCTTTGTTCCTGTTTAATGAAACAGGCAATTAATTTTGTATGAACATTGCTAGGTGTGCTGATCACTGGCGTGACTCTCATCACCGAGATGTGTGAGAACAGCCCCGACACGCTCAACCATTTCAAGAAGGTGAGTCCTCCAGATCAAACCTTATTTCTTAGACATAAAGAACGATTTTCTCTCAGCCACATATGACATCATCCAATACTGATATTTACAGTTGATCAAATATAGATCTTATGTAGTCAAACTTAAGGTTGTGTTTTATAGGAATGTATAAATAAGAGGTAGGGTTGTCAATATTAATTTCTAAAAGATACATAATGAGAATTGTCTTAGCAAATGACATTTTTACGATCACATGGTCAGGACAGTAAACAAATGCGATATATCTCTTGCTAACCATTTGTGACATAATGTAAAGTACCGCTTTGAATGTCGCAACAACTAATATTGTACGTTCATTCGCAAATACATAATAATTTAATGTTATTTATCATCTTAGACGTGTACAAATGACGTTTTTACTTACACACTCATAAAGTAATATTGATTGATTAGCTACTCGAAGGATTATTTCTTAACTTTGAGTAATTGTATGTTTCTTTAGAAATTGCTGAGACAAATCAGATCTTTTTCTCAATCTTCGAAGAAAATTGTTTCTTTAGAAGTTTTTGTATACGGAACTTAACAATACAATGGAAATTGAAACCCTGTTTCATCATACAAAGTAATATGTAAATGATAGCTAGGAATTGAATAATATCATTGAATTACTTAGTGGACTTAACCTTAGCATACAGGCTCTGTATTATATACCTACGACACTTCGATTATTCTATCAATTAGGGAAACATCATAATTTATGCCGTTTCATTAAAATTAAAAAACATACATTATGAAATTACAATTTCATAAATTTCCCCGACGAAATACCCCGTATGCCATTTTCAAGTTGGCTAGACTACTTCATACTTTGGTCAGCTTTACTGCAGCTGAAACCGAGTCTTTAGATCCAAACTCGGTCTAGCCAGTCATATCAGGGCTCACGCTAGGAGATGAATTGCTTTGGGTCGCCGCTATCGAAACCGATAAGGAGGACTATATATCATCATCTTCCGAGCCTTTTTCCCAACTATGTTGGGGTCGGCTCTATCTGACCTCCTCAGCCCAGTTACCCGGGCAACCCAATACCCCTTGGTTAGACTGGCGACAGACTTACTGGCTTCTGACTACCCGTAACGACTGCCAAGGATGTTCAATGATAGCCGGGACCTACAGTTTAACGTGCCATCCGAAACACAGTCAGAAAGGAGGATTATATTTATACATAATAAACCTCCTTCAAATCAGTTCAATCTGATACTATCTAAATCAAGCGCATCCGATTTGTAATCGATAATTACACATAAGTCGATATCTAACCGTAATCGCCGGTCGTTAAACCTGTCCGCCTCGTTATACTGGTTTTGCTTTTATTTGATACTAACGGTTACCCGCAATTCCTATCGGTACTGTTTTACTACTGCATAGAAGATAGCCACGTGGCCATAAATCCTAGGAATTCGTGGCTATAAAGTCACTTTATATTGCCGAAGATAATATAATATTCTAAGTGACATTTAAGTAGTATTTGTATTATAAATTTGGCCAGCAGTTTCAACCGCGTCCCGTGGGCACTACTTCGCGCACACTGTTAAAATCCAAGCCAATTCAAGCCATTAGCCAATATCCTTCCTCAATAAATCGGCTATCTATAACTGAAAGATTTTTTCAAATCGGTCCAGTAGTTCCTGCGATAAGCGAAAGCAAACAAAAGAATAAACAAACTCTTGAGATTTGTAATATTATTATATGTAGATACATTTGCATGACAGCCTTCTGAAGGTGGAAAAGCGTGTTATGCAATATTACTTAAAGGGCTACATACTTCAACATTGGCAGTTAGGTGGATAGTTTAGAAATCGCAAATAAATCACAGCAAGACAACCATGTTCAGTTATAAATGTCTGCTGCCAATAGACTTCATACGATTATCCAGACCAGATGCGTAAATGTGGAACAAACAAAAGAAGTATCACAATTGGGATGTGGACTAGGTCATAAATAAAATACTTTATCATATTCATTTTGTAAAGCATCTTAAAATAATGTCAGTTTAATTTATCGTTTTAAACGGAAAACTGTTTTTATTTTTTTATTGATAATATAATCAAAATAAGTATATGGATTGATGTGAAAAATCTGTGACGTCATATGTGGTGTTTAAATACGAATTTCATAGAGAGTAACCGTTTTTGACAGTTCTATAAAAGTATTGAATTTGACTAGTTGTCCACATCCCTAGTATATATTTTGAGTTTCAATTGCAGAGTCCATAAAATATCAAGTAAAATGTTCCAATACAAATACCAATGTAAATATACACCTCATATACTTATCAAGTCGTGTCGCACCGTGCGTCTTATCTCCCTCTTATCATGACATTATCAATCGCAACGTGAAAACGGTTTGTTAGTCTACATAGTATTGTTTTTATTATATGACACGTTAATCATTCTTCTTCAATAGGGAATATGCGTGAAAAAAATATTGGCAATCTAACTAATTCATCAATAAATATACAAAAATAGAATACGAACTATGAAAAAAATATCGAAATCAGTAGAAAAACAAACTAGATTCAATTTTAAACAAGTATACCTGTCCCTCTCACCAAAACGCTATATTCAATGACAGCCTTACGGGCGTGTGTAGTTATGACGTAAATTTTACACTCGGACTTCTCTTTCTTATTAGCAGTTTTGAAGATTTGTAACTTCTTCGTCGATAAATATGTATATTGTAAAAATTCTTTCATATTTATTTATTACAGCTAAAAGTGTATTAATTTAGTGAATAAAAAAATTACACGCATATTCCCCATTGCAATTAAATAGAACAATATCCGGTTTTGTGGGTCTTAACCATAGCTATTGGTTGAAGGGGAAATTTCTTATAACAATAGGTTCACAATGCGAACGATTTATAAATAAAACGTACATAGAAAATGATTCATCGATTTATCAAATATTTCTATGAAAGTCATTTATAACGTGCGCAGTTTATAACAATATAAAGAGTGTTTGCACTGATATTCTGATAATGAAATGGATTAAAATAAAAGTCATTTCAACAGAGTGGTTATTAAAGCCGATTAATAATAACCCTAATATGTTTTCACATGCATCATGACTTGTTGTCAATATAATATCTAAAAATACTAGTACGCCATATTTTTACATGTCATCTAAAACATGCTAAAAAGTCAGAAGCCAATAAGTCTGACCCTAGTCTAGCCAAGAGGTATTGGGTTGCCCGGGTAACTGGGTTTAGGAGGTCAGATAGGCAGTCGCTCCTTGTAAAACAGTGGTACTCAGCTAAATCCGGTAAGACTGGAAGCCGACCCCAACATAGTTGGGAAAAGGCTCGGGAGATGATGATGATTTTGAACATGCTAACATTTACCACAAAAAAAGTCATGAGAACAACAACATATTTTATTGAATTTATCATCACGGTCGCTAAATTGTACGCAAAACGCCGGAACATGATCCTTAGTATGTACTAAATGACCTGTAAAAATATGGTGCACTAGTATTGTTAGACCCTATATATAGATAGGCTTAAATTGCTCGTCAGCTCGGAAGCTGTACCCTAAGATAAGCTTAAGTGTGTATGACATATCTTTTAGTCTTCATCTACATAAATGCATAATGATGTCCGTCTGTAATTATAATACAAAGTATGACACTAATGCCATGTTTGTGTTGTCCCGTAGGAGAGCGGGCAGCGCGAGGTAACATACAAACGCTGATCCATGCACTTTATACGTGTTGCTAGTCTGTTGACAATGTACACCAATTTCAACCTTAACTACAACAGAATATGAACCATTATTGAGTTCTTGTTTCAAAAGATAAGTGTCATCATTTCGATACAAAATGATGTCACCAAGTGTTTAAGTAATTTGCGATCCATCCATAAAAGAAACCTTACCTAAATCCATATTTAACTATGTTTTCTTAGTATTCAATCAATTCTTATGATTGACGTTTCAATACAGTGTTGTGTCAAAAAAATGTAGGGTGACCATCTGCATTGCAAAGGAATCGCAATTTCCATGGTGAATTAATACAATGTCAACAGACTACAGAAAAAGCATGATTGTATTTATTGTGTTGGTTATATAACCATATTTATACTGGGTTATAATTATTAAGCTGTTTGACGGAAGCCTTATAATTAAATAAGTCATGTTCTGTAACGTAATATATCCATACTTACCAGTATTAATGAAACAAGTAGTATGACCACTTGTTATGAGGCTTTCGAAAAATCATGGGACAAAATCATACAAGGTTTACTACAAAACTCTCAACCATCTGAGTAGTGATAGCAAAGTAAGATATTGTGTGAATAGCACTCCAATTAGGCACATACATAGAGAATACCATAAGTACTAGGTAGATAGAATTTTATAAATAACATCATTTCTTAGAATATAAATAAGAACTACCAAATTATTTGGTTGATATAGTGAAGCTCCACATTTTTATTCAGGTTCATTAAAGTGTAAAAATAAGTAGATTATTCACAAAATAGAATTCCCAAAATAATTAAAAACATGGTTACCCTATAGTTTAATCATAGATCATTCTAATTGTAGATTCTTATACTTCATCGTCATTTTCCTTCGTAAGAATTGTAATTTGGTAGTTTATTTTCAATCCTTCTACAATCTTTTCTATTCATGTATGTAATTTCTTAAAAAGCTTGGGATTTCTAGAGAGTACGAACAGTTTTCTTTTTTCAAAAGTTCACTACCAATAAAAAGCAAATATAGATTTCTCATCACGGCATATTTTATTGAAAGTCAAACTAGTTAACATAAAAGGATATTGATGTTTGAACAAGAATTTATTATTTTCCTCAAACATAAAAATCTCCATAAGAATTTATCTGGAAATCCCACCTCACACTTTACTAATCTAAACACAGTATGAAAAGCACAAGAGAGTAATTGTGACTAATTATAGCAAAAAGGTTGAAGGTTACTTTTATTTTTTATTTATGTATTTATAATATATATCTTTTTTTTTCGATGTAAATGCCCAGTCCCATGTATTCTCGCTGTCGTATCGTGTTGTCAGCCTGTAAACTCATTGATATATTATCCGACAGTATTTAGTATGTATTTAAAACTTGCCTGAAATGTACGGTTTTGTTTTTATTTATCGCTTCGCAATTTTTGTCTATGTGCATTGGGCGATAATGTTTGTTCTGTAAGTTCATGTAAAGCGTGGGTTTGTTTGTAGATCGTTCCCAATCTGGTGAGGATACTGAAAAACCTGATACTGGCCGGATATTCGCCGGAGCACGATGTCAGTGGAGTCTCGGACCCGTTCCTGCAGGTAATTCTGTCACATTTTTGTTTTTAATATTTTAGTAAATTAAAAAAATAATAGACACACAGATAGAAAATAATAGAGAGTCATGAAATGAGAGGAGAGAGTGTCAGACTTTCTCTGACTGAAACCCAGGGCCACGGTAACTCTTGCGAACAATTGGCAGCCCCGGCAGGCCTCTGCCCTACAAGGCTTTGAAAATGTTCTAAAGTCCACATCGTATCTAGTTAGCTATTGCATATATTACTTATAAACATACGGGTTCGCTAAACACTATTTGTATTTTCCTTTAAAATAAACTTCAATGGAAAAATACTCAAGTGATTTTCCCACCTGCAGTTCGTTGCGCTGTCTGACCTTCTTTAAACACAAATACTGAATCAATCTCACTTGAATGACACAGTAGCCATGTTATATTAGCGAACAAAAATATTTTCATCAAATTGATTCACCCAAATACATTGCTCAGGTAAAAATCCTCCGCCTTCTACGAATACTCGGGAAAAACGACGCCGAAGCGTCGGAGGCTATGAACGACATCCTAGCTCAAGTCGCCACCAACACAGAAACCAGCAAGAATGTTGGCAACACCATACTGTACGAGACTGTACTATCCATCATGGATATCAAGTCCGAAAGCAGTCTTCGAGTGTTGGCGATCAATATACTGGGAAGGTTTTTGCTGAATAACGATAAGAACATCAGATATGTGGCACTGAACACGCTGCTGAGGACGGTCCATGTGGATAATTCTGCTGTGCAGAGACATCGGACCACCATTCTGGAGTGTTTGAAGGTGAGTTTTTTTTTAATTAGTCTAGTCATCGGCCTCGACTTTTAGGGTCGGGATCCAGTTTAACTAGATGCAGCTGAGTACCAGTGTGTTACATGGAGCGACTTATTGACCTCCTCAACCCAGTTACCTAGGCAACTCCTTACTATGGACTGGTTGTTAGACTTTCTGGTTTCTGACTAACAGTAATAACTTCCAAAGATATGCAAACGACAGCCGGAAGCAATGAATTTAACTTGCTTTCCGAATCACGGAGGAAATCGTTATGACAAGATGGTCTCCCTCCACGGAATGACCGTGCCAAGCGTCGCTCACGCTTATGATCTGTCGACTCATGCGGCTGTTACTTAGCCACGAGCTCCACTACGAGTATTATTTTTTAATATAATAGCAACTTGCAATAATTTAGGTTTGTATTGTGTGGTTGAAAGAGACGAAAGTTTTCAATTACCAAGCAATGTGCCGAAAAATTATAAAAAACTCCCCGTATGGGAGATCAAGGCTAATTTAATGGTAGAGATATCAACTACGCGCGGCTGTGTTACTGAATTTAGTCTGCACAAAACCTTTCAATTTTCATTTTCTTTTCAAAACGTTCAATCCACACTCCTACCTACATTTTTCCAGGACCCAGACGTATCCATCCGGCGGCGTGCAATGGAGCTGTCGTTCGCGCTGATCAACGGGCAGAACATCCGCAGCATGATGAAGGAGCTGCTGCTGTTCCTCGAGCGCTCCGACGCAGAGTTCAAGGCGCACTGCTCCAGCGCCATGGTGCTCGCCGCCGAGCGGTACGCGCCCTCCAACAAGTGGCATCTTGATACCCTCTTCAGGGTTCTGCTCAAGGTAACTTTTGATATGGTGTGTATTTTATCCGCTTAGGGATGGAATTCATCAAAATCTTAAAGGATGTCTACGTCATAGTAGCTCACAAACAGAAAAAACAAACGGTCACACATTTTTCTTATATCTATACATTTTCATGAATCAACAGACCTATAGTTTCCTTAATTTAACAATATATATTTATAGCATGCATTAAAAGCTTTAATTTTTTTTTCTTTATATAAACATTCATCCCCTATTTTATCCCCTTGTGAGTAGAATTGATCAAAATCGTTTCTTAGCGGACGCTTACGGTATCCTAATATCTACCTGCATGCCAAATTTCAGCCCGATCTCATAGATCACTATGTCAGTATCAGTCAGTCGACAGTTATATATATTTAGATAACATTTTGTGTATGCGCAGGCCGGCAACTACCTACGCGACGACACAGTGTCGAGCACGCTGCAGATCGTGTCGTCGGCGGCGGCCGAGCGGCAGGCGTACGCCGCCATGCGCCTGTGGACCTCGCTCGAGCGGTCCGCCGTCTCCGGAGACGCCACGGAGAAGCAGCCGCTCATACAGGTATGTTCCACGACATACGTAACCATTTTGTTTTAAACCCCGAAGTATTGGAATTAAGCTCTTATAAAATCAAAAATAAAAATCATCTGCCTAGCCTTTTCCCAAGCTATATTGGGGTCAGCTTCCAGTTTTAACCCGATTCAGCTGAGTACCAGTGTTCTCCTCAACCCAGTTATCTAGGCAACCCGATACCCCTTGCTGAAGACTGCTTGTCAGACTCCCTGGCTTCTGACTACCCGTAATGACTGCCAAAAATGGTCAAAGTTTAAGTTTTAGATTATCTTCTGTATCCAAAAGCCAAAAATAAAAGATTTTTGATATCAATGAATATATCATACAACCTTTTGTTTTCCAGGTGGCAGCATGGACTATCGGCGAATACGGTGATCTGCTGGTGTCTGAAGCCAGTAACGCTATCTCTATGGTTGACGAGGATGGTGTTGGTGAGTTTAATATGTATCAAGTGTAGATGTGATGTGGAATGATGAACACTGACTTCCCTCAACAGCTTAGATCCCTTCTGTCATGAGTACTACTTCGTGCACCTGGATAAAAAGCACCATATATAAGGTGTTATAAAAATATCTGCCACGGCTTTAATGGGAGGTAGTATTGTGTTTATACATTACAATAGTGAAGATAAATTAGAGATTATTTGCCTTTTTTTCTACAAACAGACGTATGTGTAAATTGCGAACCACGTTATGCAGAGTAGAGTCAATGTTAAATTGAATTAACTGCTCCGGGGTACGAAAGTACTTCACTATGGTAATCAATAAACACAACACTACCTGCCGTTAAAGCCGTGGCAGATATTTTTAGAACACCTTATATAACCTTCCTTGATTAACGGCCTATCTAACACTGAAAAAACTAATCGGACCTCTAATTCCTGAGCTAAGAGGGTTTTGGGCAAAAAAATCTTCATGATATTGTATAGATTAGTTGACTCACCAAAGCTTTTATAATGATAAAGAAATGAAATATATTTTTTTAATAATTTCAGACGACTTCGTGCGACCCACGGAGGAGTATGTAATCGACGTGTACCAGAAGCTGTTGTGGTCGACGCAGCTGTCCATCAACACCAAGGAGTACTTGCTGCTGTCGCTCGCCAAGCTGTCCACTAGGTTCACCACCCAGCCTAGCCAGGAGTCAGTATAAAATGATTATTTTAAATTGTTTTATTTAAAGTAAAACGAAAAAATCGATCTCAGTGGCGTGCACTTGGAGAGGCCTATGTCCAGCAGTGGACTGCGATAGGCTGATGATGATGATGATGATGAAAGTAAAAGACATGACAAGACAATGATACATCGATCTGTGTTCAATTTTGTAAAAAACTTGTGAAGTCCATAAAGGTCATATCAATTAATTTTATTTAAAAAAAGATTTTCTATAGACATGAACGAAGTGTCTATGAAAATTGATCTTTATTGGCATAATTCTCACCCTCATTGTGGGTGACGTTGACATATTCTGTTGCCCTTTGGATGAATTTACAAAAGAAGCTACCCATAGGATTTGTTACAGCAATTAATAACAGTGGAATACTATTTTTAATTATACATATTTTTTAAGAAATACCGCATTGGGTATATGTACATATATAACCTGTAAAGATAAATTGTATCTTTGGAGAGAATAAATAAATTACTATGTTTTTTTTATTTCAGTAAAATTCGAGTGATCATCGACACGTTCGGGTCCCACATCCACATCGAGTTACAACAGAGAGGAGTCGAGCTATCGCAACTGTATAGGTAAGCATCAATGTAAAATTACCCATTACATTTATTGATGTGATCTGTAATTTTGGCGGACGACGTATTTTAATACATATTATCTACGTAGAAATTATCTTGACAAAATGATGAATGTGACCATCATCATCATCCTCCTGCCCTTATCCCAAATGTTATTTGTGGTCGGCGCAGCATGTTTTTGTCTTCCATGCTCTTCTACCTGCCGTCATCTCACAAGTTACATTCTTTCCAGCCGTATCAACTTTCACACAATTCATCCATCATTGAATGTGACCATGTGTGAGCATGAT
Organism: Heliothis peltigera; assembly: GCA_958496145.1. Lineage (NCBI taxonomy): Eukaryota > Metazoa > Arthropoda > Insecta > Lepidoptera > Noctuidae > Heliothis > Heliothis peltigera. Next base: position 10,766,634 of record OY292326.1, on the reverse strand, counting down.
GTATAAAGAGTATATAATTTGCAGGAAGTACGCGCACCTGCGGCCGGCGCTGCTGGAGCGCATGCCGGCCATGGAGGCGGCGCCCGCCGACGCCGAGCCGCACAGCCGCCCGCCCTCCGCCACAGGCGCCGCCCCCGACCACGTCGCCGTTAGTACACACATTCTCAGCTGTCCTAAGTCCCAACGCAAATCGGCGGAGTCGCGGTGAAAATACCGGAAATAAATCTTAACCCCAATGTCATGCGGTTGAAAACGACAGTCGTGTCTGCTCTTGCGCAGCTTGGTGACTCACCGCGCGCGACTCGCTTTGCATGACATTTTTTTACTGGGAGTCAGTATCCTCGCCGCGCCTCCGTCGGTTTGCGTTAGACCTAGTATACCCAACGCTCTCCCTTCCTAGTTGGTTGGAGATGTTACCTACGAATTTGCCTGGCTAGGAATAACCGCGCAGATGAAGTTAAACTCCGATACACACATTTCACAAGGTCAACACGCGACTCCTACGCAGCGAGCTCGCGTCTCGCATGCGTCCGCGTCGCTCACACGCCACTTACCCTACAAGAGTGACGTAATTAATTGACGCATGTGTTTAACAGTTTCACCACTAATCCACAACTTATCGTATCATGAAAAATCTTTTCTACTTATTTATTCACCTAGTAGTTACTAAAACTCCTATATTAATCTTCCAGGACGCGCTATTGGACTTGATCATCGGCTCGGACTCCCTGACGAACGGCGACGTCGAGCACCAGCCGGCGCCGCCGCCTGCCAGCAACAACAACACGAGCAGCAACGTAAGTACACGAGAAAGAGACCGCAGTGTTTTATAACATTTGCTCTATAAAGTGGAATTTTATGCTCCAAAACCCCTGTTTCCTTGTGCTGGGCACACTAGCATTTTTCAGGAATTTACGTGTTAATTCTTTTTGATATTCTCACTCTTACATGTTAGTAGAAGTTTTTTTAATTTTACCTTTATACTAGTTCCACAAAGAGTTGAGAGATGTCTCAGGCTTACATCGGTAGAAGTTATTTTGATTGTTATTGTGTAAATTAAACCGCATTACTTGCCAAGGTAAGGTCCATAGCAACATGGTGAAACATCGCGCATTATGCATTAGATAATAATTTTATTTTTCTATATATTTCTAATTTGCAATAAATATGATTTACTTGCAGGATATCCTAGACCTGCTTAGCGGACTGGACCTGACGCCGTCTGGCGGCGCGAGCGTGACCAACAACAACGTGGGCGCGCCCGCCTCGCTGCTGCTCGACGGACTGTTCGCTGCGCCTGCGCACGTGCCCACGCCTGACGCGCTAGGTAACTATTACTGATACACTATTGTAGAGAGAGTTATGGCAGAGTTGTAGCGATTTAGATTCGAGATCGCAAGGAATTTGTAAATTTTCCTTATTGCAATTAAAAATGAAAAAAAAAACTCTGAAAAAAAAAGTCTTACAAAGGGGTCTAGCAGGCTGCCTGGGTTACTGGATTGAGAAGGTCAGAGTGGCACTCGCTCCATGTGGCACACTGGTACTCAGCTGCATCCAGTTAGACTGGAATCTAATCCCAACATATTTAGGAAAAGGCTACCCAAATGATTAAACTTACTTCCAAAAGTATACATACTCTAGTATGTACTCGCTCTAGCGAGTAGAGAAATAAACATAATATATATTAACCATTCTACGCCATATTTCCTGCAGATTTGCCAACAGTAACGGCATTAGAGAAGAACGGTCTGCGCATAGTGTTCGCGGTGCAGCGCGGCGGCGACACCGTCACGCTGACCATGCGCGCCAACTGCACCGGCAGTTCCACCCTCACCGACTTCTTGTTCCAGGCCGCTGTGCCCAGGGTGAGTATTCATACTTCCCTTTACACTTGTGACACTGAATATAAGCGCCACCTATGCTCTCCGACTTGTTCCAAGCCACTGTGCTCAAAGCCGTAATTTGATCTAAAAGCTAGTCTATGAATGCAAAATTAAAGCGCACTCGATATCAATGGCACCCAATGATGCCTATGTACACATGTAAAACTTTTAGGATCAACTGATCATTTAATATTCCAATTTTATATACATACATTGCTTGTGTTATTAATTTCAATATAGATACATATAAATAATTTTCCTGGACAAACAACTTTTTTTGTTTTTTTTTATTACAATTCCTTACTTACTTTTTCTTATTACATTCCTACATTTGGTCAATGGTCGTCTAGTTAAAATATAACCGCTGCCGTGGTCGCCAAGTGCGGAAAGAAATAATCGATTTTATTCATATCCCAGATCATACCTAGCTGCGTACGTTTGAATATCTGATGAAAATAACTAGAATATGTGACGGATGTGCAAGCAATTCTTTAATTTAATGTTATTTTCACTTGTTACAGACATTCCAATTGGACATGATGTCACCATCCGGCACCGTGTTGCCGCCGCAGGGAGAAATCACTCAAGTACTCAAAATCGCTAATCCATCCAGGGTGAGTGTTCTATAGCCCTGTCGATACTTTACATACCCCTTACTAACGTCTTGTTCCAATCATATTCACTTGTAAAAAAATCTTTGAGGAGAATTTAAAAGCCAGTAATGAGAAATTCGAATAAACATGATTATGTTATTTTGATATCAAGTTATCATCAGTCAGAGATGTTAGATATAGGATAGTTAGTTATAGTTAGTAGATATGTAGGATATATCATTCGCGCCAATAATTTACCTCAAAGTATTTTTTTATATCTTAGTTTAACATGGAGAGTTATTACATTTCAGATGTTGCTCGAAATAATCAATAATTAATGTCTTAGTCGATAATTACGTTAATATTTTACAATATGTAAATAACATCGCACCAGATTATCTATAGATAATTTCGGCTCGGAACTAGTTTATCACAGCACATTAAGTTATAAAAAAATTACTAAAGGACGTTGTATTTCCACAGTCAGCACTACGGCTACGGATACGAGTGTCGTACAACGTGGACGGCGTGCCGGTGCTGGAACAGGCGGAGGTGAACAGCTTCCCGCCCGACCTGTTCAACTGACGCGCGGCCAGCCCGCCCGCATACTGCCTCTAGCACGCTGCTAGCCTAGTACCTCGGTCATCGATTGTTTGTCCCCCTAAAACCCACTACGCAAATTACTTTGCCGGTCCGAACTTACTGCTAGTAACTTCACGATAGACAAAATGTACGAACAAAACACTACTGCTGCTCTTCACATAATTTGAAGCCTCGCGCATGCGCAGTTGTGTTTTGTTCATACAAGCAAAACTACTTGAGGAGATTTGTACATAATGTTATTTCCCTTCAGGGAAAACTGGGATTGGCGATTCTTATATGCGAATATACAAGCTCTTATCGATATATTTAATACCATCAGTGTGATCTAAATAGGGATATCAACAAAAAAATATATATCTTTTTCTCCCAAAAACTAATTACAGCAGAGAGGGATAAACCGTGTATACTTTCCATGTAACGTCAATATTTCCTAAAAGTTCTACTCAATCGAACTTAAAAAAATAAAATACGAGTCCAATATTTTTACTACTCTAAAAGAAGACTAAAATATTTTTTTTCCTCATCCTCTGGTTGGTATCCTTGTATACAAGCAAAGACAGACTCTAATTCTTGTCAAAGGTTTTCTATTTCATATGCAATATCACCAATGTGATACTAACTACAAAATTTTACCTGCTGAGCTCAGTAGTTGTACAAGAATGTTATGTTGAGATTAATCTAGCTTTACAAACGGTGTTGTGATCTGGATAGCTGATAAGATCTCATTATAAATATATATTTATATCAAATAATATGCACTGCTTATATAAATAACTTAATATTAGCGCTTTACAACAAACTATTTTGCTAAAATAATTCAATCAACAATCGATGACCGCTCGACCTCGTCTCTTATGATGGCGACTCCACCCTACTCGACAAAGACTGACCACAGGCCACCTTTTTCTTGTTCGCGACACAGCCGTCATGTCGAGATGTGCACAGCTTTTACTATAAGCTCACCAGTTTCCACTGAGATTCGCGAAACATTCCATGTGTTACGTAGTGTTTAAAGTTTATGCGTCCGTAGAGGGCCCAATACATTATGATTGTTGGATTATCGTTGGCTGACCAGAGAAATGCAATTCTTTTTCCACTATAAACCCTGAGGTCAGTAGAGGTTTTGCTTTCATAACTCTCTGGGCACATTGCGTCAGTATTATAACAATCTCAAAGCAACCTACCAGTGTGTTTTACTTACTGCTTCTATTACAAGAACGCTATTTTTTCAACTAGCCTAGCCTTTCCCTTTGAGAGGTAGAATACAGAAAGAGTTGCTTCTACAATACATTTCTAGCATTGCGACACAAATGAAAAATGTTGTCATTAAGATTTATTAAATTATTATCTTACGAGCCTTTGTGAACATTCCTGAATTTGACAATTTCGCCCTTGGCATGTTGTAAATTGATGTTTTAGAAAGTTTTTGTGTCGCTCGCGCTGTACATAAAATTGAGATTGTGTATGTATAAACGATTTATAGTAAGCAACCTGTGAATTGGAGGGCTGTATGGAATGTACTTAATAAAATATAAATGATCACTAATATGATAAATTTCGTGTGATAATGCACTTTAGTACGCAAGCCAAAGTAATGAACTTGTGTGAGAGTAGTCAGAGGTTCGAAATACAGTCGCGAGCTAAAACATCTAGTCACTCTTGCATGTTAGTATATTTAAGAAGTTTTATGAACTTTTCAGTCTGTATAAATTGTTTTAGAGCCCAATTATTTATAAATTGATGTTTGTGCCTTGATTTTTAGCTCGCAGTTGTATTTTGAATCATATTATTTAATTTCCAGATAGTCCCGTGTTTGATGTCACTGTTTGAACGTAGACGACAGCATTTTGTTAAGAATAGTTACTTGTGTACGAAACCTGTGAGCCGCTTCAAATGCTAGACTGTACTGTTCGTTTTATTGAGAATTTTATATTTTGCGACGCTGTAAATATCGATAAAGACATCTCATCAACACGTAGTTACGCAAATTATGGATTTATTGTTAGATTTTTACACTCGTTCGGCGACCGCCGAACATTTTTAACATTTAGTAATTAGTTATATCGTATGTTTATTTTCATCCTATTTATGTTTAGGTTATCGACTAACCAACATATTCTAATAAAATATTGTAGGACTATGTAAATCTAGATATAATTTTGCCACTGGAAATATAGAAGTCGCACGCGCTCTTGATAGTTTTTATATTCTCCGCGAAGCATTCATGTGGATACCATGAAGGCATATATTTTATTTTTGATTATGTAAAGAGAGCTTGGCAAAAGATTATATCGTCAATTTGGTGCTTCGTTTTACTATATCTGATAAATAGAAGGCCCTCCACAATGTGAGATGTTTATGATTTTGTGTATAACTAAAGCTATGTGAAAGATGTACATAATGATTATAATGATTTTATGTAAATTGGTTAATAAATATTTGAGAATGTTTATATAATCAATCTTTTGGTATTTTATTGAATAAACATAAACCCCTCCCCCCCTCCTAATGAAACAATCGTATCGTAAATCACTGATACATTTATTAACTTAATACATTAAAACACTGGAGGTCCTATATGTTCATATTACTCAATCATGGGCGTCGCAGGCGCCGGTCGGCCACTCACGCTGTTGAACAGCCGGTCCTTTATCATTTGCGCCATTAGACCATGGATAACTTCTATGGTGGTCTTGCAAGCATCCTTGGTAGCCTTGCCAAGTTTGTCTTCAGTTCGCTTCTCGTGCGGGTCTGCACCAGCAACAATGAAGCCACCACGGCCTGTGAATATAACATTTAAAAAGTACATGCATATAATACATAGAATTTTGGTGAAGAAAAAAAAATATTTAATTGTATGTAAATACTTACCAAGACACACCTCACTTTGCTCCAACTTATCGGACAAGTCAAATATTTGTCCGGTAGTGTAGTCAGCATTTGTGATAAGACTAGAGCTGCTCAGCGTGTTGACCCAGTACTTGTTCCACAGAGAGTCCAGTAGTCTGCGGTCCAGGGAGGACTTGAAGTAAGACACCTCTAGCGAGTAGTATTGCTTGCAGTGAACACCAAAGTCCTCAATTTTGTTGAGGGGAATGGTCTGGTATTCTGATGGTTCTTCATTGGCTGGTTTGTAGCCCTGAAAATTTATATTATTAATTATTTCTTTTAAGAAAGCTTACAGACAAATTACAGAATAATAGGAAACAAAAATGAATTAATAATAACAAGCCTCCATAGATATTTTCAATATTAAAATTGACATCTGGATATTTTATGGTATTTTTAAAAACTTCATTTATTTACTTAAAGATGGTTACATGAAATGCAGATTATCACACATTTACGTAATTGCGGTGATCAGTACCCGCATGAGCCTTTGCCTATTTTGGGCTCCTTTTTGTAAACACAAATATTCATTTTTTCAGTTAATGAGTGGAAGTAAAAAAATATAAAAATGTACTAACCTTAGGATATGTCCTGAAAGCACCAAGGCACACTTTACCAGCCGAGATAGTTCTGACTGGGTCAATGACAATAGCAACAAAAGGTTCCTGGAAGTTCTGGTTCAGCATCTGGGTGGAAACATCAATGCCGGACAACCAGCAACCGTAACCCGGGTGACTGTGATACCAACCAATGGCATTTTCATGGCGGCCCACCTGGAAATTTTTTCAAGAACAATATTGATCCATGAAAGGACTTATGTCAAATATCTATATTATATGTTACAATTTATTTAAGCAATAAGGAGCTATTGCATAGCTCTCTAACCTCTTTAAGCTGTGCCCAACGGGTCCATATTGTTCCTTTGTTAAAATGTACCACCTTTATAACATATGGAATGCTAATAAAAAATTGAGTATTAAATATAACTTCTTTTTGGGCAATGCATATAATAATTTAAAATTTAAGTCAATTAATGATAAACAGTTTATATACCATTGGCAGATAACCAATAGAAATTGATGTTTATCATACCTCTTAATTCTATGGCTATTACACTTATGACGGCAGTCAAACTAAATCATTTATTAAAAAATGGCTGCATAACAGCACTTATTGAAGAAAATGTGAAGGCAAAGGAAATGTTTTATATTATTCAAGACGAAAGAATGAAACTCTCCCTGTATAATGGGCCTAAAGTATATTTGTTAACAAACATTTAGACTTGATCAAATTAAAAGCATAATAATGACTTTTACCTGTTTTGCAGCTTCAATGTAAGCAGTCATGTACTCATATGCCTGAGCTTGAGCATTTACCCGAGTCTCCGTGCCCTCTACAGGCAACGCAAACGAATCCATTACAATCATTGTGTTGGCATCAACTTTACCTGAAAAATTATTGCAAATATTAAGTTACAGAACAGGGGAGCATACTTGATGCAATGGAGGAATAGTACACATAATATACCTAGGAGCAGTCCCATGACTTCCAACGTTCCTCCTGATCTTGCGTGCATAACCATTTTGAGTAGAGCTAACGCAGATATTTTGATATCTTTGAAGAAATGTGGGCTGCAAAATATAGAATTATTATGATCTTGTGACTGTGCAAACGAGCATTCACAAAACCTTTTCACGTATATTTTAATGTCTTACTCTTTTTCCCATGGTTTAGCGGCTAAAATGTCTTGTTGTTGCTTTTTATCGTAACGATAAATTTCGTCCACACTGGATACGGATTCTATATTGTTGGACATTACCCATGTTTTTTGAGCGATTGATGACTGTGAATCGGCACTGGTGGATGCCATGATGCAAAACTTTTTAAAATTTTCTTTTGTATTTTAAATATGGATTCAAAAGTTACTGAATACTCTGAAGAATCGAAATATTTTGAACAAGAGAAACAAAAGCAGAAAATGCTGCACAATGGCAGCTTACTGACACTGACAGTGTCAATTAGCGTTTTGCAAAAATTGACAGAAGTATGTTCGAATAAGAAGCTTTTAAGAGAATGAAAAGCCACGAGCAACGAGGGCATTCAAATAGGCTTGAATTAAAGCCATTACGCACTTTCGACTGATCGCCAGTCCCTCGACGACTGAAAGATAGGCAATAGATCGGCGACCAAGTGCGTTAAGACACATTTATAAATAAATATATTTAGTAAATAACAGTCGCTCGCCATCGATTGAGTCGCCGGCAATAAGTCTATCTAGTAATAGTAGTACGTAATAGCCCTTAATGTAGTTTCAATTCCTAAATTAAAAGAATTTTTCCGTACCTTTTGAATTAAGTAAAAAGCACAGCAGCCAACGAATACGAATTTCTCACAGTTTCTTTACTAAAAGAAGAAATTAAGAAGCTTTTCATGATTTCTTCTCATCACAATGTTGTTTGTTTACAAAGAGAGAGAGAAACGTCTGTTGCTGGGGGCTGACCCCTAGCAAAATGATATTTCCGAATTTTCAGTACAAAATTACTACATGATGTTGTAGAGCGCGCCCTCAATAACTTCAACATTTATTTATTGCTATCTGGCTATACCTCCAATAATCCAATATTTAGGGTATGAGAAGACTGACTCATCCACAGTAACCCAAAATAGTAATAGAACACTGCTTGAGGTTTACTTTAATAATGGTCTTCAACATTACGATGCTTTCTAAAAACTTACATCAGCTGGATGATTGTACGTACAACTAACTACCGGCATTAATTTCATCATAATAACATCATGCATGCATGACTCACATAGTCAAGGTTCAGAAAACTGCAAATGGATTCGATTTCATAAATGAACAAAGGATATTTTTGTTTTGTCACATTTTAATTATACTTTCTATTCTACAACGTTATCAAAGATTTTTATCAATACAATCAATTAATAGTATTCATTTATCCTTATCTTAGTTATGTAAATTACTATAGCGTTATTTCACCCACCAACATTTTGTTTCAATGACGTCAGATTGTCTATCTCTATTCTTCAATTAGAGCAATATGTGCTTTCCTTTTCTTACATGCAGTCGCCCCCATTTTACTAACGCCCCCTTGATAAGGTTTAACCAATCACAATGAACCACATACACATTTTCGAGAATCTTGAAAAACATTTATTACTCGTTGAGAATCCGAACATGTACGACGCAATCGGTAATAGCTCGCCCGAGAGGAAATATCATATAAAAGTGCTCTAACAAATGGTTGATACGGAAACGCTGATATTATGTTAAAGTTAAGACACTAAATAATTGTCAACTACCGGTGTTGTGGAGTGTTTGTTTATAAGGTGTGTTTATAAAAATCAACAAGATGAGCGCTCCTATAATCATCACGGTGCCCAACAACTACCTGGCCATGGAGGCGGTGGAGGAGATGGAGTCAAAGGTGGTAGTAGACCTGCCTTCACCTGCGCCTTCCAGGAAGCGCCGCCTGGACCACTTAACATGGGAAGAGAAGATGCAAAGAAAGTGAGTCATTAATAATTTGATGAAACATTGCCTGCGTGTCGCGTATTTCCCTGTAGACAGGCAGGTCAACTTATAGTGGTGTTGCGCGTTCAATGACGTCTCGTTGTTACTAGATGTTTCTTATTGTTGTTTAAGCAGCTGTTTGTGAATTATAAACAGTGAACTCCGCCCCTCAATGATAACTGTTCATCAAAATGAAATAATATACCTACACATAATCAATCAAACAAATTCAAATCCCTAAAATATAAACTATGAATTCACAAATTGCAACAATTTCAAAGTGTAATGACCTCTCGTTCCGTTATGTATTGTACAGTTACGTACAACGAGTTAACACTTAGCACTTTCAATAAACAGCATTTAGCGATAGCAAATTGTTATATTGTGTGTTTGTTTGTCTATTAGGAAGCTGAAGAACCGCGTAGCGGCTCAGACTTCGCGCGACAGAAAGAAGGCGAAAATGGACGAGATGGAGAGTCGCATCAAATACTTCATGGACATGAATGAGCGGTTGACGAGCGAGGTGGAGAGCTTGAAGGCGCTGAACGAGCGTCTGTTGAGCGAGAACGCAGCGCTGCGCAGCGAAGCGGCGGCGGCGCGGGACGTCGCGGGGGCCCCCAGACCGGCAGAGTCTATTCCTCAGCAGAAGGAAGGGCCCCCGACGGCGATCCGCGCGGCGCGCCTGCTGCTGGCGATGTGTCTCCTCTCGCAGACCTCCTCGCACACTTCGACTCCGAAGAGTACCTCGATACCCTCACTCAACTTGCAGACTCCCTCTTCAAAGAAATTGATGCAAGTGCTGCAGGAACGCCTCAAAATGTAAGTTCTGGAGACACACCTTTTATTATGTACTTGTATAATAGCGATTCTGTTGCTGACTGTCCATGAGTTTTCTGTTTTCACAATAAAATTGATCAATTTCCTGTCTGTTTCGTACAATGTGAAATATGGCATAGTTTCATTTAGAAATGTTTGACAATAATTTTACTCAAGCTTTGATAAGACTTAATAACTTATCTGTTACTTGGGCACTAAAAGATACATTTTAACCCACATGCTTATCTGTTATCAAAAATGGTTTGACCTAGATTTGAGATTCCTAATGTGGGTTCCATAAAATAGTCAGCAGGATTCCGTCAAAATTATGTTTTAATTACATTGACCTATATCTGTTCAAAAAATGTTTATTGTTGATTTGTTTGGTATAGGTTTCCATAACATTTATTTCTATTGATGATCTGACCTATAGATGATGTAATATGGCACAACCATTGCATCATTAGATACAGGTAGAAAGATTGGAAAATAACTTGTTTTAAACTGGTTCACTATGTAAATCAACAATGCAGATAATGTCACTGTGCATTTTGCTACTTCTGTAAATACCATAGTCATATTGAATTTAAAAATTCAAATATGTTTTCTCTTGTTTCAGGACACAATCAGGAAAACTGGAGAGTGCATTGAAGGAACTAAAGTGGTGGGGACCGCAGCAGAGCAACTGGAATCCAGTGAAAGTTCAGTCGTAGACATCAAGCACGACGTCGACAGGATAATGTCCCAACATTCCTATGCGCATCCTTACAAACCAGAGATTGTTGTCACCGACACAGAAGAAGTACAAATCAAGGAAGAGAACAATGACAAAGGAGACATGTTCTATGCTAGCTGTGATGAAGCCAATGACTGCATCACGATCGAGGTGCCATGTGAAGAACACATAGAGGAAACTCCTCTAGAGGTTACAACAGACTTTAGCTCCCTAACAGACACCTGTGCGGGAATCACTCTAGAGTGTGACATGAAAATGCTCTCTCCTATGACCATGTCACCTAAATCCATAGAGGAGAATCTAGGACTATCACCTTCGCACACGATCCTGAGCTCAGACCTGGGTTACGAGTCATTGGCGTCACCACTCAGTGAGCCTGAATCCATGGACTTGTCAGACTTTTGGTGTGAATCATTTTCAGAATTATTCCCCGGTCTAGCGTAGAATGTTTCTGCATTGCGACTCCCACCAAAGACTGACTAGTTTAAGTTTTAAGTTATTGAATCTATGGATGTACTATATTATATATGTTAAGTTATGAAATGACAAATTTAATTAGGTTTGAACCTGTTTATTGTTAAGTAAATCTTTTTTAATATATAACAAATTATAATTTAGTGTTTAGTTAGGATGCACATAAGTTGTAAGTAAATAAACAATGTCCTGTCGAACTTTCTTGTTTTATTTTACTTGGAATGCTATGCACTCTTGCTCAATAAGTATGGCTGTATTGTAATTTACTGGTTTTCATTTATTCATTGGTGATCTTTGACAAATGTAGAAAATGTCAAATGTTGTAACAAACATAGTACTTATATAGAATTCATTCATGGATGTCTAAAAATGAGGCAATGTAGCCGGATGCATCCGATTACATAATGACAATCAACTCAGAACAACATAATGTCGGCAGCGCAACAATACAACAGAAGAAAAAATGTTCCATGAGAATAAAAAGATGGTAAATCATTCACCATAGAATCGTTATAACCTTGAAAATGAAATATTAGGTACAAAGCTGTGTAAACTGTAAACACTATTCATCGTACATACAAGTGTGCTTTCTGTATTTACCTTCAGTATCTACCAACATTAAGTCGATACGCTAATTAGCTAACAAACGAATCCTTATCAACAATTACTTATCGTTAATTAGGTTCTTATCGGGCCTAACTACTCTACGTACATTTATCAGCACATTTCATGCGTGACAGATGGATAATGTTTCATTTTGTATTGTACGAGTGTCAATAGATAAGCAGGCAAATTTCCTAAACGGAAATTGACAGAAAGCCTACTTTTGGGAATGCCAAATTCATGTTTTGTATTTTTTCCACCCGTTTGCGAGTAGGTCAAACACATACGTTTATAAAGAATCTATGGTCAGACAGTAAGTATAATAAAATGTAAAGAGTCGGCCAATACGAAAAACAACGCTTGGTACGGGCGATCCGTGGACCATCTTACCATGACGCGTTGCTCCATGTTTTAGAAGGTAATTTAAATTGGTTGGTTCCTGCTACTGTTATTTGATCATCTTCGGCAGTCGATACGGGTGGTTAGGACTCAGGAGCGAGAAAGTGACAATCAGTCTTACCAAGGGATACTTATCGAATTGCGCAGGTAACTGTCAGATAGACAGTCGCTCCATGTAAAATACTGATATTCAGCTGCATCTGGTTAGACTGGAAAACGACCGCAGCAGTCGAAAAACCAGGCAGATGATAGCTTAGGTAGGTAGGTAGGTACCAAACTGGAAACCTTGTTGAAGTAAACACTAATATAGGTTAGGTAAAAATACCTCTTTACATGACGCAAGCTTACATGACCTTTCCTCATTTATGTCACTTCTATTTACATTTTCTTATAATTAAATAAGTCGCCCCGTGTATGACTAGACATGACATGACGTGTAGGCAAGACATTAAATTAAAAATCCTAAATATAAAGTTCATATTATTTTATGTCGTTTAGTCTATTCCTGTCATAAGCGAACTACGAATGGAAATGAAAATCAATAATGATATGTATTATGCACACGCACCTGTGCTACCTACACTATTATGTTCAAACGGCGAGGGTCGATTTAATGATAATTTTCCTTACTAATTTTCTAAAAAATATACGTTATTCTACAATTGTTCCAATATAAATGGTTACAACCCTGTGGTAGCCGCTTGAATATGAATTTAAAAAAAAGAATTCCAGAGAGAAAGAGACTTTTAGTAATAGACGATGATCCCAGTGCAAACGGCCGTACTTTTTTTCTCACACATGAAATAAAAATGGAATAGTTTGAAAGTTTGAACGTTACTTGTATGCTTTGCTTCCTCGCTAATATATCATGGTTGAATTTATAAAAATGGATATATACGAATATGTTATCAATTTTATTATTTCAAATTAAGTATAGTAGGTATTTTAGGTTTGGTGTTTATTATAATCGTTCCTTCCGTATATTAATCCGAAAATAAGTAACGCCTGGTGGCACTGGGATCTCGCACTATGCTAAACAGGACAGCGAAAAAGTTTTATTTTGTGTTTATTAAGGTTGCTGGTTACTATCAACAAGAGAGTCATGTTGTCTTGCAGTTTAGATAAAACCGACTAATTATATTTTTCGTTACAATTTAAAGAGGGGCTAATAAAATTTCGAATAAAAAAACAACGTTAAAAAAACATTAAATATATTTGTTAAAATATTACAGATTCAATAAAATCGTGTCTCATAGATTACATTCTCGTACGGTATATTACTAACTAGCCACTTTGCGCCGGCTGCATTCATTATCGTTACCAAGCGGAGAAGCGATAAACTTAGTGCCAACACTCACGGACCTACGCAACGTGTTGTAGCTACAATTTTATTGCGTTATCATTGTTGCTATCGAGATAAGAGATGTTGTATCCTATTGTTATTAGGAATATATTTGATGATTAGTCATATGTTTCTGTATAATAGAGGTAAAAAAAGATTTTTCCTCCTTTAGTAAATTGATTTTTTATGATATAATGTAATACCTTTTTTTCTGGTACACAATTGTTGCTGTGGGACCATGAGCGCCAACCTTTATAATCCAGCGCGATATGTTTGGCACTTTCTAACGAAGTTCGAAGCAATAACGTAAAATGGAGTAATAAAAATATAATAACAACATAGCAAATAACTGTACAGCGTACCGCTAATGGAAGATACACAACTTATCGATATAATTGAGTCGAATCGATTACATTACTGAAAGCGTATAACATAAATTATAAAAAAAATGCATGTAAAACTATCGGATTGTCATAGCAGCACTATTATTCGTTCCATAGGGAAACACGACGCATTATTATATTATATCGGTAACCATCTCGAATTCAACGATCGACACCGAATTCCATTTAAAAAATTACATTCGTTTTATTAAATCTTTTATTAATTAATAAATCCAAACGATTTTGACTTTTATTCCCTACAAGTAAGGTATAGAATCAAACTGTAGATCTTTCTAGGCTTCATTCGAGCTACTCAATTCTGTAATTTCCCAATCAATATTGGACCTTATGCTTTAGAAATTAAGTTCAAAATCAAATTGACAGACTGAACTAAGATGATCATACCACATATAAAAATCCGTCGTATTTTCCCTTATCAAAAAATGCATACTAAGCCTTAATCTAAATAGAATGTCTGAGACATATTAGACCGTACAGTTGTAGCGCTATCTGCAATAACATTTCCAAAATTTGTATCCTATCTATTCTTAGAACAATTTTTAGTATAAACACTATACTTAATTAATTAGTTTAAATCACATGCACTAGTAAAACTACATCGACATTTACTAGAATGTTATACTGTGAGCTTTTATTTTTTGTTAAATTTCTTTTTTTTTATTCACATCTCACTAAGTTGTATGAATAATAAATATAAGGTCAAACATAACTAGTGCACCATATTTTAACAGGTCATCTAGAACATGCTAAGGATCATGTTTACCACAAAAAGTCATGAAAAAAACAACATATTTTATCAAATTTATCATCACAGTCGCTAAATTGTATGCATAACGCCGGCCTCTATGAACGCGCTAGATCGTTGACCCTAGGTCATTCAACTTTTTTTGTGGTAAACATGATCAACATGATAGCATGTACTAGATGACCTGTAAAAATATGGTGCGCTATTTTTGTTGGACCTTGTATACTAGAGTATGGCTGTGATAATTTTGTACGTTCAATTGTTTTTATCTAATTGTCAGACATTTGTTCTGTGTCTAATAAAACTTTGATTTTATTTATCTACTCATTTTGTAAAGGATACAACATTTTTTTGAAGTACATCATCAACTAAATTTGTTTAAAGACATTTTCGAGATCTGCTCTTCATCACTGCTATGTAGGACGCCAGCACATCAAGCTACCCGAAACTGACCAATTTTCCCATTCAACTTTGAATCATATGCTTCAAATTTAACAGATTGTAGAAGCTTGATGTGTTGGCGTCTCTACAATAGGTACACTTTATGGTTGTTCGCCTTGTGATAATGAGTAATAATAGATAATAATTAATATGTAAGAAAGAAGAAATAAGGAAATTGAATAGGGAAACCCCAGCAAGATAAAGTTGATATACATATTTATAAGCTGTTTGCAACAAACCTAAGATTTCATCATTTTCTGATTCATTTGCTCATCCACACATTAGTAAGTATATGTATAATATATTTTTTTGTCTGGACTTTAAACGTTTGTGTCGATTTCTTCTCAAGGTAGTCAGTTAAGAAATGCCGATCTCAACTCGTTTTGAAAAATAAAATATGTATGCACCTATTTGCAAAATAAATAACATTAGTCATTGTGAGCAACGTAAGTATTTCAACAATGACTGTTTTTCTGCTTTTTTTCAAGAGTATTATGTATACTAATATTTTAAAGACGGTTTTTTTTCTTTTGTTTGTCGATTTGAACTCTCAAGACCCAAAACTACTGAATTGATTTGAAAAATCCTTTCACTGTTGGGAAGCTACACTATTCCCGGATGACATAGGCTATATTTTATCCAGGTACGGGAATAAATTTCCACGGGACGCAAGTGGCACCGCAGAAAAACCGCTAGTTTATGGTGAGAACCAGTTTCAAAAAATAATGAATATAAAATGTCCTATCGTTTTGAATAGTGTTCAAATTATCGCTACATAGGTAACTATATGCCACTATCTAAAACCTTGAAGAATTTACGCATTTATCGGGTACATTGAAATTGTTATTAAAGAAAATAACCAGGCAATAAAATTGAAAAAAAAAGAATTTAAATACGTCGAGGAATAATGGTATTGACGACCAGATGGCGTAGAGGTTAGTGTACCTATTTGCCATGCCGGAGGACGCGGATTCGATTCCCGTATAAGTCAAACATTTGTATGTATTACATATTATCACTTAGTTCCTATGTATAATATTTATGTATTTACACAAGTATGTAAGTACGTTTATCAGTTGTTTAGTACCCATAGTACAAGCTCTGCCTAGTTTGGGACTAGATGACGTTGTGTGAATGTGTGAGGAATACATTTATTGTAATAGTTCTGTTTTGCACCTGATTAGCTTTTAAATAATTAATACAGGCCTGATATTTGTAGTAATATTAAAAAGGTTATAACAAAAGAAGTCGTGATGTACCTCATGAATATGTTATCTTGTCGATTTGTTTATCCAATTGGCAATATCATTCGATAACGAATTATTTACATTTTATGTTGTGTCCTTGAAATAATCTCTTTTTTTTTCGTTATTTCTAGACCATTCATACTCGTGTCACCATTTATCATTAAAATGATAAGTTTAAACAAATTTTTATTATAACATAAATATAGTTAGTGATTCATTACATGTTACAACGTAAACAGCAATATTAATATCATACATTTCTCTTGTATGGCACTAGCACGACTTACAGTCGACACTTAGTTATATAATAATTAGAACCTTTGCCTTCATAATTTGAACATTTCACATTAAAAATACTGCAATCATAAATCGATATTATCGATCTGTACTCTCATTGCCATTCGTTATTTATTCATATTTCGAACGCTCACAGTTCATCAAAGACAATCGCTAATCGATATCTACTTACGAAGTTTGAATATGGAACGTACTCGACGGTCCTGCACTGTGACGTCACATGTCATGTTTTAACCGAACAGCTTATCGAAGCACGTGTGACAATAAGGCTTGTCGTTTTGTTCTTTGAAGGTTCCTTTGTTGAGTTGTCTCAGACAGAAGGCGCATACAAAGTGTTCGGGATGGAACTTTCGGAACATTGCCGTGATGCAGCGGCCAGCGATAGGCTTGTGACAGCCGGCGCAGAGGGAACCGCGTTTCCCATGGTAATGAGTCTCGCAGTAAGGTTGGCCTTCGTGCTCGAAGAACGAACCACCGTGGAACGGTTCACGGCATTCCTGAAAAAAGGAAATCATAATTTTAATTTAGTTTGATGTAAAAAATACTAAAATAATTCTAACAGCCTTGAAAAGTTGGAGTTTCGACGAGGATATAAACTGTAAGGAAATGACGCAAGACTGATTGACATCAGATCAAACATGAATTAATATCAGATAATATTTGTTCTATTAGCACATTAATAAATTTACGGACGGATAAAACCGTTGGGTATCCGGTAGCTTTAAAGATATCGAAAACTTGCAAAACAGTACATGACTCAGTCTAGATACGCATTTAGGATTCTCATAGAAACAAAGAGAAATAGAGATTGCTAAAACATAAGAAAGCAAATTCGTAACATCGATCCGTTACTGGTCAGCGCAGTTATTAGAGAATATTAGTGTTTATATTAATTTCAATAAAAAATATAATAAATTGACAAAATCATAATCTAATGACGGGAGGAGCGGAGAGGGCCGCTGAGGGTGCAGCTGGAGGTAGTGTCTCAGAATCTTATCGACCAAAACCCGCTAAGTGATCCTTTTGGTGGTCTTTGTGTACCAGGGCTACGGTAAATTTTCCGAACAACACGCAGCCCCGGCAGAATCACCACCGTCTTGCTTTCAACTGTTATAGTATAGTTCGAAGTTACATAGATGGCGCTGCGTACGCTTGTGGTCTGGTTACTTTCAAAGTAAACTACGTGTGTATGTGTGCTATTAAGTAAAGTGTTATACCTTGTTCAAGAAAAACAAATCTAACCCTGATCTACTTTAATATAGGTCCATAAACTTTTTAAAATATAAGAAATAGTAGCGACAGAAATAAACTGTTTCGAGATATTAATAGTAATAACAAAAAAAAATGCTTACAGTTGGTGTTTATTATGATTTTATGATATTACCGCAGTTAGTTACCGCGTAATAGGACTAGTTTTCGTTACGTTTTATGTATTATTACGCGGTTTTATATATACGCGATCTTTTTATGTGTGATTAGAATTATTATGTGAGATGCGTGTTACTTGGTAATTTATAGTTATCATTAAAAAACTAAACGAAAATACTAATATGTGTAACCGTATTTATAACCACACTAAGAACACTCTTAATTATTATGAAGGCGAATGTGTCTAACTCCTTCATACTTCTACTTTTTATATGTGAGGGAAGTAAATTTTTCAGGAAGCGAATGAAATTATCATTTACTTATGATGAAATTAAAATAAACCATCGAAAATCATACAGTTTACATTCACAAAAGAGTAACTACGTCATCGAGTGTTATTTTTATATGCTGGATAATTATCATTTGGCGGGAATCCATGAAAATGTCACGTTCTATCGTAAAAAAATACATACAACTAGTATCTCAGTGTAATGACGTGAGAAATTATGTTGTCAAAAAACTACATTAGATGGAAAATATAGTCTTTTATTTACTCATATTTTAAATAATTATATACTATAGTAGTTACACATTAATGTTGTATGTTTGTTTTTAGGCACAAAATGTGGGGACCGCTTCTCTTTTCAGTTGGTTAAATATAAAGAAGTGATGAAGAAAAAGGAAAGAAATTATTGATGTTAGATTCATCTCAGTTATTTTTATCATTTGATGACGTATTGCTGATTCGATTCTTGAACTATTATAAATCGCATGATTTCTATTCTTACACGTTTAGTTTTAATTAGACGAAAAGTATTTTTTTTTATGTAATGTATTTGGCCAATAATAGTTAATTATACTTAGATTAGTAATTTTCAGTCTTTACAAGCCCAAAATTGCTTAACAGAAAAGATACAAAACAAAAAAAAAACAGCGGGCTACAAAACAAAATGGCGCGCATTTCAACGGCGCGTACTCGTAACATTTCCAAACATTCTGCGCATTACGCAATAGGCCTGGCGTGCTCCCGAGCTTCAGTTTCGCAACTATAACAGCTTATATCGATATTATTGAGCATTAAACTTGCACTATTACCCTTAATTCGTCGAACATTAGCGCGCGTAACGACTAAATTAAAAATAGAACGGTTGGTGTTAAAATAGTCTTTAATCCAATGGCCCATAAACAAAACTGTGATTGCTACCAGCCGGTGTGGCTGCAGACGTGCTTGTGACGTCATTGTACACTTCTATTTATAGAAAATTTCGGGCCGGGAAACCCTATACTCGGCACTTGACCTACAATCTTGTTGCGTTTTTCCTGCAACGTCCTTCCCCATGCAAAAAACAATGAGATCCGATGAAAGGTCATTGTCGTGCGCGTACGCATGTGACCTTGAATGCCTGAACGGACACATCCGTAATCTCATAGAGTTTTGTATTATATTTTTTTTTTATTTATTTATATTTGTTTTTTTTTGTTTCTTATCTTTTTATTTTTGTTCTCTTTATTATAAATCTTAGCATTACAATAATATTACAAAAATATATTACATAAATTAATTTCCCTATCATGTACTAAGACTAGAGTGTTGTTTCATTTTAGTGTGTAAATAACATCTGTGTTTGTGTGTCGTGTGTGTTTTAGATCATTCCGACGATTTGTTCATAACGACGAGCATAGCTGGAAAAGAAATTAGGGGGAGGGGCATTCATATTGAGGGGGTCATTGGTGACGTCATCCTTTATTCATCCTCATCGACTCCGACGCATTTGGGGCATACCGGCTTCCCTTCCATGGCATAGAAAGATTTGCCTTTGACAGCTTTTTCGCAGTCCTGTGAGGTAAATGTTATATTAGACAAATTTCCAAGATATCCAAAAGTTTGTGGCTTTTGAATATTTTGGTGTTTATACTTGACCTGGCGTATTGGCACATCATTTGTTAATACAATTTCAGCTGACTGCAAATATTCCTGTGGCGGGAAGACTGATACCAACCTTGCATACGAAGCAGTCAGGGTGCCACTGTGTGTTGAGTGCTGAGATGTAATTCTCCATGATGGGCTTGTTGCAGCCGCCGCACTTCGGCGCGAACATGTCGAAGTAGTCATTGCGGCAGTATGGCTTGCCATCCCTTTCGTGGAAACCATCCTCACCGAATTGCTGGCCACACTGAGCACAGAAGAAGTGCTCCGTATGCCAGGTTTTTTCCAGAGCTGTTACGCATTTCTGTAATTAAAAATACACCTTAGCATATTGAGTTTGGAGTCCAATTTTTGTTGAAATGAATATAGCGAAACTAACGTCGAGGATTGGTCCATTGCAGTAAGCGCATCTTGGCGAGAACAGGTTGTGGTAGTCAGGCTCGCAGTAAGGCCTGCCATCGCGCTCGAAAAAGTTCCTGGTGCCCAGCTCCTGGTTGCAGTGAGCACAGGTGAAGTGCTCAGGGTGCCACGTGCGACCCAACGCGGTGATGACCTGAATCACACAACAGTTCGTCATTCACTACTTAAATAAAATCACTTCACACTTTTAGGAGCAGAATTGGATGTCACTGTTTTTTAGTCTTGCTGTTGGTCAAATTCTGCTCCCATCACGGTTGGATATCCACCTGTCCGACGATGGGCTTATCGCAGGCGTTGCAGCATCCCTTTTGGGGGGTTTGTACTCCTTGGCGGCTCATGTCTGCTCGAAGGGATCCGAGCATATGCTCTAGAGAGGCGGACTCTGGTTGCCGCGGGTTGCTGCGGTAGTGCTCTTGCCACGCACGCTTTTCGCGATATACGTGGGTACCGCTATCTCCTCCTGTGCCGCTGACCTGTGGAATTGACGAAATATTGATAATAGGTGTTTCTAAATGCCATCCCAAAAAGTCAAATTTTTGATACAGTCGCCTTGATGAGTGATGGCAAAATAGAAACATGGAAAACAGCAGCTGGTAGTGAACTTGATCTTTTACTTGGACTATAGTAGTGAAGATCAAAATTTTCTAAGTCCAAGGAAAAGATCGAAAATTCATCGTATTCCCAACGTACAGAAGTAAACCCGGCCGTTCGTGGTGGATTGGAGCGAATGCCGTCCGAGTGAAATGTTTGTCTATGTACTCTAATATTATAAGCTCGCGTCCCCACCACGCCTGTGATGTAACGCTGGGAACTATCTTTAGCCGGCGGGCAGCGCGCGAGTGCGAGGGAGACCACGCGAGCGCTGGAGGAACGGCTTCTAGAGCGACTGGAAATAGCCGTGGACCAAGAAAGGCGACTTGTAAATATTATAATAAACGGAAAAGAGGAGACTGCTGTAGTGCAGTGTGCCGAGGTGGCCGTGACAGATGCCGACCGATATTAGACCTTAGGGTGGCGATGACTCACTATTGATGTTAGTACATTATTACTACGGAATCAAATCATAAAGTCTACCGAAACGATCCACCGGATTATAAATTGTTAGTTTACTCAGTAAATACGTGTTCATGAATGAAAAAAAAATGAGATAATGTTGGAGGACATAAACAATGGTATTAGAGGCGGTTATTGCGACGCCGCGTCCAGCTCCAATATCTTTTTGGCAGCTGCCGGGATCATCAACTATCCTTTATTTTACAAGCAACCTTGTCGCACATAATTCGTATACAGTAAATAGTAATTTGCTTCACCACATACATTAGCAATTATATTGAGGACAGTAGCGTGGTTATTAGATGAAAAAAAAAACATTTTATAAGTTCTTATTTCTCATGCATTCAATGCAGTAGTGCAAGCTCTGTTACATAAGCTTGCGGATTCGACCACGAATAATTTGCATGTATCTAATAAAAATAACGCAGATGCCAAAGATTTGTTTTGGTAATACATTACGGATATTATCGAGCAATCTTCGATATGGAAAGGAAAATTTGGAGTATAATGAAAATATCTAAATTAAGATAGGATCCATAAAACTTCAAAAGCTCTCTATCCTAATGGTTTTGGGAATAAACATCAGATGTACGTAATGATATATATGTTAGTAGATTTACGTATAGTCTAAACTCATAATTCGTGAAGACTGAGAAATTTTGGGCAACTGATGTGATGGGTTACACGTGTTCATAAAGTTGCTACTACAAGCATGATTGATGATTATTAAATTTGTTAGGACCTATGAAGGAAGACGATATTCGGATATTATACGATGTCCAACCTTGGAGAAAATTATAACAAGGGAAGAACAATGGCTCTTGAAGGCTTTTGAGACATCAAATAAAGTTGTATAATGTGAAGATTTGCCTGTAAAAAACACGAAGTTCACAAAGGATCACTTACTTTGAAGTCAGAAAGCGAAGCCATCAGGTCATCCAACTCCTTGGTGGCATTAGATGCGTGATGATGGTGACGAACTGCCGTCACAGTGGGAGGAGGCTGCTGTTGCGATTGCGCTGGTTCCACCACTGTTTCTTGTACGGTGACCGTCACTTGTTTAGTGCCGGGACGAGGGAGTGTACCTCCTTGAGATGGCGGGATTGGTGATGTTGAGGAGCGACTGGTGGGCAAAAGAATAGTTTATTAAGAAATAATTTTCAAGAACCGTCGGAGGTGACGGTTGACATGGAGAAGGTCATAGTGGCCATAATACAAATAATATCATAACGTACAGAAAAGAATGAAATCAACGGATCGTAGTACCTATTACATAAATATTCATTCAATATTATATAATCATCATACAATCAATGCACATGTTTCCGAATCAATACTATTTCTTGTAATCATAAATGTATTTATTTACAATAGTGACATCATAAAATGAAATACGACGGCCGTGATTGGTGGAGATGTCATCCATCTGTTGTGTTTACAGAAACTAGTTATAAATTACTCCAGTAGGTACAGAGCTTTTAGCGATTGGCCCGAGAATGCACTGCGTCTTACCTTCCCTTCCCTAAATAGCCGATTGTCCTTCCCAAACGATTATTTATTTAGTAGTTAATCTACGTCGTAGATGCATTAGTTACTATGGCATATGCAGGGACTGACTTCACAAACCTAATTAGATATTAAGTTATCCATTAGTTTTGAACTAGATCTTTTGTGTGATTGCTGATTACCCCACACGAAGTAACTAAAATAAATCTACTGGATTTTTAGGAGTTCCGGTATAGTTACTTTGTTTTCCTGATTACATAAAAGCCTACACAAATCAAAATGTAGGAATAATAAGTACCAAGAATCACCGTGAGTTCGCGAACAGCAAATGCGGCCTAGAGAAAACGAAGCGTATTATTTCACCCGACATTAATTTCCAGCTGATAGACAACACATCAGGATATCAATCCGTCAATATCAATTGAACTAAGAGCAAAAGTGCATATTTATAGCAATATTCTAGGAAATTGGGGGCTTTTAGCCAGTCGATTGTAGTTTATAAACATTTCAATTCAAGATTGCGAATCAATAAACGAAATCTCATGCAGTGTATGATGACTGGGCAGCACTTTATGCGTCAGTTCATTTTCCGAAGATGGCAGTCACTAAACTTTGGAAAATGTTAAAGAACACTGGATGGTGGTTCTGCCTAAACCTTATGTTTGCTGGCAACATTTGAACTAGGAGCTTATTGAATCCTTGGATATTAATGGTTAAAGTATAGAAGTCCCCAACTATTTCTCAAATTTTCTCAATTCTCCAAAAAACGTGTTTCTTTGAAATAGCCTCATTTAATGTATTAATATAAATGTTTTCAATTTTCTGTCACCACCTACATCCCTTAAAGCCGTCTCTGTCTTCAGCGAATTTGTTTTAGTAAATAACACGGCACATACGTTAGGCAGAAACTCAGCGGCAGGTGCGATTATCGTCCATTAGCTCATAAATACTAATTAGCGGGCGGAAACGTGCGCCAGAGTCGCTCAGCCATGCCAAAAACAATTATTTTACATTGTCAACCTTTGTTGTGGATTTTGAATAACTTTCTTATTCTTTTTCAACTAAGCCGGCCAGTCTGTTTGTCTGTTACTCAAATTATTCTAGCGTTTATCGTTGTGATGAAGACCAATTCTGGGGCCGTATCATAGTTCATTTTGTTTCTATCTGAAAAGGGAGGGTACTATAAGTCGTTTGAAACCCTCAAATGAAATGACCCCAGACCACTTAAAATAGATAGATAGATAGACCTAGCCTGCCATGTCTTCAATGTTTAAGATGTAGACTACCAGATCTGTATATCATACGCTTGGCACGAATATTGGAACATATAACATAATCAATGTCAAGGTAAGTTCTGATAGACCATCTAAAATAATCCCTCATAGCCTTTGAAATTTACGACACGCAAAATACATCTAGCGTTACGGTCTTCATATAAAGCTCTCTGAGATGACATTAACGATATCAATAATAGTCTTAATCGCAAAGTGCAAGGTTAAGTCAAGACTTTGGGTACTGATGTGTTAATTTGTTCTTGCGATATAAGTATGTGGCGGTAGATTAGTTAATATCTAATGGAGTTGAGCATACGATGAAAAATCCTTAAATAACTGTGATGACTGTGTTTGCGGATGAATGGAAGGTAATAAAGTCAGAATGTCTGAATTTTTTTGAGAAGGATGCATGACTGAGTTAGAATTAATTATAAGTTAAATAGTGTAATTGGCTTCGGCCGTTCTGTTTAACAATAATAAAATAAATAAATAAACTGATGAATTTGAATTGTGTATCTAAATCACCATCGTATTGAACAGCTATGAGTCCTGATGGGTCCGGTAGGTCTCTAAGGATATTTGGGTCTCGCATTTTCCTTTAGTTCCTGGTATCCTCTTGGTGTATTCTCCTTAAATAATAAGGTACTCCCATCTATCCTTCTTCAACATTTGTAGAAATAACAGTTTCACCTTTCGCCACATTCTAAATGGCTTTGCATTAGGATAACGTATCTGACAGTGCATTGACTTCACTGCCAATAATGTTATACATTATAAATTAATCGATTCAGAGTTCAATTACCTTGCTATCAATTGAATTATTGAATCGATTTTCTCCTTACTACAACGTCTGGATACCATCATGTTTTACAACATATTGCTTGACGCAAATCCGACCACTGTCAACATGTTTATGTCTTGGATGTAAACTTATATTATTAATGTACTCCGTCTGGGTTTTTAGACTGACTTACTGAACATTTTAATGAGACAGAGACATCAGAAGCTTTATTAGGTGCTAGAAGCAGATAGGGATGGCATAAATCCATGAAGGTGAGGGTATAAATCACTTCCAAGTGGTATTAAGTCCGTTCCAGTAAGAGCAGGTAATTTTCCAGCAATAGAGAATTCAATGTCAGATTAAAAGGTGAGTCAAATCCAGGTCATAATCCAGTAATCCAATATTTATTACAAAATTCAAGTATATCGGTCGATATGTAAAAATATTCCGTTCAACGGATGTAGTGGATCGCTGCCAAAATACGACGATGAAAAATTGCTTGAAAAAACAAGCTTTGCTTTCGAATCATAAACTGTACGGTCAGGGACAAAAATATATTATCAAATATCAATAGCCTCAAATCGAATAGGTAAAATAAACCAAGATTTTCCATTTTTGATTGTTTTCAGTCCACATAGTCTACAAAGTGGGGTGCACATTAATCTCAATTATTCATACTTTTAATATTCCATACCAAGAATTTTGTGAGTTGATAATGACTACGGCGTAAAGGAACTAAAGAATGAACTTTAACCAGCTAAAAAATAAATAATATGTCTTAAGTGGACAAGATCTAAACAATAAGATACTAGAAACTACATACAGTGTAGTATCTACTGTTTAACGATTGCTTTGTAAAAAGAGTGTGGAAAAGAACAACCGATTATAATTTGAAACATCAAAGAAAACACAAATAATATTGCTTCTTGCGGAAACCAGACTGTCCCTCGGGATCCAGGAGTGTAGCCACAACGAAGGGGCGATTATAATAACAAAACACTGTAATGACGTCATACAGTGCTATTTGTGCGCGCGTTACAAAAATAGGTAGCAGTTTTCACACGGCCCCGTCGACGGCCCACGGAACGATACACTATCTGGTCATGATTATTTGGGTTCCGTGTAGGTTTCTATCAGAATATTCAGTCGTAACCGGCACAAGAATCGAATAGAATCCTCTCACTTTCGTTTGTGTGTTTAGCAGAGAGAGAGCAGAGAGACGGAAAGAGACAAAGAGACGCTATAGTTAAAAGCTTTTAGGAATCCTACCAGCTAGGAGTTAGATATGTAAAATTTTAAGAAATCATTAATGAAATAAAATGTGGAGTTTTTGATTAACAAGCAATTTTCAGTACACCTACAGAATGAAAATTGAACGAAGCTATAGATTTGGAAACACTCAAGTACGATCGTGTGACAATATTAGAACCAAATAATGTGGAAAAAAGTCTATTCGATGTCAAACTCATAGCTTGACACTAAACATAAAACGCAGATGTGTAGACACCTTTATATAGGTACTGAAATACGAAATAGATAAAAAAAATAACTTTTGGTTTTAAAATTCTGTAATTCACGAGCTTTGTGAAAGCTAATAAATTTGGCTGCACGTAACAATTCCTCTTCATCACACTATTTGTTTGTGGGCGTATTGCCAACCCGAAATTCGCTCATTGCTATTCCATGGAGCTGCACTGTTGCACATGCGTTTATTAGCAAGTGCACGAGTTAACAGTTCCTAAATCCGTAATGACATGACTGCCAATTCTATAAACAAAAGTTACGTACCCGTTAAAAAGGTGATAAATATCATTAATTCAAGTAAAGCGGAACATAGCGTAGTATGTATTTGAGGTGTTATTTCAATCATTCGATCGAGATCATCGATAGCAGATAGGAAAGCAAAAATATGATGATTGATGATGTCAATAAGGAAAGACGGATTGTTAATACAATTATTGAAACTAGAAATGTTGGTGACATCTAGTTACCAATGACCAGTCAGTAAGATGGTATTGACGAAGAGTGCCTAGGAAGAACAATATGCACAAATTTTGCAACATTCATATAGCAATGAGACCAATACATATATCGTTATCAATATACTACTAATATTAATAGAAAATCCTGCGTAATAAAATCTCCCAAGAATTGGCAATGTTATGAAATGTTATTTATTATTACTAATTCCAACAGATGCAATATTTAGACTTGCATGTATGTTTGGTGCGTCCAAAATGTAAATGATTACAATAATCCTATTAAATTATTGTAATGTAAAGCATTTGTGTCATTTAAAATGGATTTAATGCTATTAAATGATCATAGAAGTTGTTTGCAAAGATTGTGCATGTCAAATGGTAAATACTGAAGTCTTTGAAGATATTACTTTGTTTCAGATCAACAGGCTTTTGTAATCGAAGATTTGAATGGGATAAGAAGACGAAGACAAATGTACAGACGCCACCAAGCCACTACAAGCTGTCTTCTTCCGTCAGATTTTCAACTCTATCGCTGAAGCATATTATGGTTCAAAGCTGATTGGAAAAAAAAATACAGTTTCGGGTAGCTTGATGTTTGTATGTCTGACATTAAGAATATACTGGACGTGGAATCAACACATGTCTTCACGGTATGACAAGAATATTTACCGTCTCTATAGAGATCTCCATTTAATACAATAAAGTAAATCCTTTTTTTCGTTGGAAATCAAAATAATCAAATGACCCCGATGAGGGTGCAGCTGGAGGGAGTGTCAGACTCTTACAGACTAAAACCCATTATGTTCCTTCTTGAGGTCCCTGTGTGCCAGGGCCACGGTAACTCTCGCGAACAATCCGCTCTGGCAGAATAAAGTACCTCTTACATAAGATTTAGAATGTGACATGTGTAATTGTTTTTTCAGGTGGTCAGCCAAAAACCGCAAAAAAGTGAGACTTTTATAGCAGCAATTAAAACAGTTTCCTCTAGTGTTTATGACAGCTAACCTAATAATTAAGGCCACAAAATTGCCAGTTTGCACACATCAAAGGAAGCCATAATTCTGGAACTAGCATAAAATCATGATATACAAACAAAACACAAGTTTTAGGTATACACGCCAGCACATCAAGCTACTGACAATCTGTCAAATTTTATTAATTGATTTTCAACTTTATTGCTGAAGCATAGAGCTCAAAGTTGATTGGGAAATTTAGACAGTTTGGTAGCTTGATGTGCTGGCGTCTCTACATTAAAAGAATTAACATGTTCATGTTTTTGGCAGCTGTAATGGGGCTTTATTTATGGTCCAAACAATTTCTGGCATTAGCTATATGTAATAATGACATGTAGAAACTTTTTTCTGTTCACTCCTTGTTACCTTAATTCTGGCATGAAAGATTTTTGGCAGTGTGCGAAAAAACAGAGTGAAAGTGTCAACGGCCGAAATAAATTGTATGCGGTGGTGCGTTAATTATGCTGTATTTTTAATTCATCTCCCGAGCCTTTTCCCAACTATGTTGGGGTCGGCTTCCAGCCTAACCGGTTTCGACTGAGTACCAGTGTTTTACAAGGAGCGACTGCCTATCTGACCTCCTCAACCCAGTTACCTGGGCAACCCAATACCCCTTGGTTAGGCTGGCGTCAGACTTACTGGCTTCTGACTACGTAACGACTGCCAAAGTTTAACGTGCCATCCGAAACAGTCATTGGTGTCCAAGATATACTTAGAAAGTACATACAAACTTAGAAAAGTTGCATTGGTACTTGCCCGACCTGGAATCGAACCCACGCCCTCACACTTAGAGGTTGGCTCTTTAACCACTAGGCCACCACGACTTATTGCTGTATTTTTAATTACTTTGAGTAAATATGCATACACAAAAAATGACATTTAAAGGAATGCATTTTCATAATAATTAAACTTATTTGATGAAAAACTAAGACCAAACAATTCTCAAGAACTTGAAAATGATGCGACACAACAGTTGTTGGTTAAGACGAAATCTATTTCTTTTTCTAAAATCATAAATAGTTTTTATCGTAACATAGTGGGAAGTCAGACAGGCTGGTGATAAATTGTCTCGTATTCTCATAAACACTTTGAGGTCATTGAGTACAAGTTTCTTATAACACCACTAGGTTACAGATATTACCACTGTTTTCTATCCATAACATTATTTATATCATAGTTCAGTAAAGTAACCATACTGCCACGCTGGTTTAGTAACCGCACAGAGCGACTGTTGTACAGGGTTTTCGAGTTCGATTCCCAGGTAGGGCCAAAATTGCTTTGTGAGTTTTACGAAACTTTAACAAAGCAGCCCAGTTTTGACCTGTGCATCGGTGAGCAGGTAATATCGGTCCTGAGCCTTATCTCTTTCCGGTCGTGTCGGATTGCCATCCATGGGACTATAAGAGTGAGAAAGTGCATAATGTGCAAATAATCAAGTGCTTATAAGATGTCTGATCTGAATGATCTCATAGAATTCTTCTACTAGGATAAAAACAAGTGGCCGTGTTTTTGAACTACCAAGATCCCAAAACAAAAGAGGATCGATTCTTAAGTAGAACTAAACAGAATTTGAAACTTACCCATTGGGGAGGTCTGCGCTAAGTTGATCGAGCAGTGAGTCCACTGTAGGCCTGGAGGATGCAGGACTTGCTGTGCCATTGGTGCGGGCGTAGCCGTCTGATACTGTCAAGGACAAAATATTTGATTAGTAACATTGTGCACATGCTTGCTTTGCTCTTCCACTGCCGCCCTGTATGTCACCGAAGCCAGGTAAGAAGTGGACGACCCAGCTGTTATTGGGATCTACGGGACTGTCCCATATCAATACATCATCATCATCAACTGCTTTCTGTTACGTTTCATTGAACTTAAACATCCGTGTCACGTCGATGACTGATCTATACTAATATTATAAAGCTGAAGAGTTTCGTTTGTTTGAACGCGCTAATCTCCGAAACTACTGGTTCGATTTGAAAAATTCTTTCAGTGTTAGATAGCCCATTTATTGAGGAAGGCTATAGGCTATACCATCACGCTAAGACACACGGGAGCGGAGCAGTAACCAGAGATGCGGGTGAAACCGCTGGGGACAGCTAGTTATTAATAATATTCCCAAGAATTTTGTTGTATTCCCCAAGATTTATGCGTATGCATACGTAATTGATATTACTCGTGTAGGAACACAACACGCAGGAAAATCTATTAAATCTAGAACGAATCGGATTACACATTTTACGTCTTTCGCGGTCTTTATCGGAACTGCAATCGTAAATACAGGCTTTTGTTCAGCTCGTTAATTATTTTACGCAAATACCTTTTCGGATACGTAGTATTTAAAATATAAATAGCTTTTGTGGAATTTCGTATAATATGTAGGTATGTAATAGATTTTTCACGTTAAATTTATCAATTTGTTTCGTGGTTTCCGAGTTACGAACTCTGGATCAAACTAAATAGAAGCATACACAGGACAATTTGAAAATCTTTTGACTTAAGAATTTTGGGATTTTTTTGACTTAAGTTATGATGTTTACGCCTGAACAAAACCCATTCATATCGTGATGACATTTAAAAAATATATTCAGAAAACGATCCGTTAGCAAAACGTAATGATCACTCTCTGAAAGTAAGCAGATGCATCTCGAATGTTTTAGATAAACCACAAATATATCTTTCAAATATCGCTTTGCATTTTCGTTCTCAAATCAACAAGCGAATCATAAATTCAGCTACATTATTTACGATCACTGAAACCTTGCTAATACGAGTAAGGAACGCATCGAAGTTTCTGGCAACTGTACCAGCATTAAGAACCATATTCCTAGGTTCATTAACATTAACTGCAAAACGTTTATAACTTACAAACATTGTTAATTCAACAGCGTTGTTGTTAACGGCTTGTTTACATACAATTTTGACAAGTACAAATATGAAATCTGAAATGTATGTAACATTAAAGTTTGACAAAAATACCGTGTGTTTTGTGTAAAACGGAACAGGGTCTTGACGGAATTGTTCAATGTCACGTTGTCTTGTGGAAAAGAGATCGCTTGCCAGAAACTAGTGTCTGGCGGTAAAGGTTCATTACCTTTGAGTAAAACCACATCACATCATGTGATTATGAAAATGAATGCAAATAGTAGTTTCGATAATGATCGTTTTATAAAAAGTAACATATCATCAGATAAGCTAGTAGCTGACGATCAAGCCATATTTGATAAAATATTTAAAGCCCTAATGATTGATTCTATCAGAATACAAGTGAACGTATCAATTTGACATATAAACTGTATCCCAGTAGATTTATTTAAAACTATTACAGTATAAACTACTCTGTCCAATGATATAAGCCTATCGTCAGAGGATAAAGTAACGACGGACAAAGTGATGAAAACGAAATGATCTTGTGAGATGATTCGCAAGCTTGAAGATCAAAGTCAGACATTTATGGACAGGAGTAATGGTCATTTGTGAGGAATGAGTTCTAATGAAGAAAATATTGATGATATAGAGTATACACATAAAAAAATTGAATAGCTCATACCAACAGACATTGTCTAAAATGTCAATAGCGGTTATACAATAGAAAAGCGTTGGAATCCCGAGAAGATGTCAAGAAAAACGTGAATTGATTAACTGAAGGAATTACATATTAATATCCCTCACACATTTCCAGCAGAGCTTGTACTATGGGTACTAGACAACTGATAAACATACTTATATACTTTTCTTTTGTAAATACATACATATTATACATAGAAACACCCAGACTAAGTCAAACACCCATGTTCATGCACACAAATGTTTGACTTATGCGGGAATCGAACCCGCGACCTATAGCGTGACAGGCAGGTTCACTAACCACCACGCCATCTGGTCGTCGATATTGATTGAAATGCAATAAAATGGGGATCCAAAGATCAATCGATGAAACGCAGGTATTGAATTTGTGTCATTTAAATACAGAGGGGACAATAGAAATAACTAAATGATGATGCGATGATTGTCAGACATTAAACGAGTTGTATTAGTGCTTTCTGTAAAATATGGGCTTGTATACAACTTGGGATGCATTTGAGTACACGTCCGCACGATGCCAAATGTCATTAACGAGCAACTAATTACACTTTATGGAATCAAAGACGTATATATGCGACACTAATTGGAATATCTTCTAATGAGATCGAAATGGCTGTTGGCGATATCTACGAAGATAATAATGAAAAGGTAAACAATGGCGAAGGTGAAGTGGTGAATATATATTTTGGGATAAGACGCCTCTCCAAATTAGAATTTAAGCAAAACAAGGGCTAATTTACATTTCTTCAGGTTATGAAACTAGATGCTAAGTAACTATTTTCGAGGGATGCGTTCTTCCATTAAGAACCTCAAAATGAATATATACTTGTAGCCAACATTAGTTTGTAAACCAAACAATCTGGAACGCTGATCTATTTCTGGGAGGACGAGAACTGGCCTTGGTGGAGATATTTGGCGATTCCTTACTTAATGCTATTAAAACGCTATTATCTTATTCGTAATTAAATTCATGTATTTGTTACATTGAAAATAAAAACCGGTGTTTTATTTGACCTAGTCGCCACGTTTTTCAATAAATATTGTCGATGGTTAGAAGAAGACCAACGGAACCGCTTCCTTTATCAAATGGTTCGAAAGAAGATGTATACTGACTTTCCGTTCACGATGGTATCTTTCATAATTAATAAATTGGATTAAGGTCAGGATATATAAATAATCCGGTAATACGTTTTAAAATTGGAGGGACTGATCGATATTCGTCATGTGCCTTCGTTATATCTAGGTCAACACAAAAAATATTTTAATTGCTTGAAATTGTAGCTTTCTATAACGCCAAATTTAGTTGACAGGTTTAATATTTCATAGAAATGTTACACACGAGGTCGTGTGTAAATGAATCGTTTCGGCGTACATGAAATAATTTTGCCGTTCGTCTCGTCCTACACTAGTTAGCTATGAATTATTGGACCACTCATAATAATTTTGTACCCTATCAAATACTCGTACTATGAACTTTCAAAATTAGTCTTGCTGAGACCTAAATGTTTATCTCGCAAGTTTTGCATTTCAACTTTAGGGTGAAATTACTTATACTTTAGCTTTTATTTTTTATCTTCTTTCATACTACACAGTTTTTTTGGCATTTCTGAATCAGTGTATAGCCACTGTACCTTCCACCCGCGTCCAAGGGGACTATTTCCCGTATCCAAATGAAATTTGGCCTATGTTCACCAGACACAGTGTAGTTTCCCAATAGTGAAAGAATTTTTCGTATCGGTTCAGTAGTCTCAGAGCTAACAAACAATCAATCAAATCTTTCCTCATTATTAAGTATAGACACATTTTATATAAAAAGTCTTACTTACATTTGTAACTTAATATCATTAAACCAAGATTTATTAAAAATCGTGCTGCTTACCATTTCGTTCACTAAACGTAGACTTGTCGACATAATTCCCGTATCTGGCATTGCTAAGATCATCGAGTAGGGTGTCCAATTCCGTCAGGTTACCCCGGCCACTCCTATTAGACCCAGTGGAACCGTACCCCGGCTGTGGCGCATTGTAGTTGGTCGTGTGGCTACCATAGTTTGACTGGGTTGTGCTGTACTTGACTGGGATCACTTTCTCGTGCAATGATGACGTGTTTTGATAGGTGGGCTGTGGGCAAAGAGAATTACAATTAATTTTAATTTAGCGATGAAAACTCTGTGTGAGAGGAAACCTGTGTCCAGCAGTGGGACGATTAAAAGGCTGACGATGATGATGAAACGATATTCTTTGTCAGTGATCTTTCAATCTGCTCTTGTGCAAGTTTTTCTCTTCATACCTTAATGGTGGCCATGACACTTAGTGGTGTAAAGTTCTAATCAATACGCATGAAACAAGCCTGAACCATCAACCGTTAAAAGTTCCCTAAAATGTGAGAGAAGTCCTTGATTTTCAAGGTTTCTATCCTCAGGTCCTGACCTGATTACAATGCAACCAAATGATGGGTTTTTCGTATAGAGTAAAAAAAACAAATCTGTCCAGGTGCCTTCGAGAAATCGATTAAAAAGTACAATGAAAAAACCAGTTCAATTAAAAACCTGTTCTTTTTAAAGCAAAGACAAATGAAAACAACACTTTGGAAGAACCATTAGTGACATCTACAGTACTCGAGCTAAGACTTCTTGGAACCATTTCAAACCCAGATGACGTAGAGTTTCTGCGATTCGAATATAGATGGCACTGTATGCTACTGCCATAAAAAAGGTTTTATTAGTAATAATTGTTTACAGGAAAATAGCCCCCAGTCTGCTTATACAATTATTAAAACATTTACTGAACAGATAATCAAAGTTATTTATGAACCATAACATTTGTTAGTTATAAACGGATCTCAATAATTTACATTACATTTTTGTTAAGAGAAATGGCATGCACGATTTGAACAATAATTATGTAGGAAGGTAATTAGTTCCATAAGAAAACGTTATTCAGTTACATTATTTACATGACTCACACATATCAAGTACCTAGGAGTTTTTAATACTGACCACAGCTAAGATAGTTAGGTCATCTATGTCATAGCAACATTATCAACATCTTCGTGTTCTGTTCACAATATTGGATAAACTGCTTTTGACTTTCGAGTTTTTTTTTAGAGGAAATATCCGGGGTATTTCCTCTATATCCTCCTTCTTTGCTAAAGAAATGAAAAATAGATGTTATTGCTTTTTTTATTGTCACTGTGACCTCAAGTTGTCCCCCGCAGACTGCGATAGAAACAACCCTTATCTTGGACTGGAAAATGTCTATTGAAAGTATGAAAAAACAATGATTCATAGTCCCCTTATTCTTTATTCAAAAGTGAATCGATTTAGTTTTTTCAGATAGTAGTGAGAAAAATATGAACACATCGGAAAATCTGGCTACTTTTTTTTGTTTTTTGAACGTTCATATTATATGAAAAAAAAATCATGTTTCATGTTGTCATGTTTCATCGTAAAAAGAAAAAAATATTGAAAGGAAACAGAGGACTATGTTTATACCGAAAAAAGGCCTTTGTGTTTCCTCTTCAACTAAAAACTAATAGTTTTTAGAACAGATTTAATAGAAAGGGTTCGGTCTTGGAAATCAGGTCATAAAGTATTCATTTCATAGCTTTGCAGTCGAAATAGAAAAGGGACGAGCGATTTTATACCACAGGAAAACCACTTCTCAGTAATATTCTACATAACAATATACCAACAAGGATTGTACACAATTATATGTATGAGTACAAGTCGTTCTTGACTTTAATGTAGGACGGTGTTAGTAGGTCAGACTATGTATTACTAATCGTGCATAATATTATATTCTTACTTCGCTTGATAACATGGATGCAAATAAGATTGTGAGTTATCACGAAGGTAATGAATTTTCCAGAAAACAAATATTGCATTGAGATACGAATAAATGATTGATTTCTTTATAATTATATGGATCAAGTCAACGTGAAAATGCATTGATGTAATTTGTTTGATGGTTTACCCAATTGCGACAAGATACTATAAGGAGAGGAGAGTAATCAATTTAACAAAATGCGAAAATCAAGACTATTACAGAACCGAAATGTAGCTTTTACAATTACAACCAATACAACAACTCTCATCCTCCCTTTATTTATATTATTCGTAGAATTTAACGGGTGTTGATTGAAGAATGGTACTTGTGAGAGGAGGTAAGACAGAGAAGTAGGTACGGTAGAGAAAGAAATGCTGCCCCTGCTCTTATAAGGAGTCAAAAGAAGAATAAAATTGGGATATATTATTTGGGAATAAAATAAGGCTAGAAGAATAATGATGATGGTGGAAAAAGTAGGCCATAATATTTTTTCATAATATTAAACAGCAGATTAGACATATTAAGCCGACGAAATATTGAACGATTACTATCCGGTTAACTCCAAGAATAGTCATCGATTCGTCAACAGGTCATTAGTAAAACTTTGATGACAAAATTCTACGAATTGACAGACAAACAGAACCAAGAAACATTGAAGGTCCCAACTATTATTAGCGTAAGAATTTCTAAAATAGCATCCAAATGATTTTATGTTAAACAATTTAAGAAGTAAATGTAGATTCAAAAGGATATTATGATTTTAAAGGAGCATAACAAACTTTCCTTTTGAGTCATTAAATTAAAATTAAAATTGGGATGACTGTTTTTAATGTCTCGTATACAAAATGCGACTGCGTAGTATCTTATCGAAGTAGCAAAGATCCAATTCAATGTTACGCAGTTAATTCAGTTCTACATAACACAAATTGAGAGACACTCCAAGTTATTTATTTAGAAAACCAAGGTATTTGATATAAAAGATAATGAAATCGTATACAATAAATGTTTGTATATAATATTTACCGAGTTGATTTATTCAATGCAAGCAAATAAGCAAGTATATTGAACAAAATTAAATCCCTTTTTGATCTAAGAAGGGTGCTGATTACAGTGGACAACTGCACTTACTACGAGTATGAGCGCAGAAAAATGTGTTTATTTACGTCATCGTAGAAATCTCTGAAATTCTTTTTCATTTTTTGTTTTTTTTTTTTCTGGTATATTAAGCATGTTATATTGTATAGATGCCAGCTAACCAAAACT
Source organism: Heliothis peltigera (assembly GCA_958496145.1). Classification (NCBI taxonomy): domain Eukaryota; kingdom Metazoa; phylum Arthropoda; class Insecta; order Lepidoptera; family Noctuidae; genus Heliothis; species Heliothis peltigera. The sequence continues at coordinate 10,729,634 of OY292326.1, read as the reverse complement.
GTAAAATTTTAGAACTATGTTTATGTTCCAGCGATAAAGTTGAAAACCTATTTAGTATATTTGACCGATTGTAGTAGTTTGATGTGCTAGAGTCTGTACATAAAAACCTTCATCTTTTATCTATTTAAAAACAAGAGTGTGCGTAGTTTCATAAGGACAGACAGACAGCGTAAGCGACTTTCTTTTATACTTTATATGTAGTGAAAACTTATAATTTCAGGGATGGACCTGCCATTATAAACGTGGTCAATACTAATCCCCCTTCTCTGATCGGATAGGGTTTTTAATATTGTAGCATGATTGACTAGCAGGGTAATCTCGTAAACGAGGGCTATTCGGGTCAGAAGGGCATGGCCGCGGCATTGGGTGATGCATTCACTGATTTAATAGAAGCTTTCTAGCAGTTATTGTGGTGAAGGATAAGCACCTTATTGTTCATGGTATCGATTCAAGGAATTTAGAATGAGGTTGCAACTTACCGAAGCAGGTTTAGTATAATCTGAAGATATATTCCTAGATCCGTTTATGGAGCCATAGCCTGTAGATGAGGGTGAATTTAAACTGCCGCCCGGAGAACTCAGACGTCCAGGGGAGCTTCCTCTGCCTATGGGCGAGCTGGTCCTTCCAGGTGAAGCTGTTCTTCCACCGGGAGAACTCCTGCCACCCGGACTGCCTACCCTGGGGCCAGGATTGATGGAGTTCTGAAGGTCAGCGAGCAGCGCATCTGGAATCAAGGGAAATTGGAATATGAGTGCAAAAAGTAAAAAAAAAAATAGGTAATACTGCAATAGAAATTGTACATGTCAATTTGCTTGTTTTGGATGCAACGCGCTCTATTGATGGATATCAGTGATTTTAAAAACCATTAAATAATTTCTATACAACACAAATATTAATGAGAATAAGTAACCAGAAGGCAGTCATTTTCATTTCTTCGTCATATTAAATACTAATGTTTTTAATTGATATTTTACCTTTATCTGCGGTTGATTGAGTTTCAACGTTGTTTACAGTAAGCACATGAGACAAATTAATACTATTGAACTGAAGATTTTTTTATTATAAAGTAAATAACTAATTAATTATACCTTGTATTTATTATCCAATCAATTAAAATAAATAAAGCGAGCCGCATTTATCGAATGACATCATGTGTGTTGGAGCTGAACGGGGTCTTTCTAATTGAACGGAATTAATATTATGGCACCAAACGATGCACTGTTGTATTTCTTACTTTTTGGAACAAAACACTTCATGACAATCGTACTAGAATCCTTTGAGATATAATCAACATCATAGCTCATAATTTTGGAGTTTTAGGACCAATGGATTTCAACCTTCTTTTCGTAGGAAATTATCCAATGACCTCTCCCGCTGTGGGTGCAGCTGAACGGAGTGTCAGACTCTTACTGACCAAGACCAACTATGTTCTTTCTGGAGGTCCCTGTGTGCAAGGGCCACGGTAACTGTTACGAACAACCCGCAACCCCAGTAATGGATTTCAGCTTCCATTCTTGCATTGCGGGTCAAGTTTGAGTACTTTAACTCTAACAGTTCTTGGATGTGTGATTTAATAAAAACTAAGTATGGAACAAACTTAAATTCAATGGGAAAGTACCATTGTTTGGGCTATAGACAAAAAGCACGCAAAATGAGTAGTCCATTCATTATTGATTCTTAGGCTTGTTTTTGTTTTTCAAGATTGATCTTTAAGAAAATTATGACTACAATCAATGTAATTTTTACCATATTCACATAATCTTTTAGGTAATTCCACGATTGTACGTTGTTTTAGGATTGTATTTTCCATGATAATGATGTATAATGAAACTGATATTGAATAAGAGGCAGGTCATAGTAGATATATAATTTTACCCTCTGATTGATCATCCAAATAACAATGCCTATCATTATACATAAATATATCAAAAATGTTACCTACGTAATGATTTCCTTAATATCTGGTATAGTAATAGTTACACAAAAACTAATTAGGTAATATTAACTATATACATATGCTACAACGTTTGAAGCTCGATTTAATATACCTAAATGAGAATAAAAACCAGAAACCAAATCATAATACCATAATAAATAATACCTTTAAAATCAAAACAACAGAATACCCATTAATTTTCTTATTTTGCATAATTAAAAAATTGCAACATTTCGCTGCGCAAGCGCACCCGACTGATACAGTACGCCAAGCCAATACTTGTTCGTCAGGAACTCGTTTGCTTTTCGGAGTTCAACGCCTTCTAAAGCCTTATAAATATGTAGCCTTATTATAAGAATGATCTCCATCAAGACCAGCTAACTACTAAATGGCGTAACTCCTTATCGGTCAAGTTGCGTAAATTGCCTACCACCATAGATAAGGTATATTTCACAAGGTATTACTACAAGGAGGTTCTTTGATAATTATGGGTGACCTGATAAAATTACAATTTTATTAACAGACACACAAATGAGTTACTTCATTACGTCAATAACAAATGAGTCAGTTAACATAATAAGAATATAAATGTAATAGACACAAATAGGCCCCATAGCAAATAAATACAAATGGTTATACCTAATCCACCAACAGCTTCATACACTTCTTCGTATTGTATATTTTTAGGAGGCGATGTCTTGTTTGTTTTCAATATTTTGCCGTAAATATCATCGTTCACTGTATAATGAGAATGAGACATTTTGCCTTGTTTTTTAAATTAAACTTTGATATCACTTCAAACTGAACACAAGAAACTGGCCGCGGCGAATTCGCAAGAAACGCCATAAAAAGTTCAAAAAAGTTTTTGCCTCAAGGGCGGAGGAAGGGATTCTAAATTTAAATATATCTCCTTTGCCCTCGTGCGAACAAGGAGGCGCGGGCGACTCTTTTGTGGACTAATGCAGTACTGATTCACCTCCGCAAGCGCAGACCGCAAAAATCGCTCACAGCCTCTAACATATTGTTCACATAAATATTTGTGATACTTTAATCGTCCGTGTTTGTAGAAGCGCTGAGAGAGATGAGGTCACGAATTAGTATTTCGGTCGTGTTAGATGTGTATGTCAGGACAATGTAAACTTCGCCGTTAGTGAGCTAGGTTGAAAGTAAAACAGATGTTGGATGTCTAAAACTAAGTTGAAATAAAGCGCTGAAAGTGCTCTATGTTTTGGTTCATCAATGAACTCGCTGACGCCGCTTTGATAATACGGAGTCGAGGCGTCATAGGATGACGCGCTCTCGGTGGAATTTGTCTGCTAGCCCTCTCTGGCAAGTCGTGAAGTTCGGTTAACTCGGAGGGAAAGGAGACAGCGATTAGTAAGCAGTTTTGGAATTTCGTGGAAGCACTGAACTTATGGCCTTCGGTCAATCACAGATTAGAGGCATGTAGTAAAACAGCACCCGAGTTTACACAAGGATAAGTGTGCAACTACATAAAGAACATATCAACATATATGTATTTGTTATAATGAAAATTAACAATTATTTGTGTCCTTTGTAATGAAAATCTAAGTTGCGTTGTATGTTTTTGAAAATACACACATTAATAGATTATTATGATTTAACAACAAAAACAGAAGCCATTTTGTTTAGGAAAATCCATTTTCCTTATTTTCATACACAGTTTATTGCGACTTTGTTCCACAGTATAATCCTGTCCATTAAATTACATTTGAAACGAGGACATACATAGCTCGCTAAATTGCCAGTAAATTATTAAAATCACGATTTATTATTAATTTTGGCAATCATTATTTCTCTCCTTAAAGTGAATAAGCCGCATTTTAAGGTAAGTGAAACTTATACAGCTAGAATATCTTTGGTAAATCAGCGCCGATATACTACATACATACTCGTTATAATGAACCCATGTGACCAAACTTTATAGTGTTTTATTTTAAAACTGATTTTGAAGTTATCATTCTAAAACGCCTAAACACATTTTGAAAGCAACAAGCGTCAGTGTGAATGAAATCACTGCTATCATATTTTTCGAAGGCGCGGCTGTGCGCACGCGCATTATACAAATAAGCATTAATGACCTTTAGCACATTAGTGTAGAACATACAGAAACAACTCAGTCTTAATATACTATGTATGTTGCAAAGATGAAAACAAAATAACGCGAGTGCTGTACCATCTGTCTACGAATATTAATCTCGTAAAGCTTTTATGTTGGTCGTATCAACTTGTATCGCTAGATGGCGTTAGTGGTTATAGCACGTTTAGACTAGCTTGTTTGAAAAGTTGATTAAGCTCAGCCAATGTTTCCAGATTTGTTATTCATATTAAAACAATTATAATATAAATATAAGTAATTAACTTTCGTAAATTGCGTTGCCCTATGAAACATTACTAAACACTAATATATCAGATCTTCACCGGAGCATATCGAATCAAATTGCAGGAAATATGGTACTTCCTAACTAAAAAGCGCTAATTAAGATGCGTTAAGATTAAATTGATGGTCTAATTAGTCACGCAAGCCATTTTATTAATATTTCACCGTCAGTTAAGCTTGTGCGTCAATTAATAAACAGTTCATATAAAGATTATAAGGCTTCAATTTTATCTTGCGGTAATTTTAGTTTGAAATTATCATCGAATATTAAGCTTATTCAACTAAATAAATATTTTATGTCTGTATGAAAATCAAATTGGATTCCGTTCACGATTTTCAACAGAGAGTGCACCTTGAGTATTAGCAAACTGTAAAATACACTTGTTTACGATTGTTTTCTCAAACTGCCCAAGGTATTTAATTAGATTTCCTATGAGTACTTGTGGAAAAGATGCAAAATATAAAACTGCCCACTGAAATCATCCTCTTGATGTAGTGGTATGGGAACCTAATCAACAATGTACGATGATATGCAGAACAGGTGTGAGACATAAGTAAATATATCAGTAAATTCGGCTACGCCTTCAACGTAACCGTGAAATAGATTGGCGAGTCCAATAGTACCAGGGTCGATTGTTTGTCAACGTCTTATTGAGCGCGTGTGTCTTCGGCCTAAGAAAACCTATGACTGAGTGTGAAGTGCGCCAAATCTCACGGCTTCACGCACACTTACAGAAAGTTACAGGTCCTTCGGGTAGGTGCCAGTTGTAAAATACCTCCTGTAATATTCAATAGAAGAAGAAATAGAAGAATAGAAAAGACGATACTGACGTAAAACGAGCGCGGAGATTGTTTTCAGTTAGAGCGAACATGATAGCTCGCAGTTTGCACAAGTGCTTAATTGAAGTTAAGCTCTTCGCTTCAAAGCTTACTGTACCAACTTTTACACATGAAACCTGTAGGCTGAATATACTCAAAAATCATAAAACGTGTTCAGTATAAATAAGAAGCGTTCAGAGTGCTGCTTTTGTAGAGCATCGGCGATGTTTGCAGAAGCACACACAGATTGTGTTTATGCTTCTCTGGTGATCAGAATGGGGCTCAAGTCTAAAAGTATTATTCTAGACTTGATAGCCAGCAGGCTTGACTGCGTGTATATGGGTAGCTGTTGTGCTATCTCCCATAGGATGCTACGAGGTTGATTCTATTTCTTATATAATTTTCACTTAGTCCACATTAAATCTAACAAACAGATAAAATCAACATCATATCTAGACGCAAAGCTATTAATAACAGTGTACCAAGTCAGTGGAAGGCGTAAACAATGCGATACAGTGTAGGTAAAACATTTTGCGGTATAGACCGAGTCTGACCGCAGCCACAAGGTTATCTGACGAGAACTGACACCTCCCAGTGGTCAACTGATACTGAATACTTTCAATTGTTCTGTACTAGAACTACTCCAAATCTGAAACTAGGTCCGGTTTTTGCTGTCATTGTGAGCGTATAAAAAATATATATTATGACTTGCGCAGTTGCGCTAGTCCGCGAGATATTTTCAATCCTTGCTTGTTACGTTTATACTCGAATGTGATTATCGTAGATTTTGTACTGAAAATTCGATTTTGTTAAAGTTTAACAAAAATAAAAAAATCGTTGCTTCGTGAAAACTACATACGACTGATAGAACTGGAGCCAAAAACCATTCATATCATGTCATGAATAAAAGATTACTTGATGTTTACATACAAAATATTTTTGCTATTTGACTAACAAAGAACACGAATAGAGTGACATGATAAAATCGAACATCTTCACAAAACCAATAGACGCGATTACGCAAGTTTTGTTTACGCAGCGGTCCCGAACGCTCCACTAACACGCAACCGATATAGCGCAAGGCCGTACAATAAAAGCGACCTGACTCACTCATGAATTAGTCCCAAACTCCTCATATATTCCACTTACCAAGATAAGCACTAAAATCAGTAAAATATTTTCTCCAGTCCGTCGACTTCAGTTCAGGAGGACTTGCCGGTCTTCGATCAACACTGTACTTTCGTTCCAAAATCGGGGAGAAAGACACAGACTTTGGGGATGCAGAGCGCGTGCGCACGGATGCCATCCCTCTGCTTGGTATATAAGGCGAGATGGGTCAAATTGGCGACAGTCGTGGCTGGACCGCGGCTGAGAGTAGACTGGTTATTTTCGGTGTGATGCAGGGTTATCTGCGGCGCGAGCGACGCCGGGTGATAGCGCGGTCACACTGTGAGCTGGCGACAGAGTTGCGCGACGCGCTATTCCCGTCAGGTGGTCGTTTCCGCCGTTACGCGTTTCACAACTGATCGCGAACCGACTTCATTAACCTCTTTGTAAAAAGCGTGAAAAATATATTTAATGTGCGTAGGGTTATGTCGGAGCCAGAATATTATGTAAGTGACAGGTTTGCGTATGGCGGCCACGTGGGCGGGCGGCGCCCTACAACTGTATCTACGTGAAACTCACGTGCCGGCCGCGAGTAAACAGTATCAACCTGTTTTCTCACAGTAAATAATAAAATTGGCTGATGACTCGGACTTTATTTTTGATGCTGTCAAACACAATACATAATTGGACTATTATATACTCAGTAGATTACATATAATGACGTATAGATATTACACGCACGCGTTTAAGTAGGGCAAACATTACTAACGATTACGTCTGTTATTTCGTAAACAATGGTGTGGACTGTGGTAATATTTGTAATAGAAGCTTTGTTTAAAAGAACTACTATAAACGGAAACCTTCACGAAGTCAATATACTAGGATTTATTAAATTTTCACATGCCAACAGAAAGTAAAAAGCAGCTCTAGTAGAACCGCATAAACTTTTCAACATTTCATTTTACTCTACCATGTCATGGAAACCTTACCATCAGTGAATGTGCCTTTGCAAAAAAAAGCAAAAATAATGAGAGAAAGTTAGTACAGGAAGCAATGTATCATGCAACTGATTGGGAATAATAATTCCATCAAGCTATTAAATATTCAAATACATTAAAATTTAGGTAATCAAAATTCCAAAAGTCTGAAGACAAGTATAATTCACTGATGTCAATGATGAGACTCGTCACCGCATCAAATTGAATCGATATGACAAGAATTGAAGCAGATCGTATTACAGTGTTAGGGCTTCATGGCATGTAAGCCTGAAATGGCTGAAAAATTCTGTCAATAGCGTCTACAGATAGCAGGAATCATACTGGACCAAAAGAATATAAAAATGGGCCCTTCTTTTAACCAATAAAACATCTTCAAAGGAAATTATGTGAACATATCGATACTGTGTTCATTGTCTCACTGTGTGGGTGACGCCCATCCGTAGGTGGAGCCAGAGTAGAAGTATTGAAGGTCGCCATACCTTTGTCTTATATCAGATAATCAGAGTATCAGCCAACCATTTTACAACTTGTAACTGTATCATCTGGAGCAATTACACAAATATGAAACTTATACAACTTATTACATCGTATTTTGCTTTAATAAGAAGTAGCCTTGTAAGTAGCATCATAAGTTCCTTCATTAGCTTTATATGAAACATTATCTCAAGCTTAAGAGAAATATTTTTTTATAATAATAAATGAGTTTATCTCCAGTTACGTAAGGGCAAATGTATAAATGGCTAGTATCCAAACCATCTCATAGACAATAAATGAATGGAATTCAGCACAATTACTTAACCATGGTGGTCGTGGGCGGTGGCTAAGTCCAGCTTCTAATAACTAAAGACGTTATAAAACATTTAAATCCCACACGATATACTGCACGTAACTTAACTTCAATGGAATTCTGCTAATGATGTAAGATATTTTATAGTATTACTGATTACCGCTGCATCTTCTTTAAAGCCACGCCTCCCATAATTTTTGTATGTGTTAATTTAATAGGATTGACATGATTGAAAATTTTAATACCTTTATTTTTGTAGACGATAAACACATCGTACATTTTCTAAAGATCATCAGTACCGGAATCGCTGGAATTAGCAATGACACGCTCGGAGATCTGAAAATGTATTTCATCTCGTGGCTAGGCTAGTCGTCTATGAGTCCAGTCATGCAATTACTACCAATTACCTGTATGCGCTTATTGGATGGTAATTGTATTTGGCAATCACATTACTCACTTCTACAGAGGGCAAAGTGGTATTTTATGAGATGAGCTAACTACCTATGCTGCCAATAATTTTGAATTGTGACGGATAGAAATAGACCGGTTCTAAAATTACGTGTTAGGAAATTTATTACTAAGCAAGACATATATATACATATTTTAATTATGCAATAGCATTCCTTCACTATTTTGGTTGCATGACAATAAAAAAATATTTAGACTTTATAAAAATTAGCATGGTATAGGCATGTAATGCGGAGGAATGAGGATCAAGTTGTGAGGAAGGTCTTAAACTTGACTGTGGATGGATATAGAGGAAGGGGACGACCAAAGAAACGATGGATGGATTGCGTGAAAGTTGATAAGGCTAGAAAGAATGTAACTTGTGAGATGACGACAGATAGAAGAGCGTGGAAGATATAAACATGCTGCGCCGACCCCATATAAAACTTGGGATAAGGGCAGGAGGATGATGATGATGAGATTTTATGAAAATTGGAAGCAGAGCTGACGTGAAAAATTTGCTTTTTTAGTATAATGTTTTACGAAACCTTTTTGATAGTTTTTACGTATCTATTGAGCCTTCCACCCACTGCAACTCATACTAATGCTTTTATCAAGTGTAGGGGAAGTGATTGTAATCCATTAAATAATAAATAACATAACCTAATAAGTAAAGATAACAAAGCCGACAGCACAGCAAACAGAGGTGTTAATAGAGCCTAGATAAGATTGAATGTGGACGAAAATAGATCAGTAATGGCAAGCAGAACTAGGCGAATAAAAACTAGACATAGTGGAATCGGCAATCTTACAGTGTTATCATCGATACTGAAAAAATCTCATTTATACTGGAGCATAACTGTCACAGTTTTGCTCCATTTATAGAATATAGATGAGATTTTTTTGGAGATGAATTTTGTGATATTATCGTACCAATTTCTGCCATTGTCTGGGGGTCAATTGATGATTGATTTCCCATTCAAGAAAAAGGTGTTTTTAAGAATAAACATTGGTATAACAAATATTAACAACAAAATTACAAATCAACGTTTAAGTGCAAATAATCAATTGTGCAGCAATAAAACTGCAACATACAGGTAAATAATAAAACGTTAATTCACTTATTAGTAGAAGAGTTATGTCTTTAACATGGTCCTGAGTAAGGCCAAGTATACGACAGAATTAGACCTTCGATACAGGCAAATGGTCTTAAATGGGCTCAGAAAACACAATAGAGTAGGTTTTATAAAATCTAATCAAGCTAGACCACCAAAAAAGCCACAGATTCGATGTCAAAAAATCACGAATATACTGCGTTTCAAAACTTACGGTTTCAATAGTTTTTGGCTACCAAGTACAATGAAACTTAAGAGTATTAGCCACCCACTATACATATGTATTGTCTAGTTGTTATTACAAACCGACTTAAAAAAAAGCAATCAATCATTTCATCATTCTTTTTAAGTTTGACGTGCTAGGCCTGAGAAATTAATTAATTATAGTACCTTAGACTGTAACAAATTCTGTTTGAGACATAACACAAGTATATTAATTGCATTCGTTAACAATTATGGCATGGAATGAAGTCCACGACTTTTAAAGCAAGTTGCACTAAAACATAGATTCAGTTGTTGATAACAAGGCAAATGTGTCAACCATTTAAAGGTAGAACTGAAGTTATATAGAAGACTTGAACCAGTCTTAGATTTTTTTTTAATTTATTAATATTTCTTGTATAGTTAGAATCAATACATTTCGGAACTTATTCCAGCCTACTGAATGTCCATTTGTTTTTAACGAAGAAAATGTTGAAATCAATGCTAATCAAAGTAAAAGTGCATAATCTAGAAGCAGTGAAGTAGATAACGCATATACAATGAAATAATGAATAATGCAACATATCAATGGATAGACTGACATCAAAATTTCACGCCATAACAGGGTCGTTGACAAACATAAAGTTTCCATTTTCTTAGTATCACAGCACGTGGGCATGTTGAGTGACATACAGATCATGCTATGCATATTTCATATGATAGACATGGAATAAATAACATTGCAAAATATGAAAAACATGAATAAGGAAGCGAGCGGACTAGCAAAGACCTCATCAAGAAATAACGGTTTTGATTCAAATGCTCCATTCATCTGCTGTTAATGGTTATTGTTATGTATCAATTAAGGTTCCACAAGACTCGATTTAGCAAGTACAACTTGTATAAAAGAAAATGTTAATAGTGTAGTGACTGCGGCGTCATGTTAGTGAAGAAACTTAACATCAATCCCGGAAACACTCCAGTAACTTATGTTTGCCACCAATCAAACGCGATCTCTATTGCTCGCCCTATTTCAACGATAAGACATGTCCTTTTACAACAGCTATTAGCAAACAGAGATCTATCTAAATTGGCCAGTGCGATGGCCCTGTTTTATTTATAGGCAATTAACACTGATGTCTTGCGGCGCCTAACACTACGGCTTCATGTCCAATTGATTGACTGTTGACATATTGGGAGGAGATGTTAAAACATGGGTCGACGCACGCGCAAATCTTACATTCTATGTATTGTTCCCGAAATTGTTAAGGAAAGTAATGTATTTTTGAATCATAATTAGCGTCAAATTAAAGAGGCACGCTCTATGGGTGCAGTTATTTTTAAATCCACGCTCTAATTACTGCTTTGTTACATCAAAGGGTTATTAGTCAAACGGTCGCCAGCTCACAGAGTACACCGCACTAACGAACACAACTTGTCGAATTAGTCTCACACTAAGCACGTCAACCGTGACCAATAGATTCACAGGCCCGAAGTGAAACTTCCAAATTAAAAACTCGGCATTCGTTTCGTACGCAAGTGTCGATCGTCAACGAACGCTCCGCGCTCGGTCGCAGCGGTTTGATCGGATGGATGTCGTCGCAGCGACTGACAACTGTCGCGGTCTCAAGACGCAACTGTGGGACGGTGTGTAATGATCTCAGTTTCATTGTGGTGCGGAATAGAGCTCGTAATGGGTACATGTGGGCGATGGAAGTATCGGCAACTACTGTTGTAGGGGAGGCAGGGATTGCCTAGTAAGAGGGTATAGCGGATCGCAATGTTCTCGGAAGCGGCCACGGATGGGAATGCAGGACGCGGTCGCCGGTCAAAGGAATGTTACCGGCTTGTGCAGATTGCTTCCTAGCTCGTGGCAAGATTATTGGAGAAATGTAATTTCGTGGAGAAAGCCTTGTCCTTGATTGGTCTTGAATAACCTCTCATTTGTCAAAATTATTCATTATAATGCTAAAACATTAATAGTTTTAGATATTGTTTCTGTCGCATTTGCATAAACTATAAGAAAATCATTCGCCTGGATTTTACCGCCCACAAAAGAAACAAGCTATAGTTAAAACGAAAACCGAAGCAGCATACAAAGAACACTAACGACGATGACGAGGTACATACCGTAGCAAATCGCGTGGTCAATGCCATTCATGGTAAACCCAACAAAGCGTAAAGCACGGCTTAACATTGTCTTGGAAGTTTCTAAACGATGGCACAAGATGTATTGCCAATCTTTCTTGAAATTACCTATACAACATTGTGGTTTTCACGGAAAGGAGGAGTCTAGAATTCCGCATACCTTCAAACTGTGTTTTATATCTTCTAGAATATAATTTATAAGCCATAAAAACTTCTTTACTATTCAATTTGTGACTTGAAGCACATCCTAGTGAAAGAATACAGGTGATCCATGGTACAGGATTAGCAGACCAAGTGAGACCTAAAATTTCAAACTCGCAAAGCACATAGTAAGCTTACAACACGTATCGGATTAGCATTACCTACCCATAATGAGGTGTATTCGTTTCCTGTTCGACCACGAGTGGGTGATCAGAAGATCACTATTTTTGGTAACTTGCCTCTGGTCAGTCGCGCAAATTGTAGGGCAGCCGTGGTTAGAGGCGAAGATTGTTATCAACACTCTTTTTTGTACGTGTTAATGATATGTTAGATGTACTTACTGATGTTTTAGTATCTACATCCGTAGTTGTATGTAAAAATATCAATCGATAAGAAATGTCAGTAATAATTGAAGTAAAAATTTGCTCTAGCATGAGTTAAAATCTTGAACAAGTTTTATAAACATCGATTAAAACGTAAAGAAGTAATTTCAATATTCTTTCAAATCGTCAAGTCATTTGTATTGATAAGTTTTACGACCACTCTCTGCATAGATATCAACGGCGGGACGCATAATCGCGGTCAATTAAAAAGCTTCTTCCCTAACATATCTACTGACATTAAAAGTAATAAACCTACTAATTTGAGTTTCTAAAATATGTGAGACATTACGTCTATGACGCAGAGGCCAATCAGATCGCCGAAATGGTGAAGTAAGATAAATTGTGAACGAATTCCTATTAAAGTAACTTATTATCACATAGTAGATAACATAGAGTACAGAGAAACACGCAAAAATAAATCAATCAAAACCAAACCAAAATAAACCAGTAAATAAACAATAGCGATGAACCAAAACATGATCTAAGTAACAAAACAGATTTATTATAAGACCAATAGAGGCGCCTGTAGCATATCTTACATAACAACATGTCTATGGACAGTGATGCACTAAGCTTTTAATTGAAGCAGCACAGTGTGAGGTCATTAATATATACAGTGTTATCTATGAGCGACAACAGTCGTTAGCTCCATTCATTTCGCGCCGTGAATATATTGCAGTAACAGATACAGCAATTTATAGCCAATTGTTCCCAGATATACGATTAATGACAAACAATTTATCGTCTAAAACAAGTAATAAAGTAGCCGACGAGGCTATAGGTGGTAGTAACTGATACTGCTTGTATTTCCGAAGATGATTCGTATGTGTAATAAGGGTTCAGAAGTTCATCCTTCGACAGGATGCATAAAACTAGTATCGATGTGTGCTCTTAGTATGAACTAGATGAAATTATCAGAATAGTTGACTTACATATAGCAGATGAGCGGTCAAGTGGCGAGAGAATCGGTATTACTGTTGTGTGATTCATTAAGTACAAGTGTTCTGTCTTTCATTGACATGCAATAAATTGACAACGATTTAAACTAAAAGTTTGGAATAAAACTACACTTCGTTACGGTTTTTTAGATAAACAAAATATTAGGAAAGTAAAATTAAATAAACCGCACCATCTAACGAGCCTTCTATCAAAACTTTCAACAGACCGGAATGTATCCGTAAGTTATAAATAAATAAAAAATTAATGACGTCCAAATATGATCACGATCAGACGCTGGTCCCATGAGAAACTACTCGATCGCATGAAAACAGGTAAGTAACGTTAGTTTTTTTTACCTAATTAAAAGGCAACAGTACAAATTGGCTGGGAACACATACGTGTTTGATATCGCGAGAAGCGTGTTGCCTTTTGCCGATTACAGTTCCCCCCGTTGGCTGATAGGATGAGAGTAGATTAGTTTTAGTTCTTTCGAATATCAAATATTGCTTAAGAGTGCGAACAATCGTTAAGACTCAAACAGGTATTTAGGTTTAGACACCAACTTACCATGTGGAAGAAGCAAGAAGCAAGGGCAAGCTTGAATGAATTTAAAGTTTACTGTTTCTAATGGGGTGTCATCGAACAGTGTTTCTTGCGCAAACTTGGCTTTAAACTCAAGTGCGATGATGACATCGCATTTATTTAACCTAAAAATATGTACCTACGAAGAACAATCAATGCTAAATAGTTGTACATAGCCAAAAAAATCTTATCGCCACGAGCCGTCGCAAAATGCATTTCAAGACAAAAAAATTATAAGCAGGTCTCTTAGTGCAACCAGTAACGATTTAAACAAAGCATTTAGATGTCTTCGAAGTTTATCTTCGTATGTATAGAAATTACACTATCTCATAATTAAAAGGTGCAATAAATAATAGAAAAATACAACACAAAGAAGTATTCATTTCGGTACATAAATTGTGTATTGTTACGACGTCTATGATTTTCTTGGTATGGTTGTGAACAATGGTTTTTCAAATGTACAAATAGTTTTAAATCATTGAATTCGATAAGAGCTGAAATATTACGCTGTAATATGAAGTTAAAGAAATCGTATGTCGGCGATATTCATATTGAAGAGTAAAATCATTTATGAGAGTCAGTACCAATTTTGAGTGATCCTGACCTGAGGACCAATAAAGGATCATCAAAAGAATAAAAGAGAGTGGACTGCAAATTTTAAAGGTTTCCCAAATTTTCATTAAATTGTGTATTTACTGGCTAAGAAGTATACAAAAATAAATGCTTGTAAATAAGTACTTAACAAATTAAATATAACTTGTTAATTTTAACATGGGTGACAAACCATGCTAAGGGCCTAAGGGCTAATGACCAGTTTCACTCAAATTATCCTTCTGATATGTTTTGCATATTCAATAATTTAAACGCAAGAGAAAACCATTCACCATAGTTACTTCTATCCAGAGAATAAATGGCACAATCTAGGCGGAGTAATGAGTGCATTTTCCCGCGAGTCCGCACCGCTCGCCCATACTTGGAGGGACTGCGGATCCGAGGACCGATTTGACGCGTTTGACACACTGATTGCTGTTATTTCTCAAAGCTAAGTCGCCGCCATGACAGGTGGACGTATATTTATTAGTAGATCATTATCTTTTATGACTCGGCAATATGTTTTATCTTTCGCCCTTTGGCGGGAAGGATAGGAAATGTATTAATGTACCCCATACATCAGGAACGGCATGCAAGCTAAATGATGTACTGTCTAGTGTCTGGAGTCTTTGGAGTTATGGTCCTTTCACAATAGAGAATCTAGAGGTATGTACTTAAAGATTCATGCTTTAATTTTGGTTCTTAATGTTTAAGAAATTAGTCTCATTATTTTAATTGAATTACTTAAATATTCCAGAAATAAATGACAAGCGTTTTGGATGATATTGATAAGTATCCGTAAGATAGCTCGAAAGTGATCACTTGGTATTCCAAAATAAAGAGTTTGATTTCACACGACTATTTTGTAGGGTTTACCATACACTTACCAAGGATTGTTTAATTAAATTGGTTAATAGGCTATGTGTGTGATTAAGTGAATTTTATAATGAGAAGTTACGTGAGAATCCAGATATTTTTATAGTACGACATACTAACCACGTACCATAAATCGGCGTGCGTCAGAGAGCTAAAAGAAACTATCCAAGTAATATGATTAAACATTAGGCTATCGATTCATAAAACATTTCAAGAACAGATGCCGGTTTAAAATCCCATAAATGCCATCAATGCCCACCATAACAAGCAAAGAACCCATCACCACTCCTAATACGAACTAATCAAATGAAAACGTTGAAACATAATTAGCATAATAGTCTAAAGACCCGACATTCCTATTTACTTAATAAGGCTACTTACCCGTCATTATGACGTCACAATCCCCTAGGGTTTAATTCCAAAAGTCACTGATACTTTCAAACACAGGCTTTTCCACGAAGATTATAACAGAACTGCGTTATTCCAGAATGTTCGCGCTGGAATGCGAGCTCCCGCCATATGTTTCGTATAAGTCGGGATAACTAGTATTGGCAACCGGGCGTAACTATGTACTTATCTACTTCATTGAAATTTGTGTATTGGTTTAGGTTAGGGAAACCGCAAATCAAACGATTCTAATTGGGCGGCTTGTTTAATCAATTAACCGTAACACTGTTATTTTGGGCAATTCACTCTCTGCTGCGTATTGGTGGTAAACTTCTGCTTTGTCAAAACTTCTTAAATCAGCCAGATTATAAGCGATGTAAACACTCAACTGTGTAACCGCTAGGGTTCAAGGATCCGCGACTGACATTGCAGTTTTCCCGGGGACGTGGGCGGGCGGGTGCATTCGACGCGACGCTGCAAGGGTTAATGCACCCGTGACGCCACGAAGCGTTGATAACGATCGATTACGAATTATAAAACCTGAATACGAGTGATTTGTCATTTTCATGATTACAAATTAAAATCTCAGGACGGAATCACCTTAAAAAGAAATAAATAGAAAAATAGGTAATTTTTATTCAACCCTATATATATATTTTAAAAGTTTCTAGCGCCACCTGGCTGATTAACATAGAACGCGGTGTTCTACGATTTCATAGAGAAGCATGAATCATACGCGTTCTGAGTAAACGCCGAGTTTTTCAAGTGACGCATAGATGGCGCTGTATCCAATCGTTATAAAACTGACGATAGAAGAGTAAGAAGTATAGCTAAAATTAAATGCAAACTATAAAGTAACCCTTTGAGAACGACGACAAACAATAAACGTAACAAATGGGCCCTCCGAAGTTTTCCAGAACAAACAGCTGAAAAACATCAAAATATTAAACGGAAAAAGTTGTCTGGGAAATAGACAAATTATGTTTTTTCACGAAGCCAATAATAGATGTACGAATAACCGGTGACAAAAATAAAGGGACTAGCGGAAAGCATTTGGCTAGTAACAACGAAATGAGGTTGTTCACCGTATCATAATATTTCAGCGCCAAATAATAGACTCAAATAAAGATTCATTAAAAAAGAATGAGCTGAATTCGCTTGAGAAACATAAAATTAGCTACATATACATATTTCTCCCACAATACGTGATCAGATGAATGTTTGACAACAATCTGACTACTGGGACTTCATAACATTTATCGAATACTTCAACAGCTTATGTAATTAGATTGCTAATAAAGCAAAGTGGATACTGAATATTCTCATGGACCTTGGGGCAACAATAAATCAGACGCAGTGCAATAAATGTCGTCTAGGTCACAGGACAAATCTAAGGTTTGTCGAGGACACATGGTCAATTTGTCAAATGTTAATAATAGTTTCCCCGATGCGATTTATTTAGATTACCGTGGCAGGGCTGGGTCAGGGCTTTGTGGAAAGCTAAAAGCACATTAGCCTGATTAGTCAACACAGAACTGATATCAAATTGACTACCGTGATATAGGCCATGCCTTAATGTAAATGATATTACAAGAAAAAGTCTTGAAAATAACTTCTTAGAAATAATAGACGATAAACATGAATAAATATAACATTCTATATTCATGATACGGAAAAAGAGTAACTTTTTAAACAATTACGGTCAGTATTAGTAGTATTGGAAAAAAATCTGATTACCAATATATTTATTTCATATTGATACATTTACTTTCGATTAAAATATTTTTGGCAATCGTTACTGGTAGTCAGAAGCCAGAAGAAGCTAAGTTGGCAAGGTAACTGGGTTGAGGAGGTCAGATAGTAGCTCCATGTAAAACACAGGTACTCGAAATTTGCATTTACTTTCTTTTTGAAGTGACCAAACAGACCAAAATACAATTCATTGACTGCCGGATGTTAGAAGACATTCACACGTTTTGGCAACATAATTAGGATCCTTTGTATGGTTAGTACATTGTCATGCATCCTTAATCAAAATAATTATCAATTCATCTATTATCATGTTCAAGAGAGATTATGGAGAGATACAGACATTGAAAAACGGTAGCATTTCATAACACGAAAGAAGTTGAAAACCTTTTAAAACAGTTCGTTGCTCTCTAATACTGAAAAAGCTTTCCGAATCAAAGTTCTAACATTTGTGTATATAAAACAGGAATATTTTATCTTGGCTCGTAAAGCAACAGTGTCGCAAGATAGCGAAATATTCAAATGATTGTCACAAATTAAAACCCAATGGGCATGGTGCCAATGGTCACAATTATTAATTGCCGCACGTAGATACATGATGCTAGTGCCAATGACCGTACCGTTCATTGACGATTTTTTCATAAACTCGCACGTAAACTAATTCATTGAGGATAAAAGTTTATGATTATCTTTTTGATAGTAATAAATAAAAAACGAGGATTCACTTTTAAATCTACACATTTTTACATAAATTTTATTGTCATGTTTTCTTTGATTGGAATCTCAAACGCTCCTAAACATACCATTAAGCCTACATCTAAATCAACATAATATCTCCTATTTCTATCACTTCCACTAATAAAAGTGAATGACTGGCAACAAAATTATATTTAGTAAGGACATCCCATTTTTCAATACATCCCAGACACGATCTTATAAATATTGAGTCTACGGACTCTGAAAGACTTTTAACATGGTATCCATAAACACGATTAACGATACTGTAAATATCGTGAAACTAACTTTAGAAAATTTGTGCAACGTATTTTTTCTAGCTAATTTGGATTCAGGAACTAGGGCAAGCTACTTTGCTTTTGTGCCCATTTGTCTTCTGAAGATTGTACTCATAAATAACGAAGGAACGAGCTTCTGCCAGAGATATCATGCACCCGGATAAAAAGGTCGTTCAATGGGCTATCTAACATTGAAAGAATTTCGAAAATCGGATTAGTAAAGCATTTTAATGAGAGAGAGAATAAGAAATTTAGAAGCAAGGTCAAACATATAAACAAACAAACTCTTTAGCTCTATTAAGTATAGATTAAAGATGATAGCAAACAGAAACGCATATTTTTAATATAGTTAAAGAAGATGCTTTTGATGTCATGTAATTGGGTTCTATAATTGTTACCATTTCTAACTATTCCTTTGAAGGAATGGCTCGACTGGAAGTAAAAAGTAATTAGCTGAAATAAATTACAAACTCAATTGAGGATTCGGGCAATGTATGTATATTATCTAAATGTTACAAGGTAAAAGGGTCGTGGGGTGATAGAGCATAATCTATTAAATTGCTGGCATCCTTCAGGTCAGTTCATGCAATTGTTGAAGTTGCAATTTGGAATGACCTCTTATCCTTTATCCACAACTACTGGGATGTTTTCTACTACTAACTACTTGGATGATAATATAAGTAGTGGTTAATTTCAAATACCTGATAAACAGTAATTATCGCCACGAAATAAGACAGCAGGAAACACAGTTAAGCCTAAATAGGTTAATTATTTAACACTAGACCAACATCAAAAGCCAACACAGGAACAAATACGGAGTCAGGAAATATGATTCAGGTACAAATTGGAGCTAAAATAACCCGGTACAAACAAGCTTGCATACCAGAGGTTCAAGTACCGGTAACTCAGACGCACTAATTAATTCCTGAAGAGTAACATTGTGTGTAAATGTGAGCCAAGAGGCTGATTGAATAGCACCTTTATTAGCTAAATTAGATGTTGAACAACATTTCTAATTTGCGAACGAAATGTTTATTTCTGAAGTGAATGATTGGCTGTTTGACCAGTTATGGAGTTTCCGTGAAAGGATTTCTGGTCCGGATAGTTGAATGAACTTTTCCGAAGAAGTAGAAGCTCTATGACTAATATTGTGTACTCTGCAAGCTGAAAGTTTTAGAGCCTTTGTGCTCCAAAAACAGAGTTCAGTATAACATTGAAACGTTAAAGGCTGACTAATGTATTCTTTAAAAGGACTAATCGGCAAAAAACGAGGAAAGATGCCATTACGAATGGACTAATATCATTAGTTACTTTAATATCTAAGTCTTATTTTCAACTAAGTTTTTGATACAATGAAACTATAATTATTTTATGGACGTAATAAAATAATTCCAAACATTTATTAAAAACATTATTAGTCCATATGATTACTGTCAATGCCATAACAAAAGCTTAGTAAGGTCCTGGTGATACACATGTTATTGTACACGGTAATAAAGCGAATTTAACCCAAATATGGTTCAAATTATACAAACACTTCCTGTAATAACACTGAAACGGACAATAATGATTTTCATAATATCATCTGCATTATATTAAGGTTAACCAAATCAAACAAGGATTTGAACAATGAACTCGGTGAAGTCAAAATAGCTTTTGACATTCTTACACATAAGGTAGCTACCGGTTCTTGTAATATCGAAGAAGACGTATAATCACGTAACACATTTATACAATTCTTTGGAAACAGAGAGACATTCCTAGCACGTAATATGTTTTCATATTAAAGATGAGACGTTAAAAATAATGAGCATTTGTTTGCACTTACAGATGTACTTACATACACCGTGATTTCGAATTCGCGCGTGATATTTCTACCACGTGTTCTACTCATGATTGAATTCAGTATCTGAATAGTCTTCATTCAGTGTTCCTTTCGATTTAAGACAATATATAAGAATTAAAAAAAGTAGTATTGACATCCAATTTGAGAAAACTGATTTATCATCAGCAAATGATTCACTATCTACCATCTTCTTTGGCAAAACTTGTAATACCATGTAGAGGTATAATGATTCATCACACGTTTTCGAAACCACAAACCTCCACAGACTGACATCCATACTCTTCAATTATCATTTTGAAATAATGACAAAATAAGAGCTCCAATAACGTAGGCATTAGAACGTTATGTTCAAACTTAAGTAACGAAATTACCTAAAACAACATTGTATACAAAACATCAACAAAAAAACAACAAGGTTGATGAGGTACACTTTTTTTCAGTACCGAATTAGTTATAGCAGCTAAAAAAACGATCTCATTTTAACGAGCTAATTTACTTACTCGATATTCGCTACTAGATTCACTCGTCCAGTCGTTCTGGAACGTTTCAAATCTGAGTATCTCCATAATCTCATAATGAAGAAAATAAACGAATGAAAACCGAAGGAACAGGGCCAGCACACGAAACTGTAAAATTTTCCCAATAAATTTTTAACCATATGCTTCAGCGATAAAGTTGAAAATCTATTAAGGAAATTTGACAGATTGAAGTAGCTTGCTAAGCTTGCTGTGTTTATACCATCGCATATCGGTAGAAAAATATCCAATAGATCTCCCCCTACCGTGGTCATGTCAATAAATCTAGAAGTGATATTGAATGAATATGCAAGTCACGTGGTATGAAGGTGATAACCCCGTATGAGATTTACTATCAATTTAATTTTAAG
The DNA here is from genome assembly GCA_958496145.1 of Heliothis peltigera. Classification (NCBI taxonomy): domain Eukaryota; kingdom Metazoa; phylum Arthropoda; class Insecta; order Lepidoptera; family Noctuidae; genus Heliothis; species Heliothis peltigera. The sequence continues at coordinate 10,708,222 of OY292326.1, read as the reverse complement.
CCCATATTCGGACTCTTTTGTCTGACCTTCCATGTTTACCTGAGTCAGAGCGAGGCCGGCTGTATGCGCGAATTGTCGTGCGGCTAATAAGGAAATCTGGATGAGTACGTACCTACGCCGTGTCTATGGCAACATTTTGTAAGAGGGCGCGATATTTTGCATTGCTCTTGCATATTAGAAATTTAATTCCGTCGCAATTACTAAAGATTAAATAAAGATCCTGCAAAATTAATTATGCAACGAATGCCTTTAAATCAAATCAAATTATTGATTTGCTTAAAACATGTGAGCTAACAAGATGTTTAATAAAATAAGTCCTTGATTTTATTTTGCCAAAACATTTTTAAGTTTGATTATTGACATGCATTTAATTACACCGGACATATTTATTGTATAAATAGGTACAGTAAACATGCGAGTTTGATGAATGTGATAATCAATAAATCGAAATGATAACGCAAGCCAACTATTGAAGGCGAACGACAATTCAATAGTACTGATCAATCGTTATGTATTGAGGTTTTAATTAGACTCTGGTTTAGGACAGATTATAAACGAACGACATTTGCATAAATATTGAAATGATAATGAATTCTCAACGGGTAGCCTTTGGTACTACTAAAGACATAGAAATAGATATGATACGTCCTATGAATAAACAATCGAGTTTAGAGACTCAACGAAATAACATATGGCCGACAGTTGCATAATCGGGTTACCGCAACATTGTCGGCGTAAAAGGAATAGAATAGTTTTAAATAAAAAAAAGAAACATTCACTGCCCTAATAAAGAGAAACAAAAAAGCATCGGATTAATTTTAAATTTCGTACATCCTCGCACTATTTCGCGGTATTCTTGCGAAGTAATGGCACAAGACAATGTGTGATGCGTCCAAAAAGGTTGGCAATAGTTTATGTACTTGTCAAACTTTTTGGAAAACTATTGGTGTCAGGTGTCACAATTGTTACGACAGCACTATATAGTCTGCAGCCAGGTGGTACTCTGGATGACGTGTTTAATTATTTCCATCTGCGCAGCTGACATAATGTCATGACCTTACAAAGGTCGATGTCGAGGCAACTCCAACCACTATATTTCTCATGTCATACACGATTCAATGAAAACTTGTTTCCCTCAAGATGAACTGTCTTTCTTATTTCAACAGGGAGTGTGCCAAGGTTGGTATCGTTAATAATACTTACTCGTATTAATTCGTGTTCGCTAACTGAAAGGACATTTAGTAAACAAAATTAAGATCCTCGTTCTTTTAATCACGGCTATAAAAGTTTAATTTATAAAGGGCAATTAATTTGAACGAACGGTAAAAATAAAGAGACAATTTAAATTCCACTACAGTAATATAAAAACAGACAGGTATATGTATATTAAAACTAATAACAGAAACATATGCGTACGCGCATGCATGACACACATATGTAAATCACATGGCGTCCGCGCAGCTTTATGTAATCTTTATGAGTGTCGTGACCTTGCGTTAATTACTAATACAATAACTATGTGTTGGCGCAAATTCTAAATCTATTATCTTTTTATACTTCAATATTATAAATGCTTTGTCTATAAGATTCTGTTGTAAATTAAATCTTAGGCGACTCGGGATCTTTTTACTCGCCCAGAACCCTCAGAATACAAACTAAACTTGGGGGAAACTCTTGTGTCCGAATTGAAACAAGGTCATCAGTTAATGAAAGTAGATCAAAAACCTGCGCAAAAAGGCAGTGTTTTTTTCAATTAAACTTATGATGATAATGATGATGATGCGGACTACGTCACCCGATACTTAGTTTGTAAAGTTGTGTAGAAAATTTGGGATCAATGCGGTGGAATGTGTGAATGCCCTTATACGCTAAAATTGTTAGTTAAATAGAGAAAAAAGTTTTATAGGTTTCCCTGTAATTTTTATGTAGCAATTATAATTATGATATTGATTTAATTAATAATTAATTCGTATTAGGTAATCAGTAAAGTTTATCAGTTATAAATATAAACAAGCTTTGCAATAATTAAAATGTATAACAGTAACATAAATCAATGAAGACTAAATAAACAGAGTACCTAAATGTTCTACTTAAAAGTAGCCCAACAAATAATAACAAAAGTTTAATGAATACCTAACTAGATTTTGTGTCTCTATATTATTTTCTTGTACTTATGCCTTAAGGGAGCCTTTTTTCGTTGGAAATGATCAAATGACTCCTCCCGTTAAGAGACTTGAGGGAGTATCAGACTGTTACTGACTAAAACCCGCTATGTTCCTTCTGAAGCTCCCTGCGTGCCAGGGCCACGGTAACCCTTGCGAACCATCCGCAGCCCAAGCAGACAAGATAAGAGAGAATTAGTTAACGAAAAAAGGATACCGTATTTATTCGGATCGTTTTATTGATTAGCATTTCTAATTTGTAGCGTTTCGAATCAGTGATTTTCAATAATCCGTGTTATTCGTAAATCCATTAAAATACTGAATTAGTAACACTTCACGCAATTTGCTAGCTACAAAAAAAAAATTAAAAACATTCAATGTAACGCTTCATTTGCGAAAAGTAATCATTTTGTAGCTATCAATAATTTAACATCAAGTAATTAAATCGGCTCTGGTCAAGATAATTTATGATAAAACAACAAATCAGGTATTAAAAATTCATGTTGCAATAACATTTAGTCGATAAATTAGTACAAGTGGTGCAGCACTAAGAAAAAGATAATTATATTGAATATCAAAGAAAGCGACAAATAGCTATATGTGGAACATTCCTGCCCACCACGAAGGGCTATTAATTAATGAATGAAATGGGGCAACCCACCACACACAAGCCAATAAAATCAGGAGGGGAATGTTAGACAATATTATGAACACCTCCCCGATTACCCCGATAACGTAAACACAGTATTTCATTGAGTATGTCCTCAGAACACTAATAATATTTTCCATAATTCAGTATGATTTTGTCAACCTTTTTAATTACCTACTAACTCACACAACCTCTATCGGACCTCCAACAATTTGGACCAATACAGAACATTTTCGCACATAACACGACCTTACAATGTCACTATACCACATTCCATTAACTGATGAAATACAACAATTTGCAGCTAAACGCTAAATAGCAGACTCGGGCTTGGCACAATGATAACTTAGAATGGCTTCAACACAAATCAGACGTAATATAGACAGTGTAGTGCACGACCACCGATAATACAAGTAGCCTTATTATATCTAAGTGCTTAAGAAAACTACATTCAATACGAACGTGATAAACGTATTAAGTGTTGACAACTAACAACGTGACACAAACTGTTTCTAACAAAATATCTTCTAAAATACACAATAAAGCTGATGATGAGACGGCAGGAGTCCGTTTGGTCACCACCCACGGGGTCTTCCAGGAATAACTACAACCGTCATAAAAGAACGGAACAAAACCGCAAACCCGTCAACTAATGCTAATGAAACCAAATTAACCTGACTACAAACAAGAATGACTTCACTAGAAGCACCAACATACTTTATATGCCTCACAGTTTATAATATTTAATCGAGTTAGATAATTTAAACGGCCACGTTTCAGTCAAGACAATTGTTGTGGGTGCTAATCATAGAAATATACAAACGTGTTGACACATCAAGCCGTTAGAAGCACAACTAAACACTCCAAAAATAGCACACTGGCAAACATCACTTGAATTACAAAAGGGAAATGTACAGCTGTACGGTTCACGCACCGTAGTAAATAAACACACGTTGAGAGCCTCACGATTCGACGTGGATGCACTCGAGGAACACATGAGAAAATAAACACCAGCACCAGCAAATGATAGTATGAAAGTAATTATAAAGTTACCAACACACAGCTGTAAACACACTCGCAATTACAGTAAACAAACACAGCGAGAATGATAGACACTGATAAATATCCGTTACACAATTTTTACGCAATAAAACCGATTTAAAATTGATTTTATACTCACAGCCGGGCGATATTCCGTTCTCCTTCATAGCGCAGCGGAACGGATAATAAGTGCCTGGCAGCACCTTGCCGTACATTGTTCGATCCATCTTCGGCCAATCACAGCTGTCTTTGAGAATTAAACACCCACAGGAACAACACCGGCGTCAGCGCACCATAATCACAGCCTACGCACTATCGGCGTAAACGCAGTCCCACGCAAGGAAATGCAAAACACTTGCAATTACTATACAGGGCATGTAAACAATTAATAATTAATTTATGCACGCACGATATTGGGCTATCACAAGGACGCGACGCGACTGAACGCTATCGGTACGGTTTAGTTGTATTGATCGTCATATCATAGATTTCACTTTTTTTATCGATAAAATTTACGATAAGTGATAAGGCAATGTCACGGGGGCGAGGTCGCGGTGCTCGGAGTAGAGTATTCGTCAACGCGGCGCGGTCACAACTGTCGTATGGTGATGCCGGTGCCGGCGCGCGCGCAACCACACCGGCTACACTTCCAGTATTATTTATACGCGGGGACGGTAACAAATCAATGCATTTGTCAAAATCAATGCGATCGTTCCGGCTTCTACAGGCGGTGAAATTATTGAGCAAACTCATACAAAGAACAATAAACTATTTTACGATCGCACATAGAAGATAGGACTGGAAATCGCTAACCTGTCAGTGTGCGTTTCTAGGAGTATAGTAAGTCTTTTGAAGCTTAAGCCACTTGCAAGAATATGACAAATTCACCTAGCGCTTCAAATAAATTCACAGATACATCAAAAGGACCGACAAGATGTTTACGACAGACTAAAAATACTAAAGCAATTCGTCTCAAAGAAATTCCAGTGGCTCTCAATTTGGAAGCAGAGTTGTCAGCAACTCAGGGAGAGGACGATCAATCACAGATTCTGTGGCGAGAAAGAAAAATCTAATTTCGTGCCTCGTTCCCGCCAAATTTTACCGCACCCAAGCCGCATCCGGCAGGAATACGATGCGCCCTAGTCTCTTGACTTAAGACATCCGGCTCGACGTTACTGTGGCTACTCCTCAATATTTTACTATAAGTTTACGATTGTCATTAGAGGGACATTGCAACTACGCCTTTGATCCGTCTGAATAGAAAGATCCATAAACCTTAATAGCAGCTTAAAACTGTGTTAATTAACTTTAACATGCTCATAATTTAATAAACAAATATTGCAAGATACGATCAAATATTATGAATGTACAGAAAGTTGATTTTCAACAAACTGTTGGTTTTACGCAAACCGAAACAATTTGGAAAAAGAAAGTATGTAAAGTGCATTTTACAACTTGTCCATTTTACTGGTAAACTGTTCTATTGTTCCCCGGCTGGTCTCTAATAAGGAAGTAAATATTTGAGCTGTACTAGTACGGTGCTAACTCAACCCACTTGCGTAGCAAACTATCGTACAGTGCAAAGAATTACCTGCACTATTTACAGTCTTCAATGTCTTACTTTATGGCCTCCGATGTTGCTTAAGCACATATTGTTATTAGCAATTCTTCAAATATTTTATGCACCGTTAGACTAACAGCATATTCTAACATCAGTTTATTAAACACGATTTACTTATTTTTAATTCGTTACGACAGACTAGACCTTGATAGGTCTTGAACTTACGGTCCCTAAACTCGATTAAAGCTTGAAACCCAGCCAAAAACAATCGTTCTAACTGCCAAGGGTATTTATTTAAAAATAGTGCGTAGGAAACATTAATGAAAGTTCATATCACATAGACGTCCAGAAGATTCACTTTACCTAGGTTAATAAGCTGCGTATTTTACAGAATGCGGATAGAGACCTGATAAAATTATCACCAAAGCTGATATATTTTATTATTAAGCACTATTACGGCCTACGATAATAATAATAAAGATAAACTAGGACTTCACCACGAACAATTAAAAAGGAGAAACCCAAAAACATCAAGATCAAAATATCAAAAACTATCAAAATTAAAATAGCCCGTAGAAGTTTTTCCAACCAGTACGATAGGACTGGGTACACGCGTGCGACTGACAGATGTCGGGAACGCGTAACACGCAACTCATCGAAGTCCGTGACGGTGACGTCACTAAACTATATACTTTACAGCCTTATCCACAGCCATTATGGCCAATCTAATTTAGGTCAGACAAGAAAAACTAATGTATTAACCTGAAATTGGCAATCGCTACGGTTTATCAGCAGACGCTGAGTTCAAGGCTGAAGTTGTAATTTCCCAGTAATACTGAGATCATATGGTTTTCAAGGCCTCTGACATCACTTGTTCATTGTACAAAACGTGTTGTAATTTATAATCACGACCTTTTCAGAGAGCTCTTTGCTGTTTTTCAACAAAACCAGGACACCTTAGCTAGATTTAAAAGTTACACTATCCAATTTGAACCCGTATTTAGTATTTGAAAACTTATAGAATGCTAGAGTTTCATTGAAAGTAAATGCAAACTGGTGGCTATATTATTGTTTATATTGTAGGGAAACCACTGCAAATAGATAGTATCTAGTTTTTTTAAGCTTTATGAAGGCAAATTCAGATTCCGAGGCAAGTGGAGTCACTTACTACAAGCACAATTTCATTTGTCCAGTATAAATCATTAGAAAACTCTATCGATCCGTCCAAAGTTACGTGTCCAATCCCACGAGATAGGTGTGTCGCCTATTACAACATTCCCCAGTGCACTGCGCCTAATTAAATTAATCACGAACGGGAACGAATCACATTAGCTGTGGTATCTAGTAAGTGCGTATGAAATGTGATATGATATCTATGGTTTTGGACAAAAAAAAATGTTGTATAGTTTATCGAAGGCCTTTTAAAAGTCTAGACGATCTCTTAGGATCGTCGATTGTGCTCAAAATGAGAAATAACACTTGATAGCTTTTCAATGCAATGTACTAAACTCTCAACTACTAAACATTATTGCCAAATATATAACATAAGATTATGGCCTTAATCTCCTAAAAAACCTACAAGCTCAAACGATAGTACGAGTCTTCTAATTTATCTACTCTTAATAAATTCCTGTTAACACGCAAAAAACCTGATAGGTAGTATGTAAACAGATATGAAGCCGTCTAATTAATCGATTATTTCCGTCACAACTCAACAAACATTTATCTAGATTTCAACTCAAGAATCCGATTTATCAGACTGTCAGTTCACATGGACATTCCACAGTGACATGTAACAGATTTCTTGCATTCCCTGCCTGGGATACTTCTCGAGTGTCTGATTAATCCCTACAGATATATTTTTAGAATATACGTGTAGGTATGGGCTATGGAGGAATTAACGTACATCATAGCTTGTTAAGATACGGCTGAACCACTTAACGTTGATTGGTTTTTAATGGGAAATTGCGCGCCATATTGTGTGGTATGATAATATAAGTAATAGTGATGGACTGCTGCAATATGTTTAATCTTCTAGACAGTGGGAGCATTCTGCATCGGGTCTATTCTAAAAATAATGCGCGATAAAGATAAGTATGGTATCGAGAACTTTCTCATGCGATTTGTCGGCTCCTTTAGTGCGTATGTCTGCAATTGCTATTGATAAAAGTGATCGCATCTGTTGTTCATTAATAGTCTTGTTATTCGTACAGGGGTTATGTGAACTTCTTATACTAGTAATCTTCTTCTCAGGGGCAGTTTTGAATACCACCTACCTTGTATACTACCTCATTAAAGGTCTATTGTCATATTAGTTATTAATTCATCATAGTATACAAACTTTTTACTGAACCCCACCTTCTTGATAAGAAAATAATAAGGCAGATAGGCTAACCCGTTAATGGCTTCAAAAATAACCCTTGATGACACCCCATCGCTCCGTGGTGATTAATGACCGGTTGTCGTCCCCGCCTAGCAATCTTATAAAAGCCATTATGTCCAGTAAATGTAGCCAGCTATAGGTAAGTCGTAGTGTTTGCTCTATCATAGAATGATAACATATTAAAACGTGCTTAACTTGTGCAATGTAAGGAATGACAAAACGATCAACATACAATATTAACATAAACTTTTTTTACTGTTTCGTAAGAAATGGAGCAAGGCTTATACTCAGCTTAGAATGGAAACGTTCTTATTTTAGGATCAATTAATTGACCCCGTATTGTATTAGGGCGCTAAGGTTCATCTGTTTAAGAGCTGCTGGTCAAACTTATAACACCCATCTTTTCGCTTCGGAGGTTGAAATAAAAAGGCGTGGCAGTCATTGACAAGACTCTGAAGTTGTTGTCGCGATGCTGTCTGTCAATAGTTATTGCATGCGCGAGAGCAATCCGAATCGTCTCTGGTCTATCAGAACCGGGCATAAAAATACTACCGGTATCAAGGTTCTTAAGCACGGCGCCATAAAACTTACGGTAATTTCACACAACTATAACTTTATGGTATTTACATACAGATGATATCATAGAACTCATCGGATTTAATATTGATATTAATTTTATTACGGAATTCATAATATTATGGATAAATTGCAAATATTTTATTACTTAGGTAAACTCGCTTGTGGCGCCACATTCCTAGAGACCAGTTTTCCGGGTCCCATGATATTTTTTTTCTTGTGGAACTTATTGATCAATGAAGCATTTGTCAGATGTCACATCAAAGTAAAAAATATTAAAACCTTTATTAAAAAGGTTCGAAAACTGTCCAATAACATTTAAAAGGAGTAAAAAATCGTGAATTACCGCAAAAGTAGAGATGGCGGGGAGAAAACACGCGACTAGATGTAGAGAGCCCAGTGGCCCATTTTGTTTTGTCCTACTAGGTGTGGAAACATTTTAGTGTATGAGGTACATAATTTATAGGCAGGAAAATACCTCATATCTTTCATAGATACCCAGTGCTGAGATCTATACAAAACACTTTTTCAAAGTGACAACACAACTGCATGTCTTATTTTCATACTGAGGTTTGGTACTGATTGAACTTGTGGTAGACAAAAAATTTTGAAATGTCATCTACACTTAAATATAATTTTGCCAAACTGTCTAAAATGTTCATGTGCGTTGCCTACGGATGTCTTCCAATGTAATTGTTTTATTTTGAAACATTATTTATGTATATTTATTTGTTGATGAAAATTATAAATATTTTTTATTATATTAAAGAATACCAGAAAACCTAACTGTGTTAAAATCTAAATCAATGTGAGACCAGCTTCCTCACGACTCGTATGGGAACTTCTTGCCGGCACCAGTATACAAAATTGCCTACATGTTATTCTGATATATAACATTATATTTCTGGCAAGTGTCAATTTGTAATGCTTCCGGTTAGACTGGAAGCCGACCCCAACATACTTGGGAAAAAGGCTCGGGAGATGATTTGTACAGTACAAACATACATAGGTACAACAATTCTTACAAACTTTCACATATTTTTACATAGCCTGCATTTTAACAGGTAATTAAATACATATTTATGTGCCAAGGTAAGTAGGTATGTATGTGTATATTTGATTGATGAGTCATTACATTCAGTGGTAAAACCAACTTGGTATGTCATACTTATTGACAATTTAAGGAAAACTACCTTACTAAACTAATCAAAATTTACTAAAGCTCTTTTCCACCCTGACTCTTATGTTTATTAATTAAATATTAACCAAAAAATGAATGCCTTTGGCATAGTTACAAAACACATTAATATGGGATGGATGGAACAACTGGCTGAAGAGATTTTGATGAAACTTGGCAATAATATATCTTATACATCATACTAACATATAAACCACTTTTTATTTGGGAATGAGAAATGGTTACTGTAACCTGAGAAATTTATGTTCTTTTTCCTACTAAATAATTTTGAAGGTATTAATTGTTTAAAGCCAGGTAACTGGATTAAGGAGGTCAGATAGGCAGTCGCTCCTTGTAAAACACTGGTACTGAACTAAATCCGGTTAGACTGGAAGCCGACCCCAACATAGTTGGGAAAAGGCTCGGGAGATGATGATAATTGTTTAAAGCTTTTAACCTTATGCTGATAAAAAGTAGGCTAATTATTTACTTAGCATGAATGAAATTTCATGGAATATTATGTACACAGGTAAATAGGCAAATAAAATTTTCCTAGTGTTGGTTCTCCTGTTATGTATTTATTGCCATTCATAAATTGAATAAAGGATATGCAAAAGTAAAATCATAGAGTTGAATTCTTCAACAGGTCACTGACATAATTATATGTCAACCACTGTTTATCTTTTGTAAATATTCATAGATAAGGAAATGTAAATAAAGCGCTTGTCATACACAGCCACAAAGAGAGTCAACCCCTCTTTTGTGACTATTACAAAGAATTGTATACAATCATCGCGATCCTACACTCTGAATCACAGTATCCGTATGTGTTTGTACCCAAATATTTGAAGTCTTGAAGATGAAAGTTACCAAAGTATTATACATACAGACTGGATACATAGCAGCACTCAACTGCACGTAGTTAAAGACTTATGGATAAGACTAGAACGTCCGGCAAGGAGTCAATATGCAAATTAACAAGTTATTTTAGCAGAACACGTCATATCATACAGAGCAACCCAAACAGGTTATGATAAGACTAAACTCACCTAAATCATCCATTGTTTCTTTCCGCAAATACAAAGTCTTGTCACTCACTTAAACTTTAGTCTTTACGTTACACTGTACTTACACTTACGCTAAATTATATAAGTGCAAAATACTACAATAATACTGCAAATCAAAGTTGAAAATTACAGCCCAATTATGGCAATTTAGATATTTAGCATTTTTTGGCAAAATGTTGGTGTGACTGAAAACTTGTCAAAACATTTCATAGTGTGTTATTTTTTAACGAAACTAAAATTAAAATGTTCAGAAGAAAAAAGATATAAACTAAAACATACTAGATTGACCTTTCACAACTATAAAATTCCGCTGCTTGTTATTCCAAATCATGATACGAAAAGATATTCTTGATTAATACATATTTCTAGGCTCCATGTAACGAAAAGTAGTACCCAACTAGTTTTTGAACGAAAACCCCAATACCAACTTTAGAAAATAGCATATGAAATGTCTAATTTGAGAACGTTCCGAAAATTAGTTATTTAAACACGGATATAAGATACAGGTTCAAAATAATTACACTTATTCATTGGGGAATGTGTCATATAGACTTAATTACAAGAAGATTAATTAAATTAGTCATATTTAAAATCTGTTTTGTGTAGTCTATGTTGCTTATAAATCGAAATTAATTATTCAATGTCCCATTCTCGTGACAAACAAGGTTTCAAATGAAGTTTTAGAACGCAAACTACTTGCTGTATCGATTCATCGCAGCTGCTTTCGTGTTTATAATACGCCCAATTTATTTTACTTTCCTTCTATTTCCAAAGGAAACAAATTCATACAACATGAGTAGTTCGGGGGAGCAGTTAACCTTAGCTAGAGACATAAAACGAGCTATCGAATTGCTCGAAAAACTTCAACAAAGTGGTGAAGTTCCTGCTACAAAGCTAGCAGCGCTGCAGAAAGTGCTTCAAAGTGATTTCTTAAACGCTGTGCGTGAGGTGTATGAGCATGTTTACGAGACTGTTGATATCCAAGGTTCGGCGGACATCAGAGCCTCTGCTACGGCCAAGGCCACAGTGGCCGCATTTGCAGCTGCCGAAGGCCATGCACATCCAAGGGTTGTCGAACTACCAAAGACAGAAGAAGGTCTAGGCTTCAACGTTATGGGTGGAAAAGAACAGAACTCGCCTATTTACATATCGCGCATCATTCCTGGCGGTGTAGCTGACCGTCACGGCGGTCTTAAAAGAGGCGACCAGTTACTATCAGTAAATGGCGTGTCAGTAGAGGGTGAAAACCACGAAAAAGCTGTAGAATTATTGAAGCAAGCTGTTGGATCTGTGAAACTAGTTGTGAGATACACTCCTAAAGTTTTAGAAGAGATGGAAATGAGATTTGACAAGCAGAGGACTGCTCGGCGACGCACCAATTACAATTAAACCATAACATGGATATTGGAATAGATACAAAATATTTACCTGAACTTGAAGGAACAAATTAAATGCTGAGAATGAGTTTGATGAGAGTATAATATCCAGGAAGTTATAGGTAAATTAATTCTACCTATTCTGATAACTGGAACAATGTTACATAGTCAAGTTATGATCAACAAATAGTTTGGGATATGTATTGACCATGGTGGCATCCAATCTATGGGCATTTGACAAGAGCGCCTTAACTGTAATGACTAGACAATCTTTATATCTGAATGCTATGATATAGTTTTAATTTAATCATATTGTTTTTATATTATTACATGATTTTTTTATTATATTGTGATTTAATGTATAATATTTTAGGTAATTCTCTATTTCCTCTCACATTTAAAAGCACTAGAAGCATTTTAGGATGCACACTCCCGAAATCCTTTTAATATTTTTAGATAAAAAATAAGTAATTATTAAGAAATTCTGAAAAAGGCCTTAGTGTAATCTTTCACAAATCTTCATTGTTCTAGTTCTAGAGCTATTCAAATCTAATATTTTCTTCATTATTTTTTTTATGAATTACATATAAGAGGCTGCCTTGATTGGTCTTGGCTAGAAAGACATCAAAGTTTCTGCTTAAAATTGTAGGTACAAGCTTTCTGTGAGCCTTATTTTCAAAATAGGATATTGTAATGAAGGATAACATGATGTCATTATCTTCATTGCAAAATATTGTATTTATCTACATAAATAGTTTACACACGAGTGTTTTGTTTTGCAAAAGCACTTGAAATCTCTTGATTACATAACAGCTTTGAACACTAGAAGCTACTTTATGTTACCTTGCTATACTCATATTATTATAATTAAAAAAAGACTTAAGGGGTATATAAGTAAATAAATAAATACCAATACATAAAATTTATTATTATTGTGTTCTAGAAAATATATAAAATTAAATACATTGGGTATTTAATCAATTTAATTAGTATTTAAAACAAAAAATGTAAAAGAAAAATTGTTATGAATTTATTTAAAAGTTGTCAGTATTTTAGGAGGAATAAATAAAACTTAAAATTATGGTACTAGATTTTTTACTTTATTGTTTTTACAAATAAACCTAAAATTAAATTGTTTCTCTCCTACCAATTGTCAAAACCACCAAAGCCATATTTTCCATCTGTTTTTACCTTTTTGGCGGGAACTTCTTGTGTCTTAGCGGTTTTACTAGTGGTGGCAGGTGGGGCAACCTCTTGCAAATTAAGATATTTCCCCACTCCGTCTCTGAATACTTTTAGTGGTTGTTTCGCCTTTTTCGGTCTGATCTGTGAGCCTTCTGTTTCTGCTTTTCTTTTAAGTTCTTCTGCTCTGTCTTTAACAAGCTGGAACAAATTATAAGTAAAATGAATTAAATTAATTGACCTGGGTACAACAATATATTAGAGAACACTAGTTTAAAACAACCACACCTGATGGTGTTGTCACATCAGTTGTCATATAAAAACTATTAAGTCTGAAATCACCAACCCGCATTGAGCAAGCATAGTGATTTACAATCAATCCTTCTCTGTATGAGAGGAGGCCTGTGCCCAACAATGGGACGATAAAAATACTTAAGAGCAATGCTATTATAAACCTGCTTTTTTATCTTTATAAACTTAATAAAGTCTACCTGTTCTTCAGCCTCAGCGAAAGGATCCACAAACACTTGCGCCACCTCTATGACAATGTCCTGTATGGGCCGGTCCTTGTTGTCCACTTCGATCTGTTCCATTGCCGTCAGCGTGTCCATGCCGCCGACTAGCTTCCCGAATATCGTGTGCTTGCCATCTAGTTGCTTGCAAGATCTGAAGGTGATGAAGCTGAAATAAATGATCATCAATTTATTATTGTATCATCATCATGAGGGTCGGTAATTGGCAACTTAATTAAAGTGCATAAAAGATCAAGCAACTTAGTTAGGAAGTCCTATGTAATAAAAAAAATTCAATTGTTTTTCTATGTTAGATTGAGTATTCATGTCGGTATAATGGAATGAAAATTTACTAACAACTGTGATCCATTACTATTTGGCCCAGAGTTTGCCATAGACAGCACACCTCTGCCAGTGTGATGCAGATTTGGTTTGACTTCATCTTCAAATGGTTTCTTCCACACTGATTCACCACCCAGTCCTGTGCCAGTAGGATCACCTCCTTGTATCTGAAATCACAGTAAAATACTAATTCATTCAAAATACAATGTAACTTAGGTCAGACTAGATAATCTTTCAAATAAAACAAAATCTTTTTATTCCAGGTATATTTAGCCCATGTTATTAAAAAAAAAAACATGTTTTTTACATATATATATTAAAAAAATAATAATAATTTAAATATACATATGCTGCCAACTGCCTATATGGTCTAGCTAGACTCTACAGCTACTATGAAATTGTATCTGTTGATCAGAAAGTTGATCAATAGAATAAAAAGATCTAGAAATTACAATAAAAGCAATAAGGTCTCTCTTACCATAAAATTTCTAATTGATCTGTGAAACTTGGTTCCATTATAGTATCCATTATTGCAGTGCCTTATAAAGTTGTCGCATGCTTTCGGCGTTAAGTCGCAATATAACTCGAAGTTTAGAGGCCCCAAGTTCGTTACCAGTCTCACATATCCTGAGGGCAGAAATATAAATTAATTCTGGTGACCAGTATTGAGATCTACTTTGTTATGTGTCTGTGATTAACAGGATTAATACTGGAACCGATTATCGATTTGTAAGTACTATTCTGAATATTAATGTCATATTATCACACACACTAGACAAGGTAAATTCTCAGGCCAATGTTGCCCTAGTTCAAAGTGGTTGCAAAAGTGGCTTCCAACTAGTTTTGCCAGCTTGGGAAACATTTTGAACATCGAGGGTCAAGGTAGGGCCTTTATCCAGTGTGTTGCCAATGAAAAGTATATGTTAAGAGCAATAATTAAAGCATTCAATCAATATAGAAAAAAAATATTTTTGCTGGGTGGGAGTGGAGGACATGTGAGCTATGACCTTAACAGTAACCAACCTTTTTTCTTAACCATATCATATTTGACATCATCCTCACAGATGATTGCTGCTTCGTGGACAGTCTCTGGCATCATGGCTGTTGATGTGAAACTGGCCGCCACCATGCCAGTGGAGTAGTGGGCAGCATTGAACTTGTCTGCAACCTTTTGCAAAAATAGTGGTTTAGCTATCACAACAAAGTATTGATATAATATGAGCCATCAAAATTGATTGAAAATGGATCAATTGCTAACCAATGAAAAGCCATGTCTCACTTCTCATGTGTTTAAGGATTGGAAGTAATAAAATTTATCATGATAAATCATTCTAATTGCTTCCTATAGAAGATTTAATGAAGTCTTCTATGTGAAGACTTATTATTTTATCTGTAATTATAGGGACAATTTTAATCTACTGATCGGAATATACATTGCATAAAACAAACCTCTTTCTTAACTTCTTTCTTTTCTGGTGCCTTGTACTCTTTCTCTAGTTCTTGTAGGATATCTTTTGTTTCAGCAGATACAGTTTTGAGCCTTGCATGTGGATCCTTTCTCATTGCGATCTCCTCTGGAATTTCAAAGTAATGTCCAAATGTTCACTGACACTACAGTGTGGTAATTGCTACAGTTTCAAGCAGAATAAACAATGATTAAAAGAATAGGGCACATGTAAGAGGCATCTATTGTACAGAAGCAACAACTCCATGGACAAAACCAGTTGTTTACTTTAAGATTGATGAAATATATTAAACTAGCTTCCGCCAGCGGTTTCACCCGCTTTCTGAGGGAAGTACTTTCCATACCCGGTTAAAAAGTAGCCTATATGTTATTCTGATGTATAAGCTATATTGTGGTAAAGTTTCATTCAAATCCATTCAGTAGTTTTTACGTGAAAGAGTAAAAAACATCCATAGATCCATACATCCATACTTACAAACTTTCGCCTTTATAATAGTATTAGGATGTAATTTACTTACTACTAAAATCAATACACACCTTCAGTCTCAACCTTTAAATTGTTCTTAATGTGATGAAACATAGATATATTGAACTTCCCCAAGTTATTAGGGTCCTGTATAATAATAATGTCACTTCTAGCAAACGGTGTATCATTGATAAGGTCCTTCCAGTTTTTTCCTTTGATGTTGAGCTGTTCAACAGCCTCGTTTGAGTACACATTGCCACTAGTTTTGATGGCAACAATATAAGAGTTCTTTGTGAACGGCTTGAATAGAACGGGGCAATGGTAATCTTCCTCAGCATTTTTAAAGAAGTTCAGTTTTGTCAGAGATTTGATGTCAAATTTCTGAAAAAAATATTTCAGTAATTGTACTTAATATAAAAACAAAAGTTGACATTCATAGAATTCTGAATTCAGCAAAGAAACTAAGCCTTTAAATTTATACAGAGAATTGATAAGTATACTCACTTTCCCAGTAACTGGATTCACTTTAAACTTTTTGACGAACTCTAAGATGGCCTGATACTCGAAGACGTTGCCGTCTGCGTCGCAATATGGATCATCAAAAGGCTGAAGACACAAGCAACAGTGATCAAATGGCAACCGTTTAAATGTAGTGTCCTCTTCCTTACTAGTGCCTGATCTTTTGCCACCGTATAGTGTAGTCCACTCCGTGTACGTTAAGTACCTATAAGTAAGACATATAGTAAAAACATTTAGAACATTTTCTAAAAATAAATTTGAAAGAAATTTGTAGTAAAACTTGCATTTTATCCTTTTGATGCTGTCGTTTCCCCATTTTGATTGATGATTTTTTTTGTGTTGTTAAATGTAAAGAAAAGGAAACGAAGGTAATTTACTTCAACTACTTGGTGGTAAGCAGATAATTTGCAATAATTAAATTGATAAACAATACCACGAAATAGGTAGCGTACTTATTTAACTGTCAAGTGTCAAGTCCGTCCATGTGTCATATGTCACAAGCTGATGATTTGTTTTTAATTAGCCCATAGAGTAGGCGAAGGCCTTTGGTCTACTGCCGGAGTTGCGGGTTGTACGGCAAGTTATCGTGGCCCTGGCACACTCACTGGGTCCAGCAGAAGAAACATAGTGGCTTTTGAGTCAGTACTCTCCCTCCCCATTTGTCTTTTTGAAACATAAATGATAAAAGTATTCCACTAAATGAATGCATTATGTTAGGAAGTTACAATACTCCCCAAAAAAAAATTTAACAGTATTAATGTTCATTAATATGTTTTATTAGACCGGAGTGAGGTATCTAGAAGGAGAAGTTCCTTCATATTTTCGAACTAAAATAATGTTTCATAATAAAAATAAAATAAATAAATAAAAAAGCTGTTTATTTCATTTAAAATACAGTTTTAAACAATTCATCATGGTCAATTAAATGACAATAATTACTTATTAGGGTGATCTTAGAGTAATTAATTACTCTAAGAGGATGATATAATAATAAAAATGATCGTCGTCGTAAGGACCGCCTGTTTTCTCTCTAAGTTTAACCATAGACCACTTTATTTTGCAAAAAACATATGCGGCTTAGTAACGGCAACACCGATTAAAAAAAAGTCAAAAAATGTCGGAATGTGGTTGTGCTTCGTCTTGTAATTTTTCATAATTTCGTTAGTTTAATGTCTAATTATTGCTTATTTTACTAGCAATAAACTAGCATAATTAGTTTAATTATTCTGTAAGTATTCTTACATCATAAGTTCTATAATTACTTGCATTTGTTGTATGTCTGAGCTTGTGTGCATTCTGTGAATTTCAGTGGTTGTTTGTGTTGGTGAGGGTGACAGACAAATGGATGAAATGTGGTAGAAGTGGATCGAATTGAAGCTCCATAATCCTTGCCGGAACACACCACATTCGAGTTTAATCTTTTGATTAAGGTATACTTAATTCATATATCTCTTATCACGAGCGGTATTAGTGCGGAGAGTAACAGGCTGCCTATTACGCTTTGCAGTGCGGGCCAACTAACACGGAGACATTACATTATTAGCGTTGCACAAATTTTGCACAAGTCGCGGATGAAATTTGTTGTATACTAAATATTACGTATCGGGAGCCGTCTATTTCATTCAATTGGGTCACTGGTGAATCAAAAACTTGTAAATTATCGGATAACGCCAGCCCACAAGATGGCCGACTGTTATTCGTAAGGTACAAATAAATCTTTTTCCACTAATTTACGCATTGTTATTTGTTATTTTGAATTCATTAGTTCAGCAATTGTCGGTAGAGCATAGTATTTTTTATTTATTTAGAGGCTGATGCTTTGTGTTATAAGTGCAGAGATTAGCAATGTCTTTGTTCTTGTGATTTAGTTCTTGCTTGAAAAAAAAAAGTTTTCTTGTGGTTTTGTAACTAAATGTGATTTGCGATGTAGTTGTAGCTGCATTTATGACATACGCAATTATTTAACAATGATCAATGAAGTTCATTTCACTCCATGTCATTGCACTCTCATACTTATTTGCTCATAACAATGTAGTGTCATTAAACTTGTTTATTTTGGAACACCATATGAAGAATGATGCATAATCATATTTAAACAAGTATCATTTTCTTTTGCAACCATGTCAGCATGCGTTCATCATTTCATCAGCATCCATAACCATACTCACACCATCAGCTTTTTAACTAGTCGCTTTTTGGTTTAGCGGAATGAGACGTTTGGTGCTTTTAGATAATGAGCGGTGCATCTGGTTCATCAGGGAGTGGTACGGGACGTGGCAGAGGAGGCGCTGGCTCTAACGGGGCCACAGCAGACAGTAAACCAGAAGCAAAAGAAAATAAACCAAATCCGAAGATGTCGAAGGCACTAGGGACCTCAGCCAAGCGGATCCAGAAGGAACTTGCAGAGATTACGCTAGATCCTCCTCCAAACTGTAGTGCTGGGCCTAAAGGAGATAACCTCTATGAATGGGTGTCCACCATCTTAGGCCCGCCTGGCTCAGTGTATGAAGGTGGCGTTTTCTTTTTGGACATACACTTCTCTCCAGAATACCCATTCAAGCCTCCCAAGGTATTTATTTTTCTTCATTGAATAATCTGGTTTTACTTACTTTTTTCAATGTGTTGTATGTAGTAAAGTAATAGTTGTTTTTCTCTATGATAAACTTACCAAATTGACAGTAGTTTTTTTGCAATAATTTACATTGCTATATAGATAATTCAAAAACTTTCACATGGATTTTTTTTAGCATAATTAAAAGAAAGTTTTCTTTAAAATATAACTATAAACAAATAAAGAGCTAAATAGTAGTAGTAATTTTCTCAATTCTTTAATTGAACTCAACTGTTTAATATGTATTGAACACAAATAGTTGTAAGTCATTCAGTCATTGTTGACTATCGATTTAATTAGTTTATTTAACTATATCATCATATTGATTTGCATTTGCAATAATGCATCAAGATATATCGTTTGTAATACTGTTATGCTGATGATAAGGTGTTTTGGAATCTTCCACCCTGATTTTAGCATGGAACCAGTAAACAATATAATAAACTAAACAGGTGTTGTGTAGATAATTGTGAATCTTCATATTTTCATAAAGGGCTCAAAAAAGCAACATTGCTGTTTAAAAATACCAATTAATATTGATGGTTCAATGACATGAATAATTAAGCAAGTAAATCACATTTCTCATTAAAAAAATGTTTTAAAAGCTTAGGTTTCCATGCAAGAAGACATGATTTGTTCACACTGTATTGATCTACTATATTTACCCATATTGTGTATCAATAACGGTTTATCCGTTCCCCTTAATAAACTTACCTATAACTATTCGACAGTCGCGATGTCTAGCAACGCCCTCCGCCGCGACCGTCCTACAACCCCATG
Source organism: Heliothis peltigera (assembly GCA_958496145.1). Taxonomy (NCBI): domain Eukaryota; kingdom Metazoa; phylum Arthropoda; class Insecta; order Lepidoptera; family Noctuidae; genus Heliothis; species Heliothis peltigera. Next base: position 10,688,353 of record OY292326.1, on the reverse strand, counting down.
TGGGGTCGCCGGCCGCCCCAGTATTTAATTATTGTTGACATCCCTCTGCACTCGCCATTGTCCGACAAATCAATCAATCAATGTGCCCTACCAATAAAATAGGCGCGAAAAGTAATCATGTCGCATGTTTGTTAATCTTTCACGTAGACTACTGCGAGGACTACATTTAATAAAAGAAAGATGAATAATTCCATATAACTTTTATTTTCAAAATATGCACGTCGATTCATAATGGTGTATAATAAGTACATATGTACGAAAGTTCAACAGGCATTTTTTTTATTTCTGTATTGTTTATATATTAAAATACATTTTTTGTATGTAATTTTAAATTTAATTAAAACCTATGGTTTCAATGAACTTGATGATGTTAGTAACAGTTGAATTCAACAATTTAGGACAAGGATATTCTCCCAAAAATACATTTCTGCGGACTGCATCAATCAATGTCTTGCGTTTGCGCATCATAATCACCAACATGTATCATTTACTCTTCTTGGCCAGTTTAAACCTATTCCGTGACGCGCAAACAAATAAAAGAAAATATATAGGACTCGCGATTTTAAAAGTGTTTGAATTCCTACCCTTTATCGGGAACATAATCTTTAACTCATCTTAAATGGTATCCTAATTATTGGTTTTTGTTTGATGTCTGAGTAGGTAGACAGGTTCTAAGAAATACTTTTGGGTTAGACTGGTTTTAAATTAGTTATAGAGAATTTGTTGAGTTGAATTTATCTACATAAGCAACGGCGACCCTTCTAATGAACCAATTGCAAATAATTGGGTTATACTTTTAAATCTACCTGATAATTAAAGTTGATTCTCGTCACTGCGAAGTATTCATTAATTAACAGTGAAGTTATTCCTCTTAGGAATGGCGTGAGACAAGATTAATTTCGGTCCCTACTATAAATAGCTGATTGCGTCACGCAAAGTACCTACCTGTGTCCTTTTCCGCGATGCAGTTTCGTTTATGCGAATTATATTGTCCGTGCTATGGAATTCGGTGTAACAAAACCGATAGATTGTTGAATCAATGCTGGATAAGAAGTTTCACTTTTATTTTTTGGACACTTTATCAAGTAACAGAAATAACAAAAAAAAAACTGAATCGCATAATTACATTTTTTTTTGTAGTTTTTCATGTGTGCAGGACAATTTCTTACCTCATATTATTGCGTTTGATATATACCTACGCCATTAAATAGGAAACCGAATCGTATTTCGTTGCCGGCGAGTTTTCTTTCAACATTCTTTCATTAGCAACTTTTAGGATGAATGACTAAAATGTTCTGTGTCTAGTCTTATATTGCTTGTATGTCGTAATGGTTTTAAATAGAGTGACGGCTAATTATGCCCAATCTGTGCATTGACATCCCAAATTTTTGCTTTAAAATAATTGATTTTCCGTTTTGCGCAATGCTATTGAATTTCAAACCTAGTTGTACCGATAATACATTATCAGGGATGTTGATACTCAAAATAATAATTCTGTTTAATGACACCGAAAGGTTATCAACTTCCAAATATGTGCATTCCACATTTAATATTAATATTTAATGTCATCTTTTTCAGGTGACATTCCGCACTAGGATATATCATTGTAACATCAATAGCCAGGGAGTGATATGTCTAGATATTCTCAAAGACAACTGGTCACCTGCGCTGACAATATCGAAAGTTTTACTATCAATATGTTCCCTGCTTACTGACTGCAATCCAGGTAAGACATAATTTATAATTTTTATCTTATAGGTGTGAAAGACACTGCCTTATCACACTGTCCTGCTAAAACTACTGAACTGTTTTTAATAAAATTTGGTAGACAATCTAGAGTCTGAGAAAGGTTATAGGCTACTTTTTATCCAAGTGCTGGCACTAAGTATGCTATGCTATATGCTTTAAAGTGAAACCAATCAAGCAAGAAAAACAAAGATTAATTACTCTGCCTTATACCGTTGTCGTGAATACAAAATATAACAGCACACGATCGCGTTTACTAATACACAAGGTTTTATAAAATCCATATCATGTAGCATGTTGAACTTTCTAACACAAAAGCTTGATCCCTAGTCTCGAGGGGTCAAAGCCCTTTCGTCCTCAATGTCCTGATGTTTTGTTCATGCCTTTATCCTATCGCCATGTTTATTTATATCGATACTAGTTCGTAGTGTGGTATGTATTAAAAATCGATGGTGGATATAATGTCACTTATTACTTTAAAGATAACATGGTTAATAGACCAGATAGGTTGCAACCTCTATTTTTTGTGTTGTGTAGTATATTTTTTATGTTTTTATATTGTCAGTCGCGCCATCGATTTGAATGATGGATTTATGTAATTGTAGTATCTGGTCACTGTCACAGTCGCGATTGGGGGAGTGTTCTATGGAACAATTGCTTACTAGCCAGGTGGTCCCTAAACTGTTATTCTTCATCTTGTTTTTGCCTTTCCAGGTTATATTTCTATGTAGCCAGATATTTTTTATTTTTAAATAATCTATTCACATTTTATTATAAAATTTAATATACTTCGTTATATTAGTACATTTTATCAATTATACTGAAGATAATAGGCGTACTTAGGACTCTTGAGATAGGTATTCTTATATAGACATTTACTAATGGGTGTCGTTTGATTTCCAGCGGATCCTCTAGTGGGCAGTATCGCGACGCAGTATCTCCAGAACAGAGAGGAGCACGATCGCATCGCGCGCCTGTGGACCAAGCGCTACGCGACATGATTGCTCTGCCCCCGCCCCGCCGCCACGGAACAACCTGCAGTATCATACTCAATACCATTCTGTTCTAAATCCATCCTGTTCACGTAAATGTAAGCTTATAACGTTATATCCGATCACTACGCGCTGCTTGCGACACATTTGTCAACTCACTCACTTCGCTTAACAAATGTGTCACATCCAGCGCGCGATGTTTATACAGCTTATTAATTTTTAGTTGCAATTAATGTGATGTCAAAATGCTTAATGACGGTCTGAATTATATAATTTTATTTAGAATGATGAACGATTTATTTGTGATTTGAATGATTTTCTGTTAAATGTTTCTAGCTCTGTGTTATACAAAATACAGTGATAAGTTTACTAATGAAAGTGTATCGTAGGTTTAACCAGTGATTTGAGTCAATTTTGCCGCTATAACGCGATGATCTCATACACTCTTCAACTGTTACTACTTATGTGTAAGTATGTCGGGACTATTGCGATACCTACCTACTATTATATTTGGGAATAAATCGCATATTGTCTTGTAAAAATGTTTTTGATTTCAGGGTAAAACTTGCATGTCTCATTGGAATTCGTATATTTTTAAAGATAATATTTTAAACTGCTGTCAGTGCTTTTTGGTTAATAACTTTAGAAATTGAGATTTTTCAATCACACAAAATAATCAATTTCACAAAACACGAAAATAATCCGACCCATTGAAAAAAATCTTAGTGCGCTATGCATTAAAATGAAACAGCAGTTTTCTTCCAATATATGTATGACATTCATACACATTCTACGTCCGCCACTAATGTCTTCAAATTAATTACTGAATGGTTGTAATTTCTCATGTAATTCGTATAGTATTCGTGTAGTACTTATATTTCTCGGATAGTATTTGACACAACTGGCAGCATATTGACAAGTACAAACTTATATGGTTTTAAAAATTTCGTGAATTACAAACCAATCCATTATCGACTTCAATGCTTTGTAATTATAATTAAGGAAATCTTATTTTCAAGATGACGAGGCAAATCAGTTGCTTATTTTCTAGTGAGATGTCACATGTTGACTGAGGAAATGATGAAAATGAGAAAAATTAGTTTTGTGAATGTTTTATGTGATGGCTAGTGTCGAAGGGTCAAGTTGTAGATCAGCCGGTACTTCGGAGTACTACGTATTATATTTATTAATCGAATCTAGTTTGGTTTTAATATTATTATTCGCGAAGGCCGAATTAATGTCACTAAAAGCCTTATTTGACTGAAAAAGAAAGTTACATTAGATAGGTTTTTCAACTTGGTCCATTTTGTTAAGGATATGATAGTCAAATTATTTGGAATTCTTGGTACTTCGTAACAAAAGGATTTTTGGGTACGTATTGTTTGTTTGTTTTTAATTGTGCAATCTAATGCGGTGTTATATACAAAATCTTGAGTTATATTTTTACATTGTGTCACTGTAGTAAACGACTTAACATTGAATATGTAGGATAGGTCTGGGAAATAATTAATAACCTATTTATTTTTGTAATATGGACACACATGCAAGCACATTGTGCACTGTGTTAAATCTTTTCATTATAATTGTTTGAAGTAAAGTGATTCGACAATATGTATTATGCGGTGTCGTCATGGAAGCAGCCGACTGTGGATTTGATAGTATGTTTTACTTGTTATCACATATCAGTGTAACACCTGGATGAAAAAATGACATTTAGATTTATTTGTTACAATGATTTTGACTACTTTTACCATTATCTTCGTAAAGTGCCAAAACTCGGGCACATTGGCCTCCGCTCCAGTCTGACATCTCCAACTTTTCTAAAATATTCCGTTTAGTATGTAAACAGTATTAGATGTAAGTTATTTTATTGTCTAGATAATGTATAATGTATGTCTTAACCCTAGTACTAGAATTTTAGCGTTGTAATGATTTTAGCTAAAGGAGTACGTATGTCGCGCGTATATGAATGTTTTGGTGATACCGTCGTGAAAATGAAGATTTTATAAAATGGGTGATATCGCGAGTGTCGGAACTGGTGCTGTGAGATTCAGATGCTTGCGACATACAAATGAATACTGATAACTGTATTCGGGACTGGTATATTTTGTCATTGTGATTTTTTAATTATTTTATACTGTGACTAGAAATGTGTTGCTTGCAAGACAACAGCTGTATTTAACGCGACTGATGTTCCTCGAAATTCAACGTTCATGCTCTGATACCTAATAACCATCCTTTGTTATTACGATTTATATCATGGTATAAAAATAGGAAAATAAAAATGTGTGTAACTAGGACACTGAATGCTGTTTTATTATATTCCTGATTAAAACTCGCTTTTGGATAATGCAGATTTTATTATAAATATACATGACCTAGAAACACTTTCCAATCCAAACGATACAATGATCTAATTTTTCCATTTCTAAGTAGATGCAATCCCTTCTATTCATTAGAAAATATGTTTTGAACTTCGCAACCGAAGAGAGATCGCATCATGCTTGTGACATTGCGTCTAATCAACACACGAATCGTATATAAATCTAATATAAGTAATAATAAATGTGCACCACTTCTACATTGGTTAAATATGAATAGTAAAAGGTACAATAATTATTTAATACTATAAAGTTGAATTGAGATTTTATGTAAGTATAAAAAAGTAGGAAAATCCGATAAGGTTTTTGGCATAATGTATCCATTCTATTCGAAAAATCAGTCTTCTACACTGAGCACACTTGATTGTGAACTTGAAAAATCGGTGCATTGTGCTTTATCAATATCACTCCCATCAATTGCAAATATATATGGCTAAGTTAAGATTACACGCATTTTATATTGAAATACAGTACCTCCTGTTACTAGCACTTATAAGTTATGTAAACATTAAATCTTACAATAAAATAAACAAATTATCTGGAATAACAACAATAATAAAATTAATTACTTCAAAATATACATAGAATCGCAGAGGTGTACTTGATCACAACTTAGTAAAATAAAATGAAGTAGGTAGGTATTTGTGGAAAATATTGGGCACTGTTATGAACTAGATCTAGAGATAATATAAAAATACCGCTGAACGTGATTATACAGTCTCGTACTGACTGCGGATGGAGCGAGCGAGACAGCACGCGAATATTACACCCAGCAGCTGTAACAGAACATACAATACATTAGACATTATTTATATTGATTGGAAATTCTAGGCTTCCTAGAGTTCCATGATAAGAGCTATGATTGGAACGCGTAAAGAATTATTTTTATTTTACTAAATATTTACAAAACGAACTTAATTGTTATAATAATTTTGCTCACTACATGACTTACTCCCTCGTACCCGTCATAATAATCTATATTATCCTCTCAAGTTAAGGTTGTTCAGCTTCCAGTGAAGAGGGAAACTTAACATTACTATCAGTAAAAAGAAGTGATCTTTCTGATCTTTTTTTTAACTGAATGAATTTTCGGAGTAAAACACACAGGTACCAAATATTATTTGAGATAGAATACAATACTCTATTGTAGTCCCCCGGGGGTGATACATTTTATATTTTCAATTTTCCACCTTAAAAGATTCTATAAAGGATATAATTACCTGTACAATAGCGACTCCTATGCCAACCCCACCGAGCACCATCGCGATATCCCTGAAGTATGTCACGAGCTTGTCAAGGCAGCCTTCGGTGTGGAAATGTTCGGACTTGTCGGTGCAGGGCGCGGGGACTCCGCCGGTGATCTCCTGACCCGAGCAGCAGGTGCTGGGCATGGTGATGTTGTTAGCCGCCCAGTCGTTGGGGCTGTAGATGCCGCAGCATTGCAGCTGGAATTGAAATGTTCGTAGGTTAGTTTGGGTCAGGATTTTTGATCTACACAATAAAATGCCTTGCCACGGAATCTATAGCATATGCTGTACTTGTCTCAGAAAATTACTTCTTTATAGTTTCATCTTAATAAAATCAATATATCATCTTAAAGAGATGATAATTATAAGATTTTTTTAAATACTAACTGTCGAGGCTAATTTTACAACGAAATAAACACACATTGAAGCAGATTTGCTGATACACCAACGCAAAAGCAATCGCATAGAAAGGGTAACGTTAATGTATGAATGTGTGTCCTTACATCAGTCTGTACAATGTCGAAGGTCTTGGCAACGTCCTTGTTGGTGGGGTACTCCTTGATGGTCTTATTCAAGTGGGCCACTATGGAGTTCTCCAAGTCTTGGTGCTTCATATAACCTGCGATGCCGACAGCCAGCTCAGCCACGAAGATGACTAGCAGGAACACTGAGAACTGGAACATAAATTGAAAACACATTAGTATTTTATTGGAGGTATTTTTGGGGAGCTTTGTTTGAATGATGGTAGGCAGTGAATATTTATTGCATCTCTTCAATTACTCTTACATGAGGGAATATAACAGTTCTGCCGAGGCTGCGGGTTTTTCGCGGGAGTTACCGTGGCCCTGGCACGCAGGTACCTCCAGAAGGAACATAGTGGGTTTTATTCAGTAAGAGCACTCCCTCCAGTTGCACCATCAGCGGGAGTGCAGATTTCCAACGAAAACAAGGGATTATGACTCCCAACCCTATTTACACCCTAGTCGTAAATAGCAATATAAATACAAAGATTTGTATGGAACTTATTAATATTGCTGTCTACGATCACCAATAACACGAAGATAAAGTTAATTTGGAAAATTCGCTGAATACCCCCGAATTTTGAATTTATGCCATATATTTTGATATTAAGTCAATGTTTCTTTCAACATGTCTTTAGAACGTCGTGTCGTCGAGGGATATAATTAAGGCATTATAATTAAACAACACAGCATAAATACCATGTGTACATATGACGGTACAAACCACAAAATGCATGCATATCAGATTGTCCCAGTTATAACAATTGCGCTTCTTTGTTTGTTTATCTAGAATCTAGAACATCTATATGTTGTACGTGTTTATCTCTTTAGTAGACATAGTCACAATGCTTCTGTAGATATAATGGATTGTGACGTCACTTGGCAGCCAAACGTTGTCCGCCCCGTTTTTTTCTGTAGACGAGGGCGAAAATTGCGCAGTATTTACTCAAGTGCAACTCATTAAAAGTATTGTATACTTGACTTTTGTTTCCTAAGAAATAAATATTTACGTTCATGGCTATTTTTAAGACCAAACTAACTATTAATTTGCTTTGACATTGTTTTAACCATAATACGCCTTGTTTGTTACAAGATTGGAAAACAATCGATATGGTGGTCAAATTTCGTATGCGTCCGTATGTTTGCAAAACATAATTATGGTACCCAGTCGTTACGCATTGTGAGCGCCAAAGTACTCTGTTATTATAAAAAAACATAGCGAATTTTGGTACACATCACAAATCATATTTAAACGTAGTAACTAATAGAAAATCTTTACTAATATTATTAATGCGAAAGTACTGTTGTGTATCGGGCTTTGACGCCAAAACTACAGAACTGATTTAAATAAAATTTGGGACTCAGAAGCACCTTCCGAACATCGAAGTATGTACTATTAAAAATGTATATAATAGGAAGGATGCTTATTCTTTGTTCTCTCATAGATGTGGACAAATTCCTGTTGTTTTTTTATGAATTTGTTTACAAACATTCTCATGGTATCTTCAATATAATGCGTCGTATTAGTTATTTTCCAAGTCATACAGTGAACAGGGTTATCTCAGTGGTTTACGTCGCAATATTAATCGATTATAGACTTTTATATCGCAGCCAATTCGTGAGCGCTTTTAAGATGACCTAGTTGCCTATATTAGCTAAAAAATCGTAGCAGACATTTTGGTAGTTTTTAAAGTGTAACCAAGTCCAATTTTCAGATTCTTAAAATCTTAATTGTACTGTATAAGCATATAAAAATTATCCCCATTAACTTATTCCACCTAATGGTGTTTTCTTGGAAAGTTTTTAAGGGCTGCGGATACTTTTACCTGCCTTGTTGCACATAAACCTTCGTTTGCAGACCACACGTCTACAAATTATTTATGGATGTATTGTCGGCCTGAAGTGACGCGAATGTAGAATTAAATCCCAGTAAGAAGTGAATGCAGTACTCGTATAATTTGAACAGGTAAACTTTACAAGGAAAACGACTAACACGCACCGTGTGGCAATAACCAGTTTCAGTGCAAGCTCAGCTGTATTTCTTGGAAGTATAAAAAAAAAAAACATCTTATTCGGACGAAATAATAATGATCCGTTATTTAATACTTTCTAAGGAGTGATTTCAAAAGTTTTCTTATTTTTATTTAATAAATATCCTAACAATAACATTCCATTCTTTATTTCAATGCAAATCTACGGCTATGCGCGTGAGCATGACCGATCAGTCCTTGAAAATGCGCTATTTATCGGCCAGTGCAAGGCCAATACACAATGTTATTCTTTGACCCAAGTTATCAACCCGTACTTAATGTTCCACACATTTTCTCATTCCCCACAGCGAAGGTAATGGAAAACTTGTGTTTATTTAGGACATGTTATTCATTAATTTATTTAGGTCGCATAGAAGTCCATTAAATAGGTCACTTTGTTGCTAGTGGGTTGAGATAGCAAGACGGCCGCTTTTTCAAAAGAAAGCTCAATAATGTAATGCGGACTATTTTTTTTAATATCCTAGAAGTTAAAGGTATAAATACTATATTTTTGTTAAAATACAGGTGGCAATCCTAAGTGGACCAGGTATTAATAATTCGCAAATTTCAAACGTTCCGGCACAGATTGCTCAGTCTTGTTTTTTAGCGACAGACTACGGCACACTTCCGTGCACGTGATTTTTATAACAGTCTTCATAATTTTGCACGGCTCTTTTATTAGGTATGTATTTCCTACAAAACGCGGATAGTTGCTAACCGCGTTTTGTAGGAAAGTACTTTCCTCAGAAAGCGGGTGAAACCGCTGGCGGAAGCTAGTATCCAATAATAGAATACTAATTAACAGCAAAATGTTTAGACACTTGACGCTACATAATGACGATATGTCACGAACTGACTCATTTTTCGTATTTATAAATAAATTGAAACAAACATTGTTTGTTTGATTCGATTTATACATACAATGGCTATCGGTCAGTACCCGAGTATCGGTGTCGGCAATGCTGAACGATAAGTAGGACCCTTACACGTAGGTGAATTTGTAGGGCGAATAAATGCTCGGATGGCATGCAACGCAGCGGTTTCGTGCAGTTACTGTTTTTAAGAATGTATTACAGTGGTTACTCAATATTATATGTGTGTATGCGTGTAATTTCGTATAATTTGACTATATGTAATAATTAGGTATGTGTTTTTTGTGCTTTGTCAAATAATTTGAGATTGGACCACAGAGTACATTGATTGGACTTGCTTTGTATAAATCCGGTTCTTCAAACCTAATAGACAGACTTGTGTTGCTGGGAAGTTTGTTGCGCCACTTTTTCTTCCTAGCGAAAACACATAAGGCAGGCCGCACACCAGGCATACAATTGTTTCTCCACAACTGTCGCGCCACATTTGAAATGCGACACATTTAACGCCCCCATATATTCCTACGTGAGCACGCACACCGAGGACACATTTGTAGCGGGCGCACTTTGTGGCGAGACGTCATCCGCGCTACAATAATTCAAGATCGAACCTGTTCGTTTTTTGTCTCGCCACATCAAGAAATCGTCGTCAACAGAAGATGACGTCGACATGCTGAAAGGAGTGCCACGCTACAACTGTGCTTCCGATGTGCGTACATACAATACATTTGTAGTAAGCTGAATTGTAGCGCAACGATTGTGGCGACGTAAATGTTCGATACGTGTAGCATGTGGCGCTGGTGTGCGGCCTGGCTAAGAGAGGTGAAGGGTGGGTGTTTTGGTTTGTCTTTTGTTTTTTGAAAAGTGCTGACTTATCAGCATAATTTGAAATTGCAAAGAATTCGTGCTCAGTTGATAGTAAAGTTCTTTTTAGACAAGAGTCTATCGATATGTGATAGCTTCTCAAGGAGAGGCAAACAATTCAACATTGGAGGGACTTCTATGAATTTAAAAAACAGCGATTTAGTTTGCGCTTTCCATATTATCGTGACAAAATTCACGCTAAGTTTGTCTCACAAATAGCCCAGTTCGATAGCACTGAAATAGCTTCAATTATCTAGCTAGAGGATTAAGGTTTTATAATGCAGGTCATCTATAATTTGATAATAGTTTCAATTACCTACTTATCAATCGCACGAAGATATTGCTAGACGAAGTTATTAACACAAAAATGTCCTATACGCTTGGCCTTTTTTCTTAAATAGTTTTGTAATACTTCACGGCTCTATACGAATTTTATGGATATCGGTGTTTAAAAAAGGTACTTACAAAATACCTTCCTTGATCTACAAAATCGTACAACTGTCAACTGGTCCTTAATTGTCTCATAAATCCTCAAAAGGCACGAGATTAATTAAAACATTTCCAGTTCTCGTTGTAATTGCGTTAATCAGGAAATGCCAGACCATACCCGCGTGTAACCGTACCATTGTAATAATTACTTTATCTGAAAATCACGTCCGCACATTGTTATAATGAATCTGATTATATTTTTTCCACTACAATGCCGCGTTGATATATTATTAACTGTTTTAAAAATAGTTCAGTCTGATGCTGTTTCATCAAGTTATTTTTAATTGTATCAACATGGTATCAACCTATTCCATTTCACGAGAAAATCTTATTACGATTAAAATTTACGACCTGGAGTAGGAAAATTATGATGATTTTTTGTATATGCCCTCTATACACGTTTGTATTAGTATCACCCTACAAACATTCTGTATTCCTTTCAACAGCATCATGCGTTCAGCCAGTAGTAATTAGCAAGTTCTGGTTTTTCGACCTCGAGGTAGTGATAATGAGTGCTGACCGATTTTGCATGTATAATTTTGACCTATCTATGTACTTCATTATACTATCCATTTAATAGCATATTATTCAGATCTCGTAGTAAATGCTATGAAAAACAGGAGATAAGATAGCATCGCTGCCATTCGGTGACTCAATTACACATAGAAGCACTGTTCACATTCTAGACATTTCTAACGCCACCACTCTTGTGCGCGAAGCTCTGACGTCACTTATTGTTAGCACTTAGCACTCATGTTTTTATACAACACATTCGTAGGCAAACGAATTTATTTCAATAAAAGTAGATACTATTTAAGTGATCTGGCAAGCCTTTTTCCACATGTAAAGATCGGTACTATTTTACAAGTATATTGGAACATTAATTCGAATGCAAATTGGGCATTTGGTTCTCAGCTTTGGTTGAAACGGGTTTTGACCAAATTCAGTTTAGCAAGTCAATTGAGAAGACACAACGTGAGCATATTTAGATGTATCTATCTATGTTAGTAACCAAAATTCACAGGTAAACCATCTTACAGGTATTTAGACACGGTATTTTTTTGAGTTCATGGGCCGTGATAATGAGAGTTTGCGCTACAGACAAGCACCATTGTTCACCTGTAATTCCAAAGGCAAGACATACGTGCTAAAGTACAAGGAAGTCCATACAAGCCGTATTTAACGAGGGACGCTTCACTACAGCTAATATGATGAATTAGCTAATTGCAAGAGTCAACATCCTGAGTACGGAGCGTAAAATTGAAACCTAAGAATTACTTCTTGGTATCCACCTAACCGATTAAAGTTCTGGGAAGGGATTGTTTTTAAAAGTATGGAATGACAAGGCTTTATGGTTTAGACTAAGCGAATTTTATATGTGTTCAAAAATTAATAACGGTTATTTTTCTTTTAATGGAGTTCAACAGCACTCTTTTGTAATATTCCACGTTCAAAACGTACCGTTTTGCAGCCAAGTTTGAAATTATGATTTTGAGTTTATCAAATTAGTTGAATGAATCGGGTCACGACCTTTCAACCTACGAAACTAAAAATTTTAAGCTACCACCTACACCGGCCTAAAATCTTGGACTATTAGGAACAGCGATATAATAGTTTATAAGTAGAAAAGGATGTAGCCATTTAACTGGATGAGACGACAGTCGCGTGTCAAAGGTCGCAGGTTGACTTCATCTCGGCCAATTGACCGCAGGGCTGGCGGACAAATTAGTTCTTGTTTGTTTATTTATGAATCAATCGCTTAATTAATATTGAAAAACGATAATTATTTAAATGCCAGTGAGTCATTAATTCTTGAAGATAGCAGGCTCGGGACTTTCCAAGTCATTTGAACTCTTACTATAGTGGTTTCTGGTGTAAATGATAATAACGAGTCACTAGAGACATACTATATTTGCACTAGAATTCTTCTACTAATTTTCTGTCACAAACCTAAATTGAGAGGAAATTCGACTAAATGCTGTTTGGTATTTCATTATCCTGACATTTCAAGCCTTCAAACGTCGACCAAACAACCTTAGTTTTATTTTTTAAGAAAGGTTTCTGTATTTTTAGAATCTGCTAGTCTTTTGGAACACATAATCAGGATTTTCCTTGAAAGTCTTTGACGTAAAAGGTTAATGCGTGTGACTAATAGCTGTCCTAATGCATTCGTTTTAAATGACTGGTTGACGTTATGCTCTTGAAGTACAACATTAGAGATACGCCCACAGTTTCAGTAACAAGTTAACTTGTTTGTGAGGCTATACCTATACTGTATTTATTGTAGCTAATTTCCTTTAAGGAACATTTTGAGGAAACATGGGCTTTTAAAGGTTGGAATCGCCAAACTCCATTGAGCAAGCGTATTGATTAGCGCTCATTCCTTTGCTGCATGAGAATAGGGCTTGTGCCCTGCATTAGGACCATAAAAACAGGCTGATGATGAAGGATTTATGAAAGCAAAAATCCTAGTTATATTACAAACGTGATATTTGGATGTTTGTTCCATATAAATGAACCCGATATAATTGTTTATTTAATAGAATGTATGAGTCATTGCCGTCAATATGTTTACTAACATTATACAAAGGGAGTGATATAGTTCTCGAAATATAATACTCAATCTTTAGATAGGTGCTAGTTATTTGAACTTTCAAATTGCACTTGTCTTTGGTTGACTAACAAATGACGTATCATATCGTGGTGATTAATAACTCATTGCATGTTTTACCTCGTGATTATTGCTAATCAGTAATGACCGTTAACGTACCTATTAGTTATTGGTCCATTTGAATAGCTGTTCTGGAATGCATTTAAATATTCGTTTTTTACATCCTAATGGAAAAAAAAGTCACAGGTAAAGCTATGTTAGGTCATTCTAACATTGTGTGGTAACTTCAGTACCTAGGAATTGATAAGATGAATCAAGTACCAAGTAAGTTTAAAAGCCTAGACTCCACCAATCGAAGAAGTTTAACAACAGTTTAACAACCTATAGAATTTCGTCATCCAAACCACTTGTGTCCACTCAATCAGTTTTATCCCTGAGCGGAGAAATTCTATGTTTTTTTTTTTAACTTTCTGCGTTCCGTTTTGATGGAGTCTGAGCGTAACGCGGGTTAGGGCCAGTTTCACAGGTTACGGACGCTATCTTCCAGATAAATTAAAAAATGGAATATAAATTATCTGCTAGACAAACTATCTGGAACATATCAGCAACCTGTGAAACTGGCCCTTAGACTTGCAAAAATGTACCGTTGTTCTAATATATTCAGCAAAGAAATGCGGGTGTAGGCACGCCTAACTACACGGCTTGATTAATATACAAGTGACAACGGACGATCAAGGTTTGAATGTTAAGTTAAATGAAATGTAAAGGACTTTACGAACAGTGAACTGTGAAGGCGATACGCCGAAGGTAAAGCAACTGTAAAATTAGAATGAGTTCGCAAATTAAAAACGGCTCAGCAATTCATCAATTTACATAACATTTTGATATTAATTATGTACCCACATTCTGTAGTACACCTTAAAGTTGAAATTGTGTCTCCAAAAAATTTTGAGGATGAGGGTAAATACCGTAATTTTTTAAGCGGATTTTTATGTTTAGGGGTTGTAGTTTTAAACAATCAAAAAGTGGCATAAACAGCCAACATGATTAGTAAAAGGCATAAGCCTACAAATAGTGGTATACTTCAAGGATGATATTGATTACATGTCATCGAGACGCGGAGAAAATGTTGAACAACACGGAATCCGGTTGCATGAGTAGGAAGTACTTAGCGTCCTTCACGCCTTTCGTTACGCCAATGGGAGCAACAGAACAATAGGAATAGTATTGATCGATAATGTGGTAGAAAAAAAATGGTTCCATCAAATACACGTCTGTTCCATCAAATACGTGTGCACGTCTAACACTAGCCCATGTCTTTTTAATCAATGTCTTTTTTAAATGTGTGTGTGTTTACATTGTTGATGTGCCTTAATAATAATAAATAAATAAATAAATACAGACACTTAGACTAGTTTGGTTCTATTAACTGGTTATCATAATTTAAAATAGCCTTCAAGACTATTGCAGAATAAAGTGTTTGGAATGAAATGAACTGGTTTATCGTTTTTTGAGGTCAAGCTTATTCTCTCTATACACAATCATAGTGCATCAAGTAACTTCAGTGTCATCTTTTTCATTAGTATTTAAGCTGTTATGTGTGTGTAGATCGAAGTAAAAAAATCCTAAAAAATACTCTAAGCAACAAAATTACCATGGTTTTGGATTATACACTAGTCAGGGAGGTGAGGCCTTATTTTTCGAAGCAGTAAAAATAAATCATCATCATCATCTCAGTCATAAGACGTCCACTGCTGAACATAGGCCTCCCCTTTAGATGTCCACACATACTGGTTGGAATGAATGCAGTTGGTAAAAACATTATCAGTTAAAAAGGGATATTATGTTACTATACATATTATCTTCATGGTCCATCTCACTCAATACTGAATAGAGACAGTACTATACTATGTTCATAAGTCTATAGAGTACAAAGGCAGAAGGTGGACATTAAAATATAAACTTATTTTTCTTCTATGAAACATAATGTTCTGTGTGGAAACTTAATATTTTACAGAATGAATAAAAACAATTAAATTCTTTGTTTGATAAAAGTGGCCACAGAATGATAGATTGCAATAACAATATTGTTTACATATGGTTGCATCATTGTTGTGACTGCAGAATGCAATTAAAACTCATAACATGGACGGAGTGGGTAGTTTATAAAAAGTGTTTATTATTCTTCTATAAGTATAGCTTCTATAAAACAATGACCTGTGTATTTTGTCATAATAAAACAGATAAAAAATCCTTATAAAAAAATTAGAAATTCCATGGTACTCATTATACTCAATTAACTTCTAAAATTGGTTTTTTGATACATCAGCTTTTTTAACATCCCACTGCTGGGCACAAGCCTCCCCTCACACACAGAAGTCTATGGTAGCAAGGAGAAATAATTTACCTCAATGACATATTATGGAAATTTAGTCCAGTAACAAGACTGAAAAACATAGACAGTACTCAATACTTAAAAAAAAAGAATAGATACTCACAGTCACTATCATACAGTGATTTTCCTTAACAGCACCGCAGCATCCAAAGAAGGCCACAATGAACACAATTACTCCGACAATAATCAGGACAATGGGTCCAGATGTGTAGAAGTTTTCATCAGTCAGGTCTATGTAGGGCGAGGAGTTTATCTCTGCTTTGATGCCCACGATCAGGATGATAAGACCCGTGATCTAGAAAAAAAAAATCTATGAAAATAAACTGTACAAAAAAAAATATAATTTTTTTGGTCTATGAATTTTATTTAAGAAATATAAATTATTCTTTCTTCATTTGAATACATAAATATATTTTAGTAAGTTCCACGTTGTGCAATAATTTCGCACATACAAACGAATGAGTCACTTACTTCTAATGAGGGTATTCATTGCGTGGTATTTATTTTTCACGGTACGCTGCATTTTATGATAACTTTAATGCGTAAACTGCATTTATATAGAAAATATTAAGTAAAAACTACAATTCAATCTAACACGGGACCGACAAGGAACCAGCTTGAAAAAAATCGAAGGTGAACAACATACAGCCTTCGAGTAAAAAATGCTTACTGCAAACAATAGATTGAAGCAAAACAGCAGATATTTCACACACGACATCCCTGCGCCAATAGCCATGTTTAAATCTTGTCTTCTAATCTAATTATAAAAATTTAGATCTGGAACAAAAACAGCGATATTTTAATTCCTTTCTTTCCATACGGTAGCGCGAGGTACACCATCGATTGGAGTTTTTGCTTGTTGACACAGCACAGACAGGTGAGTCACAATGTAAAGTAATTTTTTCACTTTTATTTTTAGCAATACGTTAATTTTTCACGTTTATTTATGTACGCACGATATCGAAACGAAGCTTACCGCCAAAATTTATATTTCGCGATTAAACAATACAACACAGGCAACGTCCAGTAAACGCCGAAAATAGCGAGTGTCTGTGTTGTCACAGAAATGTTTATAAAGTCTACCTTGCAGATTTTAATCAGTGTTGCCAGAACATCTATGAAAAAGAATACGTGGTAGTTTTTTGTGATTTCACGAAATATTTAAATGCTACAATATTTTTTTTTATGAAGATTATTTAATATTATATCTATTCTAATATTATAAGTTGAAGAGTTTGTTTGTAGGCTTAATGTCCTAATCTCAGTAATCATTGGACTAGTGTAACATACATAGTCCAATTTATCGAGACAAGCTATAGGCTTCTTTTTATCTAAGTTTCTCGAGCTTAAGTTACTGATAAAAAGCTTAAGTACTTAATTCTTAAACCTAACTGAATTCATTGCGTTTTATGACTATTGGCACTAAGCCATTACATTGAATCACGCAAGTTAAGACCAACAGTTTCTATATTTGAAGATTAGATGGATATGTCGAGATAACTAAGATATAGCTAGCATGATTGATAATAATGCATCATCTCGTTTTTCAGTTAACTTACCAAATTCGGTGAATATCTACATGTATATTGTTCTTTTCATCTGCAGTATTTAGTTTTAAAAAATGGCTTTTAATGTAAAGTTTAAAGTTCCTAAGGTTTTGAAGTCTGTGAAATATTCTTTAGCAGCTGTGAATGGAGTGTTTCTGGTGAGTGGTCTTGACCTCGGGATCGTTCAGTATCAATTTCACCCGCGTACATAACGAGTTGTTTATCAAATCCATCATTTGTATTGAAGGACTGATTTTGATAGTCTCGTGATCACCGTGAACGTGAATTTTTGCTTTTTTGGCAATCATTATCTTTTAATTCTCTAGTTTTAGCCTTATATGCAATATTGACCGGCTTGATATACCTGCTTATACATAGCTATCCGTCTGGACGAGGGGTGGAGGAACACGTTTGCTACACCCTTTGTCTGCTTTGTCTCTGAACAATCGTGTTTGTATAGACGTAGATCACAAACAAAGGGTACTAAGAGATACCAGCGGGCTAGCTCTGGTATGGCAAAAAAATACTGCCCTTTTTAATAAGTAAGACTCAGAGTTTTTGTTAATGGAACTAGGTACTGTGGAAACGGTATCTTCTATACGAAGACAATGCTTCCAGGAACCGTATCGGGGTCACTTCTTTAAAGAAAACATTTAATATTTTACTTTAAATATATTTTCTGATGGTAGATTGACTGATATTATCAAAAATATATATTAAAAAAAATCTACTATTTCTACACCTACTTTTTTTTAATGACTTCGTGTTATGGAATAAGATGATGCGGCCAGTTCCATAACATACATACGAGTATAAAAATGCAAGGAGGTAAAACCTCTACCTACAGTTTGTGCTACAGTACTTAGTATGTATTAGGTTTGTGTTCTCACATTATTTGACACTAGTCTGGTAAACATGTTTACTGGCAAGATATCTTACTTGAAACTGCAATGTTATAGATCTGACTAAGGTAATTTAAGTTGAAAGTTCGTACCTACAAAAGTTTGTTTCAACCCACGGAAATTTTAGTGAACGTGGTTCCTAACTTACACACAGTTGAACGTACACATAATAATTAGGTATAGATGCCAGCACATCAATCTACTACAATCTGTCAAATATCTTTAATAATAGATTTTCATCTTTATCGCTGAAGCGGTTTTAAAGTTGATTGGGAAAAAAATACAGATTCGTTTAGCTGGATGCGCTGGCGTCGGGAAAAATGTGTTTTTTTTTCTATAAAAAATATTAGGTCTTAAGAATAACAAATTGTTGTTGAACTGTAAGATATTTCTACTACGTACGGAATTCGTGCTGATAAAACCTTTTTTCGTCCATAGCTCACCGGGTTACTGCTCCTCCTAGTGGGTATAACAGTGCTGATAATATTCTCGGAGTACGATGAACTCATCACGCAGCGCTTCTTCAACGTGGCAGGGTTCGTGGTGGCGACTGCAGTCATCATCCTACTGGGTTCAGTGCTGGGTTTCTACAGCGCGATCTCTCAACAGTTCTACTTTGTTGCTGGGGTAAGTGGTGCAGCGTATTGTTTTTAAATGGAATTTTTGAGGTGCTTTATTATGAGGTCATGTAGGTTTGGATTAAGAGCGCGTGTACCGAAAGTTGGCAACGTCGCAAATAGGTGTCAAATATTTATAATTAATTTGGCCAATTTACTATTATGAAAGTAAGACATATGGGTCTGTAGTGCACTAAAACATTGAATAGGAATTGCAAAAAAAAAAAGAAAATATCATTTGCTATTTGCGACGTTGCCAGCTTTTGGAACACGCGCCCTTAAAGGTTTGAGAGATATATTAATGTACTAGCGACCCGCCCCGGCTTCGCACGGGTTCAATGCTGGTACTTATTACACTACAGAAAAACATATATATTATAGATATAAACCTTCGTCTTGAATCACTCTATCTATTAAAAAAAACCGCATCAAAATCCGTCGCGTAGTTTCAAAGATTTAAGCATACAAAGGGACATAGGGACAGAGAAAGCGACTTTGTTTTATACTATGTAGTGATAGTGATGTGATGACATACCTTTGGCCCTTAATATTGTGTTTCTTTCCAATAAGAGTCATTTGTTTTTGACATTGGGAAATTAGTTTGCTAGCTTATATCTGCTTCAAATAGGTACCTACAGAGTATCGTCATCATTTTGGCACAATAAATACGAAAGGTTTTCCCGTACTTCATGATGATTTGTATATTTAGGTATGTAGGTTAGTTATGTTATCTGAAGTTTGAAACTATAATGACATAATCGAACTGATCCTTGTTCTCGAAACCAGGCAAAAATCCCAACTAATCCCCAAAAAGTGACGGGAGCATAGGAATTACATCTAAAGCTCCATAAAATTATGAATCTAGTCGATATTACAGTATGTGGTGCTGCTGCTGATCACCCTAGTCTTCGAGTTATCGATGATGATAACTGCCTTCTCCCTGAGCAACGATGCTGCGACAGAGATCAGGACCCCGATGTTGCAGAGCCTACAACTTTATGGAACGCGTTTGGATATAACTAAGTTGTGGGATGATTTGCAAATGGGTGTAAGTGCTCGTAGATTTTACAAGAAATGGGTCTTGACGATCTATTCTGACTCCACTAAGGGCCAGTTTCAAAGGACACGGATAGCCACTGTCTACCAGATAAATTAAAAAATGGAACAGAATTTGAATGAAATTATCTGCCGGATAAACTATTTGGAACTTATCAGCAACTGGTGAAACTGGTCCTTAATATTCAGTAAAGCCTTTTTATAATGATCAACGAAATCTTGAACATGGCTTCCTGTAGCTATAGATTCACGGAGGGTCTTATACGAAACTTTCAATTAGATTACGTTGATACATAAATAATTTCAGGCGACATTCCTTTGTAATACCCCTCATTACTTGTCTCCTACATAAAAAGTGTGAGCAATTTGTCTCTTTACGCCCACAACTTTGGTAGTTCCACATAAATATAAATTAAAACAATCTCCATGATGTCGGCACTTTCTTCTACAATATTAGGACTATAGGTAGCTAAGGATATCCAAAGAGTCTTATGGGAAGAGTTCTGTGCAGTAAAAGAATTCTAGCTAAAACTGCTAGATCACATTTCTCTCTTCTAGTTCGAGTGCTGCGGTGTAGCTGGCCGTTTCGACTGGGTATCCAGCCAGATTCCCATCACATGCTGCCACATCGACTACGGCACGATCTCGCCGTTTGAGTGCAACACTAGCAACGCATATAATGTCGGATGCGCGACCGCACTAGGCGAGTGGCTGTCGTACAACGCCTATGTTATCGCCGTGACTGCACTAGTCACTACTTGCATACAGGTCAGTAATGTTAGTACTTATTTATGACTCTTTTTTTATACCAATAGTAGTAAACAAGTATATTTGTGAGATACACACACACACACTCACAAGCACGTATGTAGTTTAATCTGAGTTTTGGTTTACTGTAAATTGATGTAGAAGAGCGGAGTGTCCTAATACAGGCATAACTTGCTTAAAAGGAGGCTCCAATCACCAACTTATGTGAAACTTTTGGTACAGAAAAAAAGATTTTATATTTGTATTTGAGATAGACATAGAAATATGAAATAAGAAGACAAGGAAAGTTGGCATATTATAAGATCGGGTGGATGATACTGAATTTATATTTGTGGCTCTGGCAACGCCAATCTGTTCATTATGCCTTTTACTCGAACTGCGAAAACTTAGTTTATTAGTATTTGAAATAATTAAGGTTTGTGTAGTGGACGACTAAAGAATGTTCGGCAAATTTTCAGTGGACCTCAATTTGATGAGGGTTTTAAATAAAGTACTGTCTATTTTTCATACGTTGCAATATACTTTTAAATATGAATTTTGTATATGAGCCTGCGTCTGGTTTTAATACGCACAACTATAACAAATATCTGTCGACAATCTTCTAACGAATTCCAATAAATAGGACTCTTATGTAAACAGTTACATAAAGGGTTCTATCGTTACATTTTGGCAAATATGCCCTGTATGTAGATAGATCCTGCTTGTTATTTGGGCAAACACACTTTCCCTCAGCCTCAGAAATGAGTGTAGAATAAACACGAATCAAGCTATCTTATATGTGTGACGCATACACTGACATAAGTGTTTCATATACATTATGTACTCCTAGCAACGCTAAAGTATAGCTGCCTAGTCGCTTCTCGTGTCAATTTCATTAATTGAGTTCATCTAAAATTGCTTGGCCATGACCTGCTGTGGGAATACTAGTCAACTTTGCGATATCTAAAAATAAAATTCCTTATGCGTCGTTATGGCAATAAATTAAAACAAGCAAAAGTGCTCGTTTTTATTTTACCGTGGCATAGCCTATTTAGCTTTAAGATGCCATTAACTACGCTTGACCAAAAAATAAAAATAAGATTCTCAATAGTATTTTGTTTTTTCCAGGTGCTACTGTCAGTCATGGGCGGCTACCTAGCTTACAGATCAAAGTTCGAAGTGATTGAGTTGGAGTCTTAAGTATATTACAATAAATATAAGGGTTTTGATAAATGTATTTACGAGTAGGTAGGTATATTATAAAGAATAAATATAAAACTAGTATAAGGATTGTGTGGTGCACTAAGCGTTCATTTTTGACCATCAATGCTCAGTTTGTATTTTGTCATAATTTATCACCAGGTTAGTAAGATTAATGTTTATTATTTTTTAAGTATTGCTACATATAAGAAACCATAGTTTCACAGTTTTAATGTGTTAAAATTTCGCAACAACATGCAATGGAAGTTATTATCACCCAAATGATGTCAGACAATAAAAAGTAACTGTTAGTTACATGTTAGTAAAAGTCTAACACATAAATATATATAAGTCAAGTTTTTTATGTCTCTAGGAAACTGCATCATGATTTATTTATTCCCTGATATATTCCCATTGTGTCAAAAATGAGCCTTTTCAAGAAAGACAGTTGAAGACGTTATGTCGATTCCCGCCGTCTACATTGTATTGAATAAATTGTATAGATTATAATGGAAATTAAATTGTAAATGCGAGTATGTGTTTTTCTTATCATTACCTGTAAGTACCAACAACGTAACAGTTTCGAGCACACAGTGCCGGGTTAAAATTAACACAATTTGTCATATCGCTAGTAAATTGCACACAAAGCTATTGTGTGCTACAATATTTATAAAAAAAGAAAACAAATAAAACTCATTGACAAAGTTTCTATCAATGAAATAAAAAAATCATAGAGCACAATTCCAATTTTAAAAAACTCATAAACGTATGAAGTGTGTGAAGTTTAGTTTGAAGCGTATCGTGCAACGGTGAGCAACGACGTTCTCCTTCGATGAGATAAATCCGCTTGTTTTCCTTATCAAGATTAATGTACCTACCTATAGTGATAAAAATATCTGTAGCCAGTTAAAACTACGACAGTGGAAGCTGTCACGCGAGCGTCCACGTATCAATTTGAATATATTACAAGAAAATGTGGTCCAAACTGTTTACTACCGTTAAATATATTTTAGTGACTGTCAACTTTTTGTTCTTGGTAAGTTGTGTGTGTGTTGTGTGCAATTTGTAGTACTACGATGGTCAGTTCGATGTTATTAGTGTCGCTTGTGATATTTGCAGATCACTGGCATTATTATTCTGTCGGTCGGCGGGTCGGTACAGTCGGCATACAATGGCTACCATCCGTTCCTATCCGAGAGATTTTTCTCTCTGCCCGCATTCTGCATCGCAACAGGTGTCATCATATTCCTGATATCGTTCTTCGGATTCTATGGAGCCTTCATGGAGAATTACATTATGAACATGACGGTAAGTGGAACGTTTGTTATGTAAACGTCATTATATGACCATGAATGCCTGTTATCTCGGCTGTATTCTGATTTGTGCAAACTGAATTGAAGTCGTGATTCATTCCTGTTAATTGACGCCAGTAATTTGTTGATTCGTGGAATACGATTGTGACTTTTATGAAACTATAGAAACTAAAAACGTGGTTTTGGTATTAGGTAGTCATTAGTTTTATCTAATAGATAGAAAATTTATATCTTTTATTTACACCGTATTTTAGTAGGTAATCAGGCCATAAATTTTCGTGTTGATACCAATGTCAACAGTAACCTTTTGTTCTATTCCTGAAGTACCATTATCACTGTAATGCTAATATTCTGCGAGTCTGCGTCACTGCTGCAAAGCAAACACAATTATCGTGATTGCGACTATATTCATGGGGTAATTACATCATTATTCTGTTAGCATTATTTTTTTTGACATAAAATGTCCGTTGTTGACGTATGCCAGGCCTGGGATGTACGGAATTAGATCGTTTATACTTTTTGTTCGAAGTACCGGGCGCCTGCCCTACATACGAGCGAAGAAACGTCCCAAAGAAATGTCAACAGTAATCAATTGCAACGCACATGTTTAGAGATAGCCAGCTAATAAAATTAACTTGATGTAACTGAGATATTTTTACACATTTGTTTACAACACTAGGCCTAAAGATTCCCATCAACCAGGCGTTAGACTTCAGGCTTTTTATGCCATTGAATATATACAGGCCCTTGTGCTTCAGAGTATCCAATGCACGCCATTAGAATAACTACAGACAATTAATTGATTAAGAATA
This sequence comes from Heliothis peltigera, assembly GCA_958496145.1. Classification (NCBI taxonomy): domain Eukaryota; kingdom Metazoa; phylum Arthropoda; class Insecta; order Lepidoptera; family Noctuidae; genus Heliothis; species Heliothis peltigera. The sequence goes on along the minus strand of OY292326.1, from coordinate 10,664,014 downwards.
TAACTTTGGAAAATTTGAAAGATTTTATTAATAAAAATCTTTTAAAAGATGAACACGGAATCTGTCCCCTTAGAGACTTTATACGAGGGACAGACAGTTACACAGAGTGATAGTCGTGAGATGCTGAGCGATCTAATTGATATTGGTACCTACTGATAAAGATATTTCATAAATACTTCATAATAATTAATTATCGTACAGTTGATCGAGGAAAAGGTTTTAAGCACTTCAAACAACTGATAAGGGTCGTACCAGGCATTTGTGGTGTGTCTTGGATCTACAACTAAGTATGAATCACATTCATAAATTAAATTCAACCAAATTCATGTAGCTGATGACGTCAAATGAACGCTGAAATCCTCACTGAAATCAAAAAATATGTAGGTCATCATCAAAAGAAATAGAGGTCACGTCAAGTCATACAATAAGATTATGGCATTTCATTTTGTTATATGCATATAGTTATTAATACGGTAAAAACAGGAAAGTAATGGCATATTCGTGTGTTCGCGTTATCCTTTATCGGGACGTTGATAAGATATAATACACCTGGAAAAGGGCAAACTTATTTCCTTTTGAATGTTTAGTAAACAAAACCAACACCACAAAAAAATAAGGGTTACATGTAAGCAATATCTTCCAGATCGCTAGATTTTTACATTTCACCACACTTTTCGGTTAGCTACCTGAACATTTTTGAGCTCCAATTGGTTGCCATGGCGACCGGTTATTGTTTGAGCGGGAAATAAATCATTTCACGCGCTGTCTTTTAACAGAGTATAAAAGAGTAGGTTCTCTATTGAAATATGGATACTTTTGAAGTACATTATTGAGGATTAACTTTTGTTTAAAACAACTATGTTCAGTGAAGATATTCTCTGATAATTAATTGACATAATTCACTATTTTCCATGGATTATTATAAGATGACGAGTCGACCTACGCATCTGAAATTTTGATATAGGCAATATATTTTGGCTGGATCGTAATTAATTAGATTCAATACTGCTATCTTTTATAATTATCTAGTAATTGTCATAAGCATGATATAGCATGAATTGTGTGAACGTGCTCCATCCACTTCAGATCACAAAGAAAATGTATAATTATGTTATCAAGGAAATTGGCACTTGAAAATATTTACAGGACGTATTCTTCGCAGTCTTATAATACTCGTAATAAAACATGTTATAGACATAATTTTCTTAGCTTATTATAACTATATATTAGTAGATAGTACCTATACCTACAAAAACAGATGCCAGCACATAAAGCCATCGAAACTGTAAAATTTTCCCAACCAACTTTGAACCATATGCTCAAGCGATAAAGTTGAAAATCTATTGGGGAAAACAGATTACAGTAGCTTGATATGCTGGCGTCTAATCATTAGCAGTCGTTATGGGTAGCCTATTTGATACTGAATACTATGATTGTAGGCTATTTGATACTGAAAGATTTTTTAAATCGGTTCAGTACCTCCTAAGATACGAGCGTTCAAGCAAATAAACAAACAAACCAACTCTCCAGTTTTATAAGTATATATTGGAAGGAAAAGGAACTTGATTTGAGTCAACTGTAGGTACCCAATGCGCGTAAACTTCATTTCACTGTGTTATCTTCATACACAACTGGTTTTTAAAAGTAATTTACGGGCTAAAAAGTACGCGGTGCCGTCTTCATTACGCATGTACTTTCAGAAAATAAATGTGTATGTAGCAATTTGTTAAATGTTTCCTTTTAAATCGTAAGAACCGTATATTGAAAAGATTGTTATCTGATAATAGGCTTTTTCAACAGCATGTATTTTTATCTATCAATTAAATAAACTACAATTAGTGGTCTAAACACTTTAAACTGAAACTTTGAAAATTGAAGGCTTGTTTGAATAAGTAGGTATTTAATCTATTCATATAATTTTCTCGTGTCTCTTCCAAAATTGTAACTCGACTACCCCCAAAAAACAGATCAAAATCCAGATCATGAAAACGACCACTCGTTTTAAGGCAACTGCTGATATACGAGTATTTTATATAAAACACAAACCTTCTAATTTTGTTATTCGGTATCTAATATTGCCTTATCTTATTTACAAAGTTATCGATTTCAAGTTAATGACTCACTTAGATAAGGTCTTCCGACGCCTGCGACAGAATAGGAAATAAGTAATGATGAGTGGGCGGGATGGGTGTGGAAGACTGCAGGTATAAGTGCACGTTGGTTCCTGTAATGGCTGATGGATAATAACTGTCAACTTTCAGAAAAATCGTTCGTACACAACCTTATTCTACCTAACAGTTATACTATAAAATTATAACTATTAAACAAACTCCAGTCGCTTATCCGACTGCGGCAAGATGCGGCAGAAACCACAGAAAAAATATTTTCGATTAACCATTATTAGGACTCCAAACCTATCTCAGGATCTGTTGACTGGTCCAATTTGAAAAGTTCTATCAGTGTAAGATAGTCCTTATATCAAGAAAGGTTGAAAGCAACTGTTTAAATGCACCTTATAGTTCCCATGGCAATAACCACAGACAGAAGCTATTTTATAAATCAGACGAAAAATGCAAATCCTAATTAACGTACCTCTTCTTCATGACATTTTCAGTTTGCGGGCGCCATGATTCTGATGTTCATCTTCCAACTGTCAGCCTGCATTGCCGGATATGCTCTGAAGGGTAACACCGTGGCGCTGGTACACCAGCAGCTTACCTTGACCATGGACCTGTATGGACCAAACAAGAGCATCGAAGTCACAAAGTTGTGGGATCAGGTGCAGGAAGACGTGAGTATCCTTTAAAGCTTGGTCTTCTTAATTTATCGTAGTGATAGGTAAGGGTACCGTAAAATACTTTGCAGCCAAGTTTGAATAAATGATTTTGATTTTGCTGTGCAAGAGAGGTGTCCAATAAAAGGAAAACTGGTTCATGAAAGCAGAAAACTTAGTACGAGTATAGTGTCGCATTTTTGAATAATTCTATGGCAAACATTAAGCCAATGATTTAACAAGAAATAAGTGTCCAGAGATGTTCTCGAGCTGTAGAACTCCGATCCATCTTTTATCCAAATCGATACTTTAATCATCGTCAAGACACTGAACTAAGTTTTATCAACAAAGAAGTAGATTAAAAACACAATATTTAAACTTTTTGTACCTAGTTCTGCTAAAACAATTTTCAAGTTAACATAAAATGTGTTCTAAAAATAAAAATGTTTAACCTTTGTGATGATAAATGAAGGTCGTTAGAGTGAGGCAAGCCTTAAAATGAAACCTTTAATGAATAATGGCATTTTCTACTTGAGTGAGCCTCAATTTGCGATGTCCAGCACGCAACACATGATATGGCTCTTGATGTACACGCGAACGGATTTGGTGGCCATCAGTTTTTATTACTCACTTTTACTTTTTTACTGTGTCACTTGTTATAAATAACGGTAAACTACAAATCCAAAAATATAGAGAATCTCATTGCGAAGTTACTTTTATGGTTGTTCTTATGCTTCTAAAAAGTTTTGATAACAATGAATTCGAACAAAAGAGTAACAACGAACAAACGGTTCAAGAATAGCATTTTTAGGGGCTGTAACCCTTTAAAACTAAATAAAAGAATGTTGATGCAATACAAGAAAAGTTCAAAAGTCTTATTTAGAATACCTGCACTTTATTCTTACTTATTCTTGACTAACCCTTTACATAATAAAGTCTGATTGGGAAACATCTACTCTGATCACGTAATCATTATATCGTTAGAGCTCGATTATTTGCAAATTTATAATTTAGTTCTAGAAAAATCTAATCATTAAATCGTGATTAATGTTGTGGCTTGATTTTTCTTAAATATTTGTAACAGTTCTAGAAAAATCGGACGTTTTCCTTTTTCTGCCTAAACCTCTAAACTACAATAACTTTTGAAATTCCAGTTCGAATGCTGTGGTGTAGTAAATGCCAGCAACTGGCTGATCCCCCTAAACACTCAAGAGACGAAGGGTCTACCTGTCAGCTGCTGTAGCCACGTGTATGGGACAGTAGCCACGTTCGAGTGCACCATAGCTAAGGCGTACACAGTTGGTTGTGCGGAGTCGTTCGGGAATTGGGTGCAGTCGCATGCCGCGGGTATTGGAGTGGCCGGGATCTTTCTAGTTTTAATGCAGGTTAGTAGAAACTGACCAATAGACCGAAGTTAGTGGTGACACGCAAGTGAAATCTAACTGAATATAATGTTCGAGGGAAGAGTCTCTTGAAGACGTCTCGTAAATTGTCAAAGGTTTTCGAAGTTATCGATTGATTGTTCTTATGGAAAGCAATTTATTGACAAGAAGGCATTTTACCTCGTCTCCTTAATCTAAACATGACGAATGGGATATGGACTGTTTCTGAGTGCGGGTTGTAATGAGATTAATTAAATTATTGTTTTAAATTTAAACATTAGTAAAATACCAATTGTGAATAAGTTTATAAGATTCGTCACTCATAAAATACTGTAATAACCTCATTAATCTAATTAGGTACTCGCTTAATTACTTACGTAATTATAATAATGAACTGCCTCTGCAAGAATTTAAATTTAATGACTTTTCTTAGTAGGTATGTGTTTCTGACGTCGATTCCCAGAACACATTACATGTATATATAAAAAAATATTCAACATTCGGCGATTTATTTTAATTTTATGGATAAATAACCTTTTTTCCTCTTCTCCGACTTCAAAAAACACTGAAAAGTAAAAAAATAAACCTTTGACATCGCTGTACAATACGCTATATAATAAAACACTTTTTTTTTCTTTCTTTCTTTTCTGTATAAGTCCATGGCAAAATAAACACAGCAACTACCTGCAGACACTGCAGACATATTCTGTGGATAACGACATGAGGTGCATAATAGTATTTAGATTAAAGGTTTCTAGTGTCTAAATATGAAACAGTATCTCTCCTCAACCATTGAAAAAATAAAATAAACTACAGAACTGCATATATGGCGAGAATTAACATTGACAGTCACGTCACGTGACTGCTTATTTTTTTTTTCAATTGCTTTTAATTTCCACTTAAGACACTTATTTCTGATTTCAGGGCTTGGCAGTGGCTGGGGCGTTATGGATGGCGAAAATATCCAGAGAAGAGCGCGGGGCATATCCTTAATTACAATTCCAGTGGAAAATTCTACCATCTAAGTCACCAGTGTTGTCAGTTCATTATGTGTTGTTAATAAAAAGGTTTTATTTTGTGAAAGACTACCTTCATATATAGAACAAATTATGATATTACTTAGTGGTATTAAACTTATCAAATAGGTTTGCTTTTGCCTGCGTTTTACACGTTTCGTTAGAGAACTAATTCCTGCGCCCAAGGTAAAAAAGAGCCTGTAGATTATCCTGATGTATAAGTTATATTATTGCCAAGTTTTATTAAAATCCATTGGATTCGTTTTTGCGTGAAGGAGTAACGATCATCCATACTTACAAACTTTCGCGTTTATAATATTAATCAGTCATTGAGTTGGAGAAATTTTGACTTTTATGTCGAGGACATCTGACTAAATATAGGTATTTCCGATAATAAGGTACCTACATTTGATGAAGATGCAAAGTCATTAAATGGATGTATCATTAGATTAAAACCTTTGATAAGTTTAATATCACACTTAAGAATATTTATTGACTTACGTACGCATTTTAATCTATGAAGCATTTGTAAAAAGATAGTTTAGCCATACTTCACTAGGTACATAATAAACTTCTTAGAAAATTTTATTTATTAAACAAATCATTGTTACAATAATTCATCAAAATCATCCAATAAGTGTCAATTTAAATTGCTATTTACAAATTAGTGTTTAAGTCCACAATCACGTAACTTAAAAGAAGAAGAAAAACATATAATGTGCTTTTTGGAAATTAATTTTCCAACTCCTTAGACAATATACCTACTAAATGTTGTTTATTTATTTGTTATATGTGGAATTGTTGTAAGATAAATAAAAGTTACAAAGTAGTGAGTGGTTTTATTTTGTGCACAATTCGGTAATCCCTATGGAGGCTGCTGTCGATTTATTTTTATTTTTGGGAAGAACTGTAGAGTACGTAATACATTAAGAGCCAAGTTCAGAAATAAAAATACATTAAGTATGCGAAATCTTTTCATAAACCATACTTGCGCAGAATTTCAGATATACTGATTCCCACATTAGTTCAAAAATAGAACCTATTCATTGATATCGTAGTTTAAAATAATTGAACAAACCTACCTATTCTTATACACGCTACTGGTAATCGCTGAATAAAGCCACAACGATTATTACAGCTCCGTATACATAATATTCCCCATTCTTTTTTCAAATCAATAACAATTCGAAGTTCGAACACAAATGCACATAATACTTAGCGCCATAAAACGAATGACGTGTATTTGCCATAACATTAGCGCCGTTTAAAAGCGAACTAGCTAATTGGCTAAAAGAAAAACCGTCGTGTTTTCCGTGCCTCCTAAATGCTAGCGCGAATCAGTCGCCGACGAACGAACCGCGCGCGCGTTCGCTTATCAAACTGATAAGACTTGGTGAAAATTTTCAGTTCGTTTTCGATAACCGAGGTGGAAACATTGAAAGGAGGTTCTGTGTTCAAAATGACGACGAACGGTTCAGAAGTCGGAATGAAGTGCATAAAATATATGCTGTTGTGCATAACAGCTATATTTGTGGTGAGTTTTTCAACTATGGTGTTTTGTTATAAAGTTCTGTGTACGTAATTGCGCCATATTATTTGCGCAATTCTTATCTATGAATCAACGTTGGTGGATAATATAGAATGTCTTTGTTGCTACAGGTAGCTATATGTAGTTTTATTGTTTAGGATATAAACTAGTATGTATAAATGTATATTAAACACTAGGTATGGAATATTTGTTTGGCAATTTGTTCCTATGTTGGTAAATATAAAAAAACAATATGCGAGTTTTTTTATATAATAAACTAGCATTTTCATAAAGTTGCAGAGCTACAGGGTAAATGGTTGACCATAAAGGCCAAACTAGTACCTTACCTGCTAGTAGTTAGGTTTTTTCCTATTCTGAGAATTTATAATTGTAGCCTTTTCTAATAGCAAACATTTCAGTACCAAGTAGAATTCAAAGGATATTATTGCTCAGACACTATGATCACGTTTCAAAATGCCATAATTAACGCCAATGATAAGCCTGAAGGCTAATTAACATGATGCTCACCTTTTTAGACATGGCGGCGATAACTTGAGTACTCGTATGTACTATACAATATTGCCAGTGATACATGTAAGCAGCTTATCTATCGCCGGTTTGAAGGTTGGCAACATTTTTAAGGCATCCTTTAGTTTTGAATTTCGAATATCGATCGCCATTCGTGTTGGCGTCGCAATGACCCTCGTTGACCATTCTTCGTTCATAATTGATTATAATGACTTTATGACGTACTCGCCTTGAAATTGCTCTTTTATGGGAAAAGAGCTAGGCTTAATTGAGTACGGAACGTATTTATGGAGTGGAATTTAAAACGACGATATTTAGTAGGAAAATTGTGACCACAGTTTACCAAAATGGCCATAGCATATCTGTATGTACTTACTCGTAATCCTTCCTAACATTATAAATGCGGAAATAACTCTGTATGTCGCGCCTAAACTACTGGACACCCAAATGAAATTTCACACATAGATACTCTATAGTATGAGAAAGGACATAGGCATACTCTTTATCCGGTCGCGAGAAGTTGATCCTTCAAGACGCTTCTGAAACCGCGGAGAATAGTTAGTCGTCTATATAATTATTATTGTCAGCATTTTAATGATAAGGATTTTCTTTTAGGGATAGTAGGTAGTTGGAGGATTTTCCCGTTAAGTGTGTAGGTTTATTTACAAATTGTTTAGGTTTTTATAAATAGTTTAACGTATTTATAATGAATAATCAAAACTGTTAGGCAAATAACACCTCATAATTCTAGGAAAAGTTGAAGGTATAGTCATGGAATCTTCAGGAAACTGTCGTTATCGGTAGATATAACACACTATCGTTACGAATTAGTGGACAAGACTTGCGAGGAATTGACGTTGTAATTGAACAGACGCCAGCACATCGAGCTAATACAGACTGTCAAATAAACTGTCCTTAATGGATTTACAACTTTATCGCTGAAGCATATGGTTTTAAATTGATTGGGATAATTTCGTTGTTTGACAGCTTGATGTGCTGGCGTCTGTACGTCTATTACCTACTGTACTAGCTTTTAGCCGTAGGAACTACTACGCGCGAACTACATCCGAATAAAAAGTAAGTATGCCTATGCCATACTATAGACTATTTATGAACGGAATTTCATTTAAATTAGTTAAGTAGTTTTGGCGTGTGTTGTTGTTTGTTTTTGTTGCAGTGAATTTATAGCCATAGCCTTCCTCGATAAATGGGCTATCTAAAACTGAAACATTTTTTCGAATTGAACTAGTAGTACCTGAGATTAGCGCGTTCAAGATAACTATTTAAAACTGTCTGAAGTTGTTATGGAAGTTGAGTACCTCGAAAGCCTTGTGAATCCAGGAAAGTAGATAGCAATATTTTCATGTATGTCAAATTATTCATCTCTTTAATAACTATGGCCTTTTTGACTAAATTAACTTATCAGATTGGGTATTTTTGTTGTTAAAATCGTAAGGTTATCGTAACCCCATAACGAGATAAGAGTAATGACGTCAATTTAGCAGGTATATGTTTGCGCATATGTTGTTCGGCTGTAGGTACATTAAGCAGATTAAGTTAATCCCGTGTTCTGTTGTATGACTGCCACGGTACATGCTAATAAAGGCTAAGTAGTAAGCTTACTTACTTATAATTAGCTTAACTACTAATAGTTATTAGCCATTTTTTTCCAAAGATAAACTCAAAATCATTTATTCAAACTTGGCTGTAAAACAGCACTTTTTGACGTCAAATATTACAAAAGACAGCCCCCAAAAAGGCCCACCCTTCACCACTTCCTATGTGTGAAGAAGAAGTGGCGCAACAAACTCCCCAGACTAAAACTATGACATTTAATGGGTGCCCTGTCGTAAAAAGATTTCAGATAGTAAATTACTACAGGCTTATTCTATACAAGCTACAGGTTAACTCATATTGTAAAAAAAAAAAAAAACAATATTTTTGATCATTGTCACAAACATTACAGAAAATCTTGGTTTAGTAGGCTCATAATTAAGGTCACTATTGGATATAGAGCAAAAAATCGTGAAGATTAGGTAGTAGGATATTATTTTAAGAGTAATAAAGTTAATGAGATTTCAACTTATTTGCCGAAATCCTTGTATTCAGAAGGTCGAGGAGGCCGAAATTCTGACCATAGATAATCATGATGATCTTAATTTAGAGCAAAAAAATTTGTAGTTGATAAGTTTTTTTTCTGTCTGTTGATTTTTTTTTTTTTTTAATAACTACCGGTGTTTATTTATTTTAGAAGGAATTTACAATTTAATTATAAATATAATACTATATACAAAGAAAATAAAAAAGAGACATTAAAATAGTGCATCAAAAAATTCCTCCGCATCGCTGTCAGCGGGGATCGTGCCCAAAAGGCTGGCCGCATTGCCACGTTGAATGGCAATGCTGATTCGTTGGCCAAGGTATTGGCCAGCCCTTTGGTCACGTGTGGACTCCACTAAACGCATGCTTAACTCTTTGAAAAGTTTGTGGGCACTTGGGCCCCATGGTCCCAGTGTTTCAACCCCAAACGGTTCAAACATGTAATTGCCGATTAGGTTTACATATTTGCGCCGTTTGAGGTTTTCCGCGGTAGCAGCAGCCGCACCGGCACAGCTCGCCGTACTGGGAAGGTGGGAAGGTGCAAGGGTGTCAACGCATGTAGCGTCCCACACCAAAGACCTTCCCATTTTCCATGGCATTATGGACATCCCATCTGGTCTCTTGCCATCGTCACGTGCCAGGCCCTTCGGTTCTAAAACAGCTGGCACTCCGGCGGTGACAAGAGCACGACGGATGATGTCATTAACACTGGCGTGCCGTGCCATGCGACCTGCGCTCTTGCTGCAGGAGAGACCATGGTGCCCAAGGCAGTCCACAGATTCGCCGCATTGACAGCGATGCGGAGCTCCAGTGGGAGCACCTAGGCGAAGGCATGTAGCGAGCCGGAATGTTGTGTCACCCAGCATAGTTCCAATGCTGGGTGAAGGCAGTGCGTGTAGCCATAGCCCTGACTCCCATTCTCCCACAGCCAGTAGGCGGGCACGCTCCGCAGTGTTGATAGCTGTATTTATAAGGTTATTTCTTATCAACCTGCAGAGCGGCTCATCCCACTGTCTCTGGGAAGCCGGGTTGTCAGGGTAGGCTGTGTTTGGGCAAGCCATTTTCCAAGCGTTCATACCATCAGTCAGATACGGCACTTCGAAGTTGACCAGTGAAGGAGTGTCTGTGTCTGTTGATTACATTTTAGTTTATGTAATATCCAGGTACAAAACACACTATTTTTTTTCATTAATTTGTTATTATGTCTTATATTCCACTGCCGAACTTAATTTACTGTCGTTAGTTAGGATTTCATGCTATATTGTCAAAAAACATGTCACGTTCATGTCTAAATTACAAGAAAGACAAAAATAAACACAGACATAGTATTGAAGAGAGACCAAACAATATTACCCATCAATTCATCTATAGAAATGTGTAGACTTCTAGCTATGATTTATAGATATTCTGAGTAAAATACAGTCGTAGAAACGTCAACAGTACAACATACGTAGCTACACCAGTATCATGCTGGAAAATGTTGTTTACTTAGATTTCAATGGCCGTGCGATAGAAACAATGAGCAATATTATATTGTTCTTGATTCCACGTGACTACATTTTAGTCACACTTCACATTGTGACATTTTTAAGTACGTTCTAGATCAAAATATGGCGGCCATTTATTAACTAGCTAGCAACACGCGTTTATTAGCTTCATTTGATGTTTTTTTTGTATGTCTTCTTTGGACTAAAAGTGAAGAATAAATATAGAATGAATAAGACAACATTTGTTTTAAATAATATTCTTTGTTAGTATAAATAGCAGACGTTTAATGGTCTTACAACCAGTTTCACAGTGTCCGAATAGCCACTAGGTATCTACCAAATAGATTCAATAATGGAACAGAATTTGTATGAAATTATCTACCTACCAAATAAACGATCTGGAACTTATTCGCCAGTGGTGAAACAGGCCGTTAGGGCCGGTTTCACAGGTTACGGATAGCCACTATCTACCAAGGAAATTAAAAAATGGAACTGAATTTCTATGAAGTTATTTACCAAATAAACTATCTGGAACTTATTCGCAGATGGTGAAACAGGCCTTTGGTGTCCTAAACCCTACTTACCCATTCATTTCACATAATGCGGTGTATTAAATAAAGAATTCTTCGACGGAGCAAGGCCGCAGTTGTGTCGTTGTTTTCAGCTGTTTATCAGTATTGATTTCAGACTATTTATAGCTATGTACAGTATTATATCTACGCACCATCGGTATCCGTTCTACAAAAGTATTGGTTTTGATAAAATAAAAGAAAATATTGCAGAGCACTGTTAATGATAAACTGGCCATCTTTACAATGGTTGAGAATACTACGTGTGTCTTTTAAAAGAAAATAAAATTTTATTGATATTTTTAACATATTGTCAGATGTTGTTAGTACAGACGCCAGCACATCAAGCTACTATGAGAAATGAGAATATGTACAAGAATATGTAGAATTTTCCGAATCAACTTTGATCCATATGATTCATTGATAAAGTTGAAAAACAATGAAGGAAATTTGATAGATTGTGGTAGCTTCATGCACTGTTTTGTACCTATCTAAATATTTTCATGATAAATTTTCAATACTTTGTATGAAATACAAGGCTTTGTTTCGTACAGCTTAGCATCTTATCGTATAGATAAAAATAATGTTTGTATGATAAATGTATTTATCAATTTTTGTTCACATTTTCAATGAATAGCTACAGATTTAATATTGATCCTGTTTAAATTAATTGTTATTTGCATGTTCGACAATTTAGTTTATCAAATCAGGGAAATAAATAACATACAGGACAACGCGTGCTCCAAATTCATATTAGAAACTTGCCTAGATATTTTTGTTCAAGGCTTAAATTAAAAACATACAAAGCAGAATTTCAGTCAATTATTAGAATTAAAATATTCGACTTTTCCACAAACCCTGGTCACAAGGTGTATCGATTTTCAGCGTCCACTCAAAAGTCAAGGTCACGCTTAGCCAGCATTATGACATAGCACAATCAATATTATGGAGTTTCATATGCATACACACGAACGGCTACTTTGTATTTACATGTGTGAGCATAACTATGTTTCGGCAAACAGAGGTACTCATGTTGGTACAGGCGCCAGCACATCAGGCTAGCCGAAACTGTCAAATTTTGCCAATCAACTTTGAACCGTACGCTTCAGCAATAAAGTTGAAAATCTATTAAGGAAATTTGACAGATTGTAGTAGCCTGATGTGCTGGAGTCTGTACATATTGGTTTCCATACTTAAACGACGTGATTGAGTTCCGATATGTTCAGATTTATAAAAAGTTATTTAGTTAGGTATAGAATCTTTCAGAACTCTTAAACTTGTTGAGGCAGCAAGGGATTAGGAAGGTATTCAGGATGATTTTTCCAAACAAGGCGTAGCATATCTTTAAATACATATAAGGTTGCACCAACCATACTATGCTTTCCACATCAATATTTTCTAATAGATCTACATAAACTGTGCTGGGTTACGTCATATAATACAGCTTATTGCAATTAGGGAGTGGCTTTATGTATCAAACTTAAATCATCCCTATTATGTCTAGTTGTGGACAAATGCTGATGATACTGATAACCGAGTAGCGGCTAATGGTCATTTAAAAGTGTAATCATTGGATATTTTTGTTTCAATCTTTATCATTCTCTTTTCAGCTAACTTCAGCACTAATAATCTCAGTGGGCACAACGATTTACGCGATCTATCACGATGTCTCCTTCTTCTTGGATGACAAGTTCTTCTCTCCGGCGACGTTCGTCATCGCCATCGGGGTCATCATGCTGTTTGTGTCGCTGTTCGGGTGCGTTGGCGCGCTGAAGGAGAGCACCTGCCTTGTCAATATTGTAAGTCTTTAATTTTGTACTTGATTTTGCTCATGACTCATAAGAATCTCAAATCGGAACTGATATTCAGTGCTCCTGATTAGTTGACATTGATTAACTTTAATAACAATACTGTGTATTGCTATTATCTTATTAAACTTTTGTATGATTGAAATTCATTTTATAATATGGTAAAACAATTGATTAAAAATAGTTCAAACAGTACAACAATAGCGTCAATTGAAACACTTAAAGATGTGATGAAATAAAAATGGTAGTTTAAATACAATAATCCAAGGATGATAAATATATATATATATGTATAGATTATAGTATTATAGGTATTTGGAATCTGAGTTGAACATAAATCACAAATCAGATACGAAGTAATTTTACACGATTTTTTTTCTTATATACTCACCTGAACAAAAATGCGTAATATATGTATGTCCGTAATAATATCTACTTACTCAATGTTATCGCGCGTGGTACCTAATGCCGTTAGATATACATAGTCATTCATATTTTTCTAAGGTTCTAATGGATTATGTTAATATTAGTAAATCGACACGTGCCTTTACCATTATACTCATTCCATTCAAAAAGAAAATATTAACTTACTGATAGCTCTAATGTTCACTAAAACAAATACAAGCTAAGACTTGTTTTAATATCGTAAATTTCCAACAACGCTATTATTTTTTTACAGTCTTTCTTGCAATTGCAATAAAACATATATTTACTTCTAGTTCGCAGTCATCCTCAGTCTGGTGTTCGTCCTGGAGATCGCAGCCGCCATCGCAGCGTACAGCCTCCGCTCCCAGCTAAGCAGCATTTTGGACGAGAAGCTGAGGATCACACTGCCTTACTACTATGAGAACGATGAGGTCCACGGTGCTTTCGACTTCATTCAGAGCAGGGTAAATATTACTATGAAGTTTTTCAAAACGTAAAAAAAGTAATGCAGTCACAAAATATTTTATTTTGATATAAAGTTCCTTAAAATTTGCGAAGGACCCAAGGTGCAACCTTGGGAGATACCTTCCTTATTCAATGTTTTAGTGCTATGTATTGATTTAAGCTACATATTATTTGAGAGGAACGATAACTGATACCCCGTCCTGATACTTCAGAGCTCTATGTTCTCTCTATAATTTTATCAACAGTGCACTATAGACTCTGGCTTAATTGAACATAGACGTCAAAAGCTTTAGTCATGTCCACATTAATTTCGCAAGTGCGTTATCTTCAGTAGAGAAATGGACCAAACATCCTATAATCCTATGCGATTGCGTGCTCACTGGCCTTTTATCTTGATCAGTGAATATGCGTGGGGTGCCGTGCCTCCACGTACACTTACTTATATGAAAATAATAAAGCTAAACAGTTAGCCTAGGCTTCTGAAATTATGTCAAACTTAGTGTTATTATATATGATAAATACAAATTAAATCACATAAGTCAATTAAATAAATCAGTTGTTTTATATAAATAATGTTCATGTTATTCTAGTACTAGTGTTGAGGAAAAGTTGGAATTACGAGTATGATATGAAAATAAGGAAAACCGACTACGCTTTGATGACACTAACAGAAGGACATTGCAACATTTAAAAGCTATTGTTTCCCTCTGTGATTATACCTATTTACGTATACAAATTATAATGAAGATAAGCAGATATTCGTGTTTTGGATACAAGTTTCCATAGTACAGAGTTTGTATTCATGATACCTACTTACATTTACCTAAAGATATACAAATGTATGTAATAATAACAATCTTTACCATTTTACCTTTCGTAAATGCCGGAAAGTCCATCCTAATTTAAATCATTCGGTTTTCCAACTAAAACATTCTACTGTCAATGCCTTCAATAATTATAACTGTTGAATCATATAGAAAAATATATATTTGATGAGTTAATACGACAGTTTTCTTTGCAAAGCTCTTTCTTACTGTGACTTCCTTTTCGTTATTCCTCAGCTGAACTGCTGCGGTGTCGACAGCTACATGGACTGGGCCGTAGTGCCCCCGCCAGCTGGCGTGCAGGGTATCACCGTCAGCAACGTCACCGTCCCCAACTCCTGCTGTGCCGAGTCTCGTTATGAAGTCATTGGAGACGTCGAAATCGATGAGTGCACCAAGATGTATGCCAATGGTTGTCTGCCAAGAGTCTTCTACTTGGTCTACCAGAGCGCTGGGCTTTTGGGTGCTGGAGCTATGACTATTGCTTTTATTCAGGTTTGTGTGATTTTTGATAAATATTCTCTGGTTAATTTGTGCTGATTCGTATAAAAAAGTGAGAGTTGTAATATTTTCAAATTAGGCAGTTTGCTCATTTATTGTAATGCCAGAATGTATCAAAGTTACATTTTCTGAGTTTTTATTAATATACAAACCTCATATCTAAAGAGAAAACATGCCGACCGTACAAACATAGTTGTACTTTTAAAGAAAAAAACCTTGCACAGAGTTTTGTTATCGTAAAATGTAATCTTTTATCGTATCGCATTTCAGATAATCGGCATCGTGTTCTCATTCTCATTGGCCAGCTCTATTCGCAAAGCCAAATCGGAGCGTGAACGCAGACGATGGGAGATCCAAGAGCGAGTTATCAATGCTTACACCTCCTTGAACCCTAACGAAGAAAAGAAAGCACCCGTTGTCTATGTCCCCTTCCATGGACAAACTACCGCCTAGAAGGCTGGATGTACGATACCTTGGTCCTAGTTCTACAAATATTTATAAAAAGGTTTATAGAACCAATAAATTGTGATAGCACTTTTTAAATTATATAATGCTACGCTAAGTCAATTGTAGAGTGTAGGTAATTTGTATTAATATTTGTAGAACGAGAATTTTTATTTCTACTTTTAAGGTTATGTCACATAAACATTTTCCAAATACGAAAAGATCGTGCTTTAATTTTGGCGCGAACACATCATCGGATTGTGAATAGGTATAGATACATAGTACTTAGTACAGATAATAAAATAAGTATTTTTTATGATTATGTCTGTGAAATATTATTTTTAGGTGCAAAAACATTCCGCAAGTTCTCAGCTTTTATAAATCTTGCAATTAATTACGTCCAATCACTTTCTAATTGTAAACAATATTATTTTGCTTGAATAAATTATAACAAAAATGATATATAAACGAACTTATTACTTACATTTGTGAAATTGTCACTATTTTTATAAAATACTGTAGTATTATAAAAGGTATTAAGATATATTTTTATTTATACAATATTTTGCGTGTTTTATTCTCTTGGCTGCGATAGCACCACTCCACTTTATACTTCTTCTCGTGTCTTAATAAATTAAAGAGATATCAAAACACACCACAGCATTTAGAAGACATCGTTCCTAAAAAAGCTGTGACGGGATCTTCAGCAGCATTTAAACTAGTTCCAGCTTTATAGTTTAAGGATAGATGTATAGAGTAGATGTACCATACAACCACTCTATAAATCTATCTTCATAAGTTTCTTAAGTGCCAGATAGCCATTCTTCTCAAAAATTGGATCATAGCCAATAGCAGAGTGTGTCAAGTGGAAAAAGGTAATAATGGCACACAAATGTCAATGTTGACTTTTTTGTACATTTTTGTGTGACAAAAGATGCTGATGGGGACGACGTGCCTAAGTAGGTACCTACCTAAACTTAATCGCAAACTTCGGAAAATAATTATGAAAATTTGCAATTTTCTAAGTAGTACCTTATTGCTGGGTGTAGGCATTTTCTTATATAGACAAAGTATGAGAATAAATCAATATATTGGCTTAGGATGTATTGGCGATTTAATACTTAACTATTCGATATAAAAAAAAACATTCTCGGACGATTGTTAATTATTTTTATGGACCAACTTCAACATCAAAATATTACAAAAAAAAACGAAACTTCCCATGACTCTATTTTGATTTGGATCCAGCATCGCTACAATGGGATGAGAAGGTATATATTTTAGTACATAGTATCTAGTATCAACTTCTCAGAAAACAGGCTGAATCCGGAGAAGCAGTTGTAGGTATACGTATAAAAAAACTTCATTCGTTGAGTTCTGGTCTGTAATTTCAAATGAGAGTTATAGAATTTAGGGCCAGTTTCACCGGTTGCTAATAAGTTCCAGATAGTTTATCTGGCAGATAATTTCTTACAAACTGGGTTCCATTTTTTAATTTATCTGATAGATAGTGGCTATTCGTAAGCTGTGAAACTGGCCCTTAGAGTTTCAACAGACTTCTTTCACATAATACCTACAAATTATGAAACAACGCAAAAACAAAACCATACTCGAGCCTTTTTGTGTACACGACTCTTTAATAATGCACCGAGATATCATTGATAAGTCCGATAACCGATAGGGCTTAATCGATAAATATTTGAATGCCGTCAATGTGCTGAAAACATCCAATGTACCTATATAAGTACCTACTTGTATAAACATGGTACTTATAGATGATAAGCGTTCGAATTGTAATAAGTTCTAAAGGAGAGATTTTGCCAGTGTTTTTCAATATGACACACACAGTATGTTTCTTCTGGTATACTCGGCCTAGTAACAGTAACAAATTCTTGGGAACACTTCTTAAATATCTCTGAAATTGCAACCTTTATGCGAACGCATTCTAGCGTGAACTCATTTTTTTATAGAATAATGTGAAAAATATTGATAGAATCTCCCCATAATACATAATCGTTGGTTTCTTGTGTAACAGAAGCCTCAAGAACATCAAGCTACTACAATCAGTCCAATTTCCATAATGGATTTTCAACTTTATCGGTGAAGCATATGGTTCAAAGTTGATTGGGAAAATTTCGTGGCGTCCTCAGCTAAGCTGGTTCGTCTATTCTGCTTATAACAGCCGCAGAGGCAGGAAATCAGCCTAGAAGACATCATTATTAATTAAATTATATAGTTTATAACTTAGCTAAACGGTCGTTTAGTAAGTAAACAATAAAATTATAGAACCAACTCTGCTGAATACCTGGGATACCAATCAATACCACAGAAACAACCGCCACGTTCAAATTAATATTTCATGAAGGTCAAATATAAACCGTGGCCAATCGATATTAAAAGAATATTTATAACAGTTCATATGTTACAGCCCTCAACTGAGGTTGTGACTTCCAGTACTAACAGTAAACTTTTTGAAACAAAGACTACAAAAATTTCAATTTGCTTACGAACTTTTCGCTAACAAAATTCTGAATCATACTTATATGTATTTCCTGCCCGATCGAGTGAAATCAATCCCACTTATTGATACCGAAAAGATAAAATCTGATAAATCTAGTCTCATTACCGATAAAAGCCTGTACTTAGAACAAGCTAGTTTATAATTAGGCTTCGCAATTAAATTAAAGCGCGCTTCATTACAAAACGAAGTTAGTCACACATCACCGAGTTTTACAGGCTGCTCATAATCAGTGCACACACTACATAGTTGGAAAACACTCTCTATGAATGTGTGTTAAAACAATCCTTATCAGATTCCGCCTTGGTTATCATTAAGATATCCGTGGCTGTTTAGCGTCGACTAAAGTATTGTTGAGTCGTTTACAAAGTGGTATTTTTTTAAAATGACGCAAAGTGCAGGAGTGGTGAACAATGTGGGAATACATTTCACTAAAACGGAGACCGAATACAATATGAAGTCTATAAGATTTCTATTGTTGACCATCACGACTATGTTTATTGTAAGTACTTAATTTTCCTTTTAAAACAGAAGAAGTCGATCGATGTATTGACGTTCAGATAAAGCATCGAATTATTTGTTGCACAACTTTAAAAAATACTTTAATAACATTTTACATACAAAAGTTTCATCTTGCAACTAAACACTTATATGTAGGTTTATATTATCCAATCCAGCTACGGCAAATAAAATATAAAAACACACACGCATAGCTGTAATGACCAAGTTAGGTTCCATCGAGTCCCTGTTTACAAAATATTTTACAAATGCATCGATTCGATAATCCAACTGAAAGTAAGTTGATTGCTATAGGTTTTATTATGCTATCTAGTAATAATTTGCGAGAATGATGCTGATTTTAACCCATGCGTGTTTGTTATGCTATATGTATTGCAAGTACAGACGCCAGCACACCAAGCTACACCGAAACTGTCAATTTTCCCAACCAACTTTGAACCATTATATGCTTCAGCAATAAAGTTGAAAATCCATTAATGAAATTTGACAGATTGTAGTAGCTTGATGTGCAGGCGTCTGTACATTTCTTTTATGATAAGTAGTTTCCACATGTTCCACTGAAACTCATGCTTAGGTTAGATGTCGGGTTAGATTGTAAGCCGACCCTAGTATGCAGGTAGTTGAGAGAAGGCTAAGGAGGAGAAAGCCAATCACGAATACACAAATGATTAAAGCTTTCTGATAAGAATCGTTAGTAAATATTCTGATATTCCAGAATATTCCTATTAAAGATTATTTTTAATTAAAATAATGTATACAATAAAAAATGATATACGAGTGTATTGATATTCCTACTACCTACTACTAAAAGACGTCGACAAATTCATCCCCATCGCTGTCAACTGGGATCGTGCCCAAGAGGCTGGCCACAGTACATAGCAAAGTTTTTTCTCTATCCAAAGTTTAGGTCACCAGACACCAGCCTTTGGGTCACGGGAAGCTTCTATTAGTCACTTGGCTTATACAGAACATTATATTATTGTATCCACTAGCTGTTGCCCTCGACGTCGTCCGCGTGGGCATTAGGTGATTAAACATTCACACCCCCCCCTAGTCAATGATAGCGTGATAAAGTGTAGCCTATATGTTGACATGACTTCTTAGTTATTTTCATGCCAGAAGTAAATCTATGCAGTACCTTTTGAGATTATCCCGGACATACATGCAGACAAACAGACAAAAATTCTAAAAACTACATCCATACAATCGATTGTAGATCACGCCCCAATTTTCTTTTAAAAAAATATTCAATGTACAGTTTTGACTTTTCTACGATTGTATTATATGATTTTAGTATATACGAGTAGATGCTTGTAGAGAGATTTTACTACACGTTTATAGGTAAAGTCCCCATCACTTTAAAATGAGTAAGCCGTGCTAAAATTAATTTTGATTGATGTGTTTGTCACTGTCAATTTGTTCGTATACCTTATCCTTATACACGAAGACACACACGAACACATACTGAATCTTTGTTGTTTTGTCTTCTACATGTGGTTTAAAACATGACTGTCTTTGGTCTAGTAGTCGTACAGCCCGACTGCTATGCACGGGGTCTCGGTTTCGATTGACAGCCTGGAGCCTGGAAGTTGGTGATTAATACACCTAGCTTCGGAGAGCACGTAAATGTCGGTCCTGCGCTGCGCCTAATCTCTCTCTGGTCGTGTCGGATTGCCATCCCTTAGGACTATGAGAGTGGCGCGACTGCTTGTACACTATAATATGTTCTGCGCAGTTGGCTGATCTCCTTGAGAGAACGGCCGCCATAGCCGGCAATCGGTCTGGTTGCCATCATCATCGTTATGTTACATTATGAATTAAGAAAATAACAGATGAAATTGAGTCAGGTTTTCCTCATGTCCGTATATAATAATGCAATAACTATTTGTTTTATCTAGGTTTAAAGTTATCTCTTACGTGACCAATTTAATCGAAAGTAACTTGCTACTCGTAGATTAGATTTGAAGACAAAGACACCGAATTTTAACTTTTCCCGCGGTTTACAGAATCATTCAATTCAATTCATCAAAATTCGCTTATTTGTTAAAATTATTTATGACAAACTAGCTTCCGCCAGCGGTTTTACCCGCTTTCTGAGGGAAGTACTTTCCATACCCGGATAAAAAGTAGCCTATATGTTATTCTGATGTATAAGCTATATTGTGGTAAAGTTTCATTCAAATCCATTCAGTAGTTTTTACGTGAAAGAGTAACAAACATCCATACATCCATACATCCATACTTACAAACTTTCGCCTTTATAATAGTAGTAGGATAAGCGAATTTTACATGCTTTAAATGAATTTCTTGAAGTTAAGAATTTTAAATCCCTCGTCATCAACGGAAATGAAGGAATTAAGTATATGTGTTGTTTTTTGTCGAAATCCTTTATCAAATAGATTAAAAGATATCAGTGTTTTGACATCGAAAATAGCTCGGTTATCATTCATTTAGATAATATATTGTAGAGTCGGGGATTTTTGCAACGAAATTATGCATAAAAGAAAGTACGTGCAACACTTTCTATATCTAGACCCTCAAAAGCAAAGCTTTATCAAAAGTAATGATATTAATGTTGTATATCCTGATACAAGTAATTAGCGTAAATTTGGGTAATGTAGTAATTAGCGTAATGTGGGGAAGCCAGGTTTAAGATTTCTAGCGTCGGGACGCCTAACGTCCGTCGGGGCGCCTAGCATTGAGACGCTTTACGTCAGAACTTCTAGTGTCGGGACTCTTGATCGGTTCGGTTTCGGTAGTTTTGGCGAGTTTGCCGCCGAAAACGATACTAAAACGAAACTCGTGTTTTTGCCGAAACTCAACAGAAAACGAAACCGAGCATTCGGACACTACATAATTTATAACATTCCTAACATATACACAACACAACACAAGGGTCTTAATCTCGATGAAAATGATAAAGGTTAGGTATGTACGCTACCTCTTTATAAGTCTTTACCAGTCGCGAAAATCTAAAAACATTTATATTCGTAACGGAGAAGAAAATAGGCATAATTCAATTAATAATAATGCAGTATAGAAAGATTTACTTCAGAACTAAATTCCAGGTGATAGCGGCGTTAATGATAGTGCTGGGTATCTCAGTATACTCCCACTATCATGGCCTATCCTTCTTCTACGAGTCCGGGTCTGTGGGGTACATCATGACCCCCTCGTCGCTGAGTGTGTTCATCGGACTGGCGCTGCTGCTGGTGTCCATCTTCGGGTTTTTCGGCAGCTTGAAGTTGAGCACCTGCATGGTTAATGTGGTATGTATCAGCGTCAACATCTAAAAGTATGATGATATTTATTTTCAAGTGGATTCCGTAAAGATTAAGTGTTTTTGTGTTTTTTAAGCTTCTAATAAAAAAGTTCTATTCATACCACAGCTCATTCATATTTTTGTCCCATGTCCATAACTCAAGTAACTATTACGTATCTGTATCTACCTAACCAAATTAATCCTGTTGGTTTCAAAATATAGGTACATAGTACAGTTATATGTCGACGGTGAAGTGCCAATACCTCCTAACTGATATTTTCTAGAAATTCACGTTTTTATCGATTTGAATTTAGAGGCGTTATTCGCTTGTTTTGGCAAAAACTCCTAAGCGTATTTGACTGTGTCAGTTAGGTGTATGGTCTTTTTTTCGATAGTTCAAACCAAGAATTTGACTTTCAGTATGCATGCATCTTGATGACGGTGTTCATCATTAAGCTGGTGGTCGTCATATTGGCCTTCACCATGGACAGCGGCAAATTAATGCATTACATCAACGTGCCCGTTTGGGGATACAATGACCCCGAGATCCAGCAGGAGATGGACGCTTTGCAATTTTCTGTAAGTACTTATTGATAGAGTTTATTAGTACCATAAATACGCTGTCTTAGGTACTGGTCCGGTAGTCGCAATAGTTGCTAGTAGTTCATGACTAACTAACATGACTTCCAATTAAATCCTGTTATTATTTGATTTGTTATGTGATCATCTTGTGTCTTCGTTTACATTTGGACAAAGTTACAGACTTATGCACGGGTACTAAGATGTTAAAAAATATATACTTAATGATAATAAAAAACAAAACACTGTGTCATTATGTATACAGACGCCAGCACAACAAGCTACTACAATCTGTCAAATTTCTTTAATACATTTTCAACTTTATCATTAAAGCATATGGTTCGAAGTTAATTGGGCTTTGTCGGTGATGTGCTGGCGTCTGTACGTATATAGGTACTTCACACCATGTTCTAGCCATGAAATATGTTGACTAGACCTGGGTTGGCTTAATACATAGTAGGTATACAGCGAAGGCAAACGCGACCTCTAATGTACATAAAGGCTTAAAGCCCTTGCACAATGATAAACAATTGCGTCGGAGAGACACAAGCATGTAGGTCGTCTTATCTTAAGGTAACACACTAAACTAAACCACTTTTAGTATGTGATGTTAAATACGATAGTAGATAAATTTCATTTACAAAGGATACGGGACAGCAATCACTATAATAAAGCAGTTGCTTAGTTCACCTAATGACAATATTTATTTTTATTCCAATGTTAACGATTATGCATGTAGGTACTGGATGTTTTAAACTAGCTAGATAGCTAATTACTTATCTGTTAGTCATCATTTGAAAACGTCAGACAATAAGTAGGTATCAAAACTCTGGCTAAAGCGGGTTCTATTTTTGTTGTTTGTTATTAATATTTGTACCTAATCACTCTTGATCGCCAATCCGTCAAGCATAAAGTTTACCAGAGAGTGGCTCTGTGGGACAAGAGGCCGCAGCCCTGTGCTTTGGGATATTGAAAAGGCTGCCGACGATTACTCATTTATTCCATTGCAAGTTCGTGTCAACCTTCGATACACTGATACAGGAAAAAAATATCATAGAACTAGACAAATCAATTAAAAACTTTGAATACTGCCTCGAAATTATGTATATCTTTAAAACTTTCTTACAAACCTTTCTAGTTGGGATGCTGCGGCAGCAATTCTTTCATGGATTACGTGGGAATGGAGTTCACCAACAACCAGACAACGGTACAGGCCACACTGGTCATAGACGGAGACCTCGTCACCATGACGCTGCCCGAAGTGTGCTGCTTCTCGAGCGCGTCAGGACAATGCGATAGGGTGGCTGGCATCGGCTGCAAGGAGGCTTTAGTCAATGCCTTGATACAAAACTCCATTGTAATTGGTGTGCTCGGTGTTTCTGTTATGTTTATTAATGTAAGTACAACCTTAAATAAATAATTTTAAGTTGAAAAGCAGCAGATGGAAGCGACTAGTCCAAGAGTGGCGGTCTGTATGTCTTGTTTATGTACATTAGTAAAAGACATTCGGACTATTGCAGTCTAAAACTTAGGAAAATGAGAGGTCGCTATAGTTACCTAAACTATAATTTATAAAGCTAAATAGTTCGTTTGTGTGTTTGAATGCACTATTCTCCGGTATTACTGGACCATTAATCCAGGAAGGCTATATAAGGTAGTTCCCTCGGGATGCGGATGAAACCGCTGGAGAAAGCTAAACATATATGTACATATAAAAAAATACTTCAGTCTCCTGAAGACACACTTGTATATTGGTTTGGTTGATATATTGGTTTTTTGAACCTCCTTTAATTATGTATGATGACCTTGAACTGACGATATAGGTATATATTTGGCATTACAATGACCCGCCGTGTCAATGAATTTTGACATTATAATGACCATCGATAACTGGATTTGGCCAAGCCAATTCCTTGCATTTATTTGAATAGCATTCCTATTTGTTCCTTTTGTAGATATTTTCAATTTCTTCATACATCTTATATTAGTTACCTAGTTATCTTAATTAATCTGTATCAGAGTTATAATTATTTTCTTGGTCTAGATTTCAAGATTCTAGTATTTCTATTGTTATCGCAGAATTTGTAACGATGAAAGTTATTGGATACAGATAGCATTGTTTGCAAAGATATACCTAGCACGTGTCCCACTTAGGACTAAGACTGTTGTGATAAAACATATAATTTATCTAATTTTAATAAAAAATAAATATTGTAGTTAACATATTACATACTTCAAACAAATAAATTCTTTCAATTTGTTCGCTCTAAATTATAGTAAATAATTTGATGTTTGTCTAACCGATAAAAATCTGTTTTATTTTTCTAGCTCCTCGGAATTATATTTGCATTGCTCCTGGCTCGTTGCATCAGGAAACTCAAAAGTGCCAGGGCTCTAATCACGTGGAAAATCAAGGAGAAGATCATCATGGAACGCGAAGCCGAGGAGGCGTATAACAAGGAAGTTGGTCAGGTCTACATCGACCATCAGACTTCTAGCACAGCATAAAAGGATACTGTATTTTTAAGTTAATATCGTATTTCGTTTCTTGCACCAAAAATATTGGTGTTTGTTGTAAGAAATTAAACACAACTTTTTTATAAGTTTGTTGACTATATAAAAGATAATCATTTTGTCTGACATTTTCATTTATTTAGGCTAACTTAACGTTTACCTTAAAATATTTTATGAAATAAAATTTTGATTCTAACAATCGATGACAGTAATAAATTGACTTGTTGTTGACTTGCCTTGATGTAAGGAGCGGTCTACTGCACGATAAATTTAAATTTTACTATTCTTACAATTTGTTTTTCTGCTTTATTGATTTACTTATAATCATATACTTATTCGTACTTAAAGTTGTAAATATACTTTTAAAAATAATATATCCATGTAAGCTATTAGTTTGACATGTCTATGGGAGTTGTAATGTTCATAATATAAAATGTTTGTTAAATAAAACTACTAAATTGGACTGCAGTATTTGGCATTTATTTAAAAATCCTATATTTACCAATCACGTGACATGCATAATATCTTATTGTAGGAACATTAAAAGGAATAATGGAAAAATATCTAAATATATTGAAAACCAATCACAAACTAGGGTATTTTAATATACTTAGGTACACATCAATATACATCTGCCAATTACCATAAATATAAATAATAAACTGAAAAAAAAAAGTATTTTTTGCTCATTTATTGTGATAAGTTACCATTGTAAAGGTAATTCTTTGACGTAGTTTATTTAAAGCGAAACAGAAGCAGTAAACCCCATTTTTTTAATAGACTTCCAAAAAAAGGAGTTAGTTCTCAATTCGGCCGGTATGTTTTTTTTTTTAACTGGATGTTTGTGTAGTGATCACGTTTATGCAAATTAAAAATATTGGCAACTTAAAAAAATCTCCTATATAAAACCATAGACAAAACTCCCTATACACAATTCACAGACATTCTATTGATAGACTGCTAATTAATGACTCGATTACAGAGGATTTAGTAGCAAAAATAAACTAATAAGTTCAAGTTAAACACTGGGTTACTTTAATACTGGGAATTTTATAGAACAATTCTTTTTTAGCCAATTTAAATATATCAAAATTATTTGCAGTGTTTATGCTGACCATAGCAAACTATAATACTGCCAAATGGGCGTACATTTTCGATCTAGTCTCCATATTTTTTCTGTAACACAAATAACTCACATACCTCTGTTTTAATTGGCCTTTCAAAGTCTAAAATATAATGAAAAGCGTACCTAAAAAGTATATCGTAAATAAAGTATATTATGGATTAAACTAGAATTTGGTAACACATTTAATTAAAACATCATCTCATCATAATAGGAAAATAATTTTATAATTACTAGTAATTAATACACAATAAATCAATCAAGAGTTCCAAATTATATTATAATTTATAGCTTTTTTTAGTAATATTGATTTGATTGCGTTCTTTGAGTATCTTAAAAAAATTTAAACTTTATTTTCGTGTGTAGTGGAAAAGCAACATAATATTATGACTATGTGTCTAAGTGGATTAATTTGTAGGTATCAAAAATCTGCGATGTAGAAACGCCAGCACATCAAAACCAACCTTATCTCAATACAGGAAGGTTTATATTAGATTGGTAAAATTTTACAGACTCGTGTAGGTTGACCTGCTGTAGTCTGTGCATGATTTGTATAGTAGGTACTTAAATAAATCGTGTGTAGATAAAACTATTCAAACTGACGACAATAATAGCATTTTGTTAAATAAATAATAAGACATAATTAGTACAATCATGATAAACATAATAATAAATAAAAAATAGTAATGATTATAATTACTTATTTCACTGATAAAATATTAAGTCCATCACCACTAAATTTTATAGTAATAGGAAGTGTTTGTTATACAGCAATAGTAAAAGTTGTTGCACAATATTAAGTATGAACTGCGTTCGGCCATGACCAAGTTGAATACCCTTGACCTTGAGTCATTGTTCATTCAAATAGTGGTTATTTTCCTGATATTAAGATATACACATTTTGAAAGTATGCAATTTTACAATCATATGATAAAATATTTTTATGAATTTATAGAATTTATTCAAAGTAGGCTGAAAATCAGCACTTGATGGACAATTTTACAAAAAAACAGCCCACAATAATGACCACCATTCACCACTTCTGGTGTTATCGCTGGGAAGTAGAAATAGTGGAACAAACTCCCGAGCAAAGGTGTACATTTCTGTATTCAAACAGATAATTAAAAAACATATATCATTCTAATTTTATCAAATAGAACTGCAAAACTCAAGTTAATAATGAAAAAAGTTTAAATACCAATAACAAATATTTTAAGACATTCTGTTGTCATAATAATAAAAAAAAACACTGTATTACGCAAATATCTTTAGGAAATAAGATCAATCCAATTATTATTTAACTCCTATATACCCTTAGTTAAATTTTGAATTTATCTTTACCATATTATTCCACCCTAAAAACTCAATGTATGTATATTTAATACTAGCACGAAACCTAAAATCTAAGACCGTATGTAGCTAGTGGCGTTCAACACAGCTATTACTACCTAATTGCCAATTTTAATTAAATACCAAATAAAACAATAAATAATTAATTAAGAAAAAATAGTTTCCATCACATACAAATTGGATAAAAATACTAGTTTCTATTCCTAAGTCTAAGCTATTTGGTTTTCTACCTTTTTGTTAACTTCAATTAGGGGTGATATGCTCATTTCAAGAGATTTTATACCGTTAACTAAACCATCATGACCATTTACAGCTTCTTTTTCAGTTTCATAAGTTCCAGCCTTGTGATCAAAGAATTTTTTACCTATGTCCCTAATTGTATTACCAATTTCCCGCTGTTCACCGTACAAGTATGGTGGAGTAAATTCCCGGTATGCGATGCACACTCTCCTGGACTTGATATCTTCTCGAAGAACACAGTGTTCCCAATGATATCTCGACTCTCCGTAAATGATGAGTAATGATCTCCTGGAAATAAGAATATCAAATTTTGTTAATGTCAAGATGTTATTTTTTCACACAGGTATAATTGTAACAGAAATATCTTTGTAAACATTAACTATAGAATGTGCCTAATCAAAAATCTAAGATAACAACAGTTGTTCAATGATACAGTTTTAGTAAATACAGTAACATTTGGGTACAATAATGATTGCTCAGTGGTTAACCTTGCCTACAAACTATTTCATAGACACATAGATAGATATATTGCACAACATTTAACAATTTTCATGAGAATAAATATTATTGTGCAATTTTAAATTACAGATGATTGTTGCTTTAGATGTAAAAAAGAACTTTTAACATGTGGTATATTTCAAAAAAGAGAAATTGGTTTACCTTGGCATAGGGATTCTAATTATGATGTCTTTATCAATCACAGATTTGCATGCTTCCAACATTGACTGTTCCATTTTACCATCTGTTACGATACTACCATCAGCATTCACTACTGGACCGTACTGCTCAGCACAATACAAGTTGTACTTTTTCGTATCTCCCTTATATGAAGTCATTGTAAGTACAGAGTCAGATAAACAGTTCACCGTGACTATTCTTTCTCCCCATATCCAACAGTCATCAATATGAGGGTCTATAGAGGCCCCCTTACTAGGATCATACTCCAAGGAACACTGTTCAATCACATAATAATTCTTCAACAAATGTATACTTTCGAATCTCTCCTGCAGAAACTTCGAAAATTCTGGAAATCCCTCGAATTTACCAACAACTACTTTTTTCTTTTTAAAGTTTGTCTTTGGACCAAAATTTTGCTTTCGTCTTCCACTCTGAGAGATGTCCCATGGCATTTCATCAATGTTTGTCATAAGTAGCCGTTCTTCTTCCTCCGAGATGAAATCAGGTTGTATGTACACTCCTGGGTAGTCTATGGAATCTCCTTCGTGATTAGGGTGCTGTTTATAAGAGTCCACGTCCCAGCCCCGCCAGGCCTTATTACAGTAAGGACAATAAACATAACCTTTACTTTTATCCAGTTCCAGCTGCAATTTCAAAATTTCAGCTCCATATTGTGTCTCGCACACCAAACATGTTCTGCAGCCTTTACAACCACACGGACGGGGCTTAGTCATTGTATTACAGTGTTTGGCTATATGCTTTATTAAGGATTTAAACTGATTTCACTGTTTATTATAACAGCCGCGCGAACGGTGACTCAGAGACAATGAAAAAGAATTTAGCGAAATCGCGATGCTGCCATTCTCCTTCCCCAATCCATTTTCCATCGTTGACGAGAAGTGACATGTGTCATGCTGCACGCACGTCACTGTCAAAGTCGATCAGTTTAGTTTTACGGTTTTTGTGAGAAAATCCGGTTTATCATTTCAGTACATCATAAGTAGTTGCTTCTCAGAAGGGTTGTTGTAAAATAAACTACCAACAAATTATCTACAAGAATTTGGCAGTAATGTGCGTGGTTAAACCACGCCACAAACACCAGTTAACTATATTAAAAAAAAGGATTTAACTTGGGTATGGTTGATTGCTAGGGTTGATTGGAAGTCAAGAGTAAGAAGCAATAATAAATAAGACACCGTTTAATTTTCAACTGACATTATTTTATTGATTTATCAATTATTATGTATATAAAAACAGAATTTTTCGCAAAATATAAAGTTAAGTATGGATTAACGAGGCTAAAGAATATTATATTAATTTCATGAAACTCAATCATTTTATAGTATCATCATCTGCTTAGCCTTTTCCAAAATATGTAGGGACCCGTTAGGGCTGCGAAAGATGTTCAAATGACATCCGGGACCCACCATATATATTTGATAAAAGTAAATTATATAATACTGGAATAAAATATATTTACATTTTATTTGTTTAAAAAACAAGGTAATCACATTATGAATAAATTCTTTTTAGTCCTCATAATTACTTAAAAATTGACATATATGTCATGAATGGTAATAAATATTTTACATATAATTTAATAAATTGAAAGCTATAACTATATACTTATTTTATTGTGATGAAAAAGCTTTTTGATAGTGGAATGTGATGGTATTGTTGTGACATCTTAGTTTTATTATAACATTCTTTAAAATAAGTAGGTACATTTTACACAATAGAGATTCATTTAATAAGGATGGGCTTTTTAATTTCAGTAAATTATCCAGGCATTTTTGATTGATCTCTCCCGCTGAGGGTGCAGCTGGAGGGTGTGACCGGTTTTATTTAAGTGCCTTGGAGCTCATTACATAAAGATTATCAACACTGCAGTAACAGCTATATCAATTAGTCATATTGTTGTTTCACTCTATCACAGAAATGTGTCACAATAAATGATTAATTACAGTATGACAAACTTTAACAGTGTTTTTGTATACATAATACTTTAATAAATCTCTTTATTAATTTGCACCGTGTAAATAATAATCATTATTTCAATATACGAAATTCAATTAGATATACATAGATAGATACTTGGTGTAAAACGAACATAAAAGATGAATGTATAAAATTTTTGTTTGTGGCCTGCCACATTCCGGAAGTCCTCGTGTTTTATTTTTATTATAAACCTATATTTATTTATATCTCAATTTGTGCTTTTGACTACAATTAGTTTTGCTAATTTTACGGGTTGCTTGCAGTGTTACTAACAACACATTAAGGTGATAAATAAGAATGAATATTGCATAAAATACCAATAGATCAATTTTCATAAATTGTGTCTTAAATTACCAGCACCATTAGGTAACCAATTCCATAAAATGCGCTCTCAGATAAAATGTTTTACATTTTAACCTTACTCTGCTATATTCTTAGATGTATATCTTAGAATAGCAACAATTTTCGAATATAATTTTGATTTAATACATAATAGCGTGATTAATAACTATATGCAACTTTAGAATGGCAGTGTCATGTAAACCTACGTAACTTAAATATAATAGATAAATTCTCTTAAAACCACTGATATTTATGTGTCAAAAAGTAGGTCAAAGTGTCGTGTTCATTTTTCAAGAATATCTGGCATCTTTGGTCTAGTACAGAGATACCTGATTTGTGGACCACGATCATTGTCAAGTTAACATTCGTGGGAATAACCTCATGATAACGGCAAACCCATATCATCAAATAGAGCCCTCAAGACTTTCGAAAATGCTTCAATCAAGTTCATCAAAATCCAGCACTTTGAAGGTGGGATGGGAGACGAGCGCGTGGGGCGGCGGCGAGGGCGTGGAGGGAACCACCACAACCGCAGGCGGCCGCAGACCCTGCGCTACTTGATGCTAATCATCCACCAAGTCCCACAGCATGAGGGCGGCGTCGGTTCCTCCAGCGCTGATCATGCACCGGTCGTTGAACAAGAAGCGAGCGCTGTATATAGCTCCGCTGTAGACCTTCATTTCATTATACTCAGCTTTTGGACTTGCACAAGGATATCTGAAAAAAAAACAAATATTGTAGTTTTTTTGTGTCTCAGATTTTTTGATGGTTTTTGTATACTGTTTGTATTTTGCAAGTCCGTTTGAAAGATAACATTACCTGAACAAGCGTACGTATCCATCCAAGTCACCGCTTACGAGAAGGTCGTGTGCGGCTGAGCGACTTGCAGTCGATATCAAAGTAGTCATTGGGTAGAAACGGTTGTTCCACATTCCTGTAAATTACAACGTAGGCATGTACTAAGCTGGCTTATGCTAGCTTTAAAGTTATCAATTTTGGTAGAGATTGACTATACCTGATACAAGGAAACCAACAGTGGAGTTGTATGTGGACCATTTCACATCTTTCATAGCGATCGGACTCTTTTCTGGTGATAAAGATTTGATATCCCCTGAACAAAAACGAGGAATGTAGAAACAATTTTAAGTTGTGAAATAAATTGGTAAAATAGGTAATTAAACTCACAAAATGCCAGATCGTAATCAGCAGTAACGGTTTGTAAGTAATTGCCGTCTAGACTCCAGTCGAGTTGCACGAGAGGTTGTGCCCCTCTGATTTTGTTTGATTTTTTGTATGAAAAGCCATCACGGGATACACGGAACAAATAAATGCTGCCATTTTGGGAGCCTATGGCAAGAGTGTCACCAGCTGAAAGACAAAAAGAGAGTGTTATAAGTTATAAACATTGGTTTCTAGTAGTATCATCAATATTTACTCTAAAAGGCTATAATTTAGGTACTAAGTGCTTCTTACCGGAGTTGTATGCCAAACAACTGAGAGGTGATCCACAAACTCGTAAGGTCGCTACATGAGCTCCTGCATCGGCATTTAGAACTACAAGATGGCCTTCAGTACTTCCAGCAGCTAAGGCACCGCCACTCGGATGCCACGCCAGGGATACACACTCGTATCCAACCTATAAATTATAAGATAGATTAAATGAATGGACAAAACCAATCCTTCATAAAGGTTTATCAAGAGTTGCGTATAATCACCTGAGTAGCAAACACTAGTTTGTGTCCTTTCCATAAAGCAATATTTTTGTCATGTCCCGCAGTGGCGAACATTTCATCGTCAGGATGAACAGCCAGACCCATCAGTTGTTTGTGATGTCCAAATACAACCTGCAGCGAACACGCAT
This sequence comes from Heliothis peltigera, assembly GCA_958496145.1. Lineage (NCBI taxonomy): Eukaryota > Metazoa > Arthropoda > Insecta > Lepidoptera > Noctuidae > Heliothis > Heliothis peltigera. Next base: position 10,631,179 of record OY292326.1, on the reverse strand, counting down.
TTATTTAATAAATGTAGGGCTCCTAATATTTCAAACTAAACACAACATGTATCAATCAGAAGACGTACTTGATTAAATCTTCTTTGTAAGGACCCTTCCATGATATTATTTCGAGTAGTGCCAACGTATATGTTCCCATCATTTCTGCCTGGTCTCTGAGGGTAAATACTTCGTACACCTCCAACGGATTCGGGCAACTGTAAGAACAATGTTAAAAAATAATTACATTATTTTTTTAATTTCCTAAAAAATGTACCTAACTAATATTTTCTACAGACCTTTGTCTCTGTTATCCTCTTATAGTTTTGTAGGGAATCCCAAGCAGCAATTTTTCTGTCTTTTTCTCCTCCTGATATTAAAGTGCCTTCGGAAAGCATAACTAGAGAACTAATGCCTTTAATGTGAGCCTGGAAATTACGAATTAACCATTAATGACAAAATAAAGTACCTAATCTTATTTTGTTCAGAACAAAAAATAAATTGAATTTTGTACCTCAAACTCCATTCTCACGAAGTAGGCTCCATCACTATCCACACTGTATATTGTGATGAAACCATCACTATCAGCAGTTACAACATCGCCATCTTGCTCAAACTGTAAAGCCGTTACATGCGTACGTGAAGGCTGTAAAAGAAATAAGAACCGTTACAATACCAATAAGTACGGTTTTCTGTATTTTAATTCGTCTCTACAACTTACGCGGGAAATGACTCGCGCGTTCCTTACCTGTGTTGTAGGACATTAAACATTTTCATTAAATGCATCAGATAGAATATTTTTATATGCTAGAAAATACATACTAGATAGACAATAATTTAGAAGATGCCTACCGGTTTGATAATATCAGTTCGTTCGAAGAATCCATCTTTTCTACGATTCCAGAACGCCAAGTGTCCTTTTCCGTGAGTAATTAGCAAGTTGTCGTCAAGTGGGTGGAACGCCGCACCGGTAAGCTCCTCTTGAAGCGTCTGCAATACCGACAGAAATGAAAGACTCTAAAAGGTATTTCAAATACTTTTTACCCGATTGCTCCAGCCTTTTAGATAAAACTCCTAACGAAATAAGATGAAACAACTTATTTAAGTTTCTTCCTAAGCTGTTAAACAAGGATAGCCTTAAAAAAACAAAGAAAAAAAAACTACATTTTACTAAGCTAGGTATTATAGAATCTTATCATCATCTCCCGAGCCTTTTCCGAACTATTTTGGGGTCGGCTTCCAGTCTAACCGGATTCAGCTGAGTATCAGTGTTTTACAAGGAGCGAATGCCTATCTGACCTCCTCAACCCAGTAATCCGGGCAACCCAATACATCTTTTTTTCATGGGAAATCATCAAATGACCCCTCCCGCTGAGGGTGCAGCTGGAGGGAGTGTCAGACTCTTACTGACTAAAACCCACTATGTTCCTTCTGGAGGTCCCTGTGTGCCAGGGCCACGGTATCTCTTACGAACAACCCGCAGCCCAAGCAGACCCTGGCCCAAAAGGGGCCCCTCCTATGTTGCTGACATCTCTAACCCAATACCCCTTGGTTAGACTGGCGTCATACTTACTTGCTTCTGACTAAGCGTAACGACTGCCAAGGAATATTGCAGAATAGAATATGAATATTATAGAATCTTATATTTCGACAAAGTAGGTACAGCGAAGTAGAAACCTCACCAAAACCTGCATTCTTAGCAAACGGTATCGTGAAAGTCAAATACAGAATGTCTTAAATGCCATTTAAATATACCTAACGAAAGACCTAGAATATTTTAGGAATGCAGGCTGAAAATAATATTTACTGAATACTAGGTTTCTGTTTCAAATTCTCTTGTTGTTCGGTCAAGAAAAGTTTCCATTGAATAAACCTTGAGTCTGTAAAAAGTAGTTATGTAAAAAGGTTGTTATACGCGATACGCTTTTTCCTCGGACGTAATGTACCAAGCATGTTCAAGCCTGTTCGCGTGACCCGATAAGATGGAACTTGACAATTATGAAGAATTATTACTAAGTTATAGCGGGAAAAATAACATTTTTCTAACAATATTTTCTTTAAAAATAGGTGTTGTTATTGATCAATCGTAGTTATTAATAATGATTGAGCGCTAGTTGGCATGATATTTTATTACCTAGCCTTTTTTAAATTGCGAAGGTAGAGAAAACGAATCGTGCAGTCCTTAATTTCCACACGGATTAGGAGTTAATTTGATTTCATCAAACGTCAAATAACAAACTTTTCTTTGAAATAGAGGGTGACTCAGCGTATTTCGACCTATAATCTTATGAGTTAACTATAACTATTAGTTTGGTGAGACCCATTTATTTTTGGCTACTAAAACCATATTTATATTTATTTAATAATATTTCATGCATAAAACGGCAATAAAACAAACACGATTTACACCTACGCCGTAGCACATGGTAACTCGTAGCATTTTCGTAGCCAGGAGGTGTGGCCACGCTCAAGTGTGTTGAACTTGCGACCAAACGCTACGAACTGATTTATGTTTTCGTAGCGCTTGCATTTGCACGCCTTATCGTAATCTATGGATGGAGTTTTAGAAAAATGGCTTTCTTTGTGTTTATTGTTTCTTTGTTTATGGATCTTTTGGTTTTTGTTATGTTACATATATGTTCTATTTTTAAGGATTAGCTTTTGTCTTTTTTACTCTTCATAATAAGACAAAATTTTAGCGTACTCTTAGCTAAAAGTAATTCTGATAACGAAATAGTAAAATATATTTTCAGCTTTTATTATTGTACTGTACGGTAACAATATTTTTATTCGGGAAGTACAATGATAGCTTCGTTGACGAACGATGGACTGCCTAGTTGGTCTAGTAGACGAATAGCGCAAATGCTGTGCACGGAATCTCGGGTGCAATGCCCGGGTGGGGTCGATATGGCTTTGTGGGTTTTAAAAAAATTTAAAAGCAAAACCCGGAATCTAGAAGTCGGTTATCGATACACCCGTACATTCGAGAGCACGTAAATGTCGGTCCTGAGCCTGATCTCTCTCCAATTGTGTATGATTGCCGACCCAGCTACGAGAGTGAGCGAATAAAGAGTGCACATGTGTCTACGCAAATGCTTATGCACTATAATATGTCCTGCGCAGCTGACGAATCTTCTCAGAGAGAGCAGCCGCTGTAGACGAACATCAGTCTGTACACAGTACAGTTATTATAATGTCTGCTTGACGTAATACCTTGGAATAAACTTATAATTTGTTATCAAATAACAGACATAGTAAAAAAATAATCCTTATCTCGCAAGCTGTCCCCACGAAAAAGTACACCATGCCAAAAGGTAACTTTTAAAAATAAAAACATCCTCCATGAATGCACCTAAAATAAATGCATTCAACCGCTCCATATCTCAGATCCTATCTCCGTTTTAAATTAAAAAGCGGGGACATTTAAAAAAAATACCACGAACGTTTCGTTTTACGCTAGTGACGAAGTTTATGTGTCGCTATCGGTGCAAACATGGTACCACATCTTAATGTACCACTTGACCTTGGGACAGTCCCCAAGGTCACAGACACCACGTCATACACATATTATACATTCCGTTGTTTATCTTGATTTTGTTTTAAAATTTATCGTCATGTCATATCAGTTTTGGAATAACTGCATCTAGTTAGAGTTAAAGTTAGCTATTTGTATTAAAAGGTTATTTTTCGTTAATGTACGTGTAACCTTATGTATCAACCTTTAAATAACTTTATCGTTCTAAAATATTAGATTAAAGGTAGGCTTTGTAAAGTCTTGTGCATGTAAATAGTCCTTTGATAATGGAATGAATGAACTCTTATTCATAATATGAAGATAAAAAAAAATATGAAGATAAATATGTATACATATATTCCCAAAAACCTGAGCATATTAGGTGCATCATATTTTATCGAGCTTAGCTTTAGCAAAAGTTTTTAAACACAAGAACTATGACAAAAATAAGGAATTTTTTAAAGGCAAAAAAATACATACACTCAAATTGAGAACCTCCTCCTTTTTTAAAGTCGGATAAAAACGGCTATCTACCAGCTGGATACATTTCAAAGGAGTTAAGTGTGTAAAAATAATAAATGAAGAGTTATAAACTCACAGCAACTTTGCCGAGTAGATGTCCCCACTGCCATTGCCAGACAGAGAGAATGCTTTCACGGCCGGCGTCCACTGCCAACACGTAGCTACCGCCGTTCTGTTGGAAAATGTTCACTATTACCTCCACTAACCTAATTTAAAAAGCTATAAACATGTGTAACTGCATAATTATTTAAACCACCATACAGTGACAAGTCAATATTTCTTGATAGCAAGTCGAATAGATAATTAATATATTCATCAAATTCTTTTTTTTTTCAGTTTCAAGGTAATAATGCCTTCAATAAATATTTTTTATGCCATAACAGTACGGATTTTCACAATTTTATAAAGCGAAATAGATTTCTTTTGGCCACACACTGCTATGATTACTAAAAAGTCCATGTAGCAGAGTCTACAAACATAATTATGTTAAAAACCCAGGGTAGTTAAGTTATCCTAATAACATCTATGAAATGGCGAGATTTCACCAAAAATTATTGGCGAACAAAACACGTATACCTACGTCATCGTCTACGTCGGCGCAACTTCACTGCTAGCATGATCTCGCGCACAAAGGTTTCTTCATATGTCACGACCATTTTAGAAATGTTCGCACACGCACAATTCATTACTGTATTCTAGAGTAGACTAGAAGAAAAATTTGTGTGCGTTAGTGTTACACTCCAGTGGAATCTCGCCTTAATATTACTCACAAGTTATCCACCCATGACCACGGCCGGTTTAATTTCGCCGAAACGTCGGGAGAAATAGAGGTAGCATACATACATACATTTATAATTTTCATCGCCAGTAAGATAATACTTACAAGTTGTGAAAACGCAACGGCAGACACTCCAGCTTCGAACTCGGCCATGCCGAAGACGTGCAGCGTCTGCAGCGTGTCGGTGCTCCAGATGCGCACGTGCGCCTGCGCGCGCCGCCCGCGCCCCGCGCGCTGCCCGCTCGCCACCAGCTCGCGGGATGGGTGCAGCTCCATGCTGGTGGGCATTGCCAAATATTGATTATGTATATTTTTATATTGATTATGTTTATTCACATCCTGTACATCTTGTTTGTCGGTCTGTATGTGTCAGAAATTTTATATTTTAAACTGAATAACTGCTGTAGTTTAAGAAGTAGAGAATAATCACTCGTTAAAGTAGGTACCTATCAACTCTCTATGTTTAGTTGAAATTATTTTAATTTAGTCAGCCATTCATACTCATGTAGGTATTTTGATCATGATACAAAATCTATCATTCATATTTAAGAACGTGTGTATAAACACTGTAACTACAAAATATCCATAATTCAAATAAATGGTAATAAAGTGAGCTCAGCCCGGCTCATAACGAGTTCAATTCAAGATAAAGCTTGTTCACCACCGTGACAGAGCTCAGCAAAAAATTCAAATACATTCTATGTTTTTTTCCCAGATCAGCAGGATTAGTTCCACAAAACACCGCTATGCTACTCTATAAAAACTCTGTGAACGAAACCATAGCGCCATCTAACTCGACCCCAACGCCATCTAGTTAGGAAATGTGAAGCTTTACCATTGTATGTCTTCTGTGTGTCCGATGTAGTGTCGCTGGGATTCCTCGTCTCTGTCGTACATTATGGCGACAGCTGCGACGTAGTATAGGAGCTCTCCTGTTGGTAATACCCACAGGTTGCGACGGGAGTCAGATCCGCGGTATCCGTAGCTGCGACAATGAAAATCGTTAAATTTTTGTATGTAGAATCGAAAGGAGAGGCCTTGTGATCATAACGAAGCCTACTGCTAACAATTTTATTGGGTTAGGAACATCAAAGTTAAACTGTAGGTCCCGGCTGTCATTGAACATCCTTGGCAGTCGTTACGGGTAGCAGAAGCCAGTAAGTCTAACGCCAGTCTATCCAAGGGGTATTGGTTTGCCCGGGTAACTGGATTGAGGAGGTCAGATAGGCAGTCGCTCCTTGTAAAACACTGGTACTCAGCTGAATCCGGTTAGACTGGAAGCCGACCCCAACATAGTTGGGAAAAAGGCTCGGGAGATGATGATGATTAGGAACATCAAAGTAACTATTTGATAGACCGTTTTACACACCCTAGATAATGTATCAACCATTACCTACTTATTCCTCACCTTAAAATTTGACTCCAAATCTGCCCTTAAGAGAAAATACGTCCTGCGTTAATTACATGGTTTGTTTGTTACTTACACCCAATCGAGTTGCAGTTTCTTCTCAGGCGGAGTATTGTCGATCGGCGCGTGGTGTATCGGAGGGTAGAAGGTGCGCCGAAGCCCTCTTATTGTCACCCGAATCGGTTCCTCTTTGAGAACTTCCAGTAGTGTGTAATCTGTGTATATATTAATTTTGATAAGAATTTACAACGAATGATAACTCAATTTAAGCATAACTATATTCCGTAAACGTTTTCACCCTGTAGTCTTGATAAAAGGGGTTATCTAACACTGCAAGATTTTTTCAAATCGGACCAGTAGATCCTGAGATAAGCGCGTTCAACCAAACAAACAAGCTCTTCTGCTTTATCATATTAGTGTAGATATGGCTGGCTAGGACTGACTTGAAGTCATTAAACATGTCGATATAATAGAGCGTCTACCTCTATCAATCACGAAGCTTTGAAACTCATTATAAAATTGTTATAGTAAAGTACGTTCGTCTAAACAAGTTATTTTAGTAAGAATTAAATGGTAGATTTCTTTTGTATTTTAACTGCGCATACCTGAATTACGAACAATTTCTCCTTCTGGTGCGTAAAGGACTCGCGGTCGGCTTTTGCTCCGAGCGCGTCTTCCACGCAAGTCTTCGGAAAGCGGGGCGGCTGCTACGTTGCCCCGTGATCGAGATCTACAAATTGTTTCATGTTACTATTTTATAATGTATATCGTAGATTGGAAATTTCATTAAGTGACCAACACTTTATGAAATTTTCGATAATTCTGTGAAATTGTGTCTTTTCAAGATGTGGTCAACTTAGTATAATAAGATGTTAACGATTTCTAACGTTTCAAAATTTATTTATCCGCATTTAACCGGATGGTTTAATAAAATATCAAAGAAAATTAAGAAAGCCGGACTTACTAAAGTGAATTCGGCGGGGCCCCGCTTAGCGAGTCTCTAATAACCTAAAGACGTGAAATTATCGCGCATTTCATGAAGTGAACAAATCTATGATATATGTAGTTATGTTCTCGTTTATCTATTTCAAGGCAAAGTGCAACTTTGTTAATACCATCACAGAACATATTTTAAAAGAAATAACTACACCAAAAGTGTGTCACTCTCAAAGACAAATATTCTGTTAATAAATATAATGTGGGTTTTAATTGCTCTGTTGGTATTTAATTTATATCTGGACACATATATTGTTGTTTTGTTACCTTCTGATGGGCGACTCAATAGGCAGCGGTGCACTGACTCCAGGACTCAAGGCCGGAGCCACCATCAGCGATCCCAAGTAAAACGTCTCCACATCCGCGAACTCGTTGCGTAGCTGAGAGAAACTTCTTACCTAGAAAGATATTACATTTATAGAGACTGATGACAAAAATACATAATTAAGATAGAGAAAAATATTAACATATTAATTAAATTAAATAGCTTTACAAAAAGATTTACTTACTTAATAATAAAAAAAAATCATAGAGTCAATTTTGTAGTCGTATGACAATATATACTTATATTATAAAGAGTAAAGATTTGACTGTTTATTTGGATAGAATAGGATCCGAAACTACTACTACACCGCTCTGAAAAATTAAAAAAAAAATACACTGTCGGAAAACTACACTATCCCTGGTGAACATAAGCTATGTTTTTTAGGTATATATACGGGAAGAACTTCTCAGGGGTCGCGGGAGCAACCACGAAAAACTGCTAATCATAAATTAACTTTACCTCCTGTCCTGTTATTGTGTACATCCTCTTAGCGCCGCTCATCTTTAGCACTTGACCCAAATCTTCCAATACTTCCTCAAACGGCTGAGTCGTGCGCAAGTTCAATAACACACGACACTGCAAAATAATGCACGAACAAAAATTATTATTTTACTAGACCAATCGCAATTTAAATTCGCTAAAAGATCGCAATAATGCTATAAGCTTAAATTACAATAAGTATAGGTAGGTATGTACTTATTATTTTTCAAACCGTTAATTTAAATAAAATTGGAACCTAACCCAACATTAGTGGAGTGCCCTAATAGTTCCTAATACGAATATGGCCGCTTATGACCGGTTGACCTCGAGAAAATTCGCAAAGCTTTTCTTCAGCAATCAGTAGTGTTTACTATCCAAGGCCTTTGTACTCAAAGGGGCTTATTATTACAGAACAACCCGTTGCCGTGAATTCAAATTCGTGTGATACGCCTTCCAATCTATGGCACCTGACATTGTATTACATATGTATGTGTAAATACAGGCTCGACATTTGTTTTAATTACACCATTCCGCATGGTAACGTGTGACATAGTAACGCAGAAATATAATGGTTTTAATTTGAATATAATTTACATTTACCTACTTGTTAAATAATTATTATAATTCTTGTCCTATGTGCCAGTTTCTTTATAGGAATGAATGGTAAGTCTATAGAGAATGTGTGAATTACTGCTCTTTTACTAAGTATTTAATCTCTTTACCAACTTTTGTAACGTAGGATCACTTATTTATTCGAAGAGATGTTAGCAACATAGGAGAGGACCCTCAGGGCCAGGTTCTGCCTGGGCTGCGGGTTGTTCGTAAGAGTTACCGCGGCCCTGGCACACAGGGATCTCCAAAAGCAACATACTGGATTTTAGTCAGTAAGAGTCTGACACTCCCTCCAGCTGCACCCTCAGCGGGAGAAATCATTAATATTTCTCACGAAAAATTGTAATGACTATCCAATATGTCCATTATGACAGATGTTATATCAACTCCATATGAAATAGAAATTCAGCTGTATCAATAGGTACTACGGGTAAACTCGATTCCAGAAATACAGAAGCCGACAAGCAAATCTTAAAAACAAAACAAGAACAATTGCCACTAATATTGCTACATACCTGTATAGAGTGATCCATATTATTAATGATCCGGATAACGCGGCCACTGGCCGGCTTGCCGCCGCCCGGTGGAGGAGCGTCCGACTCCGCGACCGACTGCTTGCGGGTCCCAGCTCGCGACCAAGCGCTGGTCCCGGTCGTCGTGCCGCCGTACCACATGCCGTTCTTTTTGCCGTAACTTGCCGCCTGTTAAACGGCAAAAAATTTGAGATATTCAGAATATTTTTATGGCTAAGGAGGCGATGTGTCAAAGAGAATATGAAAAAATGGAAAAGCTTTATATCAAAGAAGTTATAGTTATGAAAGGACACTGAAATACTGCTTATTTCCAAAAATAGTCAATTATTACCGCATTTAAGTGCTAAGCAAGTTGAAGAGTTTATTCATAAGATTTAGGTTTTAGGTAACTATGTAGAATAGTGTGCAAAATAAATTACGGAAAGTGAAAATACTTACGTAGGCTGTAAGCAGGAGGACTTTTTACCTGGTTCTATAAAGAAGAGGGTACACATAGCTAGTGCCTAAGAGACTAGTGCAACTTTATAGAAGAAGTTAAAAGGCGTAATGTCTGTGTCCGTCCTAGAAAGACCACTCGTGCCAAAGTATTTAATGACTTTTCATTACTAGCCTACAAGCTTCATTAATTACCTTATTCATTTGTTTCTTTTCACTCGGTACCGTAGCGACGGCAAGGTAAGAATTTTTCTGTCGTAAAAAAGAACGGATTTAACACAAAAGACTAGAAATATTTGTCGCTAAAGTTAAAGAAACCTTTATAAAGTTTCACTTACAATTCTTAATAGAATTATTGGAATTAATTAATGGCTCATTATGAGCTATTATAATTTAACGGTAAGCATACTTAACATACCGTTTATGTTCTAAATACCATAGAAATACAACAATTATTGAGGTCAATGGGAGACCGTGTTTCCTTCAAATATTACATTCTCTAAATTTAAGCTTGAAGTAGTACTTATATTAGGCTTTTATATGACGTCATGAGAAGTAAATGTTTTCAGTTATTTCAGTATATAAAAATGTTCGACCTAAAACTATGGAGCTCCGTGCCCCTGACACGAATACGTTGTTTGATGAATGTGCAAACTAACTGGCGAATTTCCACTGACATGCATTTGTAAAGAACTGCATTAGCAACGACTTGCATATGCACGTTTATCATAAGCATATCTCTATATTTGAAAAAATAATTAGTTATCTACTCCACCGCAGTTGAGCAAGAAATATAATATCCGTTTTAGTTACTTGCATTAAGAAAAAGTTTCGATTTTAATTTCTGTTCTAAAATTCTAACAACGCCTTAATATTTTAATTGAATCATTTGATACTTAGGAAAATTGTAGGTGTAATGCATTACAGGAAATTTTTTAATTTAACTTTTTCCCCAAGCGAAGTGTGTTGTAATATTAATAGGTAAATATATTTATTCAGAATTTTATGTTTCTTTGGTAAATTCCCTTGCTTCCGTTTCATCGTTGGCTTTTCTTTAGTTTACTGCGAATACCTAGTTTTTATTCTTCAATTCGTATGTAAACGGAGTTCATATTTCGCATTAGCACCAACTTCAGGTATTATACATACTATCTGCTACATATTTTGTTTTTATATCAAAAGGTTTTTGATGTTAATATATGTATGAACTGCTAATAGATACTTAAATACAATGTTATAAAAGTGTCATATTGTAATTTAAAAAATGCTTTTTAACATTCCGCACTATAATGTGTCTCCATTGTTTTTAATTTGGCAGATGTTTAGAATAAAACAGGAAAAGCAACAATCACATTCATAAACGATTCTAATAAAATATACCTATACTTTTTATTCAAAAATATGTGTATGTCTATTATTTAAAATTATTTATAGGTATTATTGCACAATAATTAACCGCATCAGTGAATTGGATTCTTGCCATTTACGAGGTAAGTAAATCTTTTGCATTCCCTTCAACATGAGAAGTCAATAAACCCTGTCAAATCAAGTACCTAAGTCATGACGTAAAATGTAATTAAAAAAATCAACGCTCACCATGATAGAAACCGTGAGATCTTCTTCGCTCGTCGACCAATACCGTATCTTTATGCGCGCTATTTTGTCACGACAAGTCACAGCCGATGACAGCCAGCCCCGGCGTCCAACCGTCCACTGACCGCGTAAACAAAAACCCTGCTTCATCCAAATTATTCAAAGTCCTTGGCCGGTGGTACTGACCGTCTTCCAAGGACAATCTTATCGCAAGTCTGTGCGTGCAATTAGAATAACGTACCAACGCGATTGACCTTCCCACCCCCTCGCGATTGTTGTGCTTCGACGCGAATCTGGCGGGTTTATGTGATGGTTCGGGGGTCTACATAAGGTGGTCTGTACATACGAATCGTCCACCACGTGTGGGGAGCACGCTCGGTGGAGGTCACGTCTCAAATTGCTGCATAACTAGTCGACTGCGGCGTTTGAAATTAATATGTCTGAAAATGTTAGTCATTTTGTCGTTTATATGGAAAATTGTATTTCGTGTCCATAAGGAAGTAAGTTAGAAGGGCTCGCGAACATATTATAAGTTGTTATAAGTACATTGTATTATGTTAATACGTTTGCAAGTAGGTAGGTATGCCCGTTTATAAGAACTAAACTTTTAGATTTGATGGTTGTTCTAGACTGGACAGTACTGATTTTGGAATTGTTTTTAAACCCACCCACTTCCTAATTTGATTACGAAAAGCTGGGGAGTTTGTTGCACCACGTCTTCTTCCCAGCGAGAATACATAGGAAGTGGTGAAGGGTGGGCGTTTTGGGGGCTGTCTTTCGTTTTTGACGTTCGAAAAGTGCTGATTTATCAGCTTAATTTGAATAAGCGAATTTGAGTTTGAGTTTGAAAATCTTATCGATTTATAAAACATCCTTGTTTTGCAATATTCACAAATGAGAGAAGAAAGGGCCAAAACTAATAAAACCTTCAGCCCTGGTAAAAACCTTGACATACACAGTGGATACACCATTCTTAAAAACCTTTATTACCCATTTCTTTTGCCATGAACTTAATTACTGACATTAGCAACAACAAACACTAGTAATTATTTAAATACTACGCATTCATTAAGGCATTTGTGACATAACCTCACTTTTGACGCGCAATTTCGACAGCCGAGCCGGGCACACCGCACACGCAATATATTTGAGTACTTATGGAAAACACTACATAACGTTATCGATAAGAGAATATTAACTTTCCTATTTCCTCGCAAATGGATTTCTTAAGCCCTTAGTAATGAAAAATATTCTTGGATTCCTCGCAAATGAGTTGCACGAGGCTTTGACTGATGTGTGGGGATTATTAATATGAACTATGTTGACCTATGCTGCTATTGCATAAAATTGCAACAGCTGCAGTTATTATGTAAAGTAGTTTAGTTTTAAGTGCAATATTATAGACATGCTAATGAGCTCTGGTGCTTAACATAGCAGTAAAGACGAAAAGTCATTAGTAGCATGATCGGTAATTTAATGGATTTATTTAGTCAAGTGTACCTACTTATGTAAATAAGTTTCTATAGGAACAAACCTGGTTTGAATAGAGTCCCACAGTTGTTGTCTGACATTGGATAAGAACTGATAACGACTTTAACAGAACACTTACCTTGTCTCGGCTGATTAGAAGCTACAGGACACAAGCTTGGCTTCGAACTACATGGTTGGCACACAGTGACCATTACCAACATAAAAGTAAGAACTTACAAAGGCTTCAGTAGAGTACACAGGCAACGATATGACGACGAACGGTGACTCTTCTTCGCTGTCCAGCATCGAGCTGTCAGCAGCCGACAGCCACCGGTACCGACTTGGGCGCCACACCTTCGTAACTTTAACTCACTCTTCAGAACCGAACCGAGTCAAAGCTCATATGATGACGTCAATCCACGAGCTAAAGATAATTTTGATGAGAAAAATTTGGCCAATAAAACAGTCTATGTTTTCTTAATATTCATTCAAGTTTGTCTATCGTAAGAGGTAAAGACGTGTGTGAAATGTCAGTTGCGTTCAACACCTCGAGTCAAGTTCAAGTACCTACTGTCTAGGAGTGCGTGTCACCTCGCAGTTGCAATTTGCATACAGTGATAGCCGTAACGTATAGTGGGGTGACGTCTGTCCGATTGCAACGGTCATACATTTGCATATACTTACATGAAGATACGCGATTTGCACGTTTGATGTTATTCGCTTTGGGTTTGACATCTTTATATGTTAAATAATTGTGTTGACAATTCTAACACCTGATTATGACTAGCATTTTTGCTTACGAAGAGCCAATAAACGTTTTTCATATCGAAATTAAATCCATTTAATATAAATTTGATTAAAAAGATCGTTTTACCTGAACTTCCATAGAATTGATAATAAACAGACGCACCCAAACTTTGAAACCACAAACTATGAAGCAAAAATTACCACGGCTCTCTAACACTCCTTGAATGCAAGTGAACGGTCTAGTTAAAAGTGGAACTTCATTTTTTTTATTGCCTTTTTTTAATAGGCCACGGCTTTCACGTCATTCCCGCTCTGTCAACGGAGATCGAATCTCACACACGCGACTACTTATATATGTACTTTTATACGACCATAAAAAAAATAAAGAAAGTATTCTAGCGATTATGTTACCGTGGCGTGATCTCAATGCTTAATAACTCCTTGGTTTAAGTATAAAGTAGCTTATTGTATTTATTTTATGATTACATAGAAGTTTATTGCGCGGTAGTAAAGGTTTTATATGAGTTAACGCAACATTGCTTTTTCTTATAGCTGTGTTTGTTGTTTATGTGTTTAGCTCGGTCTAGGGATTATTTACTTGTATGACCGTGTTTGGACTGGGTTAGGTTTATGCTGCACACTACCCAAAGTAATGTTCAGTCGGTCAGTAGGCCGGACTAATAAAGTATGATATAACGCAGTTTTGCTTTGTATGTACGTTTTTTGTATGTTTATATATCATTTAAGTGTGTAGTTCTCAATGAAAGTGAACACAAATTCAAATTCTATTGAACTTTAGATTAATATTATCATCTGCATGTACATATACCGTGAGTGAAGTTTATTTACATATCTAATACCTGATCCGCCCAACAGATATAAACTAGGTCATAAACAGATCGATTTACTTAGATAAACTTGAAAACATGAAGTGTTTTATTTAGGCCACCTCACATGGATTGCACTCAAAATATTTCGGGTACGATAAACTAGTTAATTATTCTTGTTTATATTTCTTCAGTTACACTTGTAAGAAAGCACGTCTATGTTCTCAGCCACTGTAAATGGTACTAGATCCACTGGCAACAGCTGACTAATTTGCAGTACCAACAAAACAAAAGCCCATCGCGGCACTAGAACGACTCAAGACACGCGAACACCACGCGAGATGAGACCCTAAACACTCGTAATAGGGTTTGATATTACACCGATTGCTGGAGGTACGATTACGACGGTTGGATGAAGCAAACTATTCGAAATTTTATTTGTCGGTGGAGGGTTGGAGGCGCGCGGGGGGCGCCAAGGTCACTCTCAGTAGAATCCACGCAATGTTACTAAAGTAGTCAGATATGCATCAGCCGAGACGTCGGCTCAGCTCTTTATGTTTCGTGAAGCAATTATGAGCTGTTATGCCCACTGGTGGCCGATCAGGCGGCTTGAGCACGCAACCGATAAGAGTTTCGGGTCCTTCATTAAATATTATATAAACAAATTGGTGCCAACCTTGATCCAATTTCTTTTTCGGTACTTTACGGTCAAAGAGTATTAATTAAACGTAACTTGAAGCTTTATGAAAGTTCTGCGAAGTGTGTCAAAGTCGTATTTGTGTAAATTGTAGATGTATTCATTAAATTGTTGCTATTGTTGGACCCTTTGCATGCTCTGGAAGAAATGCTGTTTTTTTTTTATGAAAGAAATATGCAAATAATTCATAGCGTTGCGTTTCTTTTAATAATTTATTGTTTCTAGCATGCACTTGTGGTAAAGTTGGAATGTGTCAATTCTTGTGCTTTATAACGTCCATGTAAAGGTGAGAATCACAGTTGAGAAGAGAAAATCACTCAGAAAAAACGTCAATTATAATCTTCAAACTACAAAAAAAAAAACAAATCACAGACACATTGCACTCCGATCCTTCGTAACCTAAACACGTTACGTTTCGTTTCACGTAGTAGTAAACACATCACACTGACCCATATCCCCGATTTGGTCAGCCCTTCAGCGTGCAGCGTACAATACACGAAGTCTATAATATACAAAGCTTCGATACGCCATCGGCACACTGAAATCACGAACTAACGTAACAAAAGTGCAATTTAGACATTTCCTGCAAAATGTTGTACAGGTGGGGTGTAAAATGTTTATTATAGTTAAATTATTATGTAGATATTTTCGTGAAATTAGGCTTTTAGGTATAAATGTAGGTATGAATAGATTAAATGGATGAACGTTGGTTACTCTGTATGACTAGTCTTTCAGAGGTCGCAAACTCATAAGAATATCTTCTTAGTAAAATTTTATTGCGTATTATAATGAACAGCTGTCGAAGATTGATCTCGAAGCAATCATTTTAAAAAGTAGCAATATATGTATGAGGTAAAGTATGTATGTCGTTTGCAAATCACACCCTCACTTAAAATTAAGTATCGTAGACTCGATGTAACCGATGTTTATCAGAGCTGATGCATCAGTTACCTTAGAAGTATCTCTCAGATTGTGAAAAATGGTCGAAGGTTGCAAAACTATGTATTTCACTAGATGTATCGTAATAGGCAATGAAGGTAAAATATAAGTGACTACGCGCGTAGGCCGTAGCAGATAGCCTACGTAAATTATCGTAGCCGTCGTAGCAGGGAATCTACCGCGTAGCCACTTGATATTTTATCAATAAATATCATTGTTTAGGTAAGTATAACACTTATAATAAATAATATCACTATGAATAAAAATGAAATACAAAATCTTTGCATTCAATTGGTATAAAATATGAATAATAATAAATAATGCAACTTTCATACAAATAATGTGAGTGCGAGTGTACGGTAATTTGCATCGTGACTGTACGAACCGCGCCCAAGTCGTTAGGGACTCCGCAGTATTAGCACTATGAAACAATGTTCTTGGCAGAAACACTTGAGGTTATTAGGTGTTTTTCCTTATCTTTTTGTTTAATACAATTTTTAAGAAAGTGCTCTTAGAAAATGAATATTTTATTTTACTATGTATAAAAATATCAATAAAATGACTACTTTGATACATTACCCATGTAATAGTGTGATTTATAAAAATGATATTTCTATTATAAATATTATCTATGTGAGAATCAAAATTACAACGACGCTACACTACGTATTGCTACGAAAAGTTTCAAAATAAGCTGTTAATTAGTAAGACCTATGTATTCTCTTACATGCATACCTATATGAATTGAGCAATAATATGGCTTAGGCTTTAATTACAAAGGAATATATACCCAATTTTTATATTTCATTTCTTATCAACATAAGCTGTTAAATAAATATAATAGCAATACCTGTCACTTCAAATCATAAAAAACTATCGACAACAAATCTAAATGAAACGAACTGCCAAAAATCTTTTCATTACATCATTTCGCGACCTCGTCTGCTCGTAAATCACACCCTTTAATCTGTCGCAATCAATGCCAAATCCACGACAAATCTTAATAAAACCCCCATAAGTAGTATAACTCAAGCTTACACAGCCATCGAGGTATATAAAATTGAATTATTTACGCCACAGTACGCGATAGTCATCGTAGAAAAAATACAAAGGAGTTTTTAATCGCGTGATGCCATATAGCGAGGTTCTTACATACATAATGTTGGTGACCAACTATTATTCTATTTACTATTTACTTATTATTCATATATTCAGCCCTTATCGATAGTGTTGATGATAGTTTCGTTTCAGGGTTCAGTGAGTGGAAATGTGCGAATGTATACCTAGGTTTGTGGAGATTATTTTAATTGACTTAAAAAGGAGGAGGTTATCAATTCAAGAGAATATTTTTTGTGTGTTTGTTATGCGATTACTCCGCTAATTATGGACCAATTTTCAAAAATTATGTTTTTTTTTTGTGTGATTGATTGATTGATTGACCACTTCTTCTTCCCGGCTAGAACACATAGGCAGTGGTGAAGGGTGGGCGTTTTGTGGGTTGTCTTTTGTTTTGACGTTCCTAATCTGAATAAACGACTTTGAGTTTGAATTATGAATCCCTTTTGGAAGTCAGATGTTTGCTATGCCAGCACACGCCAGCACATCAAGCTACATGAAACTGTCGAATTTTCCCTATCAACTTTGAACCATATTCTTCAGCGATAAAGTTGAAAGTCTATTAAGGAAATTTGACAGACTGTAGTAGCTTGATATGCTGGCGTCTATACCTGCCTATATACTTAAAACCACCTTAGGAAACTTTTCACAACTCAGCTATTAAAAAAAGTAAATAAATAAACACACTAATGAGCTAAAGAAATATACAGAACCATTTTTCAAAATGAAGTATGCATTACTGTTGCCCGTATGAGTAATAATACTCATTACAACGTAAATTAACGACGCGGCAAATATTAAAACTGGGCCAGTAAGACGAATTACTTTTATAAGCCTTTTAGATTTTTCATTATATGTCCTTCATTGTAATCTTAATTCATGTAGGTTTTCTAAAGTGAAAATAAAGACTTTATTTAATGGCAACATTATTGCATATTCATTTGACGACCCCGATGGCGCATGGACTGCCGAGCTAAGGGTTCGATTCTCGGCACGGTCGACATTTGTATGATGGACATGCTTGTTGGCTGTGGTCCGTGTGTTATAATATGTATTTATAAAAATATATGTGTAAAGTATAATGTAGTTTATCAGTTGTGTTGGCACCCATAACACAAGCTAATCAATAGCTTACCGAACGTGTGTGAAAAAGGTGTCCCGATATATTATTTGTTGGCCGAAATTGTAAGTATTTTGTAAAAACATACGTCTTTGTTCATCACGCACGTTTTTGAAGAACCGTTTTGGGTCAAGGTAGTGTGACGAATTTGAAATTCTTCAAAGCACTCTTATCGGTGTGCTTGGTTAAATCTGAACTGATTTGGTTCTTTATTTGATGTGTCGCGTGTTCACTTAATAATGTCATTGTTACACTTATATGTATTTTTGACCGATTTAGTGAAGTTTTAATTGCGATTGATTTATTCCATTGAATGAGAAACTCTTTGTTTTAGTTTTGCTTACGGCCGGTAATTTTTGACTTTAATCCTTTGAGGCTTATGTCAAAAAGCTATCACTTGTAAGAGAAACTTTTTCTTTTGTTGAAAGCGGGTATTAATCTAGTTTGTTTTCTAGTGTTAATTTCGCCCATAGAATAAGTATTGACATCCAATGCTGCCAGCCTATTGGGTGACACTATCAGGTGTGAACGATGAGGACCTATTTTTTGATGTTTATTAAATTTAAAGTTTTTTTTAGTCTTAATACTAACTATGTATAGTTTAGTTTTAAGTTTATATTTTTATTTATTTTGCTCTTTCTAATATTTATAAGACTGAGGACCCTAATATGGAATCTTGATATTACCTTAGTACGAATTTTCAAGTGTAGAAAGAACAGTTCATTATATTAGCTTGTTAACTAATTACTAACTCACTCATTGTTTTCACTTTGCACTTTCTATCTAACATTGAGGACAAGAGGGTTTTCCTTTGTATATAATCAAGTTTTACGATTCAAGATAGGACAAGTTATCATTAACAGTCACTTAGTGGGACACTGGACAAAAGAAACTTAAAGATATCTTTCGATTGTTGAAGCCGTTATGTAAATCTAGTGATATGATATGAAAGGACGACCGATTGCGTGGAGGGAAGACCTGAATAATAAGCAGCTGTGCTTTATTGCGAAAACCTTTGTATTAGACAATTATTTAATAGGGTCACTGTTGAGTTTGTCTACCTTTGTGGTAATACTGACCTGAATTAATAAAAACTAACGATAATGATAATGTTAATGAAGACGTTCTATGATGGCAGAAGGTCAATCATTGAATGATAATTTCAGTTAGACAATTTGGTCAATGTTTCTGGATGATGCTTGATGCGAATGTGATTTTTTTAAAGTGAGAGTTTTTTAGAGTTTGGAGACTAACGGCTTTACTTACAAAAAAATAGACAGACTTTAGACACGTATTAGAAAAAATATTTTAAACACGTGTCGAAAGTCTGTCTAACTTTTTTGTAGTAAGGCCCTAAGCTTCTTAGACAGTTAGTAAATAAAGATTGAAAACGAAATAGCCTTTCAAAATTAAGAGTCTTGGTAATTTAAGGGAGACTTCATTATCCTTATAGGAAGAATAACCTACTTATACGCTTCTGAACTAAAACAGACAGAGCTGTCATTGTTCAATAGTCTTAAGTTAAAAAAAATAAAGAGGCCAAGCTGCGCTTGATGATGATGATGAAATTAAGAAACTTGAAATCTTGCATTAATATGATTTTCCATCTAAAAACAATCTCCGACTTTACGTAACACACCCACAAATACCGCATACACAAGCGTCTTTCTTCAAGTCCTGATAACACGTCGAGTGCCGTCGACAGCCAGTCTCGAATGTTAATGGTGGGTAATCCACGCGTTGCCTTGATGCATACTAAGTGCAAGGTGGTGCAATGCCCCCTAGATGTCGTTGGCTGCGGTCGTAGGCATTTTGTGGCGGCCATCATGGTGTGGCCGTGGAGTTTATGTAATTATTTTGTTTCTGATGATTGATTATGTCATTTGGTCCTAGGTTTAGTTTTTGATGATTTAATGTTAGTCCGAAAAAGTAAATGGCAAAGTTTTATAAACTGTTTCTTGGATATTCAATTAATCAGATTACTTAAAAAAACGGTAGCATATTTTTATGGAGCATTAAATAATACCTCATATTGGTGTATAAGGTTAAAAGTATTTGAAAGATGTAGTAGATTTGTAGGTAAACAGGTTTGCAAATTCGTGCGTAAAATTAAATGAATAAATAACGACCTACGTTTACATAACGATGATTAGATTACCAAAAAACAATATCGCAACGTTCCAAAATTAATCCAAATATCAAAAGGAATTAGCAAACACGCAAATCAAATGTTACGACTTCGGAAAACCCTTTTCTGTAACTTAAATTAACGGTGATTAGAACAAACGCAATTTACTTCCAATTAATGTTATCGAGATGTTACGAAATAAGTTGTGTATGTAATCAAAATGCAAATAGGTAAGTTTGTGCGTGGCTTATCCTCTGACCTACATCTTCAAGGTTCACTACGACATTTTGGCTTTCACGAAACCAGTAATTGTTTCATAAATGAATGGACGTAAGTGAATAGTTTTCGCGTTCGAGAAGTGGGTTTAGTGTTAATAATATAGTGCCGCGGCTAGACTCTGTACTTATTTTTTTGCATAATTATTTAGATTAAAATAATGGAGGTGAGATAGTATTTAGGAGATAAAGTAAATTGTTATTCGATGTAACTGTGCTGCATATATGCAATTGGCGAAGGAACTCACAGTTATGGGCTTATTTAAACACGAATATTGCTAAACAGAGTAAGTAAGCTTTCAAACACGCACTAGTGTTTGCACCTACAAAAACCGTTTCATAACATTTGAATATTTTAGCAGAACGATAGTGCCAGTGGTATGGTACGATGAATATGGAACCGTTAAAAAGCATATCATATTTTTAATCTTACCTTAAAAGTCTTGTATGAAGACACGACATACGAGGCTCCATCTTCCAACTCCTCAAGCCTGTACTTTCTGTCGCCATCCATGCCGAAGATGAACCTCGCTCCTCGGGGCAATTCCAGCCTTTCTGATAGCCTATCAAGCAGCGCATCCATAGAAGCCAGGTCTCTGCCCGGCTTGAAGCGAAACTCAACACCTGGATGAAAAGGATCCCCATTTCTGTAGAAAGTGACCCGTCTGGCCTTCCAGTAGTTGAGGTTAGCATAGCGGCTTGCTGGTTCTGCTCTGGTAGGTCTAGCAGTTGCTTCAGAACCTTCGGAGATGTCGTCGTTGCGTTGCGGTGGTGTTGCGGGGCGGGAGGGGCGCCAGTCGCCGGGCTCCCGTTCGTCGTCGGACGGTGGGTCTGCCGGCTGCTGCGGCGGCGGGTCCGGTGCCGGTGCGGGCTCCGGCGCGGCCTGGCGACAGGGACGCGTCAGTAGGCGCGGCCGGGGGTGCGGGCGACGCGACATCCCTCGGTCCGGCCCGCCCGCGGACTGCCGCGCGCCCCGGCGACCCACCTACTTCCAATCAACTGATACCACTGTCTATGTTCATTCATAAACTGACGATTCACGACGGCCACGTGGCTGATTGATTGGAAGTAGGTAGTATACAACTTGGCATATAATCTAGCGACGTATGGACCACTAAGATAGGTTGGGGTCGGATTGAAATTTCAAACGAAAGTGATAGTCTTACTATTCGTCTATCATGTTTATTACCTAAGGAAGTTTTGGATGCATTCAAGAAATTATGCGAGGCTTAGTTATCAGCAACAATGTATTTATATAAGAGCCCGGAATTTGGGCCTCGATCCAAATTTTAGCTTGCCTTGCTTGCTTGAGTGTACAGTGTTTATGTACTTACACTTTAAAATAGTATACCCAAATATCTATTTAGATTCTTCTCTAAGTCTTATGCAAGTGTAAGAGATTCACTAAAAAAAGTCACTGTAATATAACTAAGAAATGAAAATAAAGTATTTTTTTAATGTTTTCCAAATTAATATAATTTTTTAATTAATATAATTTTAAAGTTCAGTTTTGTTTTGTTTTCGTTTGTTAAACAAACACCACTATTGTATTGGTTAATACTGTAATGATAGTGTGTAGGTTTAATAATAAATAAATAAATTTATGAACACTATGCATACTTTCTAACATGCTTTTTTCTAAGATAAAAACAGTAACACTGATCATACAAAAAAAAATGTTTCAAATACTGAGTCAAATTATGTTTAGCTAATTAGTGTTTTAATGTTTCGTACATTAAGGAATGTTTAACTTAAACCCGGGCCTATATCCCCCTAATCATAAAACGTGGTCTTGAAAAGTAGCGGTTAGTACTAGGTTTCGACCATTAACTTTGTTCAAGAAGATGGTTTAAGGCTAGCACTTAAGGTGGTACCTTTTTTAAGACCACGTTTTATAATCCCGTATTAATTCCCCTAAATGTTTCGGGCATTGTATTCGGGCCTTTTTAAGCAAGCCTTTTTAACTTTGTTGTAGTAACATTGTTTGTATCTACTTGAAAAATGTCAAGCTTTTTTTAAATTCTTCAATAATAAAATTTAACAAACTAACCCACGTATCGAAAACCACGGAAATCATGACAAAACCTTGACTCAAATCAACTCCCACTGGCTAATGATTTGTTAAAGTTTAACCTAGGCACAGGATCGTTAGATATTCTCTGAGATAAGAGTTAACGAGTCGGCCCGCTGCGTGACTAAGTTACTCCAGTCACGATCGAAAGCTAACTTGAACTTAATAAGTATATAACTTAAGAAATGATTCAGCTTCGCCAATATTATAAATTAGTCACACATTATTATAAAGGTTATTACTTGCTACAGTTATGATTTAAGTGTTTGGGATGTGACTCAAATTCAAAGAAAATATATTACGAATTGATTTTCTTTTGTTTTGGCGCATTAGCTAGTGTTGTCAGGATGGGAATATATTTTAATTGAAATATTATTCGTCAATTATCCTTTTTTTGTGTGAGAGGAGGCCTGTGCCCAGTAGTGGGACAGTATAAAGGCTGATGATGATTATTTGTCAATGGCACTAACTGACATCAAAGTATGATCAACGAAAAAGTAAATTTTAAGTTTAGAATCACGCTTGTTGATTTGTTAAATGTTGCAACAATTAAAAAGCAGGGCTTTTTCTATAATTAAATTAGTATACTCGTATTATAATTTGTTAACGTTGTAGCTATCGTAGCATTTTCTAATCGAACTAAGAACAAGAGGTTACCTCATAATTCTAAAGTGTAAAAACACCAATTTACTTAATTTCCTTCATTTAATCAACCTGTAAACACCATTAGAAATTATATTAAGGTACTACCAACTATGAGTAATATGCATAATGCATCCAATTAATGGCTACAATCAATAAAAAAATAATCTAATCTTACCACAGCAGTCACTGGCATTGCCTCCTCAGTCGCCATTTTTATTCAAAACAACCCAAAACACCAATCACATGCACTAAAACCGAGTTCAATTAAATTCAAATTCAGAATTACAATTCGCGAGCTCGCCTCAACGTACGTAACTTCCGGGTAAAATACATTCGATGTTTAAATTACGAAAAAAGGTTCACGGCGACACATTAGACATTCGTTCTTTTTTAGTTAATTTAAAATTTAAAGCACTTTGCATAGAGGTGGAGGTTTTAATATTTTTGAATTTGTTTTTTTTAAGTGTTTGGTTGTTTTTGTTGTGAATGTGGTAGTCGTCCGGTTATGTTTTGTTAACGGAACAGAGTGACGGCTGTTCGAATGGGCGGCAACGCCAGCCAGCGGCCAGCGCACCCGTGTGCGCGAGGGTGGCGAGCCCAGGTACGATTAATTAATCTATACGCAATCTAGGGCACTGAAATATGGGAAATTAATATAATTACTGTGGAAAAATTGTTCACCTATGTATGTATATATCATGTATGCTAAAGAAGAGTAGCGTCTTGTCTACAATATATGATTTACGGTTGTGAACCAGTTATCATGAAAGAAAATTGCTTACTTTTCTTAAATTCTCAATTTTTTTTTTCATCTATGAAAAAGTTTGTCTCTGACAGTAAACGTGGCTACGACGTAGCCAGCATTGATGGCGACGCTACGATAGTGAGTTAACAATATGTTGTAGTCAACCGAATATTGTTAATAGTTGTATAAGTAAACGAAAGAGATGAATCTACTCAAAGCCAATAGCGGTTTCCTTTTTCCTCATTTTTTTTTCCTAAATGAATGGTATCCGCCAGCTGTTCATCTCGTGGAAAATACCATATGCACCTGGATAAAAGTACCCTTATACCCTATAGCCTTCCCCGATAAATGGCCTAACTAACAGATAAATTATTTTTCAAATGGGTAGAGTAGTTCCTGAGATGAGAGGCTTAAAGCAAGGAAACCAACAAACACACAAACAAATAAACTCTTTAGCTTGATAATATTAGAATAGAGGTACCTTACAGCAATTTCTTTAAAAGGCATGTCGTATGTCGCAATCACATGGTTACATTAAAATATTTTTTTTTATTATAAAAATTATCGCAGACCTAAAGGTTCTTGCCATTCTGACGCACACCGGTTGCCCGCCGGTCACCGAAGCATATCGTACCGTGTTTATGTAGGTTAAGACTATATTTTTTCACCTTTCTAGCTTTGGGGAATGTTTCGCGTTTTTATGAGTCCTCGTAAGTGCTGTAATAATTATTTATTATTTATGTTTATACGCACGTCGTATTTTGTGCGGATTGGAAAATAGGTGCTCCATTTTTTGGGTAGGTAAATCTAATTAGATTATGAATGAATTCATTATATAATAATAAGATAAGGCCGCAAATTGTAACGTATTTTTTTTGTGTTTGTTGTTTCCTGTGTTTATTGTATGTCTCTACTAGACCACGGGACTACAGAGTCCCGGATTTTTAGAAGGCGAATGTGGGGCCGAAACCAACAATGTGAAGCCCTTTTGTGACAACTTTAATGAAAGTAATGGTGACACAAAACCGTTTCCTGTGTTTATTTATTATTATGGTGGTATAAAGAATAATCTATTTATCTATCTATAGTTCAACATTATTTTTAAATAGCTGGCGCCAGCAGTTTCATCAGCTAGGAACTAATCTACGCATCTAGATAATCTGTAACTTGAAACACTAAAGTAATTTTTAAATCGGTATTGTATGAAGTTTCTAGCATGTTTAAGCTTTATAATATTATGTAACATAATTTCTGATTTTAATAATGCTAAATTAATTTTATTCTTAATTAACCGTACATTAATATTGATGTTACCTATAAACACTTGGTTTCTTACAGTATAACTATGTATATGCTTCGAAGGAATAGCAAACATCTATCTAAACATGCACACCGTGCCAAAACTTGAAGCTACACATACACATGTATAGCCACTGATAACTAACAAAATTACCGCAGCTAAAAGTTCAATGTTCAAATTGCTTAAAGTGCAAAAGCTGCAATGTTTTTTGCCTTTCAGCCTCACCATAAACTGTTTAAAAATATACATACATCTTTGAAACGTCGTTACAAGTAGTCATAGACAAAGACTTTTTAGTTTTACAACCAGTCTTACCAAGGTAATATGGTGAAGGAAACCAAATCGGCAGTTGCTCCATAAAAACACTGGTGCTTAGCTGCATCTGATTAAGATTGGAAGCCGACCCTAACATAATTTAAACCTAGTATTTACCTAAATTATTACATAGTTTTGTATAGCATTTTCCTTTCAATTTAATTTCCCCAAATAAACATGTTGCTTACAAAATATGTTTTTACTAATCAGCAAACAAATCCACAGTCATAACTATTTAATAAAGAAAGTAATGAGGTTACTCTAGTTACGTGTATTCATCGAGAACGGTAATTACTGACTCACCAGTACGTGTGAATAATAAGTGGTGACGAATTCCTAGGACTTTGCTAACACGTTATGTGTGTGATTTCAGAAATTATGTTATTATATTTGTTATGTGCTAGTTTCAATCGTGGTGGCTTAGTAGTTAAAGCTTCTCAAGTACGAGTGTGGGGGTTCAATTCCAGGTCATGAAGGTACCAATGGAATTTTTCTAAGTTATATGTGCTTAATAAGTACATATTGGACAACAATGACTGCGTAAAGGTGAAGATAAACATCTTGAGGAAAACTGGAGTTATAGGTTTGAAATCACCAATCCGCCTTGAGCAAGCGTGGTGATTAACGCTCATTCCTTCTCTAAGTACATGAGAAAAGGTCTGTGCCCTTCAGTAGGACAGTAAAAATGACGATTATAAATGTACTAGTAGAAGTAGTTGTAATCAGAATTATCCGATATACCTCTTGGTAAAACGGGTTGTCGGGTTGTCAGACTTTCTGGCTTTTGAATACCCTTAACGACTGTCAAAGTGTCAATGATGTATAGATAACAGCCGGGACCCATCAATTCAACGTGCTTTCCGAAAAACGGAGGAAATGGTTATAACAAAATGGTCACCCATCTAAGGACCGTCCGCGCCATGCGTTGCTTAACCTTCGAGATTGATCAAGACACGAGCTTGCATTTTATTCAGCCGGTAAAGCGTGATTGATGAACAAACCAACAAACATTAAACAAACTTTCAGATTGATAATATGATTATTGAATATTAAGTGTAATTTGGCAATCAAATATGGAGTTATCGTAATAAGTAATATAATGCCACTTAACGTGGTCTGTGACATTTTCAAGCTCAGTCAATTTACATAAACTATAAGACGTTAAATATTGTGTTCTCGCGTGATTCCACTGCTGTGTATGTTTTGCAAATAAAGCCTTAATTTGTATAAGTATGGCCAATTTCTTGCGATATTATGACGAATTAATCATAGTTAATAATTGAACAATAATTTGTATATGTTGTGGACTGATACAAGCCTCTATAATATGTTATATATGTGTATAATTTTAATTAATTGAAATAGGTATCATTGCTTTGCCACTTCTCTATTGCGAGACGCTACGAAAATCGTAGCACTCTCGTAGCGCGACGCTACGATATGTCACTCGTAGCTAAAGATACGTCATATCATTGATGTTCGTGGAAAATTAAATCATTGCTTTGTTCATTATAATCTGCAGTTAGTACAAAAGCCTAATGTATGGCAAATAGTGTCGTGTCGGCATTTCAGAAGATTTTTTTTTCCTTAAAGCTCAGCTGTTTGAGAAACAAACAAGCGCTAGTTACCTCCAATTACGTATAGAATGTCCGTTTCGTACTTGACCTAATTCCAAGCTAAATGGCATTTTGTCACAAAAACTCAATATCTTCGGCATTTCCTTTGTTTTATTGTAGCTGTTGCTACGACTTGTAGCTGCGCTACGGCGTAGCGCTACGACGCATTGATCGTAGATTGCAAAGTATTATTTTAGAAGATTAATTGCATTGTAATTAAGGTCATGTTTATCGTTCATTAGTGTTATAAAAAACCAAGTTACCTGCTCTTTACTTTGTTGTATAAATATTAATGTATTTATTATTTGTATAAATACATTTGACGACCCCGTTGGCGCAATGGTAACCACGCCGGATTGCCGATCTCAGGCTCCCGGGTTCGATTCCCGGTGCGATCGACATTTGTGTGTTGTGCATGCTTATTGGTTGTGGTCTGGGTGTTGTATTTATAAATATATGGTGTATACATGTGGTTTATCAGTTGTGTTGGCACCCATAACATGAGCTAATCAATAGCTTACCATGGGGCTAACCAGCCGTGTGTGAAAAAGGTGTCCCGATATATTATTATTATTAACGATAGAAGAAAAAAACCTAAATTTATATAAGATTTTGGCCACATTAAGCGTTGACCCTGTAAGTTTAGCAATACTAATAACAGAATGAGACGCATTTATTTTAATAACAATGTACAAAAGTAATGAATAACGTATCGCGGCCGATTGTTTGCCGATAACTGCTTTATGGAGGTCAACACGCACTGACAACTAACATTTTGTTATTTCCTTGTTGTTTTGTACAACAAAGCTGATATAATATGGCTGAAGTATTTCTAATGTTAATTATTTCATGTGACAGACAATATCTTTATCCCTCACACATTCACACAACGTCATCTAGTCCCAAACTAAGCAGAGCTTGTACTATGGGTACTAGACAACTGATAAACATACTTATATACTTTTATTTTTGTAAATACATACATATTATACATAGAAACACCCAGACTAAGTCAAACACCCATGTTCATGCAAACAAATGTTTGACTTATGCGGGAATCGAACCCGCGACTTATAGCGTGGCAGGCAGGTTCACTCACCACCACGCTACAATACATACAAGTATTAGCTTTCACCAGCGGTTTCACCTATATCCTGTGCACGTAAGCCTATAGCCTTCCTCGATAAATGGGCTATCTAACACTGAAAGAATATTTCAAATCGGATCAGTGCTTCCTGGGGATAGCGCGTTCCAACCAACAAACAAACTCTTCAGCTCCTAAATTGCCTAAGTTAGATTATTTTTGTAAAATTCTGTAAAAGCGAATTTTAAACACTTGGGGCCCTACTACAAAAATGTTAGACAGACGTTCGACACGTGTTTAAAATCATTTTGTATTCATTTTTTTCTTTAAACACGTGTCAAACGTCTGTCTAACTTTTTGCTGGTAAGGCCCTTGATTGCTATAACACTCTGGTTGCTTTGCCGCACTAAGTTCATATTAACATTATTTTGTAAAACCCTGTTTTGTATACTGATTACAAAACCAATAAGGTAATATAGTAAATGTGTGTACAACTGTACATAAATAACGGTACTGAGTAAACACATCAATCGCCAGCCAATAATGAAAGCCTATTATTCTATAACAGTACAAACCATTAACAACCCTAATCCCTTCTGTTATAGTTTGTTTTGCTTTAACATAACTTTGAGTGACAGGCTCGGAGTGACACCACTGTCATAATATCGGGCATCCGGCTTCTGATTGGTTGGCAATCGGGCAGATGGAGGCCCGCCCGTGGGTAAGCCCGCCCAGTCGTTAGGATAAAACTCGGGTCGCTTAGCAACGGAGGTTGTTATTTACTCGCGTATTTTCTCGTTTTCTTTCGTATTACAAAGAGGGGATGTTAGCCCTGATAATGTAATTGTGTCGACAGTAAAAAAAAAATGAAGAAAGTTTTTAATTTAACTCAAAAAAAGCTATCACTTATAGATTTATTCCTTGGTTCTTATTTATTCTTGGTTATGTGTTCTGTTTGTCAAAAAAAAACTGCTAAATGTTTAAGCGTAAGCATCAATAAGTGTAGTGTTAAGTTATTTAAATATTTTATTAATCTGAATAAATTATTCATATAGGTGCGGAAGAACTATGAAAACAATATAAGAAGTATTAAGTCTAATGTTATTTTTTTTGTTTTGTCAGTAGCACCCTAAAACACCCGAATAACTCATAGCCTGAAACACAGGCTCACATATTCAGTTTTCAGGTTATCCTTAAAACTGACTCTGCGTTTTATTTTCTTCGATTAAGTAATTTAAGACCATTGCAATAGAAATCAGTTGTCAATGTCTTTTTTTTTGCCTTTGAGAGAAGGGCGTCAATTAATATTAGGTAGGTACTTCCCTGTTTAAGATCAAAGAGATCAGACAATTACTACAATTTGTTTATATGTTTTGATAAATAGATGTTTGAGTTAGTCAAACAACTCGCTTATTCAATATCACTTTGTTTACAACCAGCGTAAATGCTCAAAATTGGGCCTTTAGCGTCATTATCGCGCACATAATATATTACGCCTTGGAATGATTATGTAACTTGGCTAATAGCTAACCTAAGCCTATTTGACGAATTTACGTAAAACGACAGAATTTAATCGATTGATCTAAACACGCTTTTGGTGTTTATAAGTGTTACTTAGTAGTTACCTATTAGCTCAAGGCAAAGACGATAAGGGACCTACCTACCTACTTACTATATATTATATAACTAGTATAATATAATGACCCAAAGAGCTTGACCCAGTAAACGTTTAATTTTTTATGGCCCATCAAAATTATGAAGCCCAGGAGTTAACGCAGTTAGCTGCCTGTAATTTTTCTTTTGATTTAAAGGTTTTATCATCTGAGTGCTATGTCGACATCATAATATTGATAATGAAATATAGTAGGTACAGACGGCTCATCAAGCTACTACAATCTGTCAAATTTCCTTCACATTTTCAAATCTATCCATCTAGATTTTAACTGACGGAACTAAAATAACACTTTTCATTACAGAATGGCAATAGAGAACTTCGCCGATAATCTTATCTATGAAAATAGTCTTATATGGTATTATCTATAAACTTGTGAGAAATGACGACAGACAGAAAAGCGTGGAAGAAGAAAACATGCTGCGCCAACCCCAAAGCAAATTGGCATAAGGGCAGGACGATTATGAAGGTATTAGGTTCACATCACATCACTATCGTTGCCTTTTCATTTTTATAAACAACCTTAGGTAGGGCCAGGCTTGTGCCTAAGTGCGTAGTTACCGAGTGATTCATTACGACCTTTTCAATCTCTATTACCTTCACGCTAACTGGGCAAATTTGATCCCATTTTTGTAATCACAGATAAGCTTAACGCATGAGATTAAATTTAGGTAATTGAGGGCCTTCTAGATAGTAGTAGTAGAGTAGCTAGGTCTTGTATGTTCTTATTTTGGCTTTCTGTTTTTCGAAATAAATAACCGCCTAGTCTAGACTTTCCGTGGCTTAAAATGGTTGTAAAATTTTGTCTTTATACTAACCTATCATTATTAAATTAACCTACTATAATTTCATACGGCCCGCCAAATATGCAAAGAAAATAAGGGCGCACGACACATTCGTGACACCATAACAGCATAGCGTGTAATTCATCTGAAACACCACAACGAAATAATAAGTCTTAATTCCTAGAAAATAAGGTTGAAAATTAAATGCAGTGTGGAAAAAGAAAGAATGGCGGTGTTCTTGTATTTCGTAGAAACGATGGCTAGACGAAATAAACGTCGCTTATGACGTTTGGCCTACTTATGCGCGAGATTTATCGAGTATGACGAGAAGTGATTTTTTTTTTCAGTATTTTACTTGGTAATTGCAAGTCTAGACGATGGAATCTATTTAATGTGTACCTACTGACGCAGGGGGCTATTAGTTTTGCACGTTGCGAATTGTGGCGGGTAGCTTGGTACCTATTTTCTCTACACGTGTATTAGATTATGGCGTCAAATGGCGTTAACAAAAAACATTAAGGGCCAGTTTCACCGGTTAAGGATACGTTTCAGATAGTTTATCTGGGAAATAATTTTATACAAATTATGTTCCATTTTTTTATTTATCTGGTAGATAGTGGCTATCTGTAACCGGTGAAACTGGCCCTTAATATCCTTTACCTACTTTAAGATGGCGTAACTTATGAACTGCTTTTTAGGCTTTCTTTATGTCCAGAAATGATGCCGGGAAGAATGAAGGTAAGGTTGAATTAGAGATCTTCCTACATCTTAAACAAAACAACAGAGCAATATTCTTGATTGCATTTATTCAAAGTATAAACAAAATAAAAAAGGGCAAAGATTTTTGAACAATCAATCATCTTTGCTTTTCTTCTTCTTTTTCTTTTTAGGAGCTTCACTTACTTCTATATCTTCTGCAATATTGTCGATGGTAATGTCTGAAACTTCTTTGTCATGATTTTTGGATTTATTTTTCTTAACCTTTGGTTCAGATTCTATTTCCTCTATTTCATCTTCATTTTCTACGTGCTTTTTTCTTTTCTTCTTTTTAGTGACATCTATGTCGTCATTACTTAAAGGTGTGTCACCTGTGTTGGCATTTGTTTCAACTTCTTGAATATCTTTATTTTTATCTTTCTTCTTTTTCTTTTTAGGCACTACTTCAGAGTCCACAGCTAACTCGTTTAGTTGTTCTGTTATATTGTTAACTGGGTGATTGGATTCGTCATTTTGACGTTTCTTTTTCTTCTTTTTAGAAGCGTCTTCTTGTTCCGTTTCTTGAGGATGATTTGGATCAGGATCTGTATTCTCATTGTCATCGGCTTTTTGTGATTTCTTTTTAGATTTAGGTTTTTCCTCAGTGTATTGATTCATTTCAGTATCTTCAGTATCTTGATTTTCATCTGATCGATTTTTACTTTTCTTTTTCTTATTCGATTCATCACCTTCATCATCAGATTTCCCTTTGTTGGCAGCAATCCAATCTTTCTGTACTCTCTTTTCATAATTCAAACTCTTCTCTAAATCTTTTTGGTCTCTATCAAGAACGGCCAGAAAGAATCCTGTCGTGAAATCGGACTCAGGTTTGGCATACATACACCTGGTACCCATACTGCCATACATACCTGAACCGAAGTTATTCCACTGTCCTTTTAACAGCTCCTTCACGTCCTGGACCCTCCATTTAGCTCGGGATGTCTTGACCACGTTGGTGATGACTCTCTCATTCTCTTCGGGGAATAAGGAGCAAGTACTGTAGACTATGCGTTTGGCTTTCGGGAAAGCGTTCATGGCGTGCTTTAGGAATTTCTCTTGCAAAGATGTCAGTTTGGCTAATCGAGTACTTTCTATGTAGCTGTGCACGCAGAAATCCATACCTGGGAAAAAAAGTATGAAAATATTAGTCCCTAATGAATTTGGTCATGTCAGTTTGCTGGTAAAATTTCGTTTAGTAGGTATATTTTTGCATTTGTATACACAATTTACGTGTATGTTTATCACGTAATACTGATGTGACTTAACAATACTCTTTTTTAATGTGATGTGTGTGTAATTCGTTTTATTACAATTTATAACAATTTCAGTTACCTGATCCTGAACAACTCGGATCTAGAAGAATATATTCAACATCATCAATATCCCCCCTTTTGATGTCTAACGCGTCTCGATGCAGCGTCTCCACACATGTGGAGCCAGTTTTAGTTACAAAATCACGAAGTATTTGATACCTCTTCTCATTTCTCTCGACTGCAAAGACACGACCCTGCAAATAACATAAGAACCTTCATCATTCAACAATCATAATTTTAATATCCCTCAATTGACACCCTTAAGTTTTTATCTGGTATGTAAATAGATCATAATGTGAGAAGTTTACTTCATATTTTTTTTTAATACATAGCTGCTTTCATAAAGGGTGTTCCTTTTTAAAAGTGAAAAAAAAATATGAATTTCTTTGACCTATTTTTTGTTTCGATCATTATAAAATTACCTACGATTATGATATATGTATAATGCAGTGGTTTCAACAATTATTTTTATTACTAACGGCAAATTAGTGCTACTTATGCTTTATGTTTTTTTATTGCCATCCACTACATTATACTGAGTATTATTATATTAGCAGTTTAATAAATTAGCAGCGTTTGACTGTTATTTATAGCACTGCAATATAAGGAAATAAAGTTTTGTTCATTACTCGCATAAAAAATCGAAAACAACTCAATTACTTTTCATGATTTTTGTGTATCAGAATAATTTAGAAGATATTATTTTTGTCTGTTTATCAATCACAATAAGGGAACACAATATTTTAAATCAAAACCTCTAGTATATACCGCCAGTGTAGAAAAAAAAGGTGCTTACTGTATTTCTAATATAAGCTGCTAGCTGTGTAGTCTTCATGCCAGGGGCTGCACACATGTCCAGCACCACGCTGCCCGGGGGAGGAGCCAGCAAGTGTACGGCCATTGCTGTAGCCTAAAATTTCAAGTGAAGGTAGCCAGTATAGTTACATAGAGGTAGGTGAAGCTGAAGGAAATTTATGTAAAAACAAAGACTGTGAAAAAAAGTTAGATTTTCGATTGTAAGGACATACTATGTCTTAGGTACCATTTTGTTTGCTTGAACGCGGTAATCTCAACAACTACTGATGCAATTAGAAAAAATCTTTTAGTTTTAGATGTCCTATTTATTGAAGGATGAAGGATAGAATAGGCTACTTTTTTATATTAATGTAAATTACTAGAAAAATGCTCCTGTATTGCATTTGGATCAAGATCGATTTTATTAATTGTATGTAGTGAAGTAATTAACAAATCAGTTGTACATAATATGAGCATTATCTTTGCAAATATTTTTTATATATGGACAATTATTTTTAAACTTAATTGAATGAATAGGAGGAATGCAGGTCCTACATACCTTGTCTTGCAAAATTATCTTATTCTCCAAATACAGCTCATGTTCATGCAGCTTCGTCCCGGAGGAGAAAACAAACATTGTCTTCACATGGTAGTCTTGTGTGAAGTCATACTCGGTAAGGTTCTGTATTTGCTCAAGGTAGTCATTGTAGGACCCGGAGGTGCACCGAATAAACCGATACCCCTCATCTTGAAATGCTCTGATGGCATCTGATGTTGTCAACAGATTTGTGTTTATGCGGACATATCTTGGCCGGGGAACAGCTATATAAATAAAAACAGTAAAAAGGAAGGAATGTATTTTTTATATAATAATCTAGTTTAAAAAAATTAAAAACTTATAAAACTAATTATAGAAAGAATATTACTGTATTGTCAGGTAGTGGGCAGGTGGTGTTGTTCATAAAATAAGTTTATTGGTCTGGACTAGTAAGAAAAGAGGCTGACACCAATATAGATTCAAGTTGTAGTTCAACTAGTATTGGAAATAGGGTTACTAAAATAATAGTTTTTTTTTGTCATCTAATCTGTAAGAAAGTATTTATTATCACTGGTGACTTATCCTCTTAAACAAAAAAAAACAAATATTAACCTTTAACAGTAGATTTTGTAAGAAGGGCATCATTCTGGGGGAGGTAAAGGCATAAATGTAAAATAAAAATGGTGTGCTATTACTTTCTATAATTTATTAATAGCTAACTATGAAGTATTGGTATGGATATAACAGACTTTTATACATCAGCAAACATGTTAGTTGTTCATAGCACTTGCTAATACACACAATTTTAAGCATACTTTTAAAAGCAAATCGTAATACTGTGTTTAGAAAGGAATGTTTGTAAATGTGTCAATCATTCTTCAAGTTCAAATTGCTCTTTGCTGGGGTAACTTCAGGAGCCAGAGGTGGATACGCGTGCTGGTCTATCTCGTTACCATCCTCATCATATTCTTTCTCATGATAGGCTTTATATACATATGCGCCTATTATAATGTTCACTACAACTACAGATGACGCTACGGACCACACATTCACCATAAACGTCTCTCCGGGATAGTTCTCGGTAAGTACGTGCCGTACAGCGAAAAACGCGACAAAAGGCAATGTAAACATAGCAACACTGTACACAAAAAGGTTAGCCAACACTATTACAGCTTGTTTTGTTTGCTTTGATAGCAAAGGAGCAGGAGCATCGCCTGCGTCTGCCATCTTGCTTACTTAATGTCGGTATTAGATCTGAAAAAGAATAAAAAATAATTACCTTGAGTCTTCAAGTCATCTTGGTGGTCAGATGTGTATTTCTCAAACTGGTCTTTGTACGAGAGGACTGTTTGCTCGGGCTTGCTCTTGCCAGGTAAAGCCTTTTTGCCGAATAGGAGTTCTGCTGTGAGAATTTTGGCAAGCCATGGGTCTAAACGTGACTCATTCTCTAATATTTTACAATTCTCAAATATTTTGTCAATGTCACTCGCATGTTTGATGGTTTCTGTTATCAGTGCAAAAAGCACATTTGTCCTCTGTAAATAATTGACAAACTAATGGTAGAAACGTAAAAATTGTGTAAAATAATAGTTCTTGAGGAAATACTCACGAAATGCCGAAGTTTATCGTCGTACAATAAAGTTTTGACGCTGCCGCCTTCAGTAGAAACTTTCTTAAATATATTTGCAGCTATTTTGTAATGTCTTGGTACTTTGACTGAATGTTCAAACATTTTATTTAGCGCAATACATTCATAAAAAGATTTTACTTGCTAAATAACATTGCTCAACCAACAAAAAGTATTGTCACGAGACTAATGTCAAATGAATATTTTATAGGTTAAAATGCGTTCATGAATATACGGAAAACTTAAACGAAAAATAAGTTTTAGTTTTAGTTTTATCATAATAATATTCATAATAATTATGATTTTAAGGTTTGTTTTTGAATTCATAAGTATTTGGGATTTATGAGTATATTAGTTAAATATGACAAAAAATTACACACTTTGTTTGTTACTTAATATGTTATTTAATTTACTGTAATAATAGCTTAAGATGTAAATAACGATGGCTAATTGTTTAGTAAAATATTGCATTTTTACTAGTTATCACATTTATTCGAGGTCATTATTAAAATAATCAATCATTATATCAAATATCTCTATGACTCGATCATAAAAGAAAAGAATTAAAGAGTAGAAGAAAACTATATCAGTACCATAAACAATTTACTTTGCTCATAGTTTGTTGCACGTAATCTTTATTTACAATTTCACGAAAACATATTTTAATAATTTACGTTCGTACATTTGTTACTTTATGAATTATGTAAACATTTTATGAAAAGGTAATTAACAAATATGTCTTCCACAATTGTTGTGATGTTGTTTGTGTAATATTATCGTTGACAGTTTCGTTTCGAATGGCGATATGCCCATCGTAAAATACCAGGAAATGCTATGATTCAACATCGTTGTGGTTTCAAAAACAGTGACTGATGTGTTGTGGGCATTGTTTTCAGTTGGGGACAGCGACCGGGTCGCTGTAGACGCAAGTTATCAGTGAAAGTTCGTAAAATGTCGCGGGGGTAATTCGAGTGACCTGGGAAAATAATACCAAAACAATGGTTCCTGCGCCGAGTTGCCCGTTTACGTGGGACTACTGGACAGCCTCGCCGTCAGATGTGGTGGAGCTCACGTGTCTGTTGCCGAACTCTGTTTACATTCCCCTGAGGATAAGCTGGGATGCTACTCTTCAGGATGTCAAAGAGGTTAGTGACAAGGAACACCCTCGCGTGACTCACGCCTCTCGCCGACGATATTTTGACTGCATTTTGGGAAAGTGGGTCAGAGTATTGAGTAACATGTTTACAGATACATTTGTTAGGTACATTTAGAAAGTAGTTTACATTGTTTACAAAACCATGCACTATTTTTTTATCATGTAGGTAGATCTAAAAATGTTCTAGAATTCGGGACAAAAAATGAGATACAATTCTATGCTAAAAAAGCATATCAATATTGTAAACTTCTTAAAAAGGATACTAGAATACATTATAACATCTGTAAAAAGGTTTGTATTGTATTTATAATCAATTCCTTATATAGTAAACACAAGTTCTCATTGTCAATCAAACATTTCCTGTTATTGTCTATTATAAATGTACATATTTTTATATTCAAACTTTTTATTGGGGAAACTGACAAACAAAATAGATTTAATCTAATTTAGAGAACAGGATGATGCATTTATCTCATCTAAACATGTTAAATAACATCATGAGGTAATGTGTTTATTGATTAGAAACATATGATATCATTATAATACTATGACTCGGTATTTTCATATGAGGTATGTATGATGCTCAAAAAGATCCTTGTTAGTATCAACAAAGAAATTGAAAGTTATGAGATTTTTCTGGACATATCTTCCTACTAATATTTATAAGTAAACATAAAAAAATATGTATATAACTTGTTTGTTTAGCAAACAGCATTGAAATTACATTTCAAGTTCAATATAATTCACTAAATTCAAGGGCACATCTATTTTACACAATTTGCATTATGTTTAAGAACATTTGTTTTCTTATTTTTATTATCTGAAAAAATTGAAGCAATTTTTGTGTATATAGTCAATTAGTGGCGCCTTCCATAAGTGAATGAAGTTAGTCAAAAACTACATCTACCTACCCTACATAACAACTATTTCTTAGACATATCAAAAATCTGCAAATGGATGGATTGTGATGTATTCTAATGATGCTCACCTTCAATTTAATTGTATTTGGTGCTTACTTAAACTTTGAAGTGTGAAATTGGCCTTTTGAATGAGATCATTTAGCTACTTTGTGTTCTGATTGTTAAACACAATCTATTGCAAGATTTTTAATAGAGGGTAGGTTATGGACATTTCAATTACACAAAAGATTTTGTTGTTGCTACAGGGTGGGGCACTAAATACGCACAGTATTAGTAGTAGCTGTGGGTTTTGATTTCAATAATTTCCTTGCAGGACATATGGGACAGGGCCGTCAACTATCCCCTCTTCGGGATGTTGCACGAGATGTCCAGCTACGTATTCCAGTTCGTCAACTCTTTGGCGGTACTGGAGGAGGTGGACGATGAGAACAAGCGCATCCGTGACATAAAGCCAGTATGCGGTGTGCTTATGATTGTCAAGAAGTCCATCGAGAGACCTGGGGAGCAATTGCTGAACACACACATTAGTCATTTGATTGGAAAGCGTGAGTACTTTGTTGGACTACTATTGGTTTGTAAGTTTGTGACTAAAAACAAACAACAGTTATTGGTTAATGAAGCTAATTAATTGGTTATTCTATTTCAATATTATATTACTTGTTTACAATATTCTTTGTCTAGACAGATTCAAAAGGTTACCAAAACTAGCTCACCTTTACAAGTGTTTCTGTTTTGTTGATCTAATTCTAATAGATAAACATTCCTGGTTTTATCAATACTTAAAATACCTTCCTTACTAAGTAGGAAAAGTCTAGATATAAACAATCTTACAATTAAGTTTAATTAATTTGTACCGCTTTATTTAAAGGTTATTGATTACAGTTAAGCATAATAAAATACAAATTCATACTTCGGTCTTGCTGTAGTCATTAGACTCATAAAATGTTCTAAATATAATTTATGCTGCGATTTATACACTAATCAATATTTACTTACATAACTTTATATGAATGAATGATAAGGTCCCATCACAAAAGGTTGTTGACCTTTTACATACTATTGAGTGAGTACATAACGCGTATCTAATATCCGTCGTAGCGTTCTGCGACAAACTGAACTACTGATTATATAATTGTTTGTTGTATATTGAATTGATAAGGTTATTTGTTACATCACTATTCTTATTTGTGTAGTTATAGGTACGAGAAGTGTTCCCTGTGGTTCCGCTTGTGCCCTGAGGGAACTTGTTCCAGCACCCTTACCTATTAATGTCTGGCTATCTCTGTGCCAAAGTAAATTTAAATCGGTTCAGTAGTTTTAGCATGAAAGTTATTTCCGCATTTATAATATTAGATAGTAAATATTGCTTTTGAAAAAGCCAAAGTTCAATCGATGGCGCATCCCCATGTTTTCAAGTTCAATGAAAACACTGTTTATTTGAATGGCTGAGAATGAAAACCCTTTGCAGGTGTATCAATAGTCAGTTACTCGCAGAAATATGATTAAATTATTTATGTTTCATTATTTATTCAGTTATAGTTGATAAAGAAAACAAACAAAATATTGATCTTTTCGCCAGTAATTTTCCGGTAACATTTTTCTATATCACCTTTCTTTTTAGTTATGTGTGAGTAGAAGGGTGCGTCAAGGAAAACATCTCGAGGAAACCTGGTCTATTAATTCTGAAATCAACAGCCCGCACTGAGCAATCGCGGTGATTCTCGCTCGAAACATTTTCTGTGTGAGAAGAGGCCTAAGCCCCGCAGTGGGAAGATTAAAAGATTAGACTGATGAAGATGATGATGATGAAGGGCATGTCAGGCTTTTACTGACTTTTACCAGCTTCCGTTCGTCGAATTCCAGGGATGCGGTTCCTCCTTAAAACAATCCCGCAGCCCCAAAGTCCCTTTATCATTTACTTATCCCACTATTCTCTCCAACAGGCCTGAATGAATTCGACGATATTCGAAGTTCCGAGGTCAATGACTTTCGGATGCGTATGCGGTATCTAGCCGAAGAGAGCCTCTTCAAGCGAGCACAGAGTACCCGACTCGAGAGACTCCGGTACCAGTGTCCGCCAAGACTGGCTGACCACCCTGAGACGCCGACCACGTTGAATACGAACCTCAATCAGCATTGCTTCTTGCTCGTCACCAAGTTCGCGAATTCAGAGGTAAGTCTGGTCTCTAGGTCTATGCTTTTGTTTATGGTTTCATTCTCCTCGTTGGTCTTATAGTATCTAGTGGTAGTCGCATAGCGTGACTGTTGTCTCGGGTTCGATTCCCGGGTTAAGCCGAAATCGCTTTACGCGTTTTGAAAGACTTTAGTAACCCGGAGTTTGATAGTTGAGGATTGAAACACCCGTGCATCGGAGAGCACGTAAATTCACTCCTGCGCTTGGTCTCTCTCCGGTCGTGACGGATTGCCGTCCCATCGGACTATGAGGCAATAGAGACTGCACTATAATATGTCCTGCGTAGCGAGAACGGCCGTGGCCGTCAATCATAGCTTAGTATGTTCTCTCCTAAGGCATAACTGTTTGGCAATAACGTTTGTAACTTAATTAGTGTTGAATACATCTGATCGGCTGTTACATAGGAAGAATGGTACTAATCAAATGACTAATAAAGATATTTCTAATCATAACCATGAGTCTAGTCCCTTATAAATATCCCCTTAATCCATGCTTTTAAACAGATAAAGCTTAAATGCATTATGCTTTCACAAAGTTCAAAGAAGTGTTGATACAATAGTGTGAATCGATGAATGTACATTTTCTACGTGTTTATGAAATTCGACGTTACGCGGAGTATGCAATTGGAGAGCTAAATTGCTTCTTGTTTGTGGTATCACAACCTGTGTAATGTTTGCTTGACTGACTTACCTTGTTACCTTTGTAATTAGAGGGAGCCTCTCTCTATCGTTCGTCGGAAAAAAGTCTTGAACAATGTTCTGCTGTTTATCAGTGATGCACAAGCTCAAAAAGATAAAAACACATTTATCCAAAGTAACTCTCCTCCACTCCAACTCCCCAGAACTACATGACTATCTGTTAAAAATAAGAGGTAGGTTACTTCTCAAACTGCACGTTACCTACGGTCTAGAGATCTGTATCTACCGAGTGGTATAAATAATACCTTGCAATTAGGTACAATAATTATAATTAATACAATATAATACTATAGTTTAACATATGACAAAAAATGAGGAAAATGTATGATATGGTATGATATTACCTATCCCCGAAATCAAATTCTCCGTACTGTTGTTAAAATTACATAAAATGGTAATTTTTCCTAAAAACGGTGATGACCTTAGCACCCGCCTTTCAAGTACCTACGACTGTGCGGGATCGATACCCAGTTGGGTATGAAACTTTTCTAAAATTGTATGTTCTTTCTAAGCCTGGAAACCTGGACTCGAAAGTCTAAAATCGTCAAACAGCCTTGAGCAAGCATAATTAGCGCTCATTCCTTCTCTGTATGAGAAGAGGTCTGTGCCCTGCAGTGG
Organism: Heliothis peltigera; assembly: GCA_958496145.1. NCBI lineage: Eukaryota > Metazoa > Arthropoda > Insecta > Lepidoptera > Noctuidae > Heliothis > Heliothis peltigera. The sequence continues at coordinate 10,589,837 of OY292326.1, read as the reverse complement.
AGCAATAGAAAGACTGGTGATAAAGCTTATTACTGCATCACCTTGATAGCGTATTACATCAATCCAAAATTGTGTATCTAGGTTTAAACAAAAATAGAATGCGAATTAAGTTTTTATTAAAACACAAAAACAGATACACGTGTAACGCAAACGTCTGAATTGTCAACATGTACCAAAAATTCGGTTACCATGAAAGAAATAGATTCTGTTTTAATTTAGTTCTACAAAAAATAAAAATCTAATGAGTTGTTGTCTATATCAAAATGCGCTTCTGCTATACTAGATTTCGAAAGTAGTTTTTTTTGTATTCTTCTGTTATGACGCCATTTTTTCTTCTCTGAAGTATTAAATACAAAAATAAAGAACTCTGGTTTCCAGCTACTCGTAGCTGTATCGAAAGCAGAGTGCGGACATATCCGCGCGCCACATGTAGTATACAAATATCACGTTTTGTCTAGACACGTTAACTGTCGGCGCCTCGTGCCTCGTTATTGGCAATGACAATGAAAATCCTCAATGTTTTCGCATTTATATCTCCGCCGCACAAAACTAACTACGTAAATCTAATGAGCGTTCGGCCATTTGACAGTTTTATTGAAACACATCGTCCTTTATGATAGCAATTCACGATGCAATTTGTAAAGCTAATTTATTACAACAAATAACCAGTTATTTTCTTTTTTAAATTATAGCAATACATTGCGATTTTAAATACTTGCGGAAATGCTAAACTAAAAATAAGTTGCCAACAACAAAAATAAAAATAGCACTAATTGTGTTGCTAACACTACCCATGAACTTTTGGGATGTGTGTTAAAATGTATTTAAGACTTAAGAAATAACAAGTGATTAGAAAATGATAGCTAAACAGCTACCATTTGCGCAAACGCATACCAAAGCGTTTGAGAAATCAGTAACTAATTAAACATCATTCCTTTTTGCATTAAAAATGTTAATAAATACGTCATCTGAACCCAAGCTTCGCCAGGACTTAAGTTCTCTTATAAAGCATTCATTAATCTTCTACGGATCCCTCCTCTATAATGGCTTCGTCCTCTATTTCCTCCTCGTCCTTTTCACCCTCTTCAGCCCACGTTGCTAACAGCTCCTTGCACTCCTCTCTGGAATATCAAACGTACAGATATAATGGAAGTGTATAAAGCAGGAATCGACGTCATTCGTTTTGGGGGATTGTGATTTGTTGAATTGAAAATGTTAAGTTCTCTCCGAAGATTGAAACAATTATACATTTAATAAGAAAATAGCAAGACTATTGTTGGGACTCTTTGTTATTGCGTTTGTAAACGAAATTATTTTGAATATTCAAAAGTACTGAACTTTTAGTTATTTCTGATTGTGATGGTTATTTTAAAGCAAACTTAAGTTTTACCTTTCTTCAGGTGTAATGATATCTTTGTTAAGCCTCTTGAGCCGTGGTAGCACAGCTAACACCTCGATCCTCAACTGAGGATCGTCCTCTTCATCTTTCGCGTCTTTTGCTTCTTCGTCCTCCTGCCCGGTACCACCCATGTACGGACACCCCTTCAGGATAAGCGTCTCTATGCCTTTCAGTACCTGTATTATAATATGTTATTTGTTAGGAGTTGAATTTGAGGTGTGAAGTTTTAATAGGGATATGTAAACAAATATGACCGTATTTAACTATGTTTATTTAAATGAAATGTAACTATCAGCTATGTCAGCTGTGATTGAGCAGTTTGCTCTGCACAGTATTTTGTTTGCCGGTTCATTTAATACGTTTCCTTACCTTCAGCTTCTTAACTTGTCTTAACGTTGCGACTTTGCAGTTCCTCAAATTGATGTACTGGAGCTTCGTTTGTGCCTCATCGAAGCCATTGAGTAGCTTTATGGGGTTGTTGCGCACATGAAGTATTCTCAAATTGACGCACCTTTCCAACCCAGCTAGGGACGTTAACTTATTTCCCGCCAAATACAGGCTATCCAAATTAGGAAAATCAAAGTTGGAAATGTCCGTAATTTGGTTGTATCGAAAATCTAGAACTCTCAACATCGGCATTTTGGTGTCAAAGTCTACTGATGTTATTTTGTTGTCGGCCAGTTCTATAGTGGACAGTTGCTCTTGGAAGACGTCGTGTACTGATGTGATTTGGTTGTCATTGAATATGATGCACTGTAGGTACTTCATGGGCTTCAGAGCGGCAGAAGTTAATCTGTTATCGTCAGCCTGTATAAGAATCAAGTAAGGCAGTTCGGTAATAATTTGTAAGGCGTTCAAGTCCAGGTAGTTGTGGGATACGTCTAAGAACATGAGATGATGAAAGCCTTTTATTGCGTCCATGCGGGTCATCTTTAGTCCTGTTATTTTGCATTTTAAATACGTGTACCTGTGAACAAAATCATCAGAAATTATGTGCGACATTGAAGTGCATTACTTCCTAATACAGCTCATATTGTAATGCTATACGGCGTCTTTTTTACCCGTCCCCCTCAGCGGTCTTGCCGAGCAGGCTAAGTCTGACGCTGATCTCAGATTTGTTGAGTTGCCTCTCAGGGATCTCTGTCTCTTCGTCGGCGACAGTCTCTTGTTCCTGCTCCTCTTCAACAACTTCCACTTCATCGTGAGCTATATTAAAATGCGATTTCAACATTTCTAGTTAGATATTTCAAAATTCCGAAGAAAATTGACCATTAGTGACAGATTTTGTCAAAAATCAATTTGACGTGTTCGATTTTTTAATTTTGTTTTATTTTTGGTGGTGGATTGTAGGAGAGGTTTTATTCTGCTTTGGTGTTTTAAACTTTAACCTTCATCGATATAATATGTACAGTGCTGGAATGAAAACGCACTTACCTGCCGGACTATTTGCACTAAGATTTGCACTAAAATAGTAGCGTGGGTACAAGAGCGGCCTAATTTAAGTCCTACACTACTAAGATTATAATAAAATCACGCAGATTCAGTTTTTTTAACTTTTTTTGTTTTAATTTATCCTTTTATTCCAGCAATATTATGCAAGTGACATTTTATTCGCAGGTACAATTCTCCTCAAGCGTCCCAGCAACGCGTACACCACAACAGCACATAGAGGCGATTCTACGCAAGCTAGCAAATTCCTTAAACATGCGCGGAGAACATCCTCACAACTACGTGCTGAAGGTCTGCGGACGCGAAGAGTATCTCTTCGGAGACTACCCCCTCATACAGTTCCTGTACATCCAAGAGATGTTGGCGACTGACGGCGTGCCCCACGTCATGACAGTTAGCATGGATAAATTGCCGTTGACGCGTGAGTTGGTGATCTGTGTTGTTTTATTATCGACTTTATTGTTTATTGTATAAGGCTCGTTTTTATCTTACAAATAGTATCGGTATGCTCTTTTGTTTTGGAATATTGTGCTAAACAGATTTTTTACATTGAATAACGTAGGCTTACCTGACCTAAAGCATTTTCTTTGACGATACTAATAAATGTACTTTAATTTGTATTATAATTAGTGAACCGTGACTTGCCGTACTACCCATACTGCCTGCCGGAACGCCGGCGGCTGACGTCAGAGCACTCGAACACGATGCGACGGAAGAAGAATGAGTCTGCGTGGAACATCGACAAATATTACTCGTGCATCGTGCAAAGTGTTAGCAAGTTGAACGTCGACCCTGGCAATGGCGCTGCGGTGAGTTCACCTAACTTGTCATCATCATCCTCCTGCCCTTATCCCATTTTTTATTCGATGTTTGCAATTTTCAGCAAAGCCTGTTTTCTTCATTGATGCTCTTCTATCCGTCGTCATTCTGGTTATATAAACTTTCACATTATCCATCCATTCGTTTCTTTGGTCGTCCTTAAAGTTCATATACAAGCATTATTTGATCTGGTCTGGGGTTCGAGTAAGGTTCATTCCTCGATTAATGAACTGGTTAATGAGCCATTTTATTGTCACACTGGAGGGATGCGGCCTCTACTCATACAGAGAAAGAATGAGCATTGATTGCGAATTGACGATTCCAGACTTTTTATGCTGATGTCCAGGTCAGCTAGTATACGAATAAAATTATATCTTTGTTCACAGGTAATATGCCAAGCGGGTATTTTCCACGGTGGTAAGCCCCTGTGCGAGACACAGAAAACTCGGGCTGCCGTCATGACGGACGGCGTCGCGGTGTGGGACCAAGAGCTGACCTTCCCGATCAAGGTGTACAACCTGCCCCGAATGGCGAGGGTTTGCTTCGGCGTGTATGAGATCACTAAGAGTAAGAGCAAGAGGAGAGGAAAAGACTCAAATAAGGTAGGTGTTTTTACTTACTTTTATTTAACTTGCCTTGTCAGTTAGTACGTTCGTTACTTAGGGTAAGACAATTGTAAGATCTTTATTCGGCAAACTTTGCGTGGATATTTAGTTCTGATGTTAATAAATTAGTGACATATAAATAATCTGATGATGCAGCCAGGAGTATCTCATGAGGCAACTCCTCATCGGTTAAATGTAACACGAAATGTATTTTGCATAATATTATATTAGATTTATGGTCTCGTGATCCGTTTACAAAACTGTTTGAGCCTTTAAGAAAGTAGATTGTGTATTTGAAGCTAAGAATGTCTTTTGACGTCTCTGTAGCTGGACACTTTGGTACGGTGAATAACATAATGAGATTTTCGCTTAACAACTTATCTACTTTTCAATCTGGTGGCACGGTAGAGCCCCGCCAAGACGACAAAATTTTTAGAGAACTGTTTTAGAATTGGGAATGCCAACGATTTGAAATAATTTGCTTGAAAGCTTTACTTATTGTTCAACAATTTCAAATTCGCAGGAGGGTGTAAACAGACTGACGTGGTCGAATACAATGATATTCGACTACAAGGACCAGCTGCGTACGGACGGCGTGACGCTGTCCATGTGGACGCACGTGGCCGACGACACGCAGGGGGACGATCTAGTACTGCATCCGTTGGGTACAGTCGTGTCCAATCCTAACACAGATTCCTGTGCTTCGCTACAGGTTAAGTTTTCCAAGTAAGTGAGGTTTTCCTATTAAAATAATGTCAGTCTTGTGCCGTGACGTGTTATGGCATGACGCTTACGTTTGACGTCATGTCCCTTGTCGACAATTTTTTTCTGTATTTTATGTGTCCTGGTGTGCATATACATATATCGCCTGTAGCTTCTCCAAATAAGTATGCCAGTTGTACTAGCTATCTCAAGTTTTTAGACTTGCGCGACTTGTACACATATTATACACAACACACGGGTCTTACTCGCGATAGAAAATTATAAAGGCATGTACGCTCCCTCTATTTCTCCTGACGTTTCGGCCGAATTACACCGACCGTGTGGTCACGGGTGGCGGGTGGAATAGAAGTAGCGTACATGCCTTTATAATATTTCGTCGCCAGTAAGACCCGTGTATTGTGTATAATATAGTTATCTGAAGTCCTAATTAATAATGTGTTAATGAGTGTCTTTAATTTAAAATCTTTAAAATCATTGTCTTTTCAGTTACGACTGCCAATACCCCGTGCTATTTCCTAAAGACGAGACGGTGAAAGACTTCTCGGAAACGATAGAGACTTTAGCCCCGGATGTGCTGGAGAGGCTAAGCCGGGACTACGAGAGGCTAAAAGCGACCGCCGAGAAGGACCCCATGTATGAAATGCACGAACAGGACAAGAAGGATATTTGGGCTTCAAGGTGAGTTCAATTTTGACTATAAGTATACTAGTAGTTTCCTGTGGATTTACCCACGCCTAAATTCACACACAAAAGTAGTCTATGCCCTTTCACAAGTTCTAGACGAACTGTGTACTGAATTTTATTGAAATCGGTTAAGTTTCTTTTTTCTGTTCGGGATGGTCTGTTCTACTTATATACCTACTCTAAATCTCTTTTCTAAAACGAGATGAGTTCTGACTACCTTGTGAAGAAACTCTGAAACTAACTCAAGGCCATAGTCTCTTTTAAGGTCTAGACATAAAAATAAATTAGGTCAGATAGTCAGTTGCTCCTTGTAAAACACTGGTTCTCAGCTGAATCCGGTTAGACTGGAAGCTGACTCCAACATAGTTGGGAATAGGGACGGGATATGATGATGATGATAATAAAACTTAGATTACACAGACATGTAAGGCCCATAGAAAATACTATAGATGAATATTATTGAAACGTTCTCGTGTCCCCAGGGAGCGGTTCCGCGTGGAGGCGCCGGAGCTGCTGCCGAAGCTGGTGTCGTGCGTGGAGTGGGGCGAGCGCGCGGAGGCGGCGCGCGCGCGGCGGCTGGTGGCGGGCTGGCCGCTGCTGCGCGTCGAGGCCGCGCTCGAGCTGCTCGACTACGCCTACGCCGACTGCGCCGTGCGCTCCTTCGCCGTCAGCTGCCTCGCCAGGATCAGGTCCGCCAGATCCCAACACATGTTCTAAACAAAAATAATGCTCAACTTATGATTATGCATGATGACACAATAAAATAAACATTTATTCTCATTCTTCCTGTTATATCCAGTATCCAGAAGTTATGTCATGCATGCATTTTTTGACAATTATAAAAATATGTAATTGCAACTGCGTGGTACTGGTACCGAGAGTCGATATATTTTATGATATTTGACGAGTTTGAGGCAATTTTCTTAAAAGCTTTCTGTAGTATATCCTCTTTTTAATAAAAATGTTGTGTAGTATTTGTATTTATTAAAAAAGACTGACTCCAGTCACGTCTATAAACAAAAAGGAACGACGAAAATTTATTTTACTTTAAATTCACAATCAATAATAGTCAGTTATTTATTTTTTGCGTGACAAAGTAACATAAAATACATACCCACATATTTATATATATAATTTTGCCTTATGTATTTAAGTGTCACAAGCACGTAATAAAACTTATTTTCTTTCTTTCTTTACATGCATCCTTATCCCTTCAAATTTATGACATTAATAGGATGGCACTAGTTTTTTAATAAGTAACATGTATGGTTATAATATTTTATCATCTTAACAGTGACAACGACCTGCTCCTGTACCTGTTGCAACTGGTGCAGGCGTTGAAACATGAGTCCTACCTCATGTGCGACCTCTCCGTGTTCCTACTGAAGAGGGCCTTCAAGAACATGACCATCGGACACTACCTGTTCTGGCATCTAAGGTGAAGTTGTGTTACACGCCAGCACATCAAGCTACCCGAAACTGTCAAATTTTCCAAATCAGCTTTGAACCATATGATGCAGCGATAAAGGTGAAATTCTATTACGGAAATTTGACAGTTTGAAGTAGCTTGATGTGCTCGTGTGGCGACTGTACATGCTGGGTTTATGACGTGATAAATGATGACAATATTGCTGTCAGTTGCTTAACAGTAAAAAATATGTATATATTTCCCCTAACCGTTTCATCAAATTTTTTATTCTTGGACTTGCTTAGTAAAGATAAGAGATGATGAACGACCCCAATATAATTTTGAATAAATAGGCGTTTAATCATTTACGAATCCATGCTAATATCGACAAACCTCTACATTTTCGTCAATATCGGATGTCTTTAGACGTCAAATTAAATTCTACTCTATTCACTTTCGATGTCGATAATGAACACATTTTAACTGCATAAGTTCGTAAACATGTTTTATAGTAAATTTGACGGTTTTTTTTTTAAATAATAATGACGTTTAGACGTCAGTGTAGTCAAAATAGTTACATGGTACATTTATTACTAGATCGGAGATGCACGTGCCGTCCGTGGCCGTTCGGTTCGGGCTGATGCTGGAGGCGTACTGCCGCGGCTGTCAGGACCACATCAATAGCCTCACGCGGCAGATCACCTGCCTCGATAAGCTTAAGTGTAAGTTTTTATGTACTATGTTATGTAGCTTATTTGATTGTAATGGGTGATTTGTCATTTCTTCGGGGGTGTGGTTAGTGGAATAGTCTTTTTACCTTTTGAGCGCCACAGTCACGGATAGATGACAGGCCAAAAGTTTACAGCACGGTCACAACTACATAACAGAATTTTTAAGTACCAAAATATAAGTTTTAATCGATATAATTTCGAACTCACTACAATATTGTAGATGTTTATGGATTAATGACGTGGCGGTCAAAAGGTTAATTTATATGATTACTAGCTTCCGCCAGCGGTTTCACCCGCTTTCTGAGGGAAGTACTTTCCATACCCGGATAAAAAGTAGCCTATATGTTATTCTGATGTATAAGCTATATTGTGGTAAAGTTTCATTCAAATCCATTCAGTAGTTTTTACGTGAAAGAGTAACAAACATCCATACATCCATACATCCATACTTACAAACTTTCGCCTTTATAATAGTAGTAGGATTTTTCCTTTGAATTATTTTCTAAAACATTGCTTGTACTCGATTGGAAAGATTTTGGGGTATCTTGTTCATTTATTTATTTATGTTTACTTAAAAAATCAAGTGACTTTTTGTTGATTGGATCAATGTGAGGATGTACCAAGGCTAATTGACTGAAGAGACTATTGCTATAACACATAATCATGTTATAATGTGAAAATATTATCATTGTAACAATATAGCTGTATAGTACTTTAAAAACTGACAAAAAATATTTAAAAAGCAGTTTTTTGTAAATTAAATATTTTTAATAGCGATATGTTGTTTAAAACGATTTGAGTAGACCAAGTGTGTTACAGTAGATCAAGTTGTATTTTTTATCAAAACAGTTACTAAAAATTGCTCTCTCGTAAATCTAAATGTGATTAAGACACAACCTTTCCTATTGTTAACTTGATGAGACCGCAAATGGTTTAGAATTTTATTGGGCCAAGTTTAAATTTTACATGTTGACTTTCTCGATACTCAATTATAACTTGGTGGAATTTAAAAATTGTATGTAACGTCACATGATTCGAATAATTATCAATCATCCATTTTGACGGAATATAAAGTTGATCACATGAGGAAGCTAATGACAGCTAGAATGAAATAAATAATTCTAGAAGTAAATACTACGTAAATAAGTCGTACAATAATCTTGCAAACTTGTACTAGCGTCTCGGATCACTAGGCAACATTATTTTTCTGTTTGTGTTTACCATAAAAAACTTGTCAAAAGATATAAAATGCCTGTAGATTTCGATCAAAATTTCATTCATGTAAACAAAATAAATTCCACCTACCACGTTCCATGAACACATATACAGTTGTCTGAGCAATATTTTGGCTGTGTTAGGGGCCAGCCAATGCGTGCGGAAGAAGAAAGAGATAAAGCAAGCGAGGGCAGCCCTCATACATCACTTACAAGAGCAGCACTGCGTCGAAACACTCTGTGATTTTGTATCGCCGCTTAACCCTAGCTTTGTATGCAAGCGCATCAAGTAAGTGGAATAACTACATGGCTAGCCGGCTGGTGATGCTGTGAAGAAACTTTTACACTGTTAAAAAATTGTTGGAATATGCAAAACAGGACTTTGAAATTAAGCTGATTGTCTTCATCATTTTTGATAATCATTGTAGTATTTTGATGTCTCTTTGAAGTGTATAATTTGTGCTAAACCGACTATACAAATGTATTGGTTGAACAATATATCATTGAATTGATTGTTAACCGCTCAAGTCCTGCTGGAACCAATCGGTTTCAGATATGCAATTTTCAACCTTAAGTCATTAACTCAAGTATCAAGATTCTTTTTAAATTTCAACTGTCGGACTTGAACGGCAGAGAATTATAGTTTATTCTATCTATCACATTTAGATTATATATTTCTTTATTCTGATGTCTTTAATTAAATCTTAGGCCCGACGATTGCCGAGTGATGGACAGTAAGATGAGGCCGTTGAAACTGCGATTCGAGAACGCGGACCCCACGGGGTCTGACATTAGCATTATATTGAAGATTGGAGATGATCTCAGACAAGATATGTTTACGCTGCAGATGTTGAGAATTATGGATAGGTTGTGGAAGAACCACGGATATGATTTTAGGTGAGTTTTAGGAATATAAACTTTATTTGATTAATATTCTTGGCCATTTTATTATTATGCTGTATTTAAGAGTATTATATACTGAAATTAATTTTCTTAATGAGTTTGTTGCAATATTTTATTTGCACTCTCATGCAATTTTCAGCTTTATGGGGCCCATAGTCGATGATTTGAATTGGGCAAATAATTTGTCAGATTGAAATTAAAAACTTTGCTATTATTTTGCAATGTACCTACTTGATCGCTTGGACTCAAAGTAGCTTTCAATCTTATTGTCCAAACGCCAGCACATCAAGCTACGACAATTACCACTAGGTTCAATGTTGATTGGGTAAATTTAACAGTTTCGGGTAAGTAGCTTGATGTGCTGGCGTCTGTACAATTATATTGTAGGTCTGAGACTGTTCAGCCTTTGACGATGTAGCTTGTCTGTTTTATTAGTCCTAAAACACATTTTGGTTAACTTCTTCATAGCACCTATAACTTACACCGTACAGCTAGTTGACCTTCTTTATAGATTTTTCTATACTTTACACTTATTTTTTATTCGTCCAGAATGAACCCGTACAACTGCATATCGATGGAGTACGCGGTGGGTATGATCGAGGTGGTGGAGGACGCGGCGACGGTCGCCTACATACAGAAGCAGAGCGCGCTCTTCAACGCCGCCTCTACTATTTATAAGTCTACATTATTACGTGAGTTTATTAAACTAGAGTGATTTTAAATACTGAACTTTTCACGTTAGGTGTTTATGATGCCATAACTATAAGGGTAAAACGGAACTCTAGTACTGAGACTATCTGCTTGTTTGTCCGTGTATCACCAGTCTACCTCGGCTTTTTTACACTACTACTACTACTACTAGTGACAAATAAATTGGTTGGTTGGCTGTGGAATTCAAACAAGGTTTAGGTACAAACGCCAGCAAGTCAACCTTCCCGTATCTGTAAAATTTTACCAATCGAATATAAACCTTCCGGTGTTGTGAAAAGGTTGAAAATCCATTGAAGAAATTTGACAGATTGAGATAGGTTGTCCTTTTTGTGCATTATGAGTTACAAAACCGTATGGAACAAGGGGCCAATGCATATATTTTTCTTATTTGTTTTTCCAGATTGTTCTTATATTGAATGATTTTATAACGATATCACAAGTTAATCGCATTGTCGTTTAACAAAATTACTTCATCTTGATAACAGAATGGCTCCGCCGCAACACGGAGAACAACGAAGCAGCGTTCAACAAGGCCGTGGAAGAGTTCACGATGAGCTGCGCCGGCTACTGCGTCGCTACCTACGTGCTCGGCATCGCGGACAGACATCCAGACAACATTATGGTCAAGACTAGCGGCCAGGTCAGTGACACTACTCGTTGTACATCCCTCGTCAAATAAGCTCTGAGTTTAACTACCTGCTATTACTACTATTACTATAAATGTATGAAAAAACAGTTCAAAGCAGTAAAATTATTTGACGAAATGTGTATTGTATGAATAAAATTCACAAATTTTAAGTATCGTGAGGTATACAAAGCGCATGTGCTCTTTCTGAGGAGAGTGAGGGAATTTTACTCTCGTATTCCGATGGGACGGCAGTCCGACACCACCCAAGAGAGATCAGGCTCAGGACCGACATTTACGTGCTCCCATCGTCCTTAGGCTACCCATTCAAAATTCAAATATCTTTTACGGTATTAAAAACCATGTATTTTCCTACAGCTGTTCCACATAGACTTCGGTCACTTCCTGGGGCACTTTAAGCAGTGGTACGGGTTCAAGCGCGAGCGAGCCCCGTTCGTCCTGACGCACGACTTCATACACGTCATCAACAAGGGACAGAAGGGCTCCGGAGACAACCTGCCCATCGACTTCAAGATATTCAGGGAGCATTGTGAAACTGTGAGTTAATTGACCGGGTAAACCTCCGAGATATAACTAGATTTTAGTCCCTTGTTACAGCGAACTTGAACACAGTGTTGATCTTTTATTTTATTATTATTTATTTTCGTAAATATGTGTATGGAATATGTGAATTATTAGATGAAAAAAAAAGAACAATGAATGAAGCCATCTGTTGACTGGCTCGTTGCATTAAGCGGTATTTTGATAACGCTAACCGCCTTATTATAAAACGTGGTCTTTAAAAAGTACCAGTAGTAGTAAAAAAGTAAGTAGGTTCAGTGCTAGGTTCAAGCTATCACCTTTAACAACGTTAATGGTCTCAAGGCCAGTTTCACAGGTTACGGATAGCAACTATCTACCAGATAAATTAAAAAATGGAACAGAGCTTGTATGAAATTATCGGCCAGATAAACTATCTGGCACTTGTGAAACTGGCCCTAAATCCGATACTTATTATGGATCACGTTTTATAATAAAGTCGTTCATAAATTGCTTAATATAAAATAGTGGTAATATGCTGCAGGCTGTAATTTTATTATTTTACTTGGCCGTGTAGTCTGTTGTCTTTTAAGGATAGATATGATCACACTATTGTCATATTATTTTGTTATATATCTGCACTATAAACTGTCTTTAATAACATAATAAATATACCGGCAGTCGATACAGCTTATCCGGGTTCGTCTTAAATTCATGTATTTCTTTGGCAGGCGTTCAAAATCCTCCGTAAGCATGGGCACCTGATTCTGTCTCTGTTCTCAATGATGATCTCAACGGGTCTGCCCGAGCTCAGCTCAGAGAAGGATCTGCAATATCTACGTGAAACTTTGGTTAGTATTTTATACTCATTCATTTTGTAGCTACGCTGAAAAGCTTTTTAGACTTAAACGCAGAAGAATACACAAAGTCACTGTATATTTTACAAGTTTTCGCCAGCGATAATACTAGTGCCTGTATGTACTAGTGTAAAATTAGCGCATACGTTATTCTAATGTAAGCTTTATTACTGCCAACTTTCATCAAAATCCAATAAGTAGTCTACGTGAAAAAGTAACAAACATCATATTATGTTAAAAAAAAGAAACTTCTGTGTTGAAAATATTAGTAGGATTATGCTTACAACTATATTAGAGTAGCTCTTCCTTTCATTTGCGAACTGTCAAGATTCTATTTTAATAAAAAATCTTCTCAAGCCTTTGATATTAATACTAGGAAGGAGTAATTGGAGATATATAAATTTTTAAACTAATATCTAACTTCACAAACAAACAGGTAATGGACCTATCAGAAGAGAAAGCCCTAGAGCACTTCAGACAGAAATTCAACGAGGCAATGAAGAATAGATGGACGACATCCTTCAACTGGGCCATCCACAACATCGACAAGAACAACTGACAGTGACCCGCGGCCCGCCGCCCGCCTGCGCATGCGCACGGCACCGAGAAACGTCACTAGGTAACTTGGAACACACACTTTTACGTCTGTAAGTGGTTTAGCCGTACATGTAAAGTTACTACTCGCCTAATTTGTATATAAAACGCGGTAAATTCACTTCAATAAGAGATGTGAAAGTGTGTGCGAAAGTGAGCCGTAACACCATCAAATAAAGTGTAAATTCGAACGATTTGGCAAACGTAATATGCTGTTGCTGAAATATAAAAACTGCGATGAAATTACGATCTAACTGATATAGAAAACTCATTTTGGCAATTGATCAGTACACATTCACAGAACATTCATTAGTATGCATTTTTCGAGGTTTTTAATGGACAGATTGTGCTATCAAAAGTGTAATAATGGATCATTTTTTAATTACTATAGTTGTTAGTTGACGATAATTAGTCATGCCTTATGAACTTGAGTAATATTTGAAATTGTTGTACAACTTATACACCAAGAAACAATAGTAGTATATTAGCGAGGAATTAGCTTATTGACTTAGCGGAATCATTTTTCAGCGCTGTTGCAAACATTTGGTCAATTATAACGTATGGATTGTTGTTAATGCTTAAAACATACGACCTTTTAAGGGCGAGTCTTATCAACTTCAAGTTGATCTCTCTCTTGTACTAAGGGTGCTCCCACACAGCAGTAATATAACGTTATACAACATTGTGTAACACGATAATATAATGAATGTTATCTTGTTACACATCGTGTTATAATGATGTATAACGTTATATAACTGCTGCGCGGGAGCACCCTAACACGTTTATTTATTAAACTTACAAGTAACGAACAGGAACGAACTTAATTTATGTTTGAACATGTTTACAACTCGCCCAACAATATCAAAATGAATGAACTAATTAATCCCGTTCACATGAAATGGCCTTTGCTAAACTATACTGTAATACAATGAAATAAGAACTCGATATTGTATGTTCGTTCATCCAGATAAATGAAGTATACATACATATCTTACATTTAAAGCAAGGAAAGAAAAAATACTTTTTTTTTCAATCTGATAGCAATATTTTCAATATCAAGAATTCTTTTAAAAATACAAATATTAATTTTTTTTTCTATTCAGTTCATCAATTTTCTTGCAATGCTTGATAATTATTTTTTTTACTGAATTTGACACATAACCTGTGAACGGGATGAGGTTGTCCAAGACTGAACATATTATGGAAAGTCAGGTACGTCAGTCAAGACGCGAGCTGCCGTGATGAAGGTACCTTGAAATTGGACGCGCGGCTCTTTGCGTTCAATGTGAAGGCGCCTTTACAATCAATATAATATAAAAATAATTTTAAAAGTAAAAAATTGCTGAAATGTCGCGGATCAAGTCTAGAATAAAGGCGATCCTATCTTACATGATATACCTAGTTAGCTGCTATAGTTACTGTTTGAAACTTACCTATAACTGCTAGACCAATTTTAAAAGCAGCCTCTACACATGTGTTACACTGCTTCTATGTATTTTGAACTCTATATTGTTAGCTAAACGAAAACTATTGTTCGTAAAATATAAACTTCGATTTATGGACTTCAAAAATGTATTACTATTATGTCATTAAAAAAATCGATTTCGACATTGCCATGTCGCTCATTATTTCGGATTAGTGAAGAAATATCGTTAAGTCATTGTATTCTAATGATCATTACCAAAACTTATTTGCAATACGAAAATAATTCCAAAAATGCACGAGTCATCAAAATTGTATGCAGTTTTTCAATGACGTCATCAATTAGGGTCTTCAGAGAGTAAGGTTTGCGACGGCAGATTTGGCTGTGATATAATTGCGCTGCGTATGCGCATATTAGTGAAGGACTTGCTATTAGGGTGTTTAGTTTGGAGTCGAGGTTAAGACGTCATCAGTGACTGGAAAAAAAATATAGAAATATGATAATTGTCTAGTATAAAGTTTTTGATTTTAAATTATTATTTAAAGAATTAAAAGCGGCTTGATAGCGGCTCGAATTTATCTATCTTGAAAATATTAATTTTCGTTTTGACTAGCAGAAATCCTTTAAGATATAAAAAGACGGGTCTTACCCATCTCAAATTTAGATTTATGAAATATATGGATTTGTATTTAGTTTAGATGTTAGAGTTTGGATCAAAATTTAATTTTACTTTATAGATTAAGGCATGCGTATACTAGTTAAGGGTAAGATGTTTGGGGGAAGAGAAAGATGATAGGGAAGGCCGCCGCAATCCTGAAACTTGATGAAAAAATTTAAGAAAATTTGTGTACTCTTTTGTTATGCACGAAATATACATAGTTTGTTGAATAAAGAACTTAAAAGCCGTTGGATTTGAAAGAACATGGTAAGGATAGTTCCAGTAGTAGATTGAATTTCGTGCATTTCAAAAGTGCCTCTTTACATAATATTAGGCGAATTTGCTCTCATTTTTAAGCGTAGATTTAATTAGTGAAACAATCATTTGCACTTTTATTCCGTGCTCCCGCGGTCAACGGCGACAAGACTCGTTTATCCACACTGTGTATCGATTAACAATTAAATATATTAGGTTATCAAAATATCGATACGCAATTATCGTAAACGAATTCTGTCGCTACTCGGATATAATTTAATTCAACGGCTTAGCAGTATTATATTGTCATATATTCGTAATCAGATTAAAAACAACTCGCTTTTAAGGTTATTTTTGTGTAACTTCGCGCTACCTCAAGCCGTCGTGTATTCATCGATATCGATTTATTTGCCGCACTTACTACGACTTTTGTGAACATATATAGGGACACTATCTTATAACATTGGAACAAATACATTCTTTAAAACTACCGGACAAAGTAGTTTCGAAAACTATCCAGTTACAGAACTTATAGCTTTTAAGCACATTAACCTATAGAAATTACAATAAAATACAATACAGTTAGCACTCCGAACGTTCTACTGCAAATATACACGACTCGAACGTTTATCGATATGAATTTTTATTATAAATGAATATGCCTTATCATAATAGTTTAGCGTTAAGTTGTTACAAGGCAGTTGTGAATGATTCAGGTGAATTGTCATACGGACGAACGTCAATGGGGTTAGGAAATGCCGAATACAAGTTGAAAAAAAAAATATTAAAAAAACTTTTATATCAGTCACGTTGCAATTTAGACAATGGCCGGTCATTATTTAAAGTTTATCGTTAATGCATGTTTGCACAGATCTCGTAATTTTATTCTTAGGTGTCTACGATTATTTTTTATATATAGACGAGGTCATTTTATCTAGATTGCAACGCCAATATGAAGGTGACTGTGTGTCTCGTTTTTTCTTCTATTATAGAACATTCTTGAATTTAATACAAAAAAATTAATTGAGAATAAAAGTTTATAGTTTGTAGTATAAAATGCATTAACTTTGCTCGATCAAAAAAGCTTTTTTTTCTTTATTTTTTTTGTAGCCTAAGTATCAAGATTGTTTAATTTTGTCGTTAATATTTAACTGGCAGTTGACTTGAGAAAAAATGGGATACACATTGAAATATTCACATCGGTAAACCGTTAATAATGTACGAATAGATAAGTTAATTTTCTTTTCAATGAATAGTTAGTTACAGTCATATAGTATACATAATATGCATGTCAGTTGTCTTCAATATAAATAGTTATAACGATTAGTCTACTCATAAGTCATTTCAATAGTAATAATTATTGTCCCGATATTATAGCTAGGTAATATTATACGCTCTCCCAAACCGTATGCTGGCCAATGCTTGCATTTAAAACCTTTTCATAAACAATATGATTTCTCTTGAATTACTATTAATATTTAGGTTCATTTCAGCTAGGCGTATAGGCAAGCATGTTAGAAAGACGATAAACAGCGTATGGTTAATTATAGATTTTTATAAGCCTCTGTTACATTTGACAAATATGGCCTACAAAGTGATGGAATTACTAGATAATACAAACTTTAACAACAACATCCAACCTAAATTTAAATATCAAAAAATTAATTCATTTATCAGAAATAAAAACATTTATTTAAAAATATAAAAATAGCGACGATGCGTGTCGTGTCCAAAAATACAGCTTTCTGCATCAAACTCTTGGACCAACCGTCCAACGAGAGCCTCTTGAGCAAAAATTGAAATTATTATACTTTACAAACAATTCTTTAAGAATGTGTACAAAGGTGAGCTTAATCCAGATTTGGGTTCTCTAACAGCAAACTATATAGCGTAAGGAGACACAATCAACTATAATATTGTTTCCAACTTTATTATCACAAGGAAAAAAAGGTCGTATTTGTCTGATGTTACATTCAATTTAAATCAGTTTTTTTCTTTATCAAAAAGCCACAAAAGACAGAATAAAAATGTTGCCTTTACTTCGAATAGTTTGACATATCACGATTAGAGCCATTAAATAGTTATAGATAACAGACGCCAAGCCTTTGTACGGTCTATATTTTTTTGTCACAGTTTCTTCAGAACACGTTCTTTCAAAAGTGTAGTAAGCAAAAAAAAATACTTATGAAGTCTGTGGTCAAGATAGTCAATTTTAATTATGTATATTAAAACAAGTAAAGTTTTTCGTAAATTAAGATGCAATGAATTGCTCTTATTTGATACGGGTGGTATAATACAAAATATGATCTTGACTAGAAATCGTTGTTAATTTTGTGTTAAACTTGCAAGACGAAAAAAATATATCTTTTATAATGAAAATTATATACTTAGTTTCTCGCGGTTTGTCCCGCGTCCCCGGGAGCTTCCTCCCGTACACGGGTAAAATATAGCCTATGTTCACCGGAGATAGTATAGCTACTTTATAAAAATCTCTTAAAACCCACAAAGCGATTTGGGCCCAAACCCGACTTCCTGTGACTAGACCAACGAGGCCGTCATTACAAGTATAGAGTACTAGCGGCCCGGTACGTGCTTCGCTACGTATAAAGTGAAATAAAATAAACAAATCGGAACATCAAATTCATTTATTTAATCAAAAAAATATTTTATTTAAAATCGAAATCAATTGCTAGCTATTTACAACACACTTAATCCAAAACATTTGGATAAACAATATTTTTTGTTTTTCCATTTTGAGCATAAATAAACAAACGGCTGGGGGTACCGACTCTGGAACAGGCAACATATAACTGGCCATGTGAAAAACAATGTTCCTCCAAATTCACACCACAAACGTGAAGTGTTTGACCTTGGGCCTTGTTGATGGACATCGCAAATGATAAACGCACAGGATATTGTAAACGTTTGAACTCAAAAGGCATATCAGTTGGAATCATAGGTATACGCGGTATCAAAACAACTTCTCCTTTTGATTTACCAGTTAAGATCGTAGCTTCAATCAAATTTGGCAATAACTTTTTCACTGCCAATCTGGTTCCGTTACACAGTTTTGGTGGATTAATATTTCGCAATAATATAATCGAAGAACCAACTTTCAGATTCAAGCAATGCGGTGGCATACCAGCCGGCTCCAATGAATTTAAAAATTCAATTGGATAATTCATTGCCTCATCTTGATTCATAACACTGTCAATTGATTTATATTTCGTGACTACGCCTGGCAGTTTCGCTTGAATTTGAAAATTAATTGCATTGACATGAATGTTTTTCGGTGCTAAAATGGCGCGTTCTGTCAACCAATCATGATTTCTGTAATTCTGAACAATATTCGGAAAAACACATTCAATCAATTCATCTATCGATTGCGCAATTGTACAAAAATTTTTGATTTTTATATATATAGATACATAGATGACTATTGACAAAAATATACGATCGTCAAAGGTTTATTGATGCGTTTGTAGCACTTGAATTTGTTACGTTTGCGTGATATGCTGCTGCAAATATATTGCTAAACACAAGGTACCGTTGCTCATAGTGTTACCATCTAGTATTTCACTTCATCTGCATCAAGAAAATGATACTAACTTTTGTGGTTGAGAGAAGGATTTTAGGTCAATATTGTAACTTACACATGTTAGTATCAAACAGAAGAAACACTATTTATACTGGTAGTCTTAATACGTCAAACATTTGAGTGCATGCACATGGGTTTTTGATTTACTCTGGGTGTTTCTATGTATAATATATATGTATTTACAAAACAAAAAGTATATACATATGTTTATCAGTGGTCTAGTACCCATAGTACAAGCTCTGCTTAGTTTGGGACTAGATGACGTTGTGTGAATGTACGAGGAATATTATATTTAAAATACTTGTTTAGCTTTGAAACTCACTAGGACAGGAAAATTATCGTTTCTGAACCATATGATGAATGTCTGAAGAACATAAACGCCACTAGAGTCTCTTTCTTTCAGTTCCCATTAAAAATGTTTCTATTTTTAAAGCTGAACTATCTAATAACCTTTGTTACTTTAAATTATTCTGATTTCTCCTCGTTTTGCGGTAGATTACCGCAACCGATCAGCAGATATGTGTCAGTAAGTTTTATCTATATCAAGTGTCCTGCGCCACAAGATGTTTGAGTTATTTTTCACTTTTAGTTCACTATTAAGGCTGGGCTAAAGTAAATTGAACTTTATAATTCTTTGAAAAATTATTCGACACTAAAGCAGGTCAGATCGATTATCTGTTCTATTCTAAAATACAATACAGTTTATATATTCATATTATATACTTACCTTAAAAAGCCAACCTGTTAGATATTTTTGTTCACAAAGAACTCTTTAATTGACACGCATATTATTTTCCTTTAGAAGGCGTGCATAGACTAAGAGCCAGTTTCACAGGTTACGGATAGCCACTATCTACCAGATAAATTCAAATATGGATCAGAATTTGTATGAAATTGTCTGCCAGATGAACTATCTGGAACTTATCAGCAACCTGTGAAACTGGCCCTAAATATAAGTGTAGGTACTGCACTTCAGTGAAAAGTTAGCTTTTAAAACTGTGTTCTATTTTGTCTATGACAACGGTACCTTTCCAAATGATCCATACAACACTGCCAATACGTGAACAGTAGACTGATTGCCTTCTCATATAGTTAGCAATAGTAATACATTATATACGGTTGTATACATATATATATATATATACGGTACATAATTAGTCAGTCAAGCTCAGGTATAATATATGCTAAGTAATCCACGTGTTATTGTTATACATGTATTCGATATTGATTGGGAGAACTGTATCAATGTCTGAAATTGGTTATGGCTGTTAATTTACAACATTTTTGGCAAGCCAGTTCGTGTGACTTTTAATAAATTTTTTTTTGACGCTACAGTTAGACTACAGACAATATTATTGTTTGTTTACCAGTGTCCTTTACTGTTTGAACAAAAGCGCATTATCCCATGCGAGGATTATTCTTAATCCCACATTATTTATTTAAGGATACAGATATAAAAAGATGGCAACATTAGTCATATCCAGTTTTACCATCTCCTTAAGTACAGGGTAAACTTAATCTCGGTTGATAAACTACTTACAAATAAATAGAGGTTTAGTGCCAGTTTCACAGGTTGTTGATAGTCACTATCTACCAGATAAATTAAAGAATGGAACAGAATTTGTATGAAATTATCTGCTAGATAAACTGTCTGGAATATATCAGCAACCGGTGAAACTGACCCTTAAAAATCCCAAATAGCTGGACTAGCCAAGATGTTTTCTACATTTGTAAACGCCAGTAGAGCAAGACGAAAAACGTGTATAGAAAAGTCACTTCAAATCACGTGAGTTATCGAATTGAAATTTCATTTTCGTACATTATTCTCGTTTTTACTAGTGTTTACGATTGTAAAAAGACACCTTGGCTAACCCCCCCAGAGCCTTACAAACATTGATTCAGTTTTCTTATTCTAAAATGTAGTTCCGTAAGCCCTCTCATTGCCATAAACATGCTTAAAAATAATAATACTTCCGTAAGAAACAGTAGCTTCCCATAGCGAGTATATGAAACATAATCGTATTTGTTATGACCATTCGTTAGGTAAAATAGTCACACTAGTTATTGAATAGTAAACATATGCATAACAATTTAACTTTAGAGATGAGGACATAAGAAATTTCACTCGATCTTCATTATAGATTAGATGTCTGATTTGCCGGTAATCGATAAAAGCACCATCGGATTGTTATCAATTATCTGACTCGATATTAACATGCATAAAACGGCAACCCTCTTATTATAAAACGTGGTCTTAAAAAGTATCGGCTTTAGATTTTAGATTTGGGGCCAGTTTCACGAAGTCCGAATAGCCACTATCTACCGAATAAATTAGAGAATGGAACAGAATTTGTGTGAGATTATAGACCAAATAAACTAACTGAAACTTATTCGTAGGTGGTGAAACCGACCCTCAGACTATTAACTTGTTGGTTCATAAAGATGGGTTAAAATTAGCACTAAAGGTGGTACTTTTTTAAGACTGTGTTTTATTATAATAAGAGGGCAAAGAGTTCGAGACTCCGGCCCTCTAGGTTACGGTATAAATTGTGACACTCGTATACATTGGCCGCCCAGTCGGAGTTTCGCTCATTAGAAAGTGCATGACCAGTTTCTTCATGCTTCATATGACATGTTGATTTCGTATCACTTACAAATCCTATTCCAATGTAAACAATAACATTTTACTTGATATTTTCATGTCAAAAGTTTTATCTCTACATCATTATCAACCTGTATTTAATAAATGTAGGGTATATTAGACTAATCGTGAACGCAGCTGATTACATAAGAAAAAAAAAGAGATTTTTCCGGTTAGAAAATATTATACATAGTTTTTTTTTATTAACTTTCAGATGTTGATATTTATACCTATACAACCGTTGATGAAAATATTTTTATTTGAAACATATTATCAAATGAAATAGAAGTCTAAAAATGTACTCGTTAAGGATTATTTTCGTTCCGTTTGTCACTCGGTGTTTTGTCACCTATGTAATAACTATGTACGGCTAGTGGTTCTGTGTCAGTTATATTGCTTCCTATGTAGTGCTAAATATCGATTAGTTTATGAATGTGTAATGTAACGTTGCGCGTTGGAACCGATTCCAATGAAACTGTTGGTTTTTGTATAATAAACTTCATATTTTATAGTTTTAAGTGATTGTCAGAGAAAAACTGTAATTAAAATAAAGTATTGGCTGAATTTGTCCTCAAATTGTAAATGGAATGCATACGTGTTTGTGTTAAGGGTAATGTTGACTTATTGTTTACGTGTCAGCCATATCTAGATGGAGCCGAGTCGCTTCACATCGCGCAACGTCACAAACTCTTTTCGTTTTTAATGTAAACAAGTTCCGTTTGTGCAATGTAAATATTACCGTGTTCTTATTTATGAGTGATAACGAGAACTTTGTATAGTACGTGTGTAACGTACTTGTATGCCTGAATTTTTATTTTATATGAATTAATGCACGATCGAGATAAGTTGGTTGTTACATACTGATGCTCACCGGCTTCACAGATCTAACTCGGGTATCACCAGTAAGTTGTCACCAAATATTATTGAAGGTATAAGTGTTAGAGGATTGTCATCGAGTTTAATATTAAATAATACAAACATTAATTAGCCATATTCCTAAATCATTATTATAGTTAAGGGTCACGATACATCTCAAGTCTACATACAATAGTTCCTTTGTAATGTGTCATTTTGTAATCATACTACTAACGAGAATGTGTAATAGATTCGTTTATTGTATAAAGTAATTTACTGAAAAAAAAAATATTTGCATCTATCTCAAATGTCATTTTATAGAATAAATTAAAATTATTATATTACGCTTAGTTATTTGTTTTATTTCCTAGTTTCCATTGCCGTAGAAAACCAGTGACTGTTTTTCGCTTTATATAGCCCGCATCGAAAGGTAAAGTTACAGATACGTTTGTTAAAGATTTCTATTTACATTTTCTTATATCTAGCAATTTGGCTAATAACCATGATTAAGGCTTGCTAGCAAAGAGATCGGTCATCTAGAAATAAATTTAAAGGCCTAACGCATGTTACTAAAAATAACAATTAGGTACTTGAAAACTAGTCAATTTCGATACTTTTATTGAACTGTCAAAAACGGTAACTTTCTATGCAATTTGTATGAAATCACAATTTTTCACATCAAGTCTCATCAAGCCATAATTATGCTTATTTTTTCAATTTAGATTTTCCTTCAAAACGATAAGTGAGAGTGACATTATTTTAAAATGCTTTACCAAATTAATGTCATAATATAGGATTTTATTTTTGACCTATTCAACTACAAAATTTACTCTTATAACAATGTATTACACATATGCAAGATTCAGGTTATCATGGTTAATATAATCACGAGTTACCTGACACAGCCTAAGTGTTATATTAAACTTTAGTCCGGACCTAGTGTAGCACATTACGTTACTTATAAATTTATTACGGTCCCGGATATTAGTAAAATTCATAAAATTATTAATTTATATAGGTAATATTCTGCTCCTATCTCTAGATTTTATAGATTTAAATACAAATACCTATGCTTATGTAGATGGTAGGTTTTATTAATCTATACTAACATAAAAGTAGAGCTTGTCTTTTTTATCGTATTTTATCTAATATAAATGATAAAATTCAACATTTTTGTGATATCCACGCGCAGACTAGAAGTGGTGAATAAAATTAAAAGAGGCTATTGTTCTTATTAATATAAAAAGTAGGTCCTATCTTATTTCTTTGTTATTCTCGGGCTCTCATTTTGCATTCGCCGTTGTCACGCAGCAGAAGTCGTGAAATGGTGAACATGACGTCTAGTTCAGCAAAATTTGTGCTTTCTAACTTCTGTAAGAAGATACCTCTAGGTATATAAAACTACCATTTAAATAAAATATGTGCTTAGTTAATTTTTATAAACGAATACCTTATCTCCTATAGTCTTTACTTAATTGACACAAAAAACAAAAGAACAGTCTTTGTCAACTAAAATGAGCCAACGCAGTTAACGTAAATAAAGGTAATTATCATTAAGTTAATAAGATTGCACGTGTTCATGAATTCATAAATGCATGTGGCCAAGATACATAGACCGTAGACCGACGAAACGTAGTAATGCCCGCTAGACAGTGATTAGTGAGCTCCGAACTCCGAGTCTCCGTGCTTAGTTTGGTTCTCTGTCGCAGTCACATCGCTGCGGTGCCCGAGCGCGCTTCTACATTTCCCGCCAAAAGTGACGTAACGATACGTTTCCGTGATCTGTGTGAATATGAGAGTGACTTTTTAAATCAATTTTTTAATCGTCAAATTGTGAACAAGGAATTTGTGAAAAATGACGGCTGGGAATGAAGAGCATGAGCCCCTCATCACATCGTCTGTCGACAACCAGCGTGTTGCGTTCAATAATTCGCCAACAGTAAGTTATTTTTAAATATTATAAAGTTGGTATGATTTTTTTCAGTTTGTACCAAAGTCATAAAGAGAAAAAGATTTGGGAAATTAATGAATTTTTATTTTAGCCAAAATCTGTCTAAAAGATAGGGCACAGGTAGTATATTTACATCACACATATTAGTATAATGTAAATTATCATGCTTAATACAATAAACGCAGACGTTGTTTTCATTAGATAAGTAATAGACGTCGATTTTTTTAGGAACTATCTTCTATTTGAGTTACCTATAAACCAACGCAATAGTTGGTCAATCTTTTACTGTTCGTCTCTAAGCGTAGGTATGATTTACATAGAAAGATTTATAAATATCTGAAAAATGAACCTTTTTCGCTGAAGATTATATATGTTCTTTATAAGGATTCAATAAGTTCCTTATGTAGAAGCGAACATGAAACTAGTTTCATTTTCCGGTTTCGTCTTTTGTATAATTCTACCTACCTATACATCTTTCGCCAAATTCTGTTCGAAATAAAAGTTCGTAATTAAAAGACCCACCCATTGAATATCATTCACCAAAACCACCTTATTACGATATGGCTACCAAAAATTCCACGCGGTGATCAAACGGCATCATTATAATACTAATGATACGAGCGAAATGTAAAATAAACCGGACTGAACGATAAAAACCCGAAAAATATTTTACCAAGGCTGTATCGTCTATTCCGTGGGCTAAGACGAACTTTAAAACTCGGAAACTGGTTTGTCTATGATGCACCATTCCATTTGTGTGATTCAAACTTTGTTCTAATTTCAAAAAAGCAACACTCCTAACCTAATAGGTATCTTAAGAGAAAGTCCAGGTTTCCTGGGTATATTATACAAACGTAAATGGTTGATTTTGTAGTTATTTGCTTTGTAATTAAATCGTAAAAGTTACGACATAATTTGGTAAGAAAAAATCTTCATCATTATCGTTAAAGGGCCTTCGTTGACGAGATACAGTTATGTATGTTGGAACTAGCTATGTCGCAACGACTGTTTGAAAGCACGAATGCCGTAAACTGCTTTAAAACTTTTTTAACCTCATTTGAGATCATTGTATGTTATCAAAACTATTTCAAGGAGTTGAATACGAGTAGTCATTGGTTAATAAAAATAGATTTAAAATGTCGTTGATAGTTTTGGCCCTGTCTGTTATTTCGGAAAACGCTGAAAAATATTGATAAAGTTCCTCCTACAGCAAAATACTATTTTAGGCCTATTTGCGGTCAAAAGTCGTCAAAATGTGCTCTACACCAGCACCCTTTCGTATCTGTCTTGGGCTATTCTTTGATCTATTACTTCACTGATCGTCTTCAATTGATAACAATGGGCCACATCCTTATGCATAGGAAAATAGTCTAGCTACTCGAATACATTAGGTGAATCGATGATCGAGTCTTAGGGAATCCAATATAGGTAGTAGATTAGTGATGAAAATAAGTCGTGGTGGCCTAGTGGTTAAAGAGCCAACCTCTCAAGTATGAAGGCGTGGGTTCGATTCCAGGTCGGGCAAGTACCAATGCAACTTTTCGTTCGTCGCTCCTTGTAAAACACTGGTCCTCAGCTGAGTCCGGTTAGACTGGAAGCCGACCCCAACATAGTTGCGAAAAAGGCTCGGTAGGATGATGATTAGTGATGAAAATAAGTTTCTCGAGGAAATATTTGTGTAGCATATATTATTTAGCATAAGTGCTATAAACAGAAAACTTTAATTCCTAATGCATTATAATTCCATTATCTAAAAATGTCAGGTCATTACAAAACATTATTTTATTAGGTATAATGTTGTTACTTAAGTGGTTAATATAGTATATTACCTTAATTGATTATATTACCTATTATTAATTATTAATATTCTACAAGTTCAATCCATTTTTAGGCGAATGAAATGGAAAAGAGGTTTACATTTTTGCCTGCACCTGTTTATATATAGGTTATGAATAAATGCAAACACCTGAAAACCTGATGAAAATACCCGAATTCTAATTTCAAATAGGTAACTAAAAGTATGGTGATTCACACGTCATGACTTCGCGGTTTGCGCGGTTTTTTAATGGTCGAGCGTATCTCTTGTTATAACTTCCTAGAACGATGTTAAACAAATTCCAAACTACAAGAACAACCCCAGACCGCGTTTGGAACCGCTTCGGAAACCGCCAACTACCGCGGAAACCACAGCTGCGCGCGGAATCGTCGAAATCGGAACACATTTACAGTCTAGCATCTACTACTTAGGTATCAAGTTTGCCTGGTCTACATTCCAATATATTCATAACATGCAGGTGTACATCGTGACCTTTAAATCGTAATGTAAAAAATGTATAAGACCCCCAACTTTCGTTAGCTAGTCGAAATATTCATGAAACCTGTTGCCAGCCCACGAACAATCTACGTTGGCAGGTGAGCACGTGGGCCAAAACGAGACAACCCGCTCTATTCTTCACGTCTTGCTTTGTTTTTATTGAGATAAAACCTAATATTTGTACAAATCACAAAAGAAGGTGTTCTAGTATTTGATTGAACTAGTAAGTTTTATTCTTTTTTTCTTAGACTTTGTACTAATATAAATGGTTGCAAATCCTTAAAAATTTTGGCGATGGCATGGCGCAAATAGTGAATTCTGATATCTACATAGCTTACCTATCTAAGGCTCATCTGATTTTTTTTGTTAAGTCACTAAATACATAAGTGTAGATAATTTAAGATATAAGAAACTACATTATAATATTTCATAAATCACATCTGTATTTATGTTACACATTTACATAATTCTTCGTTCTCATATGTCTGATAGTTGCTCAATTAAAACGTAATTTAATGTAGCCGTGAGTTCATTGCCGTGGCTTCAAAAGTTGTCTATGGTCATCATTGTAACAAAACATTTCTGGTGATTCAGATGCAAGTTACTTAAAAGTTTTTTTTTAACGTATTTCTTACTAGCTTCTGCCAGCGGTTTCACCCGGGAACTACCTCCTGAATTTTCATAAAAAGTAGCCTGTGTTATTCTGTTGTATAGCCTATGTGAATGCCAAGTTTCATCAAAATCCATTCAGTAGTTTTTGTCTGAAAGAGTAACAAGCATACATACATTCTAACAAACTTTGACATTTATAATATTAGTAGGATTAATTTGCATATTGTCTATTAGTTTTCCCCTAAAATTGGACATGGTTATAACATGTTTAATTGCTCCTCAAGTCACTATCACTTCGTATGACATATATTTTTTTCATTATTTATTTCACTTAGCGACAAACTTAGCGCCTGCTACATCACCTGTCGACTTAACAGGCTGTTGCGTAACTTCTAAGCTGGTAACTTGACACCTGTTCCGGATATCGACCCCTAATTCCGTATCGTAATTAAGCACCGAATTTAACGTCGGGTTTCTTTATTAAGGGTTCAATGTATTTTGTATTAGGTATTCGTTCATATTATAAACATATGTGATATTTAATCGTGTAGTGGCGGTGACCTACTGGTGCACTCCAACCTCTCAAATAAGAGTTTGCGGGTTCGATTCCATGTCAGGCAAGGAGCAACGGAACTTTTTTCTGTTATATGTACTTTCTAAGTTGGTATATCTTGGAAAGTTATGGAACTGTTTAAAGGTAAGAAATAACAATCATCCGCATTGAGCAAGCGTGGCGATTCACACTTAATCCTTCTCTGTTTGAGAAGAGGCTTGTGCCCAACAGTGACTGGGACGGTAAAAAGGCTAATGATGATGAAGACATTTAATCGCATGATCTGTAGTTCTACATTTTACTAAGGCATATTTTGGAATTGCATTTTGATTTACTCTTCACAATTTACGATCAATTTGTAGACCATTCACTTATATACTATATTACTATTACTATGAAAATTTATGTTAATTGATAATTATAACCTTTGAACTTAACTTACATATGCATGCAGAAGTGAGTTTGTTTCCCTTTCAAGCGGCAAACAACTAGATTTAAGATGATATTAGAATTTGAGGAACGTAACCCACTTCTTAAAAAGAAAAAAAAAATCGGAATTTATTATTTAAGCTCTATCTAAGTATTCAGAAGTAATAAATCGAAAAGATTTCATAACATTGATACAAAAATCACAACATCTGATGTAAAGATTAACACAGCGAATAGTGTGCAGTAACTTAAACAACACACTTAGCACTTTTCCAGGCGATAACTCTAAACACTTATCGGGAATCTGATACTCTTGTGAGGGGAGGATTGCCTATCAAAGGGGTCCCGTAGAGCCGGGGTCGACCGGGATTGTGGTATTATTCCCAAGAGTTGCCACGGCCCTGGCACACAAAGGACTCCAGAAGGAGCAAAAGTGGATTCTAGGCAGGCAAAAGTCTGACACTCCCCCCAGCTGCACCCATATTGGGAGGGCTCATTTGATGATTACCCACTAAAAAGAGGAGCCTTGAAAGCCTTTTAACATTTATAGCCAAGATGCAGGCATGCCTAGTATGATCCCAATGTTACCCTTAAATAAAATAAAATATTAAAATCTCTGGCAGTCTTTGCAGACTATAAAGATTAAAAATACTGTGTGAGAATTTATTGAAAAACTCACCAAAGAAGACAATAAAAAATAGGTAGGTACATCGTGTGATTTCGCCGAAGCTTTTGAAGTAAACATGCATCCGACTTTTGAACTGATATTACATACCAAAACTGTATTGCGATAGGTCATTAATGAATCATTCATTGAGTAAAGACTCATTCAAGGACCCATTCATTAATCGTTGACCCAATATCTGTTGATATTCCCGCCAATCACTTACAGATGTAGGTACAAAACTCATGCATATCTTTTTTTCTTGGGAAATCATTAAATGACTCCTCCCGCTGAGGGTGCAGCTGGTCAGACTCCAGACTGTCAGACTCTTTCCGGCTAAAACCCACTATGTTCCTTCTGGAGGGCCCTGTGTGCCAGGGCAACGGTAGCTCTTATGAACAACCCGCAGCCCAGGCAGACCCTAGCCATAAGGGACCCAACTCGTACTTATCATAATGTTAATGAACTCAGTTCTGATATGGGTATAATAAGAATACCTCCCTTATATAGACCTATATTGATGAATTTTCTCTTACCATTGGCCTCTTACCTTCGCTTATGTCCTTACATTGCGGCCAATTTTCGGACTATTTGATATTTGAAGATATAAAACGGATGCAATGACTCTTCACATATCTATAGATCTTTGTCTTCGATATCGTCTATTGACGTAGTGCACATATTTAGATTAATAAAGTCTTGAGTCAACAATACTGACCAACTCGCAGTTGCATCAGATGCATAATCTCATCACATCCAAAGTAGGTAAATTCTCGCACCCGCCTAAAAAGTAGCCAAAGTTACAAACAGACAGGCAATTTAATTTATTTGTAGACAAATAACCTCTTTACATCCGTATAATATAACTGATAAGGAAGCTCAAAAAAATACAAAGAACAAAGGTTCAAATTACTCAGAACAAGGAACACGGAATGGGATAGGTATCAGAGACTGGGTATCAAATGTTAGGCAATAGGTTATCAGCCGCTCGTGTGCTCTGATACCTATGTATTACGATGCAGAAATGTGTATAGTAACTGCATAATCGTAGTAACAAGGCTATACATACATAGAACTACGGTGAATTATAGATAATTATTAAGACGGCTGTCTACATCTATTTTTAGAAAAACTTAGAAAGTCTTCTATAGCGGGCTTGGAAGAGATTTCTTAACAAATAAGCAGTGATTTTTCTACCTTTCTTTATATCTCCTAAACTACGGCATAATCTGTTTAATAAATAAATAAAGAACAGTAATGAGTCGTTTAATTTAAGATCTAGTGAATTTATTCCGAGCAATTTACAAGTGACTTAGATAAATTAGGCAGGATATAGGTCTCCACTTAGAAGCACAATCTATGATACAATTTCACCGACAGTTGATTAGGAAATTGAATCGTAAATTCTATCTCTTGACCAACTTTCCCATGGACATAATGACAACTAAATAAAGTGACAAATTGACGTATGATTTATTTTGACACGTAAAAAAGAAATTTTTGTTTTCTTCGATCGACATAAGTCTACAAGTGATTATATGCGAGTTGATAGGAAAATATGATGACATAGACAGAAAGAGCTTTGTCTTTTCTTGATAGAATAGACCTAAGGAATAGACATGAAATCGCCATGCTGATTGCTGAGCCTGCTGGTCCGATTTGAAAATTTCTTTAATTGTACGATAGTCTATTTTATCGAGGAAGGCTATAGGCTACTTTCTACGCATGGGATGCAGATGGAACCGTATACGGAAGCTAGCACGCTGATTATTTCCCACGGAATGTCAGATCTGAGATCACCCAAAATAATTGGGTATTAATAAAACGCTTTGCATGTATTTATTTACATCTGTGTGAATTATAAAAGGTGACTTGTAGAGCAAGCGTGTTTGTCTGTCAGAACTGTATTGTATAAACGTAAATTTGATTACAACAATTTGTTGTATTTGGTGTCTTGCCTGTAAGGACGTTTATGATATTAAATTTACATCTGATATTGCTCTTAGATCAATAAATAATATCATTTATTCAAATATGTATGCGACAGACATCTTTACCTAACTGTTTTACTTTAGACAATTTGGCACACGTATGGTTTAAGATATTAAATAAATGAAATTTAATATTTTTATTCAGACATATTTAGCCTACATTACCTATAAAATATGATAAAACTACAAAACTTTGCAATTAATAATTTTTATTACTATTCTTCACACTAATATTTACAACGTATTTACAAATAAAATAAAACTAAAAAATATGAATATGATTATTTTCTCTTTATCTAATTTACTCCTTTTTCTAAAAACACACCAACTACCTGCTAAGTTTGACACGTTATAACTTTAAGATAATGGTCAATTACCTTTTCATCACAATCACTAACCACATATAATTAAATATTGGTTACATAGACAGTTACATTAAAAAACTAGTTAGAGAACATGTAATTGACCTATTAATGTATGCCATGCCTTCTTAAGCTGTTTTTGACAAGGCCCAAATATTTCCACTGTTTTTTTTTCTATCTGTAGTAACATGTAGAGCAACTTTTGTACTTATGATGTTTGTTTTTAGTATAATTAGTTTCATTAGGTACTTATTTGATGGAAAGGACATAATATACATAATTATATTTTTAGTTTTATTGTCAAAATTGTGTCGCTATACTTTATATAGATATTTTTTCTTTACTACAACTTTGAAGTAGGTATATCAAAATTTCCGTAGGAACAATAAAAATATGGGATATGTTCTAAAATAGTGACTAATTCAAACTTTAAGGTAAAAAAGTCATTTATTCAAAATAGGCTGAGAATCAGCACTTTTTGAAGGTCAATTTTACAAAAGACAGACCCCAAAAACGCGCACCCTTCACCACTTCCTATGTGTAATAGCTGGGAAGACCAAATGGTGGAGCAAAGTCCCCAGCAAAAAAACTTCAAAATAAATTCTCTGAACTCCTTATTTCTTCTTCAGGATGATCGAACACCAGAATCTTCCTCGCCGCGCGTCAGTGGGGGAGAAGTGACCCTAGCTATACCATCACACCGCAACTATGGAGCCATTGGAGGCGTGGAGAAGGTCACATACACGTGGGCAGATATCAATGCCTTTGCCACTGAGTCCAGGTCCAGGTCTCGTCGCATCTGGAACTTCTGGAAGCCTTCCGCAAGCGGGATGTTCCAGCAGAGGAAACAGCTTTTGAGGAATGGTAAGATATTTGTTTAGTTATCATTATTTTAATGTTAGCATAGTGTCGTCCATCTTTGCTGAACGTAGGGCTATTATCAAAGAGCACGAGCCATCTTGCTCCTGAAAGAAATCCAACCACTGTGTATTGGTGTGAATACAATATTGTTTAGTCACAGAAATCGTGATTTGGATCAGAACCTAACTGAAGTCTGACACGCATATTGCCTCAGGTTCCTTATTCATAGCCAAGACGAAGTAACTTTTCTTTTTCGTGGGAAATCATATGACTTTTCCCGCTTTGTGTGCAGCTAGAACGAGTGTCAGATTCTTACTGACTAAAACCCAGTATGTTCCCTCGTGAGGTCTAGTAGCTAGGATGTGCCAGTACCGCATTAATTCTTGCGAACAATCCGCAGCCCCACCAGAAAGACTCGTTACCTAATCTTGAGTATCATTCAAGTAGGCGTTGGACGTCACAATATATTCAGTTGCTGAGTATTTTTATGTTTCAAAAATCACAAAAATATTTTTAGTTGCTTTGACGACTGGCAATCACCGTCAAGTTATCAAATATTTATTCGCAATATAGATAACGATCATACGACGGAATAAATTAATATTTAAGGCAAAGTTATCAAAGATGTATAATAGCTTAGTAACTCCTTCAAGTTTCTAGTCAATGTATTATAAAGATTGGTCTTTATATCCTTATCATGTCTAACATCTCTTTACATTAAATATTAAAATAATATTCGTAACTAACTGATAAGGTAACATGAAAAGCTTTTTGTTTTGGCTCTCAAGGTCTCAACTGACGTGATATTCCTTGATTGGGTGGACAATTTAGAACACACGTGTAAAATTATGGGCTAAAGAAATATGGATGACTTGACTCTAGATCAGTGGTTTCATTCGGGTCCCGTGGGAACTTCATCACAAACCCGGATAAAAAGTAGTCAAAAGCCTTTCTCGTTCAATGACTAACACTGAAATGATATAACATGGGGATGAGTTTTTCGACGCTTTTTTTGTTTACTAGTTCATTAGTTTTAAGTATTTTATATAAGTTTATATTAGTAAATATATTTATGTAAATACCACAATCTTAAATAAACAATGCTCATCCATACTTTAGTATGTAATTTATTTTTATGTCTGGACACTAAAAGAGACTATGACCCTTGAGTTTGTTTCGGCGTTTCTTCTCAAGGTAGTCAGGAAATCCCGACCTCATATCGTTTTTCATAAAAAATGTGTTGACGTGTAAAAGGGTTGATTTCAACCTATTTGCAAAATAAATATCATTTAACATTTAATGAAAGAGTTAAAATCCAATCGGGTCAGTAATTTCTCAGTTAAGCTTGGATATAAGCATAAAAATGAACAAAATCGAACGTTTCAATTTTATTATATTGGCATAGATAATGATTTGCAAGACAAGAGTAGTTCTACTAGTTCTGGGCAATATTTTCCTAGCTGAACAAGATCGCTTTATTAGTTATTTAGTTGGCTAATTAATCTAGTTGAGATTTTGAGATAGATTTCATTGGACACGTGTAAATTGATCCATCGACCAATTAATTGATATGTCGTGAGAACGATTGTGTTCAATGACACAAAATTAAGATTTCATAAGAAGTTTAAACATTCTAACAGCATTTTAAAATTGTAGACTACTTTTTTGCGACACGAAAATCTACTCTCTGTATCCAATTTTTACCTATTCATCGATAAAATATATACCTAATTTTGATTCATCCTCCATCCTAATTTACTACATTTACAATTAGTTTTTAATTATTGAATCTGCAATTTTATGTGTTGCTATATTATCCCCATAAGCTTAAAAAGTACTTTTCTACTCTAGTAAATGGAGCCGCCTACCCTGGCGAACTCCTCGCCATTATGGGCTCATCAGGCGCCGGCAAGACGACACTCCTCAACACGCTGACATTCCGCACTCCAAGCGGGGTGTTATCTAGTGGAACACGAGCGCTGAATGGCCAGCCAGCAACCCCTGAGGCGTTGTCAGCACTGTCGGCGTATGTTCAGCAGCAGGATCTATTCATCGGCACGCTGACTGTGAAGGAGCATTTAATTTTTCAGGTGAGTTTCTGTATCTATCAATCATGTTCATGTCTGTTGTCCTACACTCATGAACGTCGACCTCTCCCAATGAGGAAAAAAGATTTCTTTCCGAAGCTTATATATTATTTTATTCCCACAAAATCACAGATGTTAGAAATACGTAACTAAAACCTCAAAGTAAAAAGTACTCTTAAAAGCTTTTATGTTAGGAGTTTTGAAACATCTTCTTGATGAAAGTTAATGGATTAAATCTAGCACGAAAGCCGTTACTTTTTAAAACCAGTCATCTCTAACTCGGTTAGGGGTTAAAGTATTGACCTGAACTGGGCACAGACATGGTTATCAACCTTCAAAACTGTTAAAAACCTCTAACATTTCCCGATCTATCAAACCGGAGACAAGTACATAATCATGTTACAAAAGACAAACACGATCTAGTTTATAATTTTAAGAACGAAATCATCAGTAGAAATCGTTTAAAATTTGTCAAACCTTCACATACGGAGCGATGCTTCCATTCGCCTACTTGTTTCGTATCTCCCAAAATTAAGCAACTTAACGATCTAACCGGTTTCTTAAATAGTATAAAACTAGTCTTACCAAAGCCGAGGCCTTGACACCATGACAAAAAACCTTTGATATAAAAATAATCACGTCCACTTTTAAAACTATGAAATATGGATGTTTCTGTTATGATGTGTTTATGGAAGTATTGTCATTTTAGTTATTAATGTCATTATCAGCCTTTTTATTGTTCCACCGCTGGGCATAAGGCTCTCCTCACACGAAAAAGGATTAAGCGTTCATCATCACTCAACAAGCGTTCGCTCAATCCGAGTTAGAGATTCAGATTTTAAAGTCCAGGTATCCTCGAAATGTTTTCCTTCGCCTTTACTTGCCTGAGCTGGAATCGAACCCGCACACTCATAATTGAGAGGTTGGGTCACTATGCCAACACGACTTCTCGTCGAGAACGTTATTTATGTGTTTGTTATGATAATAATGTATGTTTTTTTTCTTTAGGCTATGGTGCGGATGGATCGACATATACCATATGCGCAGAGGATGAGAAGAGTTCAAGAGGTTATTACTGAGGTAAGAGGGAGTATATTAGTACAATACCTGTCCTATGCAGCTGGCTAGATTTCCTTAGATAGAACGGCCGCCGCGGCCAGCAATCGGTCACCATTATAAGCAAGCCCATACAACCAATTTTGCGTTTTTTTTTTATAAAATTAGAAGTTTACCACAAATATCAAATCGCTTTTAAGATATTTAATTAATGCACCTGTAGCTTATTTATTTGATTTGCATATCGCTGTTCATCGGCATGAAATTATCTAATAAATGTCCGGGTATTATATTTAGACCAGAATTCTGAGACGTCCTTGATTCAAATTGTATCGTTCTTATACGTATCAAGTGTTTTATTATATAGTAGACGGCGGTTGGGGGCAGGATTTTTAGGCAAGTTTGGTGTGGCTTATCAGTGATAAACGCTAATGTGCGGGAATTCTTCCTTCCTAAATTGAAAAAAAAAAGTTATATTATGTTAGTTATGTAGTCCACCTTATGTACGGGACGGTCAACGGAACCAATCAAACAAGATATTTAAAGAATGATGACGAGAACTTGAGTGATCTGGTCTCTTTATTTCCTTATTATCATAGGTTAATGGAATAGCAATCAAAGTGGTCGGGGATTTAAGCACATTAAGATTAAGATTGTCTGATAAGAGATACCAATACATTCGTATAACTATTATTTTATCTTTAATTATAAAGATGTAAACTTGTAAAACTTGTACGTTATGAAAAACTATATACCACCACTGGCTGTTTCCCGTGGTTCTACCAGCACCCGGAAAAGAGTAGCCATGTCCTTTCCCAGACTTCCAGACTATGTGTCTACCAAATTTTATTTAAATCCGTTCAGTAGCTTTACCGTGAATGCGTTACACACAGACAGACAGGCAGACAGAAAGACAGACAGAGTTATAATTATAATATTCGTGAAAATTAAGTTGCTCAACCCTTTTCTTGCAGTTGGCGCTCACAAAATGCCAGAACACAGTGATAGGTATTCCTGGTCGGCTGAAGGGTATCTCCGGCGGAGAGATGAAGAGGCTGTCGTTCGCCAGTGAAGTTCTGACGGATCCGCCGCTCATGTTCTGCGATGAGCCAACCTCGGGACTCGATTCGTTCATGGCGCAGAATGTTTTACAGGTATGTGCAACTTAGTTTGAGATGTAAGAGTTATTTTAAAAATTGTTTGTTTCAGATAGCAATTTGACTATATAACAGGGAATGAAATAACCAAATTTAAATGCTATTGGCAACTACCACTACTTCAAATTGTCTGTTTAAATACATATTGTTGCCCTATGTAAAACAGCTCATAATTTTTCATGATCGGAAAGTATAAATAGAATTCTCAGCATTGTATACTAGTTGTAAAACTCATCACAATGCAATCAGTTTATATCTATCACGAAGTCAAGATGGATATTAACCTTCTCTGATTAAATAAAATGTGTCTTAATTTATGTCTGTGTCTAATACTAGGTATCTATGTAAAACTCTAACAATCTGCATAGCCTTTTTCACAAGCTTTGTTGAGTTTGGATTCTAAAACAATAACACTACCACAATTAATATTTTAGTCCTTATAAGACGTT
The DNA here is from genome assembly GCA_958496145.1 of Heliothis peltigera. NCBI lineage: Eukaryota > Metazoa > Arthropoda > Insecta > Lepidoptera > Noctuidae > Heliothis > Heliothis peltigera. The sequence goes on along the minus strand of OY292326.1, from coordinate 10,552,659 downwards.
CAAATTAATACTAGTCAATCCTTTCTCCAACCAGGTATTGAAAGGACTAGCGCAGAAGGGCAAGACGGTAGTGTGCACGATCCACCAGCCGTCTTCCGAGTTGTACGCCATGTTCGACAAGCTGCTCATCATGGCTGACGGGAAGGTCGCCTTCCTTGGCTCCCCCGACGAGGCAAATGACTTCTTCAAAGAGTGAGTAGATTTTTTCTAACTTATTCGAATGAGCGAATTGGTCATTCTTACGTAAGTCGATTTCCTAGTCCTATTTATTATGGCCAAATGGATCACCATCAATATATGATTCCCCTTCCTGAGCTTCTTCTTTTAAGATATGGCATTTTTTTCTGTCTTTAGAGGCTTAATAAAAAAAAGAGTACTTCTTGTCTCCTTAACCACATAATTCTCACAAACCATGGTGTCATGGGATTATGTGGTAGGGGGTTAAACTCACGAGGCAATGCTGAAATAAAATCATATTAAATTGGCTTATATTATAACTAAACCCGTACGCTGTGTCTTGAACCACAAAAAACACTATTAATAGCTATCTTCTAATACCACAGTCTAGGGGCCGCTTGCCCTCTCAACTACAACCCAGCGGACCACTTCATCCAACTCCTGGCGGGAGTCCCGGGCAGAGAGGAGACCACGCGCACCACCATAGACACTGTTTGCACGGCATTCGCGCGCTCTGAAGTCGGGTGCAAGATTGCTGCGGAAGCTGAAAATGCACTTTACTTTCAGGTATTTACTTTACACTTATTATCAATTGGTATAGACGCCAGCACATTAAGCTACCCGAATCTGTCAAAGTTACCCAATTAACTTTGAACCATTTGCTTCAGCGATAAAGTTGAAAATCTATTAACGAAATTTTACAGATTTTAGTAGTTTAAAGTTTTTTAGTAATAAAATAGTGGGTCAAAGTTTGCATAAGACTTTGTCAATTTTAATCTGATCCCACTGAAACTTTGCCTGCATGAAGCTACTATGAAGTAAGCATCCCCTAAGAAAGGATTTTGATTAACTCCACCCCTAACGGGATAAAATAAGGCATGATAGTTGAAACTATAATTACTACTAGTTAGAAAATATCTTAATTTGTAAATATGTTTCCCAGCGTAAGATCTCGTCGGGCTGGGCGGACCCGGCGTGGTCGGAGGCGACGGCGCTGCGCGCGCGGCGGTCGCCGTACAAGGCGGGCTGGTGCGCGCAGTTCCGCGCCGTGCTGTGGCGCTCCTGGCTCTCCGTCACCAAGGAACCCATGCTCATCAAAGTGCGCTTCCTGCAGACCATTGTAAGTATTCCCTTTTTATAGCTTAAGAAATTTATTTCTCTCAAAAAAGAATACGGTCTACAATTATTGACTTCTATGAGGAAAAACATAGATATTATTTAAGATAAGGATAAGGGACAGTTTTGCTCGGCAGTTTAGGTTTGTTATACCCAAAAATGGTTTAGGATGTCAAGTATCGATTTTCTACCATCTGCACTTAGCTCTGCTATTGGCTCATTAATAAGGACTCAAATAGACACCAGTCTAAAATACTTGCAAACCTTTTTCTTTCTCAAAACTTATTATATAAATTTAAAGTAGGTAAAAGAAGACTACTGAGATTGTCCTTCAGTCCTGAAAGGGCTCACAATTTCTGCTATCTGCAATTTTAGTTCAACAGAATTACATATGGTACAATTAAAGGCATGCAAGATTTATAAACATACACGACTTAACGTTGAATAGGGTTTAGGATCTACATACATAGTCTAAGTAATGCAATTCTTTAATAATTTTTCTATATTTTTTTTAGATGGTATCGATCCTGATCGGCGTGATCTTCTTCGGTCAGAATTTGGACCAGGACGGCGTGATGAACATCAACGGCGCCATCTTCATGTTCCTCACTAACATGACCTTCCAGAACATCTTCGCCGTTATCAACGTAAGGGATATTATCAGAAAAAAAGCATCCTTCATTTATAAAGGTCGCCGGAAGACGCTGGATGCAGGTCGCTTCCAACCGGTATATGTATGTGGAGATCTGAAGGGGAGGCCTATGTTCAGCAGTGGACGTCCTATAGCTGAGATGATGATGATGAGTATCCTTCCGAATTCAGGAAAACGGAACAGGGCTTCAACGTTGCACTGGTACCATGCCATGTGTAAACTTAGACCAGTGTCATTTAGCTGGTTTAAAAACAAAACTTTTTAAGGTCAAGTTGCAAAATATCTCCTGATTGCGAGCTATGAACTGTCATCCTGATTTTTACCTGAGGAAATCTTAACATTTATATTGTGGTATATCATCATCATCATCATCATCTCAGCCATAAGACGTCCACTGCTGAACATAGGCCTCCCCTTTAGATCTCCACATACACCGGTTGGAAGCGACCTGCATCCAGCGTCTTCCGGCGACCTTGTGGTATATGTTCTAGCAAAATTCAATGTCGGTCCGTTACTAACTTCCCAGCACACGTATGCGCAAGTCAATCAAGTTTGGCGTGAATCATAGAAGCTTTAAAATTAACACCTTTTTTACCTATATTCTTATTTAAACTTAGTTGCTCTATCTAGCAGATCTAACAACCTACAGTCATTGTTAAAATCTTACATAATTCACCAAATATATTTCCACTGAGTTGAGTCGTTGAGTCATACCTCCACCGGGTAGGGAGTGACTAAGCAGTTTCAGAACATATTACCTGCCTTAAATTAAGATTTAACTTTTTGTCATCACATTCTTAATCACTAATAACTATGTTTAAGGAAGGTATTAGAAAAAACTAGAATTCAAATAAGGAATCTATTTTTAGGATATATATTATATAACATTGCTGGTTGGGTAACGCAAGAAATCAATTACCTGTGTCAAGTCCAGGGCTGTCACCTGTCAGAGGCCCTGGGCACATTAGTATAATGGGCGGAAATATGACCACTGATTTTAAAAAGACGTTATGTGACGATGTTTTCCAGTTTTTACTTAAATTAAATTTAAATTTCAATAAAGCTAAATTTCTTGCGAAATTAAAAAGTTTCTTTAAAAGCCGATTTATTGTGATTGAATGAATCAAGTCTTTGCGTTATTAAAGAAACAACGGTTTTCTATTATACTTACTAATGTTTTAAATTTGGCGATATTAATTTATATTTTTTTATTAAGCACAATACATTTTTTGCTGGGGAGTTTGTTGAACCACTGCTTCTTCCCAGCGATAACACAGAAGTGGTGTAGGGTGGGCGTTTTGGGGTCTTTTATTTCGACGTTCGAAAAGTGATTTGACACCGTTGCGAACTCGGTGAGTAGCCTTATTATAGATTTTTCTTTTCCATAACTAAACTCAACTTCTTGTCCTCAGGTCTTCTGTTCAGAGCTACCAATATTCATACGAGAACACCATTCAGGGATGTATCGAGCCGATGTGTACTTCTTATCGAAGACGCTGGCTGAAGCACCGGTGTTCGCGACGATACCGCTCGTGTTCACGACCATAGCGTACTACATGATAGGCTTGAACCCTGAGCCCAAGAGGTTCTTCATAGCGTCAGGATTGGCAGCCTTGATTACTAATGTTGCTACGTCGTTTGGTAAGTTATGTTTTGTATTTTTTATATCACTAACGATGAAAAGGGGAGTTAAATATGGGGGATCATTGTTTTTGATGTTTTTTCCGTGCTTGCAAATTCGCGTCTGCATCTCTTTCTATAATTTCCTATTTAAGGTATGCATTTAAATCGAGCTTCAGAGCACCTATTTTCTAAATCGTATCTATTGTAAACGAACTCTTAAAAACATACTTCGAATTAACAACTCTAGCAATTCTATCACCAGTTCGCCTTTTCTTTCGGAATTATTTCTCTACTACATAAATGTATACTATACAAATTATATTATGTAGTGTTTTTGAGAACTCACATTTTTGCCTACATCATAAAAGTATCATCAAAACAAAAAAATATATAACTGGTGTGCGCAAGTATAGCCAAGTTTCAGAACTTCGGATCAAGTTCAAGTGGCTTTCAGTCAGACTTTGTCGGAATGCTCATATACTTCACTTGCTTTACATTAAATACGTTTCGCGTTCCCGTGGGCACTCCTTGCATCCGGAGAAAGTTAGTCTAAAGCCTACTTCGATAAATAGTCTATCTCACATTGAAAGATTTTTTTTTATTCAGTCCTAAGATTAGCGTGTTCAAGTAAACGAACAAACAAAAAACTTCTATTCCCTTATATAATACATCGTGGTCTTAAAAAAAAGTACCAGCTTTAGTACTAGGTTTAAACCGCCATCTCGAACAAAGTTGATGGCCTAAACCTAGTACTAAGCACGATATTTTTTAAAGCCACGTTTTATAATAAGTGGGCTGCAGTTTAATTCTATCCAATGGTAGTCTTTAAGATATTGCTTCAAGCGATCAGACCGTCTATTGTACTCATACATATTTCGTCTGTATTCTCCTATGTCATTTTCTCCTAATGATGAACCTATAAAGCATATTCTAATCAAAAAACCATTGTCGTTTTTTTACTCGTTAGCGTCATTAAATAGTTTTATATCTACTTACTTGTAGTAATAAAAATAAATGTTGGAAACGATACATTTCTCATTTAGCGACAAACAGCATAAATAAAAAACGCATATAAAGCACATTATAAAAAACCATATACCAATTAATGGAGACCGCGTTTCTTTAAGAATACATTATTTTGTATTAAAATGCAATATTGCGCCACATTCCTGAGCCATATTTGATGAATTAATTGATTTAGTAATTAGGTTAACGTCACAAGCCTTCATTAATTGTTATCATTTAGAAAATAACTCAAAGTGAAATTAACATGAGAAATGATAATAAAATCTCTGAATGAATTAAGGACCTATTTGGACCGGGGCTGCGAGTTTTTATAAGAGTTACCATGGCCCTGGCACACAAAGACCCCCAGAGGGAAAAAACTGGGTTTTAGCCAGTAAAAGTCTGGCAATCCTTCCACCTGCATCCACAGTGGGGGTAATTTGATGATCCCACTCAAAAAATGAAGGATCTATCGGACGATTTTATATAGAAACTAAAATATTAAGTCACCCCTCCGACTGTGATAGATTCTAATCAAGGCAAAGAAACCCTTTTTTCCCCTGGTATATTCTCTGTATATAACGAATGTGGTGTGATGGTGTACAGACGCCAGCATATCAACCTACCTCAATCTGACAAATTTCTTTAACAGATTTTCAACTTTATCACCATACCAGTAAGATAATATTCGATTGGTAAAATTGGTCATGTTCAGGTAGGTTGACCTACGGCATCTGTACATCATAGAGAATAATATTATCTATCTTTCTACCTATAATGAATAGAACCCAAAGAACTCGTTTATAAACTCTAAATCACATCAAAAAATAAACAGCATAATATTCAAATATCCCAAACATTTCTTAATTGAACATTTATTTCGATTACGTCACTCGTCACGCATCAACACAATCCCAAACTTCAAAAGATACCTCTATTGGTTTACCTCCCATAAAACTATTAAAACCCCCACACGGTCACAGTTTTTGTTTTAACTCAAAGAAACTGGTTTAACATTGCGTAAGAATTACAAAATGGAGTGGGAGACTCCAACAAGAATGTTGAGATATCAAACCTTTTTTTTACGACTAGTCCGCCATACTAGGTTAGTCATAAATTAACGGAATGTTACTACTAAGTTTGGTCTCCTGTTTTAAGTTAAATGTGATTTAAACTGATTCGAATGGATAGGCTTTTGTTTTTAAATTTAAATTATATTCTATTGTTTTAAATTCTCAGCGACAGTACACGATGCTGATTGAAATTAAATCTTATTTAGTTCTTCTCTTTTTCATGAATAACTTAATTGCAATTGTCTTAAATTGAGCGAAGTCGATAACAAACCTAAAATATCTTAGAAATAAATCATCATGTCTTATTGATAAAATAATAAACTATACGTCTTTAGTACGTTTGTAGTAGAAATACATTTATTTTTACCTAAATCCTTAATAATACCCATGTGTGGAATTCGCGTTCTTTTCTTTGCATCGTAAATACAATTTGGTACCTCTCGTGAGTGACTGTAGGTACAAAAAATACTCAAATTCGAGTTTGGATTTTGGCCAAATAATACTTCTAGGCGGCCTTGATCCCACTGCATTTAAACGTGCAATGTGCATACATTTTCACACACACATAAATATTTCTGAATGTTAGTCGTATGATGAAAATTTTTGATAATGTTGCAACAAACTTATTAACAAACTCAAGTGACTATTCCGATGCACACCTACATAAACACAATAGGTAAGTGGACCAATTTCCGTGCATCACATAAAATAATGGTACCACCTTAATTATGTCATGCTAAGACAGACCTTAGAGGTCTAATTCTATGCCTAGTTTAAGGTAAATGTGTAGTTTTATATGTGAAAGAAACAAATTAAAAGAAAAAAAAGCAAGAAAAGTGGACTTTATTTTCCTGTTACACATTTTCTTGATCAAAATAAGATGTAACGGATACCAATTTCTCTGGACCGCAGCATCTCACGTATCGTGCGATACGATACAGCCGCACACGGTTTAGCGGTTTTCCATATTCCATATTTTACGTAAACTACTTACTGTTAGGTTAAAACTTTCACTAGGTTTAAGACATTGACCCTTTTGCCATGGTTACAGTACCTACTGATATATGGTTTGAACACACAATCAGATTGTCAACAAGGTAACTTTAGACAAATCTATGCAGAACATTATGACGTAGATATAATTAATATCAAGATACTCTTTCGTTTCTTCTGTAAAAAATAAAAATGAATTAAGGGCCAGTTTCACCGGTTAGGGATAGCCACTGTCTACCAGATAAATGCAAAAATGGAACAGAACTTGTATGAAATTCTCTACCAGATCGGGAAATTATCCGTAACCGATGAAACTGGCCCCAAAACTTCAGATTCTTAAAGGTACACCTGAAAATTGCTACAGACTCGTAAACTTTTTGTAAACATAGACGAAGCCTGCTAACTTAATAAAGAGTACCTACGTTAAAACCCTTTTATTCGGTGATTGTGAGTGGTGTAATAAATTCCCTGATCTGATTTTTTAAAATATAAATTAATCCTATATGTTTTCTCCACCAGGCTACCTGATATCGTGTGCCAGCAATAGTGTGAGCATGGCAGCATCTGTTGGACCGCCCATCATCATCCCCTTCATGTTATTCGGAGGCTTCTTCCTCAACACTGGGTAAGCGCAAACATTTGAATGCTTATCAGATTTCTGTACTCGGGTCCCTTCTGAAACTTCATTCTCAACATTGGCACTTCGTGTGTGACTTCTAAATATTTTTTAGTCTATAAAGTTAAGAAACAAAGTTGTTACTACAAGTTATAGATAGAACAAGTTTTACACAGCAAACAGTTTATGTCAATTTTATTTTAATTCTTCACAACTTTTACAACATTCATGGCCTTGACAAACTACTATGGAATAATATTTGAACAAATACAATACAGTATTTATATGTTTTTATGTATTTATATGTATATATATATATGTATGTATTTCCCGCGAGTAATGTTCTTCCCGCGAATAATGTTCGGAGACCGAGAATGTCTCTATGTACCCTACATAAGAGAGAAAGAACAGAGAAAGAAAATTGGCGACCGTTTTTTTCTTTGGGATTCAGTACAGGACTATTTTTTTTTAATTTTAATTCAGTAAAGTTCATATCATGATCTTTTACTTAACGCGATGATGTTACGCGGAGATAACTCCTTAGAAATTTCTAATAGTTGCTTCTAAGTCTAAGGAACTTTTCGACCATCGGCCAGTTCCACCTTACTTTGACCTACAGTTATTTTACTGTGCCAATCCGTAGGTCCGTAGTAAAGTAGCCGCTACGATAATCGGTCTACGGATTCTTGTGTAATTGCTACGCGCAATGCACGCAGTTTGACGCGACTAGTTAATGTTGTTAAGCAAATTACTGGAAAAGCTTTGGAGGCTTTGAATGTGTACTTTCTTTTTCTTTCACCGCATTTAGGTATTGTTTCCCATTGTTTTCATCATTTTTTAAATGTAAACAGGCGTAGATTATTCTTTTGATTTTCTTTCTAAATATGAAATAATTTGCTTGTTAGCATTCGCTCTTAGCGATCCCTTGCATATTCAATAGTAGTAAAACCATCTATCATACAAAAGGTTAAACTTGAAGTATAGCTTTTTAAAATAGTACTCCACGTTCTTGAATGAATTAAGAGATTAATTTTTGAGAGATTAATTTCCGAACCGGTTCGGTTACTTTGCGATAAAAACTCAAAATTAACCGTCTAGTTGGAACCAGTAGAAACCGGATGAATAGAGATTTAGAATCATTTGTCATTCTGTTAAAATGAGAAAAAATACTGCTGACAATATAAAGAAAAATGATATGAATTTCATTATGCACATTTTGCTATGTTTTATTTGACGAACTTGTTTCTTATTACGTTGTAATTTGTAACTGGATTTATTCCCTACTCATAAATTGAAAGTCTACGCATACCTACAATATGTCACTTAAGACTGTAACTTGAACTTCAACCCCACCGGAATTATTTATCCTTAAATTGTTATTTCTTCCACCAGCTCCGTTCCTCCCTACCTAGGCTGGATATCGTACCTGTCCTGGTTCCACTACGGCAACGAAGCGCTGCTGGTCAACCAGTGGTCTGGAGTGGAGACCATTGCCTGCACCCGGGAGAACTTCACCTGCCCAGCCTCTGGACAGGTTGTGTTGGATACGCTCAGCTTCTCTGAGGTAAGTAAATATGAAAGATAAGATAACGACGCTTAAAGTGTGTTTGTAAGCATGGTTACAATAAGGCTATTTGTTATAAGTTATCTGACCAACATAGTTCTACCAGTCTGTTTGTGATGAACCCAAGAAAAACTGATCAGATTTTGATACCAATAGATAGAGTGAATCGGGCGCTTTTGGGACAGGCCGCTAGTTGATTATCAATTTCATATTCTTATATTAGATGTATATCAATCGTATGACAAAAAATTTCGCTATAGGGCCCAGCTATGGGACGATAAAAAGCTAATGACATTATCATCACAGCTGGGCACAATTTGGCAGCTTTAATCACCACTCTTGCTACACGAGGGTTGGTGATTTCAGACTTTATATTCAAGATGTTTTCCTTCACCTTTAATCAGTCATTGGTGTCCAAGATAGATATCAATGACTGATGAATATAGCTAAGTCTACATACGAACGTCTAATTTATTTATCAAAATTCATAACTATTAGACATGCTTGTCAGGAAACATAACTATTTTTATATTAGTATGAAATTTACAGACGTTTAAATAATAATATGACGTGCTAGCAGACATATGATTTGCATTGACAAAACGTATCAAATTTCATTTCATATTTTGCATTTTTTAATGCCAAGAATATCATTTTGTTTTACTAATCATGAATAGGAGCCTTCTATTATTATTGTACCCGTCCCAGAGTAACTTCTTCCAACACATGGATAAAAATAGCTTAAATGTTATCTATATATACCTATAATAAAATCGTAGAAAAGCCAAAACTGTACATTGAATATTGATGAGATGAGACGTGATCTACAATTGATAACGAAACCAAAAATATAGTTTTTAGATTTTTTTCTGTTTGTCTGTATGTATGTCCGGGATAATCTCAAAAAGTACTGCAGAGATTTGCTTCAAATTGGCATGAATATAGCTAAGAGGTCGGGTCAACATACAGTCATCTATACATCGTGACAAACTTTCTCATTCATAATATTAGTAGGATTTAAAAAAAATCGCCTTGAACAGAACATCTATATTATTTACAAAAATCGCTAAGTTTTACAAAAATCCATCCAGTAGTTTTTGGGTGAATGAGTAACAAAGATTCATTTACACATCTTTACAAACTTTCGCGTTTATAATATTGGTAGCAAACGTATGCAAACGAAGGATTTGATACTTACCTTTTCTATATAATTGGAGGCCTTTATCCTACTGTGGGTCAATAGAAATGTTGATGCTTATACAAATATATTCTAACTAATATCTGTGTTTACAGGATGACTTCACAATGGATGTGGTGAACATGATACTCCTCTTCGTCGGCTTCAGATTCCTGGCGTATCTTGCCCTTTTGTACCGCGCTCGCCGAGGCAAATAATTCTTTTACAATTACCGCGACACCTCTGCCATATGAAGGATGAAATATAAGTAAATAGTGTAATTATTAAGATTTAAGTGTAGATTGTGGATGGGAGATTCGATAAATAAAACAATTTTGTACCGTTTTTCGAACGTGTTTAATTTCATTTTTCTGTAATGTCCTTGATTTTGTACTAGTTCTGATTTATGGACAAAATAGTATGTAAAGTAAATAATATACTGAACGATGCGTCTTTTTCTGTTTTTTTTTCTTTATGTAATATACAACTTATTACTACAACTACGATGACCTACATGACCTAATTGAATAAAAAATTAAAGACGCGTGCAAATCAAGCTACATGAAGCTGTAAATTTGTAATACTTTTTCCTATCAACTTTGAACGATAGACTTCAACGATAAAGTTGAAAATCTATTGAAGAAATTTGACAGATCGTAGTAACTTGATGTGCTGGCTTTAGTACATAATTGACAGAATAAAAATAGTATAATTTTATTGACCAATACAAATATGTTTTAAAATTGGCCAATTTACAAAATAGAGCTCTTCTTAAAGTTAAGCTTAAGTAACATACTTACTTGTATGTATTGCTGCTTTCTTTTTCTATCCAAGGACAATGTAAATGCAATGTTTTGAGTATATTTTTGTAATATAAAGTAAACCTAGGTATGTATTGTTTATAAGCAATTTATTTCCCTCTTGTTAAACTAACCCTACCTCATGGAGTTACTTAGTTAGTTGTTTTTTTTATGAGATTAAACCAATTATTCTGGCAATAAAACGAATGCTTACCTTCAACAGTTATACAATAGTATTATCGGGCAAATATTTAATAAAATATGTCACTTACTTAATAATACGATGAGAACCAGGCCATTTTATTGATATTTCGAGAAAATCTTTATCTTGAATTCCTAGGATAATGTCTTTTGTTGTTTGTAACGCAGTTTATAAATTTTATATGAAAGTGTATTAGAAAATAAAGCATATTAAATTATACATTTCGACTTTCATTTGTGTAATTTCCTTATTCTAGAATAATTTTTCAGTTCTATTATTTTGATTCCACAGTTTACAAAAAGAATTATTCAACCAAAAACGCTAATAGAAACTACAAAATGTATGGAGTGCGCACAGCCAATGTGTGGAATTCTCTGCCGTCTCTGCCGGCATCTGTATTTCCGGGTACTTACAACCCAAGACTCTCTAAGGCAAAAGTGAATAGGCTTCTTCTGGGTGAGCTCGTACCACCGTAGATTCATTCCATCCTGCCCTCCGACCTGGCTTGGGATCTAGAGCGAACCCATTATAAATAAAAAAAATACATTTCGACTCACTTTATGATCACATTATTTATCGATTTCAAATGTCGTTTCCATACTTTTTTGTCGTTTCTACTAGCGTTTACGATTGTAGAAAGACATCTTGGTTAAACCCCCAGTCTTAATACATCACATGACTTAACTATAATGGGACCTACTGATACACTACAGGAGGAGCACAAGCGAATAGCCCGTTCCAAGGTTGTCATGTAGACACATTGATATCATACCATTGATATCATAAGTAGTCGAAAGGAAGTGTTGAGTTGTACTCAATTTAATACATCAATTTGGGTGTGATTTTTATAAAAAGTTTATCACGGAACTCTTAATTTAATAGGCCTTACTAAAATAAAAAAAACACAATAGCCACCTTATTAAAAACATGGTTTTAAAAAGTACCGGCTTCAGTGTCAGTTTAGACCACTAACTTTATTCCAGAAGATTGTTTAAAGCTAGCACTGAAGATGGTACTTTTTTTAAAGAACGCCCTTTATAATAAGTAATAAAAAATATTCAATTTCTTCCTCGTATTTTCTAAATTTGATTTTGGCGACGCGTCGGCGCATCGTTTTGCTTCCTTCTTATACACGCCACCTTTCAGCTAAATACTTCCTCTTTGATCCACAATGTAACACGTGTCTCCATCCAGATCTAGCGGAAAATTTCAAATCAGTCACGTGACTCACGTGTCCCAACTGAAGACGAGGAAGTGGCGCAACAATCTTCTCACCATACACAGACCATATAGCTGTCAATCTTGTTTAAAGGACAGGATGTTTCTATAGGGCAGTCAATAATCTCTTAATACACCTCTTGGCACGGTACATAAGCGTGCCTAAAGAATCTTCTTTGGTGTACGCGTACCTACCGTATTTTATATATTTGACTATAGGTTTCCAACCTACTAGACAATAAGAAAAAAATAAATAATTTAAGCAGTTTTTCATGGAAATAAAGATGTAAAAGTTTACTTGGCCCCGTTAGCACCTTTAAAATAGCTGGAAGCACCAGACCTGTTAAAAATTCAGATAAAATCGGTTCGGAAAATTGTCTCCGCATCGCTTTTCTTGCCTTTCAAAGTAAAAACTGATTTAGATAGTTTTCTTAGTTAGATGATGATGAAGATCATAAGAAGGAACATACGAAGAGATACATGGTAATGAAAGCTCTAGAGCTAATAAACTGAAGATCAATAGCTATAGAGTAACAAAAAAAATTAAAGCTTTTGCTTCGAACAAAAAAATGTGATGAAAAAAAGTTTTGTAACGGAGTACTCCGTGACAGTTCGCCCACATCGATCACTTTTTTTAAACTTCCTCAGAAATTCCGGTTTGGGGATTAAAATTCGACATACTACATAATAAAATACAGATTCGAGTAGGTGAATGTGCTGGCGTCTGCTGGCGTCGGTACCTTAAAAAGTAAACTGTCAGCCAAAGATTGGGGCAACTATCGACCGAAAGCTTAGTCTGCAGTGCAGTGTGCAGGGCTCTATGTAGATTTTGTCTGAGTAGTATCAAAATATTAAAATAAATAAGTACTTTTGAGCGCATGACATGGATAAAACCTGCATATAATTACGATCATCACGCAATATCAAATAATGTAAATTAAGTGCCATTCAATAAAAATAATACAAACAGAATATACTGTGCTCAATTATCTTAATCACAGATATGACTTTGATCGCTAATCAGGCGTACAGGTCACAGTCCACCATTCTCGCATTTCTTGAAGAAATAAAGGTTCCTTGTTTTCTATTTCTGGCGAAATCTGCTTCAATGGGTACATTGTTCTACTGATGTCGTTATCTTTTTAACTGATTGTGTTTTGTTTTTATTTGTCACAATGAAGATTCTTAGCATGGACTTGTTTTTTTAATAAAAAATAACAAAGAGTTAAAAGTGTCAATTAATTATCCTAATATCGGTTGGTCACGTGCATAATTTTTATTTTGTTTAAAATTCTTAAGTTTCACGGTTTTATAATACAACAGCGTTTTTATTGCAGGTAGGTACAGGTTTAATATATTCTTGTATATAGGTACCTACATATATACGCTGCAGTTAATTTATTTGTTTGCTTGGTAGTATCTTAACTACTAGACAGATTTGAATAATTATAATAATTGGTATCAAAATTCAGTGAAGTGGGCTCTCTTGACCATTTATTGATGGCGTCCAGCCCGATTGTCGGCTACGGCGGCCGTTCTCTCTATAGCTCTATAGCTACGCAGACACAGGTGCATTCTATATTCCCTAACTCTCATAGTCCGATGGGACGGCAACCCGACTCCGATGCACCATTTATTGACAAAACCTATGGGCACCTATTTATCCCAAGTGAAGTGAAGTAGAAATATTTAAGTGAATCGTTATTTATAATAACTATGTAGTTATAAAAAGTAAGTATGATAGTATGATAATATAGAATCAAGCTTTCATACAACTGATATATGAACTGCCGGGTGTGAACAACTAGGCAATTAAGGACTCACCACATGGGCACGCGCAATGCGACCGCAAAATCCGCCTTCTGTCGCCCCTGCGCTAATATGGACAAATAGCCGTACGTGGAGAGCTTTACAGCTTGGTCAAAAGCCTGGACTTGATTCTATGTGTGTAAGTTTCAATATATAACCTTATAATTAGGTAACTATTCGTTTGAAATATTATCTACAAATAGAACGGATTCTGCCACCAAAGATTCCTAACGTGCGTGTCTCACCCTATTACACGCTCATCTTTTTACACATAAAGACATGAAGCAGGCATGGAAGACAAAGACTGGCAATTATTGTTTTATATCAAATCTTTAAAAAACTCTTGTCCTTTGATTATTGTAAACAAATAAAGGTAACTGAAGCCACAATATCATATCTAACTAAATACACGGATCTAATAAAAACCTCAAACTATGTTGTACGGATATCCGTCTAATAGCCCCACGGAATTGGATAGAATTCGGCTGTTCCATATTCGGAAGCACCGCGAGACCGTCATTGTGCCACGTGCGTCACAGCCTAAAAAAGTTGCAGCTGAATAATTAATTACCCTATACATACTTGGGTTATTATCTAGAAAATGATCATAATGTCTGCTTATTATTTAATTACGTTGTTTTTTATTCTGTGGTGAAATTATCATCATTATTTTCTGCCTTTTATTATTGTGTCCACTGCAGGGCACAGCTTTCGGCATTTCTTCTGCGTATGAGCGAAAGTTGAGTATAAAACTTTTTATTTAGTTAATCGTAGAGCTCATTTCATCTAAGGCATCCTGAATGTTCTTGAATAAATGTGTTCAAATAAATGTATGATTTATAATGTAAATGGGGTAAGTATAGATTGTGTGAAAGACGATATAAGACCGGCAAGAATGTTACTTGTGAGATGACATTAGAAAGAACTTTGGAAGAAAATGTCATGTTGCCATAGCATTAGCATAGTTCACAAAAAATAGAGTATAGTCCTACTTACATACATATATGGATCTGAACTATACCCCTTTCTTTCCATACAAACCAATTCCAATAATCATAACAAGTCAGTTATGTAAATGGATAATAGGTTTTTTTTTTTCAGAATTATATGTATTTGCTAGTCTACTACTTACTAATAATAATGGTTATATGTATTTATATCGCGACACTAATAATATCATGTACGACGATGTTAAAATGTCAGTGCGGCGCCGCCATTCTTGGATTCGTCATCGAATGGCCATTGCTCCTGCCATTAATCTTGAAATTGGTTATGAAATACTTGTATCCACGTGCTAGCTTCAGATCTTTGGCGCCTAATTGAAGGTCAATCTCGCTCAGTGTGGTCGGAACTACGGGTCGAGGTCATTTTCTGAAACCTGTCATCGTAAAATTGACGATCGGTATAATAACCATCACGTAATACGACGGTGTAATAATTATGAATTCATTTGGTAATTATTACTTCAGGTTATCAATTCATTAATTGTGTTGGGGTTGCGGGTTTTTCGCAGGAGTCTAACCGGATTTAGCTAAGTACCAGTGTTTTACAAGGAGCGACTGCCTATCTGACCTCCTCAACCCAGTTACCCGGGCAACCCAATTGATTAGTCTGGCGTGAGAAGCCAGTAGCTTCTGACTACACGTAACGACTGCCAAGGATGTTCAATGACAGATTGGTGTCCAAGATATACTTAGAAAGTACATACAAACTTAGAAAAGTTGCATCTGTACTTGGCTGACCTGGAATCGAACCCACGCCCTCACACTTGAGAGGTGGGCTCTTTAACCACTAGGCCATCACCACGACATGATATAATTATTTATAGGCAAAAAAATATGAGTATGTATGAATTACTATTGGAAGTCTAACGAATACAAGTGAAAATTCATTGGCAAAAGATTCTTATCTTCCAATTATTTATTCTTACATCAAATCTTATCTTTATAGTCGTAGTTGTAGATCTTTATCGCAGATATGAATAGTTTAATGCGTAAAGATTTCATTAATAAGTTTATATCTACCTCTAAATTTATTCTTCAATACATAATTATTGGAGATTTATTGCGTTACAAGTGTTACAGTAGCGATATTAGGGAAGATAATGTTACTGGTAGCTGATTTTTTGTAATTTTATACAAAAAAATACGTTTACTCTGCTGTATGATCTTCTTTTTAAAAATCATGTCTACCTAGATAATATCAAAGATAAATTCACTGCGCGGTACTAACCTATACCTAAATGAGAAACTATTCTTGCTTACAGACAACAACTTTTGAAGTTTATTCTACGCAACTTTTTTTCGTGATAAATCATCAGATGACACCTCTCGCTGTGGGTGCAGCTGGAGGGAGTGTTAGGCTCTTACAAACTATGTTCCTTCTGGAGGTCCCTGTGTACCTAGGGTGCAGTAACTCTTGCGAAACACCCGCAGACCCGGCAGCTGCCAAAAACCTATCAACTGTTTCTTTTCATACAAACCAGGAATAAGTGTTTTCACTCATCGCACATTTGGGTGTTAGTATACCGCTGTTTTTACCCTGCGGTCGTGCGCGGTGACCCGGCCATGGGGCGGTGTCGCATATCCCAGATACGTTACATGAAAACCGAAGCCATTCAAACTAGCCGTCACATCATTTTCCTTTCGACCAATCAGCGGTCTTTATGCGGAACTGTGGTATATGTTAGGTTAATGTTAAAGAAAGTTCACAGGCAAGGTCTATCCAATTTGCGTTGGATTAATGAGTTGAACGGACTGCGTGTTTGTAATGTGATGACGTATCAGATTAGTATATCTATGGCTCTATTTACATATTTAAGTAATCTATAGTCTTTCTTATACATACTTTACATTGTATGTACATATATCAATATTAAAGTTAGTACAGTAAAATTTTAGTTCTAAAACATTACGCAGTCTTTTTTAAATAATGTTGAAAAAGACATTACAAATAATATACAAAAATCGTATGATCCGGACTCTGAAGCTCGCTCTATAGTAATTGGAACGTTAATTAATTGAGTTTTGAATACTGATTCATATTTTTTAGGTATACAACGTAGGTATTTCAGGTTCTGAAACAGCTTAAGCGTAATCTTATAAAAGAGCTTTTGGAAATGAATATGAAAATTACAATATGTATCTAAGAAACTTATTCGGTACATTTTTATTTAAAAATAATGTTAATTAGGATATGATTTCATTATGGTATATCTGTCCATACGTTGCTTGAATTTACAACCCCAAATATTTTGGTTAAGAATGAGTGAGATTTTTATGTGATTAAAAATTGCGCTATTCTGTTCAATTTACATTGAAATTTGATAGAGATATTATTACCTTGTTAATAAATTAATAAATTCACAGTAAATAAAAATAAGTAAGAGTCATAGTTACGATGTACTTCAAGTTTTACAACTGTTGTATTCAGACGTTTAGCAAATAACACGTGGTCGTACTACTCAACGTAAGTCCTATTCAAAGTCGTAACCGAGAACATGAACAAACGTTGTGTGTTTATGAATTACCTAGTCAGATCCCTCATCTACGTGGAGTTTGTTACAAAATACAAACATACATAATGGTGTCCGCAATTTTGTCTGTGGAAACTTTTTCTTATCACGATATACTTACGAGTAACAGGATTGTCTTATTTTCTTACGAAAGACTCTGATATTATTAAGGTTAATTAGCTTTGTTTTCGTTAAAATATTGTTCTAAGTAACTTCTTATATAAAAAATAAGTATGGTTCATTGTATCACACATAAGAGTTGCCTACCCAAGCAACACATTAGAAGCCTACTTATCCCATCGGCGTATTTTACTTTTGTTACCAATAAAATGCCTACATCCCGCTCTAAGCCACGTCTGTCCCTTTCTAACACAAGTCGTAATGTCAAAGCAACGGCGCAGCAATCGTGGCCAGACGCGCGATGTTGGGCCGCCAAAACTTCTTAGCAATTGGTAAAATGAACGCGACTATACCGCCGAGCACGCTCCAAATACAAATTTAATTACACTTAAATTTCGAATATATTTTTTTTAATTATTAGTAAAATAATATTGTGCAATAGAAATGAGTGTCAGCCAAAAGGTAAATGGAGAACGATTGAGTTTCACAACAGAAACACCTACTGAAGAGACCTATGTAAGAATGTGTTATCATAACACTTTTTTTAGATATATTTTTGTCTATAAAGTGAAGTGCATTGTTAGTGCTAGTTACTGTGAATCAATAATACGGTATTTGAATAAACATTTTGTTAAAATTACATTATTATTCAACATGTGTTAATCGCGAGTTTTCGAGTGCCGCCAAATTTATTCAGCTCTAAAAATATTACGTTTAATTAACTGAATTTCTAATTTAATTTTCTTTCACATAATTAAAATGTATTTATGTACGTTAATTTTTTTTAAAAGTCATCCTACGTAACAAAAGTTTCGCCTTCGTCATATAACTGGAAAACATACATACTTAGAATATTTTAATAGAACCTGTATGCAAATCTATACGTTTTTGTAACGATGGCGAGGCTCTAACAGTCCCTTATGTCGTATTAAATAAGACTGCTTTTGTATGTCCACTTCACCTTGATTCCTAATGATGATGACAGTGAATATTTTTTTAAAAGAATTCCTATAATGTGAATAAAAATCTCTTTGGAATTGGTTCATCAAAGTCAATTGAATAGTTGAAAGTTAACATAACATTGTAACGTTATTTAGGTTAGAAAAAAGCTTTAGCTATAGAGCGTGTATTTTTCTTTTTTTTTTGTTACCTTCGCAATATTCTAGTAAACATTTACATTTAGTTAAGAATTTTTCTTTTTTTATCATACATTTTATTTGATTACGTTTATGTGAATGTCACCTAAAGAATAAAAGCTTTTTTATCGATATCGATAAAAAATAAAGATGATATAAAGTGATTTTTTGTTGTATCAAAAGGAGACTCGATACTTCTTTGTTTGATACTATTGGCATTCCAAATGAAAATATAGTTCTTCCTTTTTATAATTTCATTATCACAAAATTAATTCATTAATTAATATTATGCAATTTTCCTAACATTTGAAAATTTTACATTTTGTTACTTTAATAATACAAACATACTATAAAATCGTAAATAGCATTATTACAGTTTTTATTTTTTATTTATATTTTATTAAATTATAAAAAAATATTGGCTACATAATTATATGTACAGTAATAATATAGGTACCTATTACACCACTATTTATAAGTAAAAAACTTTATTTTATTTTGACCCCATAGGAAATGATTCCACATAATTCCAAGGACAAGGACCCCAGGTCGAAGTTTGACCTTTTGTATCCTGAAATCGAGGAGGTGCTTGGTCCGAGCCCCACATTCCGACCATGCACTCTCGTATGGCGTGACGTCACAGTGCATACCAAGCTAAAAGATGGCAAATTGAAGAGACTCGTCAACAATGGTAAGACTATTTTCTTCATTAATTAATATTATGTAATAAAGCTGTCCCTAGCGGTTTCACCCGCATCTTTGGTTACTGCTCCGCTCCCGTGTCTTAGCGTGATGGTATATAGCCTATAGCCTTCCTCGATAAATGGGCTATTTAACACTGAAAGAATTTTTCAAATCGAACCTGTAGTTCCTGAGATTAGCGCGTTCAAACAAACAAACTCTTCAGCTTTATAATATTAGTATAGATTCTCATAAAATTTGACTAATATTATAAACGCGACTTGTGACTATTGATGGATGATTATTACCCTTTTATGCTAAAACTACTTGATAGATCTTTATGTAACTTCGCAGATATATATATAGCTTATATATCACAGTAACATATATGCTTCTTTTTACCATGTGCGGGACGCGGGTAAAACCGCGGGTGGAAGCGAGTTTAAATTAGTGATTGATAATTTTTATAGCACAGGTATATAACTTATGAATATTTTTTAAATATTCGTTAAAATTATTTGCAAAATAAATATCATTTATCATTCATTTATCAAAAAGAAAATATACCCTACCTCTAAATTATAATGTTCTAAATTGAGAGTTCAAAAGTAAAGTGCAATAAATTAATGTTTCTCATTGCCCAGTAATTGCAATGCGACTATAACTACCTATATTATTATTTTAAAAAGTAATTCTGGCATTCCAACCTTCTAAATAGATTGTTTATTTAATATTATTTTTTTAGTAGATTAAAAATAAAAAGATAGGATTCGTTTAATTTCATTGAACAATGTCATTTGTGGCGCCCGTTCTTGCAAAAAAAAAGAGAAGCAGCACTTTTTTTCTCGTTTAATATCAACTCCATTACCATTTTTTTATTCGGTGCGAAGACAATCATTAAATAAAAATAATAAATACTAAAGATATTACTTAATTCACTTTAAATTTTTCTTTATCTATTTTTTTCGTATCGAATCTAGTTCAAACTAGAATGATCCAGATCACTAGAGAAAAACTTAATGCGGTTTAGTAAATAATGATCGACACTAATAGTTTTATTACGTACTAATTGAATTTAAACTTTCATGGTCATTAGCATTTGAATTAATTATTTCGAGATGGCTACCATGTACAGACGCCAGCACATCCAGCTACCCTAAACTGTCTTTTTTTCCTGGCGACTTTGAACCACATAGTGAAACATACTGAAATTTGACAGATTATAGTAGCTTGATGTGCTATCGTCTGTACCTTTTATTGCGTTCGCGATATTTCTGATCACGGCGCTTGCAACAGTGCCGAAATATCGGAGACTCAATAAAAAGGTACACACGGTAGCAATCTCGAAATAAGTCATTGAAAAAGTGCTAATTGAATACAACACTTTTGTGTGGCTTCTTATTAAGTACCTAATTGAGCTGTTGCTAGGGCCTAAATTGCCTGTGAGTTATCAATTTATCATGGCCTCTAGTCGCAATGTGTATTAGTCCTTATAAACTAATAATAATTGGTATAAAAATAAGGGCCTATGATTCAAGTCAAGGGTACGTTAATCTGCTGATGAGTTTTTTTGCTAAATACCTATATTCCTAAATAGAAAGGAGAAATTAAAAAATGCATTCAAGAGATCGTGCCTAAAAGTCTGGCCGTTTTGCCACGGACGTCAATGCTAATTCTGTGGCCAAAGTATTGTGACCAGCCCTTCAGTCACGCTCACATGTGGACTCCACTAAGCCTTTGCTTATATCTTTGAACAGTTTATGGGCACTTGGGTCCCATGGTCTCGATGTTCATCTGCTGATTAACATAAACATTATTGAATTGAAAAATATCGATTGGTTTCTACTTATTAATCTAAGCCTGACTTTTTATATTTATACATTTATATATTATGCTTATGTAGGTTAGGTAAAGTGAATAATAGTCTCTGCCCCATATAAAAAAAGAAAACTGGTTCCACTTATGCAATAATTTGTGTGATTATTAAGTTTTTTTATAAGTACCTATACCGTTTGAATGACTGTAAGTATTTTTACTTGTTCCTAAAAGTCATTAATAGTGCAGATATAAATTTTATGAGTTATAATTTACATAAGAACCTAGGTTTTAATAATAAGCTTTTTTGTAAAGACCTAGGTGCCACTTTTTTTTTAATCTATCAGAATATTTCCAAGAAAAGCTTTTATGTCGATAAAATCCTTTATAGAATATTTATCAATTCCTACTTTAACAACGTTGATGAATGTCGGCAATCTATCTTATATGGTACCGGTGAGCACGTGGATACCGCTAGAGCTCAGTCAGTCATACCGGTTGTGATCAACTTTTGTAATTTGTAACTAACTACATATGTGACAATCTGTACTTAGTGCAGCACGATTTAATGACCGACTCCCTAAGATTAAGGTTTTTTAATCCCTACAAAAAAGGTACTTTTTTGTAATGTCGGGAATAAAAAATACCTACATTATCGACTGATAATGTGCGTGCTTTTTAATTAAAAAAAAAGTATTTATTATTTTATTTTAAGTAGTTAGATAGGTGATAAATTTATTGGCTATTGCATAATTGTTCAAAAAATGTATACTACGAAAATAACGAAATTTACACTATGCAGTTTTTTTTTAATAATAATAATATTGACTCGTCTAAAAGGTGGGAAATTATTTCCTATGTTACGTATTTGTCACCCTTGACCAAAAAAAAATACAACTCAAACCTTCTTACGAGGATTAAGTTGCACGAAGTTTTACATTCGTGAGAAATAGACGCTATAATATGATACGGGTGTATTTAATTGTTCGTGCTGAGATATTTAACTGTAAATACCATAGTAGATACGTAATATTCATTATGGATATGTCTTTGTAAACTTCTGTGCAATATAGTCTCACGGACCTATCTCATTACATGATCAATGGTGCCGATTTTGACATTGACATCTCAATATTTTAATAGTTTTAACCATTGGACCATAACTGACAAACACTTGATCTTAATAGACTATTTATCGGTAGATTTGGTTAATCTAAAAGTTTAAATCTTAGTATAGGTACCTCTCTAGTCCACGCGTGCGGATAAAAAGTAACAAATGGGCTATGTTAAACTGTTTTCTTGTTCAAATCGTTCCAGTAGTTTCTGATATTGGCACGTTTAAGCAAACAATCAAGCAAAAACTTCAGCTTTATAAGATTTAGTATAGATTAGATCGGTTTATTTTAAAATATCGGGAAGTAATATTACATAGTTTAACATAATTTTTGACTAAAACTGCTTTTTTATCTAGAACCATTTAAGTAATGGATTTTATGAATATATTATTCGAGTTTTTGTTTTTAGAACACACAAAATAATTATGAATTTAAAAGTAAAAATTGCATTTTCTTCGCTTGTCTGCGTATAATTATTTATGACTAGCGACCCGCCCCGGCTTCGCACGGGTGCAAATGCAGGCAAATAATGTAATTATTTACGACATTATATTAGAAACCTCAAAAATAACAATACTTCTCCACTATTTAATGGATGTTATTATACATATAAACCTTCCTCTTGAATCACTCTTTCTAATAAAAAAAAACCGCATCAAAATCCGCTTCGTAGTTTCAAAGATTTAAGCATACAAAGGGACATAGGGACAGAGAAAGCGACTTTGTTTTATACTATGTAGTGATGAGCTAAGTTCAAAATTAAAAGGTTTCCTGTAAGAGATCAATTTTAGCGAGACCGCCTATTGTGTCACTGTTACCTTTTCTTTTAATATTTAGTTTTTCTATGTTATTTAAATTGTTGTACAGAATACAGAATATTATCTATCAATCTATCTGTCTACATTAAATTAGTAATTAATTATTTAACAATATTTCAAATTTCGCATAAATTTGCTATTAACTTTTACGTGTGTCACATAACTTGATATGTATCATATAATTTGCATACTGTAACATTGTTATGCTTTCAACGATAGATACATATGCTTTAGACAAATAGGTAACTATAGAAGTTAATATGATTTAAGTGTATAATTTATAAGTTATTTATTTGTTTTAGTGAGTGGGATCGCAAAACCAGGCACGATGACTGCGTTGATGGGACCTAGGTAAGTCTAGTACCTAAATAGTTAGCTGACTAGGTCAAAAATAAAATCCATTACCGTAGTAATTTGGTAAAGCAGCTTGATATAATGACATTATATTCATTTAACATTCATTTATCATTTTTAAAAGGAAAAGTGTTGATTTTTTTTATTGACATTATGAGCAAAATGACTATCTATGTGACTTGATGTGAGAAATCTGTGACGTCACAGTTCTAATTTTCATACGAATTGCATAGAGAGTAATAGTTTTTCAAGGTAAATGTAGATCAGCATTGTTTTATTTTGAAAGAAAAAGGTCAAATGTGAGTTTTTTTTTGCTTCGAGATATTGCTCCTTGCCAAAGCTTATGATGACTCTCTGACAGCGGGTAGTAAGTTGAGAAGCTTAAAGTAAAGACGCAAGCACATCAACCTACCTCAATCTGACAAATTTATTTAATAGATTTTCAATCTCATCACAATGTTGGAAGGTTCTTACCTTCAACGAAACATCAAGGTCAGAAGTTTTCGATTCGAGTTCGAGAAGTGAATGTGTATTCGATTGGTAAAATTTGACAGATTTGGGTAAGTTGACCTGCTGGCGTCTGTAACTACTTATCTATGGGAAATGTTACATTATTAGACCCTTATCATTTGAATTCGTACCTGGGTTTGATTTTTAAACAGTTTCTAAAGACTGCAGAATTCAGTATAAGTAGGTATATAATAATATATTTTTTATCTTTATACGATTCTTAGAAATATGTATTTTGGTATATGTGCAGATAAACAGACAGACGGGCATACAAGTGATGTTAATAATCATTCTTTTAATATCTTCGATTAATAATTCAAATCATTAAAAAGCAGTTATTGGTTAAACCAATTATTAATATATCAATTAGATAGTAATTAAGTAATTAATTAACTAATATATTATTCACTTCCAATTAATAAAATACTTTAAATAGGTAATCTGTGGTATTTAAGTTTGATAAGTTGATATGCATCTAAAACAATTATTACGAAGTTCAATGCTATGACGATGTTTCTTATTAAAATACAGGTTTTAAATAACCTTACTAAAAAAATATCTAAATTAATGTCCTTAATATTAATTATTTTTAGTTTAAGGCCGCACCGACCTACCTCAAGATGCAAATAAAAAGAATTTTAAATTTTACTATTCGTCGAATAAACATCGCCGTTAAACCTGCATTCCAAAGTATTTTAAGAGACAAAGTTTTGCATAATACTATGTCCAAACTAATAAACACGTATTTTGTCAGCCTGTATAATATCGGTTAATCTTGAGAAAAAAAAACATTTCGACACTAGATTACCTACTTAATTGAATAATATTGATAGCTACCAACACTTTATAAAAAAATATGCCTATAGACAGATACACCTACTCGTATGTATTTTAAATACCTAGAGAAAATTAGTAAAAAATCTGCGGTTCATATGATACTCGCTTCTCCACGCTAAACTACTCCGCGCACCTGAATAAAATAACGTTTAGCCTTCCTTGATAAATGGGCTAGATAATACTGAAAGATTTTTTTTAATCGAACCGTTAGTTGTAAGAAAAGTGCGTTTAAGCAAAAAAAAAAACGAACTCTCCGCTTTTATAATGTTAATATTTGTATGTAGATATAAACAAGAAACTTATTTTAGTTGGAGTATCTGTAGGTATAATGCAAATATTCTTTCTAGTCTTTTAGAAGCATTAAAAGCTTTGTAATGTGATCAAATGGCAGCAACGCACTCAATGACACACGTCGTATTTGAACTATAGACACAACGATCGTTTTTTATTTTTCTTGCGGCCGACGCCGACGATTCGGACTATTTCTAAAACCTAGCATACCATTTTCAAAAATCGAAATCAATAAAGAATACAATGCAATAGAGAATTTATTAGACAAATAACGTTATAGAACAGCTTTTGTATATTTTAGTTTTTTTTTTTATTTAGTGTGAGTCACCTTGGTATTTGCATGTTTTATTGATAAACAAATTAGGTACATATTTTATATCCGTTTTATCTCGACAGATCTTGCATTTAAATACATTTACTTGCCTTGAGAAAATGCAGCTTCTCTAAATTACACTCCCGGAGAAAATTCGCTGCAGCATTGAGCGCTAGATTTAAAGATTTCTCATATAAAAAAAAAATCTATATCTAAAATATCTACATCTAAAGGATATTTGACATGACCTTGTTAATTTATTATTATTTAAAATGATATAATTAGAGTAGGTACATACAACTTAGAAAACTTGCATTGGTGCCTACTTGCCTGACGTGGAATCGCGTGCTTTAACTACTAGGCCACCGTGATGCATATACAATACATACATAATTGTAATAATTCATTAAAGCGTTGAATAATTTACTCCTTATAATTTAGTCATCGGTACAAATCAGTTAGAAAGTTGTGATTTACCTACCTACCTAAGTAGGCACGTTTCTAAGGTATTTCTAATCTACGTCTAAGACAATAAAGAGCGTGTATGTTTGTACATGGATACTGCTGCATGGAAAAGTACAGAGGCCTTCTTTATTTTTAGTACAAGTAAACAAATTTTATTAATTACATAATGTTTATTGCACGTGAATTGCTGTCTGTATTTTGTCATATTCTTTATTTATTTTAAAAGAACTAAACAATGAAGAATATTTACAACTTACATTCGAAGTTTTTTTTACTTATTACTATAGATTTTTTACTTATATATAGATAGATATTTATGATACACATTAATACATACAAAAAAAAACTAAAAAGCATTGTAAATGGCATGAACGTCCGAAGTGGCTGGCAGCATTGCCACGTTGAATGGCAAAGCTTATTCTTTGACCAAAATAATAGCCAGTCTTTGGGTCACTGGTCGTATTTTAATGTCTTATGGAGTAAACTAAAATTGGTTTATCTTGTCATACTTGTTAAACTTAGGCTGCAAGGTTATGAAAAAGACTTTTATTTTAACGCAGCTGTCGCAGGATTTTTTGTTCCTGCATTAGGTAATGTCGCTGCTAACCCATTTTGCATTTTTTTATGCAATTAATTTTGTTGCAGTGGAGCCGGCAAAACTACACTTATGACTGCATTGGCCCATCGAAATCCGGGTGAGCTAATTTCTTCTTCTTTGGTATTATTTTCTATTTAATTGTGGACAAAATACTTTATTTTAAAAACTCAAATGTAAAACCTATTCTACGCAGGTATTTCAATACGTGCGTCACTAAAAAAACATTTGCAAAAGTATTTTTAAAGTTACAAATTACATTATTATCGTGTGTTTTTTTATAAATATAAATTTAATTAAAATATAAATAGACTAGACCAAGAAAAATGCCTTTGAGGTTATGACATTATTTTTTATGCATTAATATCTAGAATGCATTCCTCGGGGTATTTAATTATGTATGTGGTTGTTTTTAATTACCTATCTCAATAAAAAAATACAATTAAAAACAGATTTCTCCAATAAAATTCTTTAAGGTCGTGATCGAAATAGTTCATTAAAAACTAATTTTGTTTATTTTTTATGTATTTTATACCACAAATATGCATTAGATAGGTCGGGGTCTTTCGTCATTTGTGCATAGATAGTCTAAAAGATATCTAAAAAAAGAATTTTTATAATTATGTACCTATTAATTACCGCAATCAAATATATGAGGCCATGACGTAAATAATGAATTCTTTTTTTATGAAGCTTGATGCATCCATTAATTGAGCTTGACACTCTTATTATTGCAACATTAGGATGCATTTATTTATTTTCTTTAAATTAATGTTATTATAATTAAGACTAATTGCTGTACCGTAGGCGTTTCCTTATTGAATTTTACAAGGAAAGCAAGTTTAAAGTAGGATAGCTTCTAAAAGCTTTATTAAAATACATGAAAGTGTAAATAAGTGATTGATTTTTTAATAAATTATATTAGAGATGCAGAAGATTAAAGTAAATTTATAATAATCCACTTTGAGCAAGGCTTTGCTTCGTATGAGAAGACGCCTGTGCCGCCGTGGGGCAATAATAAGGCTGATGATGATAATAGTTTTTCTAATTTAATTTTGAATTATAATCAATAGTTTAATACATGACAATTAAAAATAATATACTTTTTGTAGGTTTTACTTAAACTGCTTTATAATATGTTTTTAAATAATATTTTGTTGTCTTAGTAGGTATTTTTTTTTTAATTTTAGCAATCATTAACTACTTCATGCATATTCAATTTCTTACAGAATTGTTACACAAGTCTAGACTATTTTTTTGAACTTGATATAATAAAATAACTAGGTAGTAATTTTTCAATAAAAAGTTAATTTTAAATGCATTTTTATTTTATGGTTTTGAAATAATTTATTTAAATAAGATAGAGCTGAATTCCAACAATTATTACTAGCATCAATACAAAAAATAAATAAGAGTCATATTTCATTATTATTTTCCCAAGTGATAAGAATGACGTCATCTTATTTATTTCGCTTTCACGCAAGCAGATTCTTCGGTAGGTTTTTATGGCCACGCTCGTTTTGTATTGTTTTGCAAAGTAAAACGGAGCGGCAAAATCGACTAGTGTGATAGCACTCTTATATAATTAGGTGTTGATGGCTTCCAGGCCGATTGTCGGCTACGGCGGCCGTTCTCTCTAAGGAGATCAGCCAGCTGCGCAGGACATATTATAGTTCAGAAGCATTCACGCAGATACAGGTCTCTATTCCCTCACTCTCATAGTCCGATGGGTGGGCAATCCGACACGACCGGAGAGAGATCAGGCGCAGTACCGACGTTTACGTGCTCTCCGATGCACGGGTGAATCAATCACCAGCTTCCAGACTAAGGGCTTGCTTTATGAAAATTTCTCAAAACCCACAAAGCTATTTCGGCCCGATAAGGGAATCGAACCCGAGACCCCGTGCACACCAGTCGCGCCATGCGACTATTAGACCAACGAGGCATTCAATATTATTTCATAGATAATTAGGTAACTACATGAGTTCCTACTCTAGTTTTCACTACGCGGGACCTATTTACCACCTCTTCTTGAGAAATTAGTTGGAAAGCATGTTACCAAACTCCTAAACGAATTGGTTTTAATCGGGAAGTCTTGGGAAGTCAGTTCTTGGGCTGAGACCGAAACATAAAAGTTAAAATGAGAGAACCCCTTCTCTTGTACATATATATATGGAATGTGCCATTATACGTGTTATTTGTTCACAGTGGGAACAATAGTAGATGGAGACATCGCCATGAACGGTACCCCATTAGGCGAGTTTATGCATCAAGAGAGCGGTTATATGCACCAGGATGATCTGTTCGTCGACAACCTCACAGTTATTGAACACCTCACTATTATGGTAACTACAAATGGAAAATCTATCACTAGTTATATTACAAAGCGGAAGCTTTTTTTTATTTAGTTTGTATCTACTCCGAAACTTTTGAGCCGATTTGAAAATTTCTGTCAATGTTGGGTAACTTCAATATCTCGAAATAGTTTCGGAAATAGAACGCAGGTGAAACCAATGGAAACAGCTAGTTATATATATATTTCTGCCATTTATCTCATTTCTTAGACTTTTTAGACTCGCCCCCGATGTGCTAACACACTATTTATGTCGGTTAAACTTATGTGTTTACTCTAATGGTATACTTCGTTCCTTTAGGCCCGACTACGCATGGATGCGCGAACCTCCTCCCTAGCTCGCAAGAGGCGGGTAAACCAGCTTCTGAGGCAGCTGTCACTGTACGGTTCAAGGTTCACGCTCATCGGCGGCCTGGATGGAAGGAAGACATTGTCAGGCGGGGAGAGAAAGAGGCTGGCATTCGCGACTGAGGTAAGACAAATTAAAAAAATCGAAACTTTTAGGGCCTGTTTCACAGGTTACCGATAGCCACTATCTACCAGATAAATTCAAAAATGGAACAGAATTTGTATGAAATTATCTGCCAGATAAACTACCTGGAACTTATCAGCAAACTTTGAAATTTTGACGTTTGCTGTCAATACTTAAGTATTCGTTCCGTTTTACGCTTATGGTAATTATGTACCGTAGAAATATAATTTATAGGCACATAATTTATATTTTTACAGTGTTCGAAAATTAATGTTCTACGCTAGATTATTTGGTGTTTGAACAACTCTATTCAGATTGCAAAAGATAAATTGTAGTCTTAAATCACTCTTAAATCAAGAAGGTGATTTTATTAAACACACAAATGAAATGCCAGATTTATATCGAATTGATAAAAATATCGAATATTAGTTGCAAAACTTAATATTTATTATCTGCATTTTGCATCGTATATTAAAAAGATACGGGTTAAGTTAATAAGAGTGTCTTTATTTGCATATAGGATTAGATTAGATTTGATCATATTACAAAAACAATTTCTGTACGTTTATTTTTTAATGTTCAAATTTATTCAGTATTTAACAAATGTAGTTTAATTAATACATTATACACAAACTTAATATAGCTAATTAAATAATCCAATTAATTTAACTATATACATAAATAACTTATTGTGCTAAAACTAGTGAACTCCTACTGATTCTTGAATTCGCGAAACTTAGATAACAATCAGTTCACTAGTTTTAGCACAAGTTTTTTATGTATATAATTAAGTTAATTGGATATATATGTATAAACTTGGAACTTAAAACTAAAAGCATTTAATTTAGCTTAGCTTTTATTAAAAATCCTAATAAATCTCTAAATGTCTTAAAATGTTGTACAGACGCCGTGTACACGCCGTGTGACAGTAGCTTGATGTGCTGGCGTCTGTAATATAATTTATTACATCCCAGATAAATAAAAATACAAATAAACTGCGCACATTTAGATATAATCAAGTTCTGATTCACCCAAAGCTCCATTCATTCGTTATTTTGTAGGTATTTAACTTTATGCGCATGACTGTATTATATATTTTATTGATTGACATTCACGTGAATTTACATTCGTTTGAAATTCAAATGAATCGGCGAACATTATAATGGAAAATAAATGGAAAATTTTCTCCAAAAGCTACTTGCTAACGGTAGACACCACATCGCAAAACTTACATGTATTAAGAAAATATTGTAGCATGGTTGTTTCAGGCAGAAAGGGCATAAGATCTTATTCAACTTGATCGTCATCTGTCTAACCTTTGCTGTACTATGTTGTGGTCGGTTTCGAGTCTAACTGAATGTAGCTGAGTACCAGTGTTCTTATGTAGAGACTATCTATCTGACCTGATCAAACTAGTTCCATGGATAACCTGATACCCCTTGGTAAGACTGGTTATTAGACTTTCTGGCTTCTTTATACCGGACTAGCTCAGCTCTAGCTCTAAGCTGTTCACATGACAACCAGGGCCAAAAACTTATCAGGACGAGTCACCTATTCACGGACCAATCCCGCCAAAAAATTGTTCAACCCGTGTAACTGTAACTTAGCCACTAGTTCCATGTCATCCAATATTCGAACCTAATGTTTAATTACAAAAATAACTTCTTAAATTCTAAATACTCATTGATTCAACCTTCCCAGCTGTTAACCGACCCCGGCCTCCTCTTCTGTGACGAGCCAACGACTGGACTGGACTCATCATCAGCCCACCAGATGATGACGTTGCTCCGAGCCAGCGCAGCCCAGGGCAAGACCGTTATTTGCACCATTCATCAGCCTAATACGGAGCTCATGGCGCAGTTTGACAAGTTGGTGCTACTAGCGGAGGGAAGAGTGGCTTTTGCTGGCACTGCGTCTCAAGCTTTGAGTTTCTTTCAAAGGTGAGTGATGTATTTTGAGGCTTTGAATTTTTATCAAAAAGTAGATAGAGGCTTTGTTAACTATACTAGCTTCCGCCAGCGGTTTTACCCGCGTCCAGCGGGCATTCCGCGTACCCGGATAAAATGTAACGTAGGTAAAAGCTTTCACAGGGACCTCCAGAAGGAACATAGTGGGTTTTAGTCAGTAAGAGTCTGACACTCCCTCCAGCTGCACCCTCAGCGGGAGGGGTCATTTGATGATTTCCGAAGAAAAAAAAAGTTAAAAGCTTTCTCGATAAATAATTGCATTAAGTGGCGGTAGTTCCTAAGTAGATTTCAGCATCAATGGTAACAAATCTTTACTCTAACATCACACCGGACCATTTCACGGACTGGGACATCTGATACTAAAACTTAGTTACCTTCTATTTATTATCATGACTGTACTTGAAAAATGCACCTGATCGGGTACTTCACACCCTCGATTGAAAACTGTTAATAAAGTAATACTTAAATTTTTGGATTAATAGTACAGAATTAAAGTTAAGTTTGTAGTTATAAACTTAGATTTGCGTCAATATTTATCTCACGCGGTAATTGAACCGCAACACGTACCTCGGTAGCCAATTATTAAGCCTCGTGTCTATTTCAATTACCTATAAGTAGGTATGATATTCCAAATGATTTATGTTTTCCTTCTACTTATTGATTAATTGAAATTCAATAGGTACTTACCTATTGATAGAGATCCTCATTCATAGTATTAAATGTCAAAGTAATGATAACATTTTGTATGATATAATTTTATAAATAAAATAATAATTTGCGCAATGATTTAGTTGGAAATTGTGTTTGATTTCAGAAAATTAATAAATGTAACGTGAAATAAACACTTAGGGCTTTTCTACAAAAAAGTTAGACAGACGTTTAACACGTATTTAAAGAAAATATTGTATGCAAATTATTTTAAACACGTGTCAAACGTACCTATGTCTAACTTTTTTGTAGTAAGGCCTTATAGATCTAAAATTGTATAAATTAAATTATACAGTTCATTATGAAGGAATGCATGCATGGCAGGTTATTAGTAAACTGCAGTTTTAACATTTAAGATATGCGCATACGAACTGGGGCTATCCCACTTGCTTTAGGTAAAAGACTGGTACTTTTATTATTGAATTAATTTGCAGTTTCGCTTAAAATTAGCTTAAATCATGCTTCTGTGTATTTATTTAATTGGCCATTCACATACATAGGTGGTGCACACATACCGTTAGTATATATGTAGGTACATATATTTAAATGCCCGGTCCTGTGTGCCCGGCAGAGTAATTGCGAAAGCGCTCGCAATCATCAGTTTTGGCGAAGGAAATAAGGAAGGCGTTTAGTGAAATCACAAATTTTGATTATGGTTATAATGCTGTCTGCCGTTCTAAACATTTACATTTTATATCCATTTATCTTTTGTCTTCACGATCATTCATTTTATGTTGCAAAAATTTAAGTCGACTGTTGCTTAAAGAATTAAAATTGATAATTCATTAAAAACTGCTTAGCAATAAGCTATTTTATGCAACTAAATATTAACAAGAATAAACCTCTAATGCATGCGCTCGTTATAATGAAAATCTAATTACCATAATTTTCAAATTATCGAATATTATCAAAAATCGATTCTCATTTTTATTACTCTACTCTAATTAAAGCGGTAAAAAAATATAGGTACGCGGCAAAAATGAGAAAATTTTGAGAATTCGGTTATAAATACCTATCACTATAAAATCATTTGCACTTTTATAAAAAGACGGAATATAATAAACGCATTGACCAAAATGCAGTCATCAACCAGTAATTACTCGATGTAATCGTTAATCGTTCAATAAAATTAATGTATAAGTTAATCATCATTACGATATAAGAACAATAATATACTGTTAATCATTTTCTACCTCTAAAATCATTGGGCAACATTGCTTAACAAGCTTGGATTTTAAGGGCATATTCAGGAATATTTAAAAATATGAATACCTACCTATAAATTATATAACAAAGCTTTTTAAAAGGAAGATGATGAAGTAGGTACTGTAGGCACCATTTAGAAATCTTTGTTGTTTTGACATTTTTTCGATTATAGAACAAATACGTCATTCATTATACACTTGTACAGAGAGGAAAAAAAACTATTCAGAACCTCTTTTTGTTTGACAAGTTGTGAGTAATTAGTATCTATAGATCCAATACAATTGCGTTTGATCATCTAAATGGGCCAGTCTAGGCTGTGACCCTAATAGGACTTCCCGACTCCTTTGAAACGCTGTAGCAACTGCATTCTCTTAATAGCTTTGTGCATTTGATTTTCAGCATCTAGTTCATATTAAGAATCTGGAACGTTCGTTTTCAATAGATTGTTGAGACTGGAAATGTCGATTTGTCGTGAAGAGTTTCAGGCCGTTTCTTACTTCGTCGATCTGTCCGACCGTGATTGATAACCTTTATTACAATACTAGCTAAGTCTGACGCCAGTCTAGTCTCTGACCGAGGGGTATTGGGTTGCCCGGGTAACTTGGTTGAGGAGGTCAGATAGGCAGTCGCTCCTTGTAAAACACTGGTACTCAGCTAAATCCGGTTAGCCTGGAAGCGACATATACAACGACCCCAACATAGTTTGGAAAAGGCTCGGGAGATGATGATATTACAATACCAGCTGACCCGATAGACGTTGTCCTGTTTATTTTTTCTTTCATAAAAACCTTCTCCTAGCAGTAACAAACACAAAAATAAAAATGTGAAATCAGTCGTGATGGCCTGACCAAGGGAAATAGAGATTAATTTTTATACTTATAGATTTTGAAGAGACGACTTTTACTAGTGGACTAATAATATTAATATACTTGCAACTTGTATGCATTCGTACGGCATTTGGCATTTCTTAAGTGGAATCCATTAAGATCTGTTTCGATTTCACCACATTTTAATAAATTGTATAACTAAAACGCAGTTAGGTACTGCAACAGAATTATTACAACTTTTTTTGTGTATCTAAATAAATATACGAACATTAAAGAGAATGGCAACTCAATAGTTTGGCTAAAACAAGTTATAATTTGTTATGTTTCATCAATGAATTCAAATGTTTAGTAATTTAGCAGTCAGCAAACTTGTTGGAGGACCATCAAACCAAAAATACTGAAACTTTTACTGACTGAAACACACTTTTGTTCCTTCTGGAGGAGCCTTATCGCTGGCAGATTATGACAACCCTGGCACACAAATACAGTAAAAGTCTGACAGTCTCTCCCATTGTTTTATCAGATGGAGGTCTTGAACTTGAACTCCAAAAATTTACGGCAAACGTTCTTGAGCGTGGTCACGAAATATACAATAAACTACTCAAATTAGAACTATTTATATTTCCTATAATCTTACAAAAATTATAACCTAATTAATAATCTAAAGACAAGCCTTCCTTGTCTCTTAAAAAAGTATATCAAAATCCATCTTCCTGAGATTTTTCTTTTGTTTCAGCCTCGGATACAACTGTCCAATGATGTACAATCCGACGGACTACTTCATAAAGGTGTTGTCTCTAACTCCTGGCTCGGAGTCAGCATCACGTCAAGCCATCAAGAATGTCTGCGACAGGTTCGCAGTCAGCGACGCCGCCAAAGAACTAGACATGGAGATACATTTTGAATTCCATTTGATGGATAGCGAAGAGTCCACGCGATCTGTAAGTTGATAGCCAAATGTTGTACTTGAAACTATTTCGTCAGCTATCTAGCGTGCGGGAATTCGTTCTTGCGCATTCCAAAATCCTATGAAATTCCCCTAATTTTCCATAGTTCGTGTAAAACAAGTGGTGACTAGATGATGGCAATGTGCTCTGTGTTATCTTCTAAAAAGGATGAAATGAAATGGAATTTATTTGATAGCTAGATGCAATAATATATCCACAAACAGGCTCGGTAGACTAATGAAAACCAACAAACATGAGCTTTTTGATTATTTCTATACGTCTAATGGTATAGAAACGAAAGTTTGTAGGATTGTGTGGATCTTAGGTTGGACATTTACTACTGGATGGATTTCGAGGCAATTTTTTTTCTGTATTTAGATTAATTCCCGTAGATAGATTAATAGCTAAAAAAAATATTTTGGCTATTAATCTGTCTACGGGAAGTAGTTATATGTATTCGGAATACGGATGAAACCGCGCTATTGGATTCTTAATTATTGATCAATTAACACCCAATTTTCTATCGTAAACATGAGTCATGTTACACATTTGTTCATTCAATTATTAAACTTCAATTAACTAATCCTAATGACACTGACGTTGATAAGATTTCATGTATTTCTAAAGATTGAGTAACTATTGCAACACGTTTACTAAGGGCCAGTTTCACAGGTTGCTGATAAGTTCCAGATAGTTTATCTGACAGATAATTTCATACAAATTCTGATCCATTTTTTAATTTATCTGGTAGATAGTGGCTATCCGTAACCTGTGAAACTGGCCCTAAATATTCTTTTGTATTTCCCCAGATGGGTCAAGACAAACACGATACCTTCGAACCACCGTTTTTCCTCACAAAGCTTTGGTGGTTAATATACAGATATCTACTTATAGTAATTCGAGATCCACGAGTGCAATTTGTAAGGATTATACAAAAATTGGTAAGTTTGAACCAAAAATAAAACAACGTTGTAAACGTCCTGAATGAAAGTTACTTACTCTCTACTTAAGTGACTGTTTTGCACCTCTCATACTAGTAAAAAACTTATTACATTAAGTAAATTTTCTTCCTTCCACTAAGTAAACTCTCTTCAGTAATGTTTATGAAGCTTACTGGGCAAAAATTATTTTCCGTTACCAGTAGACTCAGCATGGCGATTCTACATTATGTATATTCTATCAAGAAAAGACAAAGCTCTTTCTGTCAATGTCAACAAATCTTTTGCCCGAGCATGGCGCGATCTGTCAACTCTCATATAATCACTTGTAGACATAGTATGCCACTTATCTATCATTATGTCCATTCTCCGGTAGAAAAAACTTGTTTCTACGGTACGGTTCTACGAGCCTGCAGCGGGTAGCGGAGATGCGCGGGGGGTATAAGTCACATGCACGTACTTGTGCTCGGAAGTTAGTTGCGAGCCGCCAACAAGTTTGGTGCGAACTGCAAAGTATTCACCATTATCTCTGTTTCAGGCCATAGCATTAACAGCAGGAGTCTGCTTTATGGGCACCGCAAGGCTCACGCAATCCGGCATCCAAGATGTTCAGGGTGCCCTCTTCATCATCATCGCGGAGAACACCTTCAGTCCCATGTACTCAGTCCTCCATATGTTTCCTGAGGAGTTCCCCCTGCTGAACAGGGAACTGAAAGCTGGATTGTACTCTGCGCCTATTTATTATACTGCAAGGATGGTGGCTTTGGTGAGTATTAAGTGATTTTTATGAACTGCTCCCGTATGACTTTTTAAAAACTTTTAGTACTACTGTAGTAGGCTTGTTTCATGTTCCAAGAAAATAAGAAGGTGGTACTTTTGTATTATAAGAAAGTCTAAAATAGGAACAATATCGGCTATTAAGTTTCAGCGATACTAATATTATAAAGCTAAAAAGTGTTTGTTTGCTTAAACGCACTAATCGCTGGAATTTTTAGTCCGAATTGAAAAATTATTTCAGTTATCGAGGATGGCTTAAAGGCTTCGTTTTATTCGGGAAGCCGTTGGCGGAAGCTTATAAAATAATGCAGCGTGGTAGTTCTTCCAAAAAATTATTAGAATATGCTGTTTATTGACATTTTCCGAATTTTGCCAAACTGAATATATGAATATGAAAATACACGTACTTTTTCTGGTTAGCGGAACCACAATTTGTAGCATAAATAATAATCTGCACGCTTGTAGCTCGTGTTCTGTCGGTCTATCTATGTACTACTTTTTTTTGACAATATGACGACTCATCGCTTGTTGTTGTGCAATCTCTTGCTTCTGCGTAAACTTTGTAAGGAGATGGCATTAATATTTCTTACTACTACTTACTAGCTGTTGCCCGCGACGTCGTCCGCGTGGGCATTAGGATTAAACATTCACCCCCATCCCCCCCGTAGTGATAGCGTGATAATATGTAGCCTATATGTTGACCCGACCTCTTAGTTATATTCAAATCCATGCAGTACTTTTTGAGATTATCCCGGACAAACAGACAAAATTCTAAAAAACTATATTTGTGGCTTCGATATCGATGTTAGATCACGCCCCAATTATTATTTTTTAAATATATTCAATGTACAGACTTTTTGACTTCTCTACGATTTTATTATATGTATAGATTAACTTCCTAAATTAGCACTTTAAGTCTGACATAACACCAAATGTCATAAGAAAACTTAAAATACTGTAACTACATCATAAATTTTCGATGAAGAACAATTAAGTGAACCGGTTATCAATAATCATATATTTTCTTAGTGAAGAACTAGTATGCACTGCCGATATTTAGTTCTAAAGCGTGTCAGAATGTTTGAATATGACTAATACATTAAAATCTTACACGTGTTAGTAGAGGTGCTTAGGTATACGTAGGTATGTCTACATCTAATTGAAACCGAAATGAACTCCGATGTTTGAGTTCACAAATGTAGAAGCGGGTTTTTCATACACATTACATTTCAATCATTATCACACCATAGCAAAGAAAATAAGAAACGACAGTTTTTCGCGTCATTTATTTTACTTTGGCATACAGTTTGATTTTGGCATAATTATCTTTAAGTCTAATTATTTTTGGCATAATTGTAGCTCGCATACTTTCATTAGGTGTAATGGCTTTTCGCATAATAAATGGCATAAGCGATAAGAGTATAGACGTCAGCATATAAAGCTACTAAATTTCCTTAATAGATTTTTACCTTCATTGCTGAGATATGTGGTTTAAAGTTGATTGGGAAAATTTGACAGTTTCGGTGGCTTGATGTGCTGGCGCGTGTATGCGCTATGTGGCCTATGCGCCTAGCTACCAGTACGAATACTTCCAATGTTGACCTTGTGAGCCAAAAATACTTTTAACTAATATAGTTCTGAACATAATGTGATCTTTATCTATCTACTGAATATACATAACTGCTGCGGAATTAGTGTCTAAAAAACATTATGATTATACAACAGAATATTTTTGCTTAAATATTTTGATGCATTAAAAAGCACGCGAATGCTGTTATGCGTAAATAATATAAGTAAATAGTATAGAATAAGTCAAAGAAAATGTGCCAATCATAGTCAAACTTACGATAAAGTAGCCATTTTTTTTTCAACATTTGTAACTTAAGGCAATTAGTTTGAAATCAACTGTATGTCCAATGTGAGTCAACGGCTGGAGGATTTAGTAAATCTGTCCAAACATTCCATTTACATTATTGTAAAACCAAATACTAGATTTAGTAATAAACTGCTTAATATGCCTGTGATAGCAGCCAGCCCAGATTTTGCGTAAAACTACCGGTTATCTTTATAGTAAAAAAGCCCGCGGTTTGTAAAATAACAATATGTTAACCGGTATATAATCCAAAGTTTCAAACCGGTTTCCAGCATTGCCGTATGGTAAAAAAAAACTGGTCTTAATAGGCTTATCTGACAAGAATAAATACATCCCACACACGTAAGTTTTAACTAGCTTTGTTTTACCTGAGTTTTTTGTGTGCAATGTCTATAACTTATGCATAAGATCGGTATATTTCTAACCCAGTGTTCGTTTCTTAAAAAAGATAATGGCTGGTTATAATGAATTGTTTTCAGCTTCACTACTACGATATCCACATGGAATGGATAGAATTATAGTTCCCATATTTACTTTTAGAACGAAAACTTCAGCTGTGAAACACGTTCCTAAACCGGGATGAAAATATAAAATGAGCTCGTGTCTGTGGGCGGTGAGTTTGGGTAGCTCATCGTCCGTACGTCTAAGGACGACAGGCCCGTGTAGGGGGGGCCCATTAGGGCCAGGGTCTGCCTGGGCTGCGGGTTGTTCGCAAAAGTTACCGTGGCCCTGGCACACAGGGACCTCCCGAAGGAACATAGTGGGTTTTAGTCAGTAAGAGTCTGACACTCCCTCCAGCTGCACCCTCAGCGAGACGGGTCATTTGATGATTTCCCACGAAAAAAAAAAAAAAAATTTGCTATACGACGTTATTTACTACAAATTTCCCTAAACTGAAAAGACAATCAAATAAATTCTATCAAATGCATTCCAAAGGTTTTCACTCTAAGACGACGACAGCAAATACGAAAGAAGTAGGTTATAGGACTAACTTCCATCGTCTCCTAATCATCATCTCCCTCCCTAGCCTTTTCCCAACTTTTTTAATAACTTAAGCGTGCCTTCCTGATAAGTAAATGTCATTGTCTTCTAATGATTTTATACTTGTTCTCATTTCCAGCTGCCAGGATTGCTGATAGAGCCGACACTGTTTACTCTGGTGGTGTACTGGATCGCAGGTCTTCGTGGGTCCCTGTACGCGTTCAGCTTCACAGTATTCCTGGCTATACTTGTGCTGAACGTAGCTATCGCGTGTGGTAAGTGAAAATGTTTTTTAAGCTTGAACGAAAAAAAACGTATATTATGTAACATAAAGAGTATACATTAGATACCTATGAAGTATTGTAGAGACCTATAAAATTTTATGCGAAATAACTCTGTCGCGATTTCAGTCCAAAACAGCTGAAGCCATTTTATTGAAATTTAGCACATGAATCTACCAGAAACTAACAAGTTTGACAGATTTTAGTAGCTTGATTATCACATTTTATCCAGATGCTGGTAGTAGTTCCCTAGGTACGCGGATAGCACCGAGGGGAACGGCTAGTCCGATAAAATATAGAGTGTAATCGTTTAGCACAGTTCGTCGGTGCTGTCTCTCTCCTCAGACCTTACAAAATATGATAATTAATAATTATGACAATCTTTATTCAAATAAACGCCTGCCAGACCGCTAAACGTCAAGTCCTGGTATATCAAACTGCTCTATTCCCTTTGACTGAAGAGCGAAACGTGGGTCAACAAAGATGGCATAGCGATTCGTTTAAGTTATTTGGACATTGACCTCTACTGTAACAAACATTATTAGTGTAATCATCATTATGTATGATTTGTTTCCAGGTTCGTTCTTCTCGTGTGCGTTTGGTTCAATGCCAGTGGCCATCGCATACCTCGTGCCCTTCGACTACGCGCTCATGATGACCTCGGGGATCTTTATTAAGTTAAGGTAATAATGTTACACTTTTATTTCCGCGTACTTTATACACACCTTGGTGGTAATACACCATTGACGCAGATATTGTTCCCTGAATATTGTTATGGTATAAAAATTACCTTAAATTCAATTTTGAATTTAAAATGGGTCATAATGTCATGTCCATCAATATTTGAGGGAGCTTTCATGCTGCGGGTTGTTCATAACAGATACCGTGGCCCTGGCACACAGGGACCTCCAGAAGGAACATAGTGGGTTTTACTCAGTAAGAATCTGACACTCCATCCAGCTGCACCCTCAGCGGGAGTGGTCATTTGATGACTTCCCACGAAAAAAAAATAAAAAAAGGGAGCTTTCATGCGACAGACATTGTTTGCCCGTCGTGCACGAGTTGGATTCGTACTTAATTGATTTTTTTTCTCAATCATTTCTCAATACATAAAGTAAAGGTTCCACCAGTGGAGAAACGGATTCTGTTGAAACTTGACAGTAACAGGCTTATAAATCAGACACACATATAAAGTATATATATAACTATTTCCATCCGGGTACCTCTCAGGAAGCCGGTGAAACCGCTTGTGGAAGCTTGTTACAGAATATGTTAAACATATTTGTAATCCGTTTTTCTTTTCTTTTAATTTCAGCTCAATGCCAAAATACGTCTCCTGGATTCGCCACCTGTCCTGGCTGATGTACTCTAATGAAGCAATGAGCATTTTACAATGGGATGGCGTCCAAAATATAAGTAAGTTCTCCTATTTCTTGAAGCTTTTGCGAACTTAAGGGAACTTTTTGGGAAACAGCTGGGTCCTCGCGGCTCGCCTTACTGAGCAATCTGTCTGACAGTTAATGATGACTAGCACTATTGCAGCAGTTGTTTTCGTTTTTTGCTCTCTGGGAAGTTGACACATTGTTCCAAAGCTAGCATTTAATTATAAGCTAAGCGCAACGTTATCCTTTAGGTACTTGGCTCATTTAACTTTGATCCTTCCAAACCAGTCATGTAAAAACGGGTACCATAGAGTGCCTCATACCGAAATGCTGTTCATCCAACTAACTGTATTAATTACTACATAACTTAAGAATGGAAGGAATTCATTATGTAGAATCATCAAACAAGTTATAAAACACTAGGCTTCGCATAATTGTATAAAATTATGTTAATGTAACGAATAATCCCACGATACAAATTATATACAAAAAAAGCCAAGTCTCTGCGCAATCTTTAGATCGTAAAAGTTTTAATCAATCAATAAAAAAGATCACATTGAAGGCAAGTCCTGTACAACTTAGTGAGTAAAAATTAAATCAATATTTTGTGACTGTATCAACAGTTTCATTTACATTATAACAATAATGATTAGTTTTTCGTGAGTGTGATTTGTTTTTGAAGGTCTCTTTCTTTTTTATTAGGTGACATTTATGTCCCGTATTCTACTGGTGCTTTGCTTAGCTCTCTTATTTTTCTCTGAAGCATCGTAAGTTCTAAGTTTCTAAACAAATCAGTACGTTAAATACTTCTCTAGTACCTAGATTATGTTCAGGTACTGTAGCTTCAATACTTATAAAATTTATTACATTAATCAAAAGTAATCCACCCAGAATTATCACACTTGAAAGGGCTTGAAACAGCCGCGAATTGCTTCGAGAAAAGATAATACTGCCTGCTTTGCTCTAGACTTGGCTGGACCACTGCCGTTCACCCGGATCCATTAGTGATGTCGTTTCAATGAATCCAAACCGCTAAATAGTAGACAGGTTTATTGATTGATATGGGTAGAAAAGGTTTTTTTTTTTATTAAAGAGCTATTTTTAATACAGCTCTTTGAGCAAACGTGTCGATTAATCCTTATTTTTATCTCTTTCTCCTTTGTAAGTCTGAGGCCGAACAGTTAAAAAATAAATGAGTACAAAAAAAAAACCGCTAATAATGTCTATCTTCATTATTTAAATTCGAAATCTAAAATAATCCTAACGGTGGTGTTACGCAATCACCTTCAATTTTCTGAAACGATTGAAATGGTATTTGGAATAAAGACAAGTACCCTGGAGACGAATATAAGCTCCTTTTTATCTTG
Source organism: Heliothis peltigera (assembly GCA_958496145.1). Lineage (NCBI taxonomy): Eukaryota > Metazoa > Arthropoda > Insecta > Lepidoptera > Noctuidae > Heliothis > Heliothis peltigera. The sequence continues at coordinate 10,509,991 of OY292326.1, read as the reverse complement.
CCGAAGGGTGTTGTTCCCCCGGGGCGCGGGCGCAAACTAGTGATGTATAATTCTGTCTGATTGTGACGTATGTAACTATTCACCGTACTGTCATAACATATAGTACAGTAACTATATACCGTACATAACATCAATCGTCGTACGAGTAAAGGGAAGTACAACGCTATATATTTAGCAGGCCCTCAGCGTATTTGGCAATATATCAATAACTATTTAGATAGACGGTATGTAGACAATGCTTTGTAGATTATAATTAGGTGACCTAAAAATAGTATTAAATACATGGCGTGCTTTTCAGTAGGTGTAGATGTATAAATATACTTGAGATAAATAGTCGATACCTACGTCCCGTACCCGGGTAAAAGTAGTCTACTGCACGGAACAGAGCGTGGTCTACTCCGTCGCCAGGGTATCCTACCTTTCTCAGTGCCACATTACATTTCAAAGTGTGAAAGCGTTACAAACAAAACATCTTTCGCAATTTCATATGTATTATAATATTTACGGATGTACATATTTTGAAAAAAATGGAAAAAAACAATTGAATAAGTAGTGCCTATGGACCCCTACCCTCGCGGTTTTTAATTTAAAGCCAAAACAGCTTTTATTCTTTTTTTAACCTCGTTGGCGAGTTCTTCAACCATTCGGCAACAGTGAAATCTGCCCTAAAAAATAAATCCTTTTATTTAATAAAGTAACTTAAGATAAAAATCAATAAACCACTTTTTTCACTACTTCCTGTAATTGACCATCTGTTCTATTTTTTTTTTTTTTTTATAAATGCAGGTAGCTTATTATGACGCTCGGGATATTCCCCGTCGACAGGGTCTGCCAGGTAAATGGGCAAAAAATATTACAATAATAGATTTTAAAGGAGTTGTTGCGTTTAGAAACGTGTTAAGCTCCTATTGAAACCTGTTGTCAAACAAGGAAGATGGCGCCTTTGTGGGATCACGATTTTTTGACAAATTGAGGTCGTCAACCTCAGTCAGTTGAGATTTATAATGTAAGATACGGATTTTATTGACTGACGGCTTACTTATTAGGGATAGCTTTGTTTCGAAGAAGAAACTTAGATCTTTTTATCAACGTTTGTTTACCTAATATAAGTTTAGTTTATTCAGGGTAGCTCAAAAGATCTGCAAAAATCCAATGGGCTTCTACAGGCAGCAAAAAAATGAGATATCAAAAATATTATAAGTAATTGCACTTCAAAAATACCCGTATTTCTTTTTGTAAAATTATTTTGATTTCTAATGAATTTCACTTGTTGCAGCTTGCATTACTGATGAACCCGGCATGCCGTGCCTAAGCACCGGGGAACAAGTCCTGATCACCTACGACTTCGCAAGCAATAATCTATGGATGGACGTCCTCGCCCTCTTCATCCTATACATGGCTTTCCACAGCCTAGCCGTTTTGGCGCTAAGGCACCGGACTAGGAGAAAATAAAGTTAATATTTGTTTTAAAGTTCTTGGTATGGTGTCTATTATGATAAATGTATTCCGCCAGGTGTAAATAATTTAAATAAAGAATTTATTGTACTGATTGCATTGTTTTTTTTCCTTCTCGGGCACGATTCTTTACCTTGAGGAGTTCCCAGCTAAGAAACAACCACAAGGGTCGATCGATAAAGTCAAACAAATATCGTTAAATTGGTGGACCTTGGCTGTCATTTGTACATCTTTGGCTGTAATTAGGCTCAGAAGCCAGATTTAACAAGGGGTATTGAGTTGTCGGGATAATTAGGTTGTGGAGTCAGATCAGTCGCTTCTTGTGAAGCCCACTGGTTCTGAGCTGCATCCGTTGGTTGAAGTATGATCCGCTAAAATAAGAACCTGGAATGAACTCTTCACGACTTTCAGACTATTCCATAAGTGCCAGTGAGAGTTTCCTGGTAATATTGTCTAGCTACATGTTACTTCTCGCCTACGTCAATGATATCATTCATTTGTTGCCATAAAAAAGTAATGATCAGTCAAACGTCATTGCGTTTTTTGGCACTGAAATAAAATCAATCAAAGATCTGAAACAATACGAGCTTCGTTTCAGTTGTCTGTGGTCGTCCGATCAGTGTAAGTGAAAAGGTGACTAGTGTCGAAACGTGATCTCTCATCAATGGAGGCTTTGTTGAATTTCTTAACATCAGGTATGAGAGTGCCTACTAAATATTTCATAGCTATGTTGCAGGAAGGCAATTTTAAACTTCGTACCTATAATATGTACCATAAACCCATTAGAAGAGCAACAAAAAAGCTGCATCATTTATTTGTAAAAGAATACATATTATTTTTAAGGAAAACAAGTAGTATCTACTTGTTTTCATAATTTTATTATCGGAATAAAACAAACAAAATTAGTTTATGAAAACAATTTTATAATTATTTAAAATAAACACATAGCGTAAGTCTTAGCAAGTCGCATAATTACTATGAACATACATTATAATAGGTATAATCATGTTACTTATAAAATCAATTTTATAAAATGCACTGGTCAGTTAGCCCCATCTGGGGAGTAAGACGCAAACTGCTTTCCTTCAATATCACGTTTTCAAACAAAAGTTCAACGAGTGATTAACAGATAGCAGCACTTCTGCCCATGTTTTGTACCTGTCTGGCGGGCCGGCGAACAACGGGCGTTCGCTCCGCGCCGCGCAAGCGTAGTTCAAATTCATCCGCCATATTCGTCGTGTCAGACGGAGTGCAGTGCACGGCTGTGACATGTTTATTCGTAAACTGCATAAAACTTATGACATCGAGTCCTCACTGGTGCTTGTTTTATTTAGATAACTCTTCAAATATGCGATTTGATGGAGTCTTGAATGGATACTCGCGTCGTTTGTTGAATTATAAACGTGCATCGAACTGTGCATTCGTGTGTTTATGATAACAGCATTAACAGTAATCCTCGGTCGTGTATTGTTTTTTGTAAATCCCTTCAATTACTGGTGTTAAGGCTTGGTGATATTATGCAATATAGCATAACCGTGACCTTCGCGTATCGTGACTGTGCTATAGGTGTCTTTTGAGGTTAAAATGCAGCTTGGATTATGAGCGACTGCGCCGAGCCATCAGGTTAGTAAGACGTCCAGTTATTTTATCGGTACTGATAATACGGTGTTTATTTATCACTTGCCCTATTTCTTGCTGTGTACTACTGATTATACATCCATATTTCTGGTTAGAAAAACATAATTTGTATTTAGAACTTAACAATAACTAACATATGAGATGAGAGTTCTCACTTAAAATTCTAACCTAAGTTAATTTCGAAAAGTCATATTTGGGCGGGAAGTTCTAAGAAACATGTTAAAGTGCATAAACTGGTTAACACATAACAGTGCAATGTACACAATAACACAGGTCATAACTTCATAAACTTTCAATACAAAGACGTAAGTCGTTTCGTTCTAAGTTAAAGTCTTAACTCGCGATCGACGTAGAGTACGGCGCAAGCTTGCACCTCAGTCGACGAGGCAAGGCGCGCGGCCCCGCCACGCTACGAGAGAATGCAGCCTCGCCACAGGAATTACAAAGGGACCAAAGTGAAACAAGGACGAAGCATTGATTATTCCAATTGTTTTTTTTTTTTTTATCTTCGGTGTTAGATGTTTAAGATTGTCGATGGAACTTCATGACAATTGAAGCATTGAAGTGTTTATGTATTCTTTCCAACTTACTCGACTTGATAGTTTCTTAAAAACGTTTAAATTTTAAGAATTGTTGTAGGTATTTGCCTACCTCATTGAGAATTCAGATCATACCACTACTTGTAGACATATCTGGTAGGTATCCAACTTGAATGAGTGTGATCCGTATTACGATTATAACCGATTTGTTTACTAAAGAACAATAGCTATATTTAAATAATCCTCTATTAAAAACAATGCGTCCAACGATCTACTCAAATAAATAAAATAATAGAACAGTTCTATTTTTTACGTCAAACATCCTGTCGGCTGTTTCGTCTATTCTCATGTTAATTTACCCATAGCGCGTCACATGTTTATTTTTTTGTAAACAACAAATTGTTTTGTAAGATCTTGTATTTAAGTAGGTGCCTAATACTTGGTCGGTAAACTAAGCCAATGCTTATATATTTTGAAGGCATATAGGTAAGAATAAGGTAAGCATTCGCTTAGATTAACCAACCCGTTTCATCCTGTACCTATAAAACGGACAAATTCGTGGGTCCAAGGAGGTTGGTATAGGTACCTATTTACTGTTATTTGAATTAATGTTTTAGAGATGTCTATAGTTTATCTCATTTGAAACACGAATACTTATCTCATTTTTACTTTATTTCGAATAAACCTTGGGTCGTATTAAGTCGTAGTAACTAAGCCTTAAGGCTTTTCGCTTTAAAGTTAAACAGTAAACGAACTTTACATCATATAAAAATGTAACTTTAGTTGGTAGAAACTCAAAGTTCGGTGAAATGACCTGGAAATAACATATAAGCTATACCATGCACAGACTCATTAAAATAAATTGGCGAAGTATTAAATAATCCACATAATAATAAGCCTTACACGCACGAAACAGGTTTTACCGTTATTGATTAAAACGGTCTGTTTTTCTTCCTAAGTTGGTATTCTATATGGACTTTATAATATTTAATACTGTACTAAAACCTGTGGTCTCCACTCATGTTATCAATTAGATAAAACCACTCTAGATTGTCGGTGGGCGTTCGATGTCTAGCTTATGACGTCATTGTAATAAAACACGGCCCTAACCACAGCGAATAAGTATTGGCTATTTACAGCTTTATTTATTTCAAAGTGTAACTGTGCTATTTTATTCCGTTCTACAGATAATTGTCGGTTTTTCTATCAAGACTGAGTTAAAAGAGATCAAGACTGAGCTGCTGCGAAATCAGTTGCAGTGGTGATGTGTTTCGAAAATTGCGGTAACAATTCCAAATGAGCTTGAGTTAAAATTTACGACTGTTTGAAGGTTAGTTCAAAGTGAGCTGTAGAAGTAGCTTAGCTAGTTTCTAGTCACTCTTTGTTCCAAGTAGCTTTGTCTTTAGAGCTAAAAACGTTTATTGTTTCAGAGTCTAGGAAAAACAAATCATTAATTTCTATTATCAATAACTCTCAAACATGGCTGGTTTGACAAAACCAATAACACGGAGATCTAGATATCGTTTAAACTAATTACCTGGAGTCACGGCATGGTTACTAGAATACCCGACAAAGGTCGTTCGGCCATACAGCCTCTCGATAAAGATTGCGTGTCGTATCGTCGTGGAAGCGAGCTGCGTTTGCTTAACAAGCGTATGTAACTTCAACACAGAAGATAAACCCACTGTACGTGGAAAAACATTATATTACAATTCATTGTTTCCCTCCGATGACCATATCATTTTTTCGGAGATGACGGTCCTCGACTGCAATGAATGATAGAGGTACAAAACAACAGATGTTGTATTGACGTCGAAAAAGGAAAGTTCACTCGAAGGAATTTGGAACATGGTACAGGATACACGTCAAGTCAATAAATTACAAAAAATATCATATCTCGAAATGAAAAGGTTTCACTCGAAACACATCAATAAGTTTGTTTAAAATCACAACGTGATAAACACAGCTGGACTTTTATTACGGTTACATTGGAACGATACAAATTGCCCCCTTATTGAAAAGTGATTACCGAAGATTGGCAGGAAGAGGTCCTTTAAATCAGCCGCTGATAAACGCTCGTTGGCTTGCCAGTTATCGATTAATGAGGCTGCTTACTTAGTCGTCTTAAGGAGCTTACTTGTCTATCGCTAGTTGCGACAGCCGCGGATGCAATTCATTAAATCGGTGTTTACTACCTAGATTTCCGTTTTAACCTGTTTCTAGAAGTATTTAACCTGTCTACGTTGCAATATTTTATAGGAATAATATTATTAAACAGCTTATGTGCAATGAGACGGCCGCCAATCTCTTAAACATGGAGTAGAAATGAGGATAGGAAAAGCTGACCAAGTGACCAAGGCATTTAATTGCATTGAAGCTCACTTAAATCACGTAATTTAAATAAGTATGTACTTACTTTAAAACTAGGCAATATACCTGAATTTAGTAAAAGCTGCAGATTACTGCGCAATTTTGCAATGCAATCAATCACCTATACGAGTATAAGTAGCATACGTATGAATATGCAAAAAGAATATAAAGATATTTATAACTACTGAAGGGCAATAGGAACATATCAATACCAAAACGATTAGTCTCATTTAGTCTCTGGACATATTTGTTTACAACCATCAAGCAACTTCTGCTCCATCGGTTACAAAACAAAAAGGCGCAAGTTGTCTTACAGTCGACGATGATAAATGGTCTAATGGTCTTCTTAAATCGGCTTCAATGTAACTTGATATCCATGAACCATGTTATTAGCGGGTTACGTTCCAACTACGTGAAACGAAAGTCTCGCGTGATATTCTTTTTTTATAAACCACCTATGGCCTTATAATGAGAATAATTTCGCCAATCTTGCAGTTTCTTGTTCGAAACCAATTACTATGGCATCGGTCACATTAACAGACAAGTGAAAGTCAATAATTACATATAATAGCAATAAAGGATATCCATACGGTTTACTGAAGAATCTTAATTTTAAGACCAATTTTGTGCAATGCTCCGCTATTATAACTGTCCGTCAAGGCAATGTTATGTTCATAGTGATTAAATTGCGATAACAAACGGAGTGTCGAAGTATTTACTACCAGATTTGGACTGACGCAGTGATATGTGCAACTGGTTTGATGCTCGTTAAGACGCGCCGTGGAGTCTCACGTCTCCGAACAAAAACGTAGTTGGGAACAGGGCCAACTTGTTTTGGACAATACCCGGGCTGACACTTGAATGCCGATGCGTTTACCATGTGACATCCCATAGCTACCCGAACATGGAGAAACGTTCAGAAATGTAGGCTGGGGAGAAATAGCCTTAAACAGACATATGAGAGTTATTGTGTGGGTTAAATGTTAACAAGTTGCAAACTAATAAAATTCAAGTGCAGGTGTATGTGAGGGTAGTATTATATTAACGGGTTGACTTGTATTTTACTTGAGTAATAGGCCATATAAAAATGCTGAAGGACTTGAGAAACAAAGCAAACATTGTTCCCTATAAAGGTACGCACAGATAAAACAGCCCAAAGATAACACAGAAACTGAACTTTTGAAATAATGTGTAAGATGTTGCAAAACTAAAAGAGTCTACACCAAGATATTATAAGTAACTCTGAACATAATATTAAAATATTACATTACTGTAAACTTGACTAACAGCTATTGAATTGCACATTTCCCGGAATCGTGTTTAGTAGGAGGTTGAATTTTAGCACTAGCTCCCTTTGTAAGCTTTGCACCGGGTCACCGACCCTTAATTATCCTACAGTGCGCACCGCTGCAGTGCAATGCTCCAGTAAAATTCTGCATAACAAGCCTTTATTAGTCCCTGACGGTGCCGACTTCCCTGACAGTATTAGTTCAACTCTTTCTTGCAATAATTCCAAAAGATGCTTCTTCTAAATCTTCTTCTACTAAAATTATACACAATGTGTCAAAAGAAGAAAGTAGAAAATATGTATTTATTTGGAATACTTTTTTCTCATTAACAAAGCCTTTTAAATACGAATAACGTAATGGCAGTTGGAAGTTGTGTAACATACACCGGATAAGCCGCAAAAATGAAGCCGGTTGCGATCCCTATCGAGTGACCGCGTTGAATCACTTTTGCATGTCCACAATTACGGCCAAAACCTTGTGCACACTGTTTTTATAAAACGAATACGATAGTATCAATCGAATCGATTCATTCGATGAATCATATTTGAATTCGATGAATTGTGCTGCCTTGCCTGTATGTTTTTGTTGCGAAAACTCAATTAGTTTTTTGGAGCCCCACATAATGTGAAGTCCGAAATGTATCCTGATTCGACTACGTTAACTTTATTCAGTATTAATTGTTAAGGAAAACTTTTATCCTTTTCCCCTGCAGCTCCAAGTGGTTTGTTAGACAGTGTTGGCAGTTATTATAGCTGTCAATAAATAAAGCCAGTTCTATTATATAGGAATAGTGGCGCTATTGTCAAGATACGGGTAAATAATGAACGTCCTGCCTGTTACTTTTGTCCAAACAAGGAAGTGTAAATGTGGAGTAATTGGCTGGACCAGGAAATTACTAAAAGGTTTCTTAGGTTCATCGATCATTTGCGACTCGTGCTTGTTTTAACGGCTTCCTTTTTAGCAGAAGTGAAACGTGCCGATGAAAACGTGCTATCTGCAATACCTGCGCGTTCGGGTAACTTTGTATCATCGAGATTATCATTCTGTAATGGCCGAGAGAAGCGACCACTCTCTGCAAAAGGCTCGTTAAGTAAATGTTTTCCGTTAGCTATGACACACGTACTAATATTTGGCCTTCCATATGCACCAGCCTCCGCCGAGAACTTGCTTGACTCGAGGTAAATTACTATATTTACCTGCAATTATGGTCGACGGTTTTCGGATTTATGGAGCAATTAAGCGCATAATCCCCTATGAAGCCTGGTAGGGCAGTTACAAAATGCTTTGAAAGTTTTCGTGTAATCCGAGACTTATTCAGGACGCCACGCGTCCGAGAGGTTAAATAACGGCTTTAATGACTTTGAAGAGAACTTTGTTAATGTTAAATTTCCATTAAGATTGACATTTTGAAAATTGTCTTAGATTTAGGCCAGTGACGCTGTACACATAAATGGTGAGTTAGTACAATCGTGATGCTTGGTGTAAAATGTAGTGATTATATCATGTGCTTATTTATATCCATTATTTAATTCTTGCTTAACCATACTGAGAAGGTTGTTTAGAGGAAACACCAATACAGTAGCCGAGTTTGTCCATTCTGTTGTCGAGTAGCCACGTGCATGATCATGCATACTGTAAACAGATATAATTAAGGTCGTGGCGTCCATATTAATGCAGTCCCGATCAATATTCATAGCAAGCGGCCGCGGGTCAGATGGCTAGATATCTATTGGCGCCCAGTACTCCGGGTCAAGTAAGAATGAGTTGAGATTCGCGATAAAACTAGTTCAGTTTAACGCGTTAATTATTTTGTTAACTTATTGATTTCTTGTGACTTGATAACGTCATTTTCTATTTTATAACATGTAATTCCTATAACATGCTGCAATTTTTGTTTCGTTGCTGTTTTGTCTCGTAAATTCATAAAGCTTTTAACCTGGGTAATGCGAGCGCATCTCCCTGTATGACCTTGACGCGATAACGCTGCGTCTGCGCAGCTACTACTGTAGCGTACCTGGCTATTACTTTAAACGTTTTACGCCATACGGTGTTGCATTATATCGTATTTTTATGCTATGTAATTGTATAACATGTTTCTTCCATTTCATGGTTCGTTTGTTTGTAAGTGTAAATTACAGATCCATCTTGCGTAAAATTACATTCATTGCGTTATTATCAATCAATATCATTGTGAAACGAATTTCTTATCTTGAATTCAATTGCATTGTCTTTGAAATAAAGATGTTCGTTACAAAGCAATTCGTTTGTCGATAGGTTCTTTATATTCTTTCTAAAAATGATTTCGGTATTATTAATTAAGTTATGAGGCAATGACAGTCATACATATTCGTTTCATGGCTCAATTGTATTTTGATTTCTACATTACTTAGATTACAACAGTACCCATATTGGATCTTGCTTTTATAAAAGATGCTATTCTGATAGTATCTCAAACTTATTAATCAATGATCAAGCAGTTCTCTGCTTGCTTGATCTTTTTCATATCATTTAGCTGTCCTTCTACCAAATCTTTATCGTTTAGCAAGTAATTTGATGATTTGAGTTTCGAGTCCGTTGAATTATTCCATCTTTCCATTGCACCAGCGAACGGATTCATTCCGCCATATGTAGCAGTATCATTTCTTTGAAACCTTAAAAGAGATCCAATGAAATAGAAAGCATTCTGGCGATAAGGTTTAAGAACTAGTCGTATTTGGGTATCAAGTGAAAACAAACCGTATATGGGGGGCGTTGCGTCATTGCCGAGTTATTTGGCCGACAGTTATAGTTAGTGAGTTATTGGGCTGCTGTCGCTATTAGTCCTTGATTATAGTCCCTTTTTTTAGGATTCAAAACGCTTAGTTGTCCATCTCTCTTGTCTAAACCTTTTTTCGCTGGAACTCGCAGAGATGTAAAGCTGACTTGCACTTCACCTGGTTTTTTAATACTTGTGATCCACTCAATTACCGCCGCGAAGAACAATACACTAAATCCTAGCGTACACATTCATGGATGAAATAGTGACAAAATACTATGCTCAGATCTTAAACGGTCATTCATTTGTTCTGTAAGAAACCCTACTCGTTCCTTATTTGAATAATCCGATTAACGGACGAGGCCCTTCCCTGTCTGTCTGAACATTAACTGTTGTCCTGTTGTTTATTTTATGAGTCTTTTTATCTTCGAGCCCGATAATTTTTTTATGGATTTCATGCTTTTATTGGTTGGCAGTAACTTCGGGCACTTCAGGAATTACGGTGCCTGCCTCGCTGTTATTTGGCGTTTTATCGCTTTATTTACCTATAGGTAGTAACTGCTTAAGGAAATAAATACAAAGTATATATAATTCCTTATTTAAAAGCAAATTCTGTTTGAACTGCAATATAGGACGTAATTTGGTGACGCAGTTATAATTTGAATCTTTTTGTTTACTTGCAACGGTCAGTCGGTTAGATATTTTAAGTACCGTCACCGACGTTAAGTAATCAATTTTGCGTAAACAGTGGCAATTAACATATTTGTGCGGTTTCTTAGCAGTTAATATGTTTCTAACACGTGGAATGTTATCATCGTCTGCAAAGTTACCTTCCAGAACACCGTGATAAGGCATGCAGCCGTGCAATATGCGACGCCACGACCGAGATTTTATTTTTACTCGTGTTCAGTTCAACGCAATATGTTTTGTTTTATGATGTGATAAAATCTCACTGTATTTTTTATCTAGAAAGAAACAACAGAGCATGTGCTTCAGACAATTTTATTTGTGTCGTCATTATGACCTTCGCCGATGCTATTTGATGGGATATTGCAACACAATAACAAAAGGCTATTGTGATTTTTTATAAGTTGCATGAGAGGAACTGGTTTTTTGGCTATAGGCCGCAAAAATCCGGCTTTCGTCATATACATGGGCAATGTAGTTTGGGCGAACTTAGAACCTATAGCAACATCAATAGAACGTAGCGTGCAGAATACGTACAGATATAAGTTCATATTCTTTGAGCCATTCCAACTTCTCACTAAATTAAGCACGCCAGCAAATTCTTTGAGTTTTAGATAGCCGAGGAAAGAGTTATTTTATCCTTGTGCGCAGAGTAATTGAACTACTGACGGAAGCTAGTCTTAGATATTACAGCGATCCACTGAGATCAGATTAGACAAATCTTACTGATGATACATATTATAAGGAATCTACATGAAACGGGTAAACTGCTTCATAAACTAGTTGTGAGTATAATAAAAATACTGCGATCAGATATGATGTAATGGCGTTCTATACAAATGACGTTAAATTGCAGATTCCGATTGTTCTTATTATAGGCAAAGGTAACATTTAGTCCTCACAAACCGTACAGTTTTTGCTAGTTATCAGCATTTGAAAGCACTTCACATTAGTTCATTGCAAGTTTGAATAGGTAAAACCGACGAAATATTAAGTAATAAAAATGCATTTCCATCTGGATACGCAACATCCACTTAAAGAGGTTTGACTATAACAAACCGTTTCTAATCTAAACAGTAAAGTGTATCAATTAACCACATAACTTTCATCTATAAATCACATATCATAAACATCAATTTGATAGCAAGTAGGTCGGCTATCGGAGACTCGGATTCGATACCAATCGTGTCTCACATTATTCTTTGTCAACACTAAAAGCTCAATTAAGAGTTCGTCACGAGTACTAACGGTATCTTAAGGCAGCCAAGCGTCTACATAGTTAACGCTGAAGTAAAACGCTAATAGCTTCCATAATGACATTTTGCAAATGGTTACAGTATTCAAGCCATTCATGAAGTCTTGTGTCACGAGGAAGTCTTTTTTGCTGTCATTTGAGTATTATGGGCCAGAAAGACGTTTCAAAACTCGAAGATGTGTCATTACGTGCTGCCGTAAAAGACGTAGCATTGATCAATAGCCACGAATCTAAAATCTTATTGAAATTTTTCAATAAAATGTTGAAAGCAATTACGGGACCATTCTGTAAGCAACGCAATACATTTCGTTGGCGCGCTCGGCGTGAATTGGCCTTCTGTAAAGGTCTAGTCAATACGATTTAAAGTTGGACCTCAATAGATCAGATAGTGGCTATTGTGCGGCCGTAACAGCTATTTATAGAGTTCGATGACTCCTCGTTCTATCAAATCGTAATAATTTATCCCTAAAACCTATTCAAGAATATGTGTCAGATAGAGAATCTAAATTGATTTATTATTATCTAATTCTATCAAGCGTTACGGAGACTGCAATAGGAAAGACATGAATAAGACTTTCGAAGTCTTATAGAGTTATTCAATTATTATCTGTGTAAAATATGGCATTAATTTGATGTTGTGTGGGTATTTCAGGACTATCCCGAAACTCATACTAAAGAAGAGTTGTCTCAAAAATTGCGTCACTATTTGTAATCGGATAATTTCAAAAAGATAGATGTTATTGGCAGAAGATTTGGCTGTCAAATACTTTATCGTTCGAGTGAACAACTTTCGCTTTCGTGTCCAATGGCGGAGTGCAAGCTAGCGACACCCACGCTGAGCGTTGTCCCGTGTTCACTATCGCCCACTGAATCCAAGAACTTAAGCTAAATGGACCAACTGACACTGACCACGGGCAATTTCAAGGTGATCGTCGAATATTGTATTTCAAATGGAAACGCAAAGGTTTTCAGCTACACCATAATTTTAGCGTTATTTGCAAACTTAGTTCAAGAGAAAGGTTTATTTGGAATTAATTATGCGGACTTTGACTATGTAAAACCGAATCTTATTAACACTTCAATTAAAATATCGATTTAAGACAGTGTTGACACATGTCTAATTAACGACATGTCTGGATTTATGTCACATAGGTGGGCAAGTCACTCTCCATTTGCTGCACAGCATATTTTCAAGGGATTCTCGTCTTTATTTAATCGGAATAGAGGTGATAAACGTAGATCAGAAGCATAAAGGAAAATAATATCTACTTATCCATCATAAAGTGGGTTAGCATACCTATGATGTGGTTGGATCGATTTCAAGGCTTCGCGGTTTGTACAACATACGCTTTTGGGGCATATAATTAAAACACAATTTGTTTCTTAACTTTGTCTGAGAACGGATCTGTTTATTAGAATTTGTGTACAAGCAGTTTTTCAGGTGAAATCGTGAGTCCAAAATGCTTATAGTTTTAATTCCGTCAAGCCAAGTAATTTACTATACCACTATTGCTGGAAAAACACTGAATTGAAATTAATTATCCGCTCAATCAATCTGTACAGCGACTCAATGAATGAGACGTTGAATTGAAAGTACTGTTTCAAACTGACGGTTTTCATGTTTCCTGAGCGCAGATTGCTTTAATGTTAATTAAAGCAGCCATGCTAATCATAAGGTCTGTCTGTACAGTAGCAAAGCAAGAGTTCTGTGGAAACAACACGCCACTTTGTTCTTAGAAATTAGCGGAATCGATTTACTTTGAGTGTTGTACAATTCGCAAAGTTCTCGGAATTGTGCTGCGGAAACAACTGTATCTTTTAAAATTATATTTTACAAAGCAAAAACTAATGAATGGATTTTGATGATACGAATTGAAACTTATATGTTAAGCTCCGATTACACCGTAATGACGCACTTCACTTATTGAAAAATTATGTAATTGTTTTTTTATTAGTCAATTTCAAAGTTACTACGAAAGTCTAAGTCCTACAAAAAGGAATATTCCTGCGTGTTTCGAGTAAATTTCTGAAAATGACTTCATCATTGATAGCCGCTACCAATTTTCAAGAATTGGTCGGCTCATGTTTATTAAAGGCGCATTACGAAAAAGGAGGCCGAAAAACTCAAAGGCCTTCACCTGTTTCGAGAGATCCCATCAGTGCGTTTCATGGGAACGATCGAAGCCTATTTTTTTGTTGCATTTTAAATATCGAAAACTCAAATTTGAGAAAAAGAGAATCAACACAGCAGCAATATTTAACCCTGAGATGAAACAGAACGTGTCAAACGTTGTTTGAAACAAATAAAAAGTGACTTCAAAAACTGTAATCGTCCCGGCTAAGTCGTTGTAGTGTTTTGATGTGGACGTTTATAGCATTGTAAAATGGTGAAACGTTTTTATTCAATTCGTATGGCGTTTTCTGTTTCTAACCGTGCACTCGTTTCATTGTGGCCAGTGTAACCACTATTGCTTCACAAGGCTTTACTATTGCAAATGGAACGTAAATCGTTGCCCTCACCGGGAATAGTTTATTTGATCGGGCAGGTTTAAGGTTCGACGCTCGCGCAGGGTGGTCCTACCAACTCACAATGTTGACAATTCAACGCTTCATCGAACATTTAATTTATTTTTACATTTTGATGAAACGTGGTGCACTGTGCCACGAATCATGTTACTCGCATTTGTTAAGGCAGCGTAACGAGACACTTGTAGTGCATGGACGTGTCGTTAGTCATCAGTTATGAATGATCGTGTCATCGGTATTACGTTTTGCGAGATGTTAAAGTGTTGTTTGAATGGTTCACTCGACAATGTTCTCAATATACACTTGTTCCCGTCTTTCACATTTCAAGTATGTTATTTGCGATCGTCGTGAGAGGCCGCGGTGGCAGTTGATACGCTTATTTTTGTTTGAGTCCATAAGCACACTTGTGTGAATTGGCGCTAATAGAATAATTGCTGTTATTTACGTTACGTATCAATTTTCGTTCACGTTCGATTTGCGATTTGTAAATATTTGTCCTCATCACTCTCGTCTTCATCATTCTATTTTCCGAGGTGTTCTGTTTAGTGTTCGTGAAACAAACCGGCTAGTAACAATTTAAAAACCGTCTAAAATAAACAGAAGCGTCGCTTTCCGACATTGTACACGAAATTTACGATAACTGATGCAACAGGCACCATCTCGTTTAGCAATTCTGAATGCTAACTTATTTATTTAGGATTTCTGTTTCGGGCATCGATTCCAAACGGAGCAGATGATTTCAAATGATGGAAGGAGGAATGACTGCATTAGCGTGCAGCTTCGTATTAACTTTTTTCCTTGTGGTCGCCCACGTTGAATTTTTTCAACACAAAATAACAAGTCCAGATTTGCTTTCCAGAATTTTGAAGCTAAATATCCAGAATAATATTTCGCATTTCGCTGTTCCTTTGGGAACATTACTCATTCACAGTATAAATCTAGCTGTATTATCTATCCTTCTTAATATTTCATTGGCTGTTGCATTGAAGACAAATGTTATTTACACCAGATAGTGAATTTGAACTATGAGTAATGTTTGAGCTGAATCTACATTTCATTCTACGCTACTTCATAATCTAGAAAATTTACACAAAATATTTTTCGATACTGGCGTAAATTTTTCTAGCCAACATGCAATTGGTTAGCACGTTCCGACTACATATCATGTTATGAATTATTACAAGTTTCCGTTAGAGCAACTGTTAGTATTGTAATGCAAATTATGTCATAGTGGGTGTGGAAAAACAAATAATGTTTGTGCTAGTTTATTTACTCACCTACTTGCATTGTCGGTGTCACCATGTATCATTTTGGCTATGAAATTGCAGCTGTTTATCACACACTTAAATGAAGTAACGTATAACTCAGTTGCACTCTCTATTCCCTCGTTCTCATAGTCCGATGGATGGATGGCAATACGAGAATACCGGAGAGAAATCAGGCGCAGAACATTTAAGTGCTCTCCGAAGGACTGGTATATCACGACCAACTTCACAAATCTGGGCTGCTTTGTGAATGTTTCTTAAAATCAAACCCAAGAACCTAACCCGAAACTATGTGCACTGTCGCGCTTTGTGACCATTAGACCAATAAGGTAGTTGTTTTAGAATTGAATTTTTAATATGAAACTGTTCCTTCAGAAATCTCCTAAATTCTACATATTTCTTCTTCCTTTGTTGTACTTCATGTAAAAAATTATATATACATTGCAATCTCTGCACTTACATAACGTCTAAGTACATACAAAAGAATGATGGAAGATGTGCGTCCGTGTCTGTGAATAAACCGCGTTGGATTATCGCAATTCAGTTTAGATACAAATTCTTATCGATGCCAGCAAGAAAGTTATGATTGTTGGTGATTTGAAGCAATTAACATAGAAGTATGCCCTAAAAGGGAAAAATACAAACAAAACCCAAGCAGATAAGGGTGTGGTCCGTGTCACCGGTGTCACCTCTCCCTATAAGGAGAGAAATGGAAGTTAACACGTTGCACACCTACTGACCGACGACCGGTGACCTTTGGACATAGTGCTGTTATTTTATTATTCTCTCTCCAATTCCATGTGTTATTCGAATAAAGGCTACCATGGTTCCGTGAGGTTATGCGGATTGACCTGAAAATTCAAAAAGTCAAGCTATTGGTCGCGTCAGAGGCATAGAAGAGGGTTTTTTTTTAACACACTGTAAAACTGTAGTTATGATGGCGGATTTCAAAGTCTAGAGACGCTTGGTACTATTAATTAGTTCAGAAAGACCTAGATATTGTATCGATGAGATCAACGTCTTTTCAAGAGCTGCGGCTTCATATTACATATCGTCTCATCATGCCATCTTTATTTATCAATATTTAAGCTGGTTTCATATGACACATCCTTCCCTTATACGGCACGGACAAGGTTCACTTTTTATCTTACTGTTTACAATAAACTTATGATGAGTATTAAAAACACATAACAGTCGAGGTAAAGGTATTGGCCGCCATATGCTGCCTGTGTTTGTGTTCGAATAATTTTAGTAAACGAATTATCCTTAAGTGGCTTTTTATTTGTGGGGTATCACCAAGACCTCGGATATTTTGGTACCTAATCATGTGAATGGCCTGAGAGTCACAAGCTTCTTTGGTTTTCCAAGCCACACGAATCTTTTGGTATAAAGCCAGACTAGGTACTTATTCATTTCTTAACTGAAAACATCGACATTATAATAAAACATAGTACACACAAATTGTTCTCTTAATAACAGGCTATTATCTTAATGGTACCTAGAAGTGATTGTAGACCGTGTAAAAATAAATTTGATCCGACAGCTAAACACGTTTGTATGATACGGCTACCGTAAGGTCGATCATCGATAGTGAACCTAAAGTATTATTACAATGATATGATACGTGTTTCAAGTGTCAGACTTCGCAGCCTTGTCGTGCTGTCAGAATTAGAAATATAAAACACCTTATCGGTGTTATTGACGGCTAAATGGCACGTACCTGAGTTCAATAGGTACACATTTGGACATAGCCTTTATTGCAGGCTTGTCTGCAAGGATTTTGAATATAATGTAACGCCTTTGCCATGTCGAAGGACCTGAATGAAAGATTGTTTGTCAACTGATTGTATTTTCCGATGGTTTTGGTGCAAATAAGCAACTAATTCGAAATTATTCATACCAAATAAAACAGCCGAAAGTAGAAACTTGCAAGCCATTGTTCATTATACTTCTGGTCCAGCTTTTTGATAGCTGGTATTTGTAAAATGATACCGTCATATAGTTATTATGAAGCCATAAAGCAATTCACGTATTTTTATGTTATCACAGCCCATGCAAGACATCTTCCATAGCGTTTTATAGCCTTCCATAAATCTGAATCATCAATATCAGTCGCCATTAATTTGTGAAAAACCATTAAATATGTAGATTATGATCATGAATTCATTACTTCAAAAGTTAATGGATGCCATAGAGATGCGATCATTAGTTTTGATAATCTTTCTAAATATTTATGATCTCATATCATCATCTCGCGAGCGCTTGTGTTAATTAATGGAATTACTATTTTCTCACTGTTTTATGATAGATTTTGAATTTCTGGCGTAAGTGGCTTGATACATCTTTGTATCAACGATTGTCTTCAAATCATATATGTAAGTATAAGTATAGTTGTTATATGTGTAAACTTTACAATGCAAAGTTCATGTATGCGATGTTATGATTCCATGTTTAGCCGGGTCGAAATACCCCGAAACCGATACGAGACTAAATACCCTAGTTTTTCAATCAACAGCTCAATTGCAATCAATATGTTTTAATATAGTGAAATGGAACACGATAATAAAGTAACACTAATATCAACTAATTTTTCATCAAAAAGAAACAAGAGTTTATCATAACCGGACTTGAATATAATCAACAAAGATTCATAGCTATTCTTAAAACTACATCATCAGATTGCGTAGGTTGCTAAATTTCGACATGATTTGATAGTTTCTGATATTCACGTTTGTATCCAATTCATTCTTGGATATCTTAACTCGTATTTCCTAGTGGCTTAGGATTTATTATCACCATTAGAAATTCCCCAATTAATGAGCTATTGTTATCTGGTGAATCACAACAAAGAGGATTGATGGAGTACTTATTGCAACACACTACTGAATTTCCGGTGGCTTTTATAGCTATATATTAACGAAACTATGTAAATGTGTCGTATTCAAAGCTAAGACTCTAAACAAAGACCAGCATAGTTCTGACTGCTCGGGCAATAATCATCGAAATATAACCTGTAAGGCTAGTGCTAAACGACGTCTGCTCAGGCGCCACTAGTCATATTGCACTATGGTATCGGTGTCTAAATCAATTCACGGTTCAATCGATTCGTGCAAGATCCCAGAATCGACTCATTGAAGGTGCTGCAGGCTCTTGAGCAATCGATTTAGAAACAATAGACACGAGTACATCGAAAAGGTTGTCTAACCTGCGAGGCTAATATAATCCTTCACCATGCACGAAACGTAAAGTTCATTTTGACATTTACTTAACACGGCTACCTGTAATAGTAAGTTTACTTCATAGGTTGCCATCGTATAATGTCAGGACAAATTAAGTTGTTCTGCAAACCTTTACTTTGATCACACATGGCTCTATAAAATATTTCTGCATTGCTTTGTTTGCGACATAGAAGAGTATCATATCAAATTACATTATTGACTTAATTTCAGCTTCCATTTATTAGTCATAGTGTAATCCTACCCAACTACTATACATATCTTCTCTAGTATCTTAGGTAACAAACAATGCTATGGGCCCAGTAGTGTTGCAACCTCTCCATTAGCAAAGTTGATAAGCAATTCAATAATTATTTCACATCATCATCTCCCGAGCCTTTTTCCCAACTATGTTGGGGTCGGCTTCCAATAGTATCACATTATATCAATAATTATTTCACATGCAAAACTTTAATTCTAAAATGAATCATGGCGGCCCACTTGTCTTTACCAATACCTTGCGCGGACACAATAATAATAAACACTTTTAAATGATAATGATTATGAAGCACCTTTTTGGAACTCACCATTTTTGGGTAAAAACATATTCCCACACGGCACTTACTTATCATTATTTTAATAAAATTCACAGATATTCGATTACGTTAACACTTATTATCGATTGTAAATTGCATATCGATTACTATCGAGAAATGTTCGGCTCCTGACATGCCTGAAAAGGTTTTAAGAACAGGTGACTGTAAAGCAGGTACTGGTTGATTTTACATCACTTTTATTTTTATTTTGTCGGCCAAGGATTAATAACCAATTCATATCCTTTATTATTGTATTGCTTTTTTATTTGCCAGGTGAATTAATTGTCGTCATTAAGTAATATTTATTAAAACTCATAAGTTTCGGTCAAATATAACTGAAGGCGACATTGTTTAATTATCTTTAAAGTGATTGTCTCAATTTTGAATTATTTTTACGAAATTATTATAAATCCTGTTCTGTTGATTTGTTCTTCATGTAATCAGTTCTATGTGTGCCTGAAAGGATTCTGTATCTCCGAACAACAAATCACTGTTCATATTACTTTTAACTACTATTTGTTATCAGTGGCCCAGTAAGATAGTTGTCTCGCAAACAGTTTATCTCGAATATTGGTCTAGTCTATCTTGCGGTCTCGTTCTTGCAAGTTATAATCTCGGAGACGAGACACGTTCTAAAAAGTCGAGAAGATATTGGCATAATGGTGATAACGATGTTTTATCTTATTTATTTTGCACTTCTCTGTGTTGCACAATTTATTCTGCTCAGGTAAAAAAAATACATACAGACCTCCTACTTTCTGGGAATAAATAAGAAACAATAATGTTTCTATGAGACTTTCAATCTGCGAATTCTGCGAAATTTTCATTCTTAAACCCCATGGATTGGATTTCGATTGCAGTATCCAAAACATTCCGTTTTTGATAACTATGTCTGTTTTTTGATAAATTTTCTACATTCACAATTCACACCATATTGGGCTTATATCTCGCATACGAATCATATTTTGCACCTTGAATTGAATACGACATGTTGCCAAAAGATTTTGTCGTACTTCACTACATAGTATAAAACAAAGTCGCTTTTTCTGTCCCTATGTCCCTTTGTACGCTTAAATCTTTGAAACTACGCAACGGATTTTAATGCGTTTTTTTTAGTAGATAGAGTGATTCAAGAGGAAGGTTTATATGTATAATAACATCCATTAAATAGTGGAGAAGTACTGTTATTTTTTAGGTTTCCAATGTGATGTCGTAAATATTTACATTTTTTCCGCTTACATTGCAAACGCAGGCTGAACCCTATGAGTTTTATCAAAATAATGTACTAAGTATTGTACACATTGAAAAGGTCTACAGAAAAGTCCGTGATGGTATATGTCTATCTCTTATGGATAACCCACAATAACTCTTTTTTGTCATTTACTTTTTACGACAAATAATGGCTAATTTTCGAAGCGATTTTAACCAATACAGCATTAATCCTTAACCAATTAAACCTATATGGTCCTTTACACCGTATGGTTTAAGTGAATATTTTTGAAGATATTACAGATTTAAAAGTTGCGGGACGTAGCGTTTGCGGCGGTACCGGCCGGCCAGTATGTTTTTATATACAACGTTCACAGTTTTTCTGCCAGAAGTCAGCAGTGGCGAAATCGAGATCGCTCTGAGACAGCTCAAAAATGGAAAAGCCCCTGGCGAGGATGGCATTACAACAGAGCTATTAAAAGCAGGAGGTAAGCCCGTACTGGGGGAGCCCCAGAAGCTTTTTAATGCCGTCCTGTTCGAAGGGAGAACTCCAGAGGCGTGGAGTAGGAGTGTTGTCGTCCTGTTCTTCAAAAAGGGAGACAAAACCCAGCTGAAGAACTATCAACCCATTTCCCTCCTAAGCCACGTATATAAGCTGTTCTCAAGAGTGATCACGAACCGACTTGCGCGAAGACTCGACGAATTCCAACCACCGGAGCAGGCTGGATTTCGGAGCGGATACGGTACCATAGACCACATCCAAACAGTGCGGCAGATTATACAAAAGACCGAAGAGTATAATCAGCCCCTGTGTCTAGCATTTGTGGACTATGAGAAGGCCTTTGACTCGGTTAAAATCTGGTCTGTTCTGGAGTCCCTGCAGCGTTGTCAAGTAGATTGGCGATACATCCAAGTGATGAGATGTCTCTACGAAGCCGCTACAATGTCCGTCCAAGTACAGAATCAGCAAACAAGGCCCATACCGTTGTATCGAGGAGTGAGACAAGGGGATGTTGTTTCCCCAAAACTGTTCACTAATGCAATGGAGGATATGTTCAAGACGCTGAACTGGAAAAGACGCGGCATCAACATCAATGGCGAATACATCTCTCACTTGCGATTTGCTGACGATATCGTCATCATGGCGGAAACGCTGCAGGACCTACAACAGATGCTGAACGACCTGGCTAAATCTTCTCTACGCATCGGCCTACGGATGAACTTGGACAAAACCAAGGTCATGTTCAATGAACATGTTCTACCGGAACTGATTGCGATACACGGCGCCGTTCTCGAAGTTGTTCGGAAATATGTGTACCTCGGGCAGACATTGCAGTTAGGAAGAAACAACTTTGAGGACGAGGTGAATAGGAGAATTCAGTTGGGTTGGGCTGCTTTTGGGAAGCTACGTCGAGTCCTAACATCGTCGATCCCACAGTGCCTAAAGACAAAAGTCTTCAATCAGTGCGTCCTACCTGTCATGACTTACGGAGCCGAAACGTGGAAACTGACGGTACGCCTGGTCCACAAGTTTAAAGTCGCTCAGCGGGCTATGGAAAGAGCTATGCTCGGCATTTCTCTGAGGGATCGCATCAGGAATGAGGTAATCCGTCAGAGAACCAAGGTCATTCACATAGCCCACCAAATCAGCAACCTGAAGTGGCAGTGGGCTGGCCATATCAGCCGAAGAACCGATAACCGTTGGGGTAAACGAGTTCTAGAGTGGAGACCACGCCTCGGCAAACGTAGTGTAGGACGTCCTCAGGCACGGTGGAGTGATGACTTGCGCAAGACGGCTGGCAGGAGCTGGATGCGAGAAGCCGAAAATCGATCTCAGTGGCGTGCACTTGGAGAGGCCTATGTCCAGCAGTGGACTGCGATAGGCTGATGATGATGATCATGACAGTTTTTCTGTAGTGTATTTAGTATCAGCATTGCACCCGTGCGAAGCCGGGGCGGGTCGCTAGTAATTAATGTAATAGTCTGATCGACGATCAGATATGAGCCAACATTGATAATTCGGTGTCAGTTCTATTACATGTTAGAAGTTCGTATTGCTTGTAAGGTATGAGTAAGAACTGAAATGCTTTGAATTCTTTTCCGCTTGATTTTTTAAATTATCTCTAGTACCTACACACTTCATACTGCAAATTCAATATACCTATTCATCAAAAGAGACAACCAACAACTTCTATTACAGAACACTTATCGTACGTACCTATTCCGCGAAAGACCCTTCCTGACCTCTCGAATGAATGTGAGTAAGAAGGAGAGATTAATGGGCTTCGGTCACAGGATCGTAGACAAAAGTACCACGTGCTATAAAGTTGTAACTCACGGTTGGGACGAGATCGGCACAACGCGAGCGGGAAGCGTCTATTTTGAATTGTTTACTGCCGTCGCCATTCATGGCTAATAAAGACGTGCGCGGGCGCACCCATTGTGACCGCAACATGGCCGCCAGTTTGAGGGAGGAATGCCCTCTAAGCTCCCCAGGAAAGCGGGCTTGTATAAAGTATTGCTTGCCATTGAGTATGTTTTTGAGAATGTTGCAACTTATAGTTTCGAACGAATTAGGACACGTGTACAACTGTTATGATATTATATTTAAAAGGGTCTAAAGTTTGCAGCTGTGGTTATTTCGTCATCGACTTCTAGAGCAATGTATATTTTTTTTATTTGCATTTAAGTTTCAAGGTCCAATATCGTGTCCCGTTATCCATTTCTACACGTCATACCCGCTATAGGTGCCATTACTGACATTATTAGGAAGTTCTTATCAATACGAATAAATAAGCGCAATCACATGTTAGCTGCCATAAACTGTAAAAGAGTTCCCTGACTGTACTTCGTCTCAACCGGCAATGGCAGTCAAAACCCATCTCGGTGTAAAGTTGTCATAAACAAGATAGGTAGATTCCATCATCAAAACCTTAATGACAATGAGCCCATTTGGAATATATACCAATTACCTATATTTCAAACAAGAAATAATTTTTCGCTTCGATTGGTAAACGAAAAAGTTAAGCGCGAACAATCATTAAAAAAACGTCCCTTCATTTTGGAAATCTTCATATTTTGTCTGAACTGAAAGCAAAAAGTTATTCCGATACCGGGAATCGAACCCGAGCCTCCTGGGTGAGAGCCAGGTATCCTAGCCACTAGACCATATCGGATCTTACATAGCTTACGAAATACAAGATTTGTACCTACAACCATTTGTGTGCTAATAGGAACGCGAAATAAAATCAAAATAAAATATTGTAGTGAGTCACTAATACCATTAATCTTGAAGCAAATGAAGACGCGAAACTATCATTTCATTACGTAACCATATCAATGCATGTTCATGCATGCAATGATACCAATCAGTAAAACGATATCACTCTGCAACCTAGTTCCACACAACCATTAAAAGGGTCGGTTGTTCTAATCAAAGGCATCCTCATCTAAACGACACAATTGGACTGACCCAAATATCGTTCCCTAAATGGCGCGGTTTGTAGAAATGCTACAGTTTTGCATGAGATCATCGAGGAAGCCGTCGGTATACCGCTGCTCAATTGTCGCCGGTAAACGTATCCGTTGGTGACTTGTTCACTTCGGGCTTATTTATAGCTTTTATGCCTTAACTTATGTGTAATGTGTAATATTCATCCGTTTTAAGTTGTTACCAGATGGTACACTCTGCTTCATTTTCATCTCTCGTAAGATAAATACATACTACGGAAAGTTGTAGGGCAGAAGATGGATGTTGGCTGCCCAAAACCTGAATGGTTGGCGTTCATTGGGTGAGAGCTACATGTAGCAGCGGATGGTAATAGCTGAAATCATGAAGATGATGATAGTGTGGCCAGTTAGTTTTGTGTCTGTAAAATTGCTAAGAATATCAATTAAGGTGGACCCTCATACTGTGTGTTAGCAATAGAAGTTTTTTCAGGGTTCTGTAGTAACCCTTCTGTAGTAGACCTCCTAAACTCCTAAAATTCCTTGCTACAATATATACAGATCAAATGCGAAAATACTTGTCATGATTCGCAGCAGAAATACCATATGAAATTACAGGTATTTTGACGCCACGAGGAAAAGTAGGGAGCCGATTCTTCGAAGCGAAAAGCTTCGGGACGTTGATAGAGCAGTGATTATTTACCAAAGATTTACGCAAGTTGTCGGTTAGAAATCACCAAGGGCTGATGGAAATGAGCCCTGAAATAATACGAAGAATTCTTTTTCACTACCGTGGGCAGCATGTACGTGCTACGTAAGTGACGACGATTGAAATGCGATTGACGTGAAACACACTACAGCGATAGATTTTGAAAGAATTGGCGGTAGTGTTAAAAACTATTTAAAACAAATTGAAGTCCAAGGACATGGGATTACAAATTTAACTTTTAATTTTGTTTCGAAAGGTGCAAAAAGTTATTCTTAAACACGTAGTTTGAAATTCAATCGTGTTTTATTTAATAACATGAACACTAGTTAACAAAATAATGTTCTTACAGACATTTTGTTTACATTACCCTACAAATATACACTACACATAAACATTAAAACAAACTATCGCTGAGGTAACTTAGTATTATTGGAATGTGCGTTTGTTTATTTGTTCCTGGATCGTTTTCAAGAATTATATATTTGAACATGCTATTTTTATGTAGATTGAACTGAAGACAAACGTTACACCGTTTTCCTCGAGGAAATCACCTTTGATAAGTAATATATCAAAATATACCTGTGTGTTTTACGATCAACTTAGAATGAGTTCCTCAGAAACGATAAATCTGCTAGTACCTAATGATCGGACTCATTAGCAATGAACACTTCATATCATAAATCTACACCTAGGTACTTCCATATTGCAAATAAACGCTCCTATAACAAGCAAAAATCATCCGACAAGATGAAGAGCTTCAGTTTAGTCCGAAACGTTGCGATTACGTCAAAGAAACGCTGCTAACGATACTTTACGATCAATAATAAAGTCCACAATGAAAACCACGTCAGCGTCGACAGCTGTTCAAAACTGAACTAAACCCGTAAATACTGATGCAAACTGAGCAATGAATATTCTAGAATACAAATAGGCAGGGGCGTCATTGCTGTCTGAGTTGCTACCGTTACTGTGAAAGATGGCATGTTGACATTCTTCGGATGCCTGACAAGTCGAGCGGGTCGCGAAATTACAGTCTAATTTGAGGTAATTGTTCTTTAATTTTAGACTTCCATTAACTTTATTCTTAATTCAAAAGATGTCAGTTTCTTATATGATTAGCTCTTATAATATTTAAAATAATAAATCTTATCAATGTGTTCGTTATCACCAGTTCAACTAGTTTGGCTTAGCTTCAGTAATGTTCATTCAATTTGCTCATTGTTTTAATTTTAGCTGTCATTTGTCAAGAAACTTGGTATGAATTGCCAGTAGTGCCAAACGCCAAGTCTTTTGTATTATGCCTGCAGGTGATTCATCAGTGTATCGTCATATATTTCTTCGAGAATCTTCACCTGAAATTGTAGACGCAAATTCAAGAGGGTCACTTAATAATCAGATATCGATAGAGTGGTAAATGCAAGTCATTGGCAAGGCGTGGTAATTCATACATTTTACCGCCTTACGAGAAATCATTCATACAGCTTTATTTAAACCTTGCTCACCTGCCTAGCGCAACGTCGTGATATATGAGCCATCGTACTGGACACCTGTCCAGGTGGGCGGCATGGCCACGGTCGGCGGAAAATTCTTTAAGCTGTGAGTACAAGTATCTTGCGAAATATTTTTTTTTTAAGTCTCGGCCCATAGTGGGCGGACTATATTCTTATTTGGGTTATATTGGAATTATTTATCCATCATACGTCATTAGTTATCCAAAGACAGATTGAATATATTATTTATAAAACAACCTACGCTTACCTAAGCGAAGGAAATGTGATGATGGAATATATTATCAAATATGTAATTTGTTAGACGTAGATTGGACTCCTTACCTTTCCCCGTAACCAGTTCTATAAGCTGAAGAAGCTACGGTCACAATTTGTTTCCGGTCTGACCTGATGCAGTCATTAGCTTTGGCATACCACGACGACGTCGTGCAAAATTCTACGACCCCCTGTCTGTATGAATTTATAAATAATCCCGGTACGCCAGTGGCGGCGGCGGTGCGGTAGACCGCGGACGGCGCGGGCGCGCGATCCGCAATGAGCGCCCGCCCTGATCGACTCTTGCGATTTTTCTGTAGCTTGTAGCTAAGTCATAGGAACACCGCGAAGAGTAACATCTGAAGTCGCGTACGTAAAGCGTACATGGCTAACATATGAGTGACCGACGCGAGTGCAAAATGTGGTTTTAAAAGTGACAGTGTTTTAATTATGTATTTATTTGCTATCAGCGTCGTCTATTACAAATAGATGACAGTTTGTTGTAATGCAAGTGCGAATATGGTGTTCTGCTAAATAAATACTTTTTATCTTAAACAGGTTTTGAATTTGATGAAATGGAAAAACTTTTATGAACTTTCTTTTCTCGAATACTGTTCATCTGGTTCGGTTTGACCGGTCACCGAGATTTTTACTCCGGTGTCCGCTTGATTAAGCGCAGACATGCCTCATTCAATTTACAGGAGAATAAATTGTCGTTTGCTCGTTGCTCTCAAAACTTATTTCGTATTATTTGCGAAGAAATCTTTTAAAGATATGTCTTTTATACTGGACCTTTACTTGGTGGAATGTCATTTTTGCTTTTTAGTCGCAATGAAGATGAATTACTGCGGGTGAATGCATTTGAAATTCTAATTTTATCCGACTATAGTTCCTTTACAAAAAGACTAGATTGTCCACGAAGAAAGCGAGACGGCTAAGTATGTCAGTAATGTTAATCCTGAACCCCTGCATTCAAGTATTCATGATGATTAAATGGAAATAAAAGGATTCCAGTAAAGGAGAAGTAAACTATACACATCGAAAAAAGTAGGGATGTTTATAAAGTTCTGCAGTATCAATCGTTCTGCTTTGTGCCGTGTCTGCGTTCTTGCCATTGATTTTTCAATAGCTTGTGTATCTAATTTTACTCTACATTCACGTGTACATGTCATTATTGTCTTCATTTACGAACACATTGTTGTTCGTTAGTCTATTTCTGAAGCGCACACATTTCTAAATACACATAAGAGTTCGGAAGTAACAGCGCTGACTTCGTTCGTATTAATTACGATTCATTGTTTTGGTCGTAAATTGGTTTGAGGTATTGTTTCAGTTGGAATAACATTGCTGCTCTTATTTTGGTCAATGTTTTTTGGTTTCTAGACTTTCTGTGATTAATTCATAAGAAAGATCAAGTTTGTTGTTATAACAAACGTTCCGAAGTACTTGTTT
Organism: Heliothis peltigera; assembly: GCA_958496145.1. Classification (NCBI taxonomy): domain Eukaryota; kingdom Metazoa; phylum Arthropoda; class Insecta; order Lepidoptera; family Noctuidae; genus Heliothis; species Heliothis peltigera. Next base: position 10,481,821 of record OY292326.1, on the reverse strand, counting down.
TTAGTCCTGTTTTAAATTAAGTAGGTCGTCAACTAGCATTGGGATCGTCAGCGATCATATGATTGACAGTTTGAGACAGAAGTTTATTTTTTTACATCTGCGATTTGTATATACAGCTTCATTTTAGAGAAAGGTTGAGTTATTATCATGTCTTCTTCGAACTCTTCTTGCCATTTGACCGGTGATAAATGATTTTAGGAAACGCTTGTTAAGTTTATTTGTTATACAAAAACCCGTGCCAAGATTAATAAAATTGAAGTGTATTTTTTTTATTTTACGTTTGCCGAAGAAAATTTCTACAAATGATCCCAGTAATTTGTTTCTCTTTTAGAATGCAACCCAACAGTTAAACTGTTGCAAAATATAAAGAAATTATTACACATGAACATAAAATAACAACATGAATAATACAAATATCTGACAGAGTGATTTGTGGTGAGAAGAATCTCTTTTAACGATGATAATGAAAATCACGTTGATTGAGATGCATATCTTCATTTTTTTTATCCGACCGCTACTCGTCTTACGACATTTGTAGACTCGTTATTATGCTTGTTACAATTTATTACACATCCCGCCTACATCCAAAATTTCGACACTATTAAGTCCATATTGTACTACATCATGTAAAACGTGGTGTTTTCGTCTACTTCTTGTACCTGTTGTCGTAGGCGGGATTTAAGTGTCATATTTATCCTCTCTTATGACCTTGCATAAAACTAACTTTATCATTTTCTATGCTACTTGTCTGGCGATCGAGGTCTAGGTATTATTTTGTATCCATATTTTAATGTATTGCTTTGATATTGTCATATTCGTTACCCACTTATTAAGATACGCTTCAGTGGTTTCAAATAGCCTTGCCTCGTGTACTCAATATTTGTTGTAACTGGATCGCATTTCTTTTGTCCTTACTACTTGTAATCGTATACGTTGACTGCATTCCTCGTAACCAGTAATTTAGATCACTCAAGTGTACCAAGTAATTGTTAAAAGATAGTTACGCAAATCTGATTGATGATAAAGATCCGACGGTTGTTCCCGTTACTTCAATTTGGCCACCGTGCTGTCTATTAGTTCGTTCACCTTCGAAACTTATAGTAATTTCTGGTTTGTGCCTTCATATATTTTTTTCCGATGCCAATTGATCTGCCCGAGCTTTTGTTCCGCTGTGAGACTAATTAGCTGTCTCGATGACTGCTTATTTAGTTTGAAGAGTTAGATTTTCAGTGATGTTAACCATTGATCACGTCTCGTTATTTCAAAAATAATAAAGCGATAGTGTTCTGTGCTGATTCTTGTGTGCCAGCGAGTCTAGACATGTTTTTGTTGAAGTGTTTTGTGATGTAACGAGTGCCCAAATAACACGTCAAAATGATGCAAGGTTTACTGGATTCGCTGTACAAAATTTATACAGGTAAGCTTTTCGTTGTCGACATTAGTTTCCTATTTCTAGATAACTTTATGTATTATTCAATCGGCGTCTACGGATATTGATAATGATTTATGACCAACAATATTTCCTAGCTAATAATTGACAAGGCTGGTATATTATGACTCCATTGCACTAAATTGTAGCATTGCGACCGTACAATACAAATGAGAGTATTATGTGCAGATGACCTCGGACAAATTACAAGCAATTTTAGCATGAATTTACTCAACGACCGTTGTTTGTGAGTTGCGTTATGTGACCTGGGGCTAATCTACTAGATTAATATTTCGATGCGACGCAACCGACGGAAATTTCAATTCTGACATATTCACTTTGACATTTCAATTTGCTGTTCGCCGGTGACCGGTTCTACTTTTTTGTGAACGCGAGTTCATTCTTTACGGTTTAATTAACTGGGCATGGGGTTCGGTCACGAAGGCTTATTATTTTGTAAGGCGGAGGGCGGGGTTAAATGATGAATTAATGTTTAGGCAGTAATTTGCTATATTTTTTGCCGCATTGTTCGTGAATTAATCTTTGTAATGGGTATATTAACCCCGGAGATGAAAGAAATCTTTCATTCTTCTAAGCAGATTACGGTACTTGAGACTACATTTCTCTTTCAAGTGGCGGAAATTAATACAGACATGTAAAAGGTAATAATTGTTTGCGGTGGAAGCTCTGTATATTCTCCGAGGAATGGTGCCACAAAAAACCTATCGTTTTTAAAACTCAAAGTGAATATTCAAATATGTACCTATGTTAGCACGCATACTTAAGTAGCTATGGTATTGTATTACCGTATTCTGTTAAAAGGATTCGATAGCCAATTCTATGAAATGACTTATGTCTTTATTTGACATTTTAATTTGGGTTTAAATTGAATCTAAATAATTACCTGACACATTATTCATCGGAACAGTTTGCTAACTAGCTGTAAACGCAAGTAATCGCTACATTGTGTTTATCAATCGCCACGTTGTGGTGTTTGGCAATAGAAATGATTGCAGTTGCACAATCGATAACAGACAACGTATTTATGTGCAATCTTGTTTGACCCGTGGCAATGTCAAGTTTACATTGAATTTCTCTTGTTGTTTAACATATTTGTTGTTACATTATCTGGAAAATAGGACAGACTTATTGGAGATTTTTATTTAAAATTTCTATTGAGATAACCATAATACAGTTTGGGACAGAAATCACTAACAAAGTCAATATATTAGAATTTATTCGAAGGCCTAACTGGTAGCGAAAAAATATCCAATGTACTCGTAGAGGTAACGGAAAATTTGATAAGTTAACATGCGATGCAATCATATATAACCTTATTTACAATCTGTATCTACGATCAACACATCGACGTTTATTGTCGGCCCCGACTCAAGAAGTGCACGAAGTATGGACAAACCGGGCCAGTAAAAGCCTCTGCATGCCTTCTGAGGCCCTCATGACGCATGACTTTGATGGTGTTAGATGATAATTTAGAGCATGATAACTGCATGAACGTGTACCAAAAGATTGAATCGAAAGACGAAATTGCTCAAAGCAGAAAGTAACGTATTTTTTACACAACTATAAGCGTAAATAATACATAATTATTTCCTTAATACCACTAAAGAGCAAATTGGTTAAGCAACTGCAAGCCACTATATGACATGCGTACTTAATTTTTTTACAGCCCACATATTAAAAATAATGTTGATATGTTGGAACCTTCGGTGCAGTTCAAGTAAGAAAAAAAAAAACGTAACTTTATAGCTGTTGACCTAAACAACTGAGGAATTCGCCTCAGATCCTTCCTTAATCTTGGATTCCTCATAAAAGGGATCCCAACGGGGCCATAAATGTATCTCTGCTATCGTGTTTCAAGAAAATTGACTACAATTATTTATTTTGTTCACGAAATTGCTTTGACGTGTGTTGATTTTAGCAACATATCACATCATAGCTTAGAAGGCTAGGCTTGTAAAGTTCTTTTAATTGGAAATATCGTCGAGAGTAATTTGAATGTTTAATAAAGGAAGTAAACTACCCACTTGACTAATTGGATCCGGATTTCGTCCCCGGAAATGACCTATTCGTGTTGAACTATTGAAACAACCGATTAAAATTGATCTAAGTCTAATCGAGAACCATTAGTTGGCAACCTCTGCAGGTGTGCGGAGTCGTGATCACCTGCAAGGCCGACTTGATGCTGTACAGAAGGGGCATTGTGTAGGCACAATTAACGTGCAAATATGACGATTCCTATCGAGTAGTAGTAGGGTAGTGTAATAACAAGTATAGTTTACAAAAGAAGTAAATGTCAAGACCATACAGTGGTTTGACCTGCAGACGGTATGAATATCGCATTTTGTGGTCACTCCGTTCTGCTGAAATCGAGAGGGATATTATTTTAATGAGAATGACATTGAAGCTGAGAATGGGTCTCAGTCGCTAGAATTTTAAAACTATTTTTAACACGTAGGATGTTGTGTTTAGGTGTTGTGGTTGAATTGTCATTTTCGTGGAACCTAAGGCCATTTCTTCGTCTTTTATCAAAAGGTTTCAGAATTTATCCTGAAATTGGTACTTAACTGCCTTTGTAAGAGAAAAACATCTGAGAATATGATTGTATGAAGATATTAATAAAATGTAGAAAACAATTGCTCTAACTATATATTCGTTCTTTGAGTCAAGAAAGAACGCTATTCACGATACTTGAGTGTCTAAATATGCAGCTGTACAGACGCCTGTACATCAGGCTACCAGAAGCTCTCAAATTTTCCCAATCAACTCTGAACTTTATGCTTCAGCGATAAGGGTGAAAATCCATTAAGGAAATTTGACAGATTGTTGTAGCCTGATGTGCTGGCGTCTGTACAAAAAATAAAAGAAAACTATATAAAGAATAAGGTATCTCACTGTACAAAACCTAGCTAAACTTACAAAGACAACCGTTATAAATGAGACAAAGAGTGTAAGGTATTTCTGTTCCACAGATCCCTTATTTAGCAAGTTTTACGTAACAGTCGCAAGCTTGCCAATTGACGTCACGGCGTACAATGGGGCAACAACTCGAACTTTAGGGCTTTCGTCTCCGTTGTGACATGTGTGACTGATGTTTACGTACGTCTGAAGGCGGTTTGATGATGATTGGGAGATTTTTGTCTGCCATTCGAATCTGAGGTTATTGGAGCTGATAAGTTTTTGCTTGAACATTAAGCTTGTTTATTGAGTCCTGAAGAAGTGGAAATGCTGATGCCGTGGCAATGAGTCGGTTAGATCTAGCAGAATACATATTTATTTACTAAATGATTATCAAAAGCTGAATTTGGCGTTTGATTGCTTTTTTTTCACGTTGCTCGATCGGGTATCTTCATGTTGCTAGGTCTAGAATAGTCTTCGACATGTAATATTTATCCTACCAATATTATAAATGTGAAAGTTCTTAAGTGACTCTTTCATGCTAAAAGATTTTGATCGAGCTTAGCAGTCATATAGCTCATATATTAGAATAATACATAGGCTAGTTTTTATCCATAGGTGGGAAACCGCAGAAGGAGCCTAGTACAGACGCCAGCTTGTCAAGCTACTACAATCTGTCAAATGTCCTTAAAATATTTTCAACTTTATCGCTGAAGCATGTGGTTCAAAGTTGATTAGGGTAACTTGATATGCTGGCGTCTGTACATAATATTCTTCCTCTCATGTCTCTTTACAATTACACTCTCCTGCTCATCTGATTGCCCTATAATTGTTCAGACATTCTATCTACTTATTCTACGTATCTGATAATATCTTATAATGTTTGCTACAACAGCTCATAAGCCGTGACATTTGGTACTTAACAACATTATCCGCGTTTACCGATAATATTTATTAACTGTTAATCACGAAGGTTAGCGAAACGAAAGACAATAAAGTATTTATCTTAGTATCGAAATCGAAGGTCGATTTTACTTTCAAGTTTAATTCTTGTAAGCTTTAATTGTTTATAATTTATGTATGATTTCATTGCGAACTGGGTCAAATACGATATTAAACAATATTTATTAATAGGTACTGAAACTGTAATAATCATTTTTGGGCACCACAGCATATTAAGAGTTCCTAACATTATTTATTAGTACATGGAAGACTTACATCTAGAAAAAGATAATACGAGTATACATCAGAAAGCGGATAACTAGTCTTCGCTTTTAGCGACAGTCAGACTTAACTCAAAAATGAGCATTCAGATAGTAATAATTTTAGCCATGAATAATTTTATAAGGTGGTAAAATACAGGATCACTTTAAAGGTAAAAAAAAAACAACCATTTTGGTATTTGAAATTCTTATTAAAATGCTCGCTACAAGCAAACAAGCGATTCCTTTTTTATCGCACAGACACGATATCCTAGCAAACAGCAATTTCAAGTCGATAACACTAAGCGACTATTTACAACAGATACGATGTTCAAACCCCACAGAATTATCGTTTACTTATCGATGTTGTGTAACAAATGCAGTTATCGATAATCGGATAAAAAGAGGGCGACGATGCCAAAGGTGCTTATCGAGAGCGCCGGGCAATTCAGCCTGATTACTTATTTTAAAGAACTTGTCCGGTACATGTATGCTGTCGCTTTATTCTTGTTTTTTTTTTTTTTAACATAAAGTGCGGTTTCATGCTTCATGCTGCCACTTGTATTTTTTTGGGTTCTGTATATGTATATTTTTAATTTCATATTTTGGTAGTTCATCACATGATGTAGAATACTTTTAGAGACCGTTTTAGTATATTTATATGTCGGTGTTAGAAGCTGTATGTGGTAAGTGAAATCGAAGAAATTGGGCTGCGGGTTGTTCGTAAGAGTTACCGTGGCCCTGGTATACAGGGACCTCCAGAAGGAACATAGTGGGTTTTAGTCAGTAAGAGTCTGAAACTCCCACCAGCTGCATCCTCGGCTCATTTGATTATTTCCCACGAAAAAAAGATCGTCACAATATTGATGTATACGACATACTTGTTTATTGTTGTATCTACAGTACTTTCAAGAGTATCACTTACAGAATTCGATACTTAATTGAAGTAGAAAGTATTAATTACAAGAGAACAGAATACTACAAATTGTTTCAAGTGAAAGCATGTTCTGAATATGTTCAAAACTCGTGGGACACTTACTAATTACTACAGTTATTGAAATATTTACATATCAATGTTAAGTTGAAATCTGATGAAAGTTGATACTTGATAATGAAAAATATCGTTTATGCTTTTATTACAGAAATAAAATTGGTTCTTAATTCAATAAATTCACTCTTTGCTACGTGAAACGGAACGTGACTCTAAAATCAAGCTTCTGCTTCTTAGTACCGACGCCAGCACATCAAGCTACTACAATATGTCAAATTTCCTTAATACATTTTCAACTTTATCGCTGTATTATTATTTTTAAAAGTTGATTGGGGAAATTGGACAGTTTCAGATAGCTTGGCGTCAGTACCTAGCAGCAAGGCGGTAAGGGAGCAAATTAATTTCTTGAATTCGTAAAAGCAATTCCGGGTCTTATCAAACTATTAGTCGGCTAACTTGTCACGGAGTCAATCTTGAACAAAATGCTTTTTGTGCTTATCTGACGTATGACATATTCACGACTGTTAACAAGAAAAAAAGCGATGATAAAAAGGTTAAATACTGTTGTATTGAATGAATAACTATGACTAACACAAGTAATTAAAAGTCAGTCACCTTTGATATTATTTAATTATGTAACAACAAATTCTTAAGTAATTTTGCTTTTTATATTTTTTTATGGAATCTACGTACCTAATTATGATATTACGAGCATAGTAAAAACATATTTTTGAATTTGGAATGCAACCGTTTAATCCTTCCTACAGAAACGCCGAAACACTACAAAATTCCCGCCATATCTGTATTTTTTTCTTTTTTCAAAAACGTTGCTTCGTTCTGAGATGTCAGCGACCAGTGCAGGCCACTGCTCCAGCTGTGGCAACTTTCGTAACGTTTTGGCGAACAGCGCTGCATCGCCTGAAGCGATCGCCAGCGATGTTCGGTTTGAGCCCAAGGCTTTTAGGGATTCCCGATAAGTATCGATAACGGTTGATATCAATGCAATCGATAAACTGAGTAAGGTATGTAGATCAAGTGCGAATATTTTATGATTATGTTGCCGGTTAATGTAGTTAAAGGAAATCAGCTTTTACTGCCTAGATGTCTAAGTAGATTTTTAAATGGCTACAAAAAAGGAGGTTATGCAGGTAATCGATGCGTATTACATATTTTATGAGGAAGCTTGCAAGTGGCCTCTTGAATAATTTTATTGACTTGGGTCAATAAACCTAACGACTTAGATTTGACTAATGTTTTCCATTTTACTATTATTTTATAAATTAATTAGGTACTAACAATAATCGACATTATGTTTTGTAACAATTTCTTCAAATGGTCAAAGTGATTTTTAATTAATTTTATAGTCTTACAAAACCAATGAGAAAAGTCTAGTAATTATATAAAACCATTGTCTGAATATTCAGTGATTCAAATTAATTATTTTTGCACAACTTGTTGCCAATGGCACACTTATTATAATAAACCGATGACCCGATTGTATATTAATTAATGATTCAACCAGTTTGTAAAGACATTGAATCTACAGTATTTATATATATACCTAAATACTAGGCATGAAAGTTATTTTATTTAACCATTTACAGTAAATAGCTCTACGAGGAGAGTTATTTTTGAGAAATGACAGACATTGTGATTTTTGTGACGTTTTTCTCACGCGTTCAGGACTATGGGTATCCATTCTGTTAGAATCCTATAGACTGCAGCCAATTCAGGATTCTAATACTTTTACACATGAAACAAAATACCTTTGTGTCAGCTAATTCGTGAAATTGTCTTCATACTGTAAAAACGATTCTCGATCTACATAATATGCGACTTCCTCAACCTTTATGCCTGCAGATACGTTATCCTTCAAAACTATCGACACAAAATCATTAAGTTTACATCCATTACTAGTATGACAGGACATTTCAAGCGCTTCATCAAGACTACTGAATGCACCAACACTTATTCAATGCGATGTGTCCTGGCGTTCTCACATTTTTCACTCAACCCGTCACTGTCGCGTCTTTGAATATCCTTTAATTAACAGTGGTTCCAGTCGAGAGACATGTCGGGACATCTTTAATGGTCGTGGGGTTAAATCAACGTTTTGTCGACCATAAATGCAAGGTTGTTCAATACCGAGCGATCAAAGTAACATTGTTGTTTTTTATTTTTTTGTACTTTTATCCAACATGGTTGGGAGAAGGCTAGGCAGATGATGATAAATCACTTGGATAGGTACCTCTTGCAGGTAAATAAAGAACGCGTGGAGACATCAACGTACTGAATTTCAAGCTATTAAAAATAGAAAAACGTTTTTTTACAGTCGTTTACTAAGAATATAACGCGCACTTTTTACTTGACCATCTCCTACGTGGCACTTGACACCAATACCCAAATATTCATTAAGCTCATACATAATATGAAACTTTATAAAATTGACGGATAAACAATACCTACTTTATTACCACTTGAAATTTATTGGAATTACAATATTTGTGATCAAATTATTATCTCATACGTAAAGCTGCATTCACAATAACAGCGGTAGCGATTACAAAATTATGTTAAAAGTCACAGATCTGCCATCATCATCATCATCTTAGTATCATCTCTGCCGTAGGATATAACTGCTGAGCATAGGCCTGCCTCATTGATTTCCAAAAGGAACGGTTAGAAGCGACCGGCATCTAGCGTGTATACGCGAAAATAGTGAAGGTTTGGGATTCTTTTTCTCCAAGGCTTTATTTAGTCTTTTTTGCTTGATAGCTATAAGTAAAGGTTTTCCTATGGTAAAACTTTCATTTAGCACTTTGGGTCTATAGAGAAAAATCAAGCGTGGTCCTAATCCGCTACCGCCCCCGCTCTAAAGATGAACGTCTCCTAAGAACTGCACAATTAGAAGATACTTCATCATCATTGACTTTAATTGACATTGACAACTATACAGTCTCAAATTGTTGGCAAATACCAATCAGAGCTTTTTGTTTAACATCATTAAGTCAAGTGGAAAACTTGGAAACTTGGTTTAACCTTAGACCCATAGGTAATTAATATTTTAAATAAAAATAAAACTGATTTACACTATGGTACTTCAACACAAGGCTGTATTTCAAACCATGTTGTTAATAATAATGTTTAAAGATCTATTTCGGATTGTAATTTGTTTACATAATGAGAAAAGTACAGTCGTATGTGGTGTTTCCGGACGAAATCACCTGCCCGTTATGTTTTTTTGTCTCAATAAAAGTGTAGCAATAAATAAGAAAGAGTAGAAAGACAAAGAATAAATTAGAATAAACCGACATCCGACAATCCAGTTAAGAGATTACACTTTTACGATTATTGGCGCATAATTAAGAAATGAGACGCAAACAACCAATAGGTACAACTGAACATCAAGCCTGTTTTCCCATAAGAGAATTAAAGAGATATATCTATAATACTGTCTCCTTTCGCAGCAGCAAATACAACACTGAACAGTTCAGTAACGTTTGCCTGAAAGTCGTCAATAGCACTTGTGGTTCCTATATCAATCATTAAACATATTTTTATGAACGTCATCTCATTCATCATAACGTAAATATCTCACCAATGCATCGTGCATTCGTCATGCATTGCCTAATTTTATCTTTACATCACCGCGGCAGTAATCGACGGGAAATACTTATTTGACAGCATATAATGAAATTTATAAATGTAACAGGTGCGTGGCGCAAGACAAATTTATGGTCATGATGACATTAAACTGTTGCATTTATGATCCCAGTCTCAATGATAACAATGTACGCAGTAAATTAAAAAGTTTATTTCGGAAAATTCCTAATAGTAAATCAGCTGGTGACGTTTATGAAAGATTCGCATAACATTTCCTTCTGTTTTACCGTCTATTGTTCTATTTATAAATAGTTTATGTGTGCTGTTTTCTTTTATTTGCCTATTACTAGAATTGTTTAGCGAAGTAAATTTGAAATATGAGCTGCCAGTCTCAATTTAAATCTATGAGACCATTCAAACATACGAGTATCCTTTTGACTGAAAATACGTAAATGTTCAAAAGATAATATTTTCACCCCAAGGGATTTAACCTGAGAGTAATGGAGTGGTCAAAGCAAAGTTGGGAACCGCTAGTCAGTTCCGTTTTACAATAGATCTGTTCTGCCTCCAGCATTGGCCTTTAATACCAGCATTTCATCTGTGATTCGCAAAGTGCACCAATTGTCAGCTATAATTTAAGGGGGAAACGTTCCAAGTCAGTTTTTGTTTGCATCATTTCGCTGTCAAAGTGGCGGCCGGATCGCCGCCGGCGCACGTGATGGAATGCTCCAGTATCAGCCATCATGTTGTTGCCAAACAACTGTTGATGAAGTACTCGCACTTTAAAGTATGCTTTTTGTTAGCCGTGATTGCTTGTATTGTGTAGGGCGCGCTATAATGCTGTTGTTAACAATGTTAATGGCGGTTAACAGTTTTTTTAGGCACGTTTGATGGCGCCTTTTCAGTGTGTGATTGGTTTGGGGTGAGGGAAAGTGTTTGTTTGGCTTCGGTCATGAGACGCCTTTCACGTGGTACTGTTACGTAAACGACCTTGGATATGTTATTAACGGAGAGACACGACAATTGAAAAGAAAATTTAGAAATTTCGAACCAATCATGCTTCAGTTCGTCATCGTTTGAGTTTATCTCTCAGATTATACAGTTTCTTTTTTGACAAACAAAATCACATTGAAAAAAAAATACTAGAAAAATAGTTAATGTCTCCTGTATGTATAATGAACCATAAATCTTATTAAAATAATGCATTAACCTTATTTTTCAATCCTTTGTTACAGGTAATACAACATTCGATTTCATAATGGATCAGGCGATCAGCAACCGGGAAGTGACACGAATCCTTTTAACCGAGAGCAAGCGCAGATCTCTGCTCCAATATCGGATTCATTTAGGCGTCGACGTGCGAACTGATAGCGGAAGCTTTTAACTAGATAAACCATGCAAATATCGTGCTTAGTAAAGTACATTATAGTGCTTAATATCAGCCTATGTACCTGTGTTTAGTAAACGCCTTTGATAGGCTCCTTTATCGAGAGCGTATGCCTATAATGTGACATTTTTGGTTAGATTTTTGAGTTTTTAAACCATGCTTGTTTGAGATATAAGGCTGCTAGGTTTCGTTTTCTATCGTCATTGGTTTTTCATTCCATAATAGTCAGAAGTATCTTAGTAAGGTACAGACGCCAACACATCATGCTACTACAACAATCAGTCAAATTTCGTTAATAGATTTTCAACTTTATCGCTGAAGCTTATGGTTCAAAGTTGATTGGGGGAATTTGACAGTTTTGGGTAACGTGATGTGCTGACGTCTGTACAATCGAAATGGAACACTTAAATATTTGTAGGTAATGTTTCCGCAACACTCGTTTACAAAGAGTTGCCTAATTATAACTTTGTTACAATGACTGACAAATTCTCATGCAAACATTCTGAACAATTTACAAAATGATTTATTGTGTTCATTATCTCTATGAAGCCATGAGAGTTTTTGTAAGGAGAACCAGTGATACATTTTAAAAACAAAATGCCTTGTACTCATTAAAAAAAAATCTTAGGGCCCGTTTCATCACCTACGAAAAAGTTCCAGTTAGTTAATTTGGTGGATTGTTTCAATTTCAATTCATGCAAATTCTGTTCCATTTTTTAATCAATTCGGTAGATAGTGGCTATTCGGACATTGTGAAATTAGCTCTTACTGAAACAATATCCCGTATAAGTAAAAAAATAAAGAATACAATAAGCGACTCACGCGCATTAACGCAACAAATTGGCCGCTCGTACATTCTTTGAGAAACAAGGTCAAGACTTGTATTATGGATTAGTAGAGTATTAAGGCCCTTACATATGATCGGGCCCTTTGACGTGGAAGCAATACTAATAAGTAGTAGGGGTACAAGAGCTGATACTGTTTTTGTCAATGTTGTTCTTCTGAAAGAGATTTTTGAAGTCTTGTGCATGCGCCGTAGTGTTTTTTTTTCAGATGCCTGAATTTTTCAAATTTTACTAATCGAATATTAACCTTCCAGTATTGTGATAAGGTTGAAAATCTATTGAAGAAATTTGACAAATTGACGTGCTGGCGTCTGTAGATTTGAACTGTCGTGATGTCACGCCAACTTCGGAGAGAAAAATGTAGCTGAATTCAACACAACAAACAAACTTGCCTACAAGTAATAGATAGGATAATCTTTACTTACAAGTTCATTCCATTCATCAAAAGATGTTTTCTTGTAAAAATTGTTGAAATAAATTCATACAGAAAATGATAATGTTAAAATTGCAACAATTATCAAAGCGTAACTGTGCACAGCGAGTTGGTCTGATGCAACGTTCAGGTGTTGCATTGCATTTGATGTCAACGCTTTAAATGCACCGTTTTTCTGCTAATTCTTACATCATTTGGGTTAATTTCATTCTGTTATTTTAATTATTAAATAACAAGCTTGCAACTTCGTCTACACGAATTTCTTTAGATTCTCATGGAACTTCACAACTGGGTTTTGTAATGTTTCCTTATAATATTTTTTCTTTAACGAAAATTGGCGGCAGAACTCATATTTGAATATGTTAGTATGATTCCATTGTTATTTGATATAAAAAAAGATTATTAATGAAATATAATTTTCACTATTCAAAACTAATATCTATAATAAAAATACTTAAAACTAATATACTACTATAAATCAAAAACCTATAAACAAAAATAAGTGTGCAAGATATTTGAGATTATATCCAAATTTATAATGTGCACGGTCCCTTAAAAGTGACCCCAAAAACGAATATTTCCGAACACATTTTGGCCTAATTCGTTTTTAATTAGCCACATTGATTGATGACTTGAATCGCGTTAATACATCATTAGATATTCGGCCGGACGTCAGTTAATTAGTTGGAAATAACTTTTGTTATAATTTGTAATTGTTATTCGCGTGACTTCAGTGTGTGAAGGTCGTTCTTTGTTTATGTTTTTAATCGATTATTTACGGTATTTACTATTTAAATAAATTGGTTTGTGTTATGATACTTGATTAATAAAGACGAAAAAATGCAACGGGCGTTTTCTTGTCTATGTATTTTTTCTCAATCAAATCGGAATTTTAATGGTTGTGGAGGTATTTTATTATTGAACATAAAAACTGTTAGTTTCATACAATGGAATTCCATAATATCTATTCTTCTGTACAGTTTTCTATGTCTATTATTTTTTACAATTGTTTTTATTAATTGCTTTGTTTTCTCATTGATGCCCTGAAAACCTCTTTTGGCTAAGTATCGTAAAAGCTTACTTTCAATTCCGTTACTTACTTTATCCAAATTGTACAGACGCCAGCACATCAAGCTACTACAATCTGTAAAATTTTCATTGATCGATTTTCTACTTTATCGCTCAATCATATGGTTCAAAGTTGATTGGGAAAAATTGACAGTTTCGGGTAGCTTGTCTGTCCAATACAGCTGATAATTAAGTCCCAATGGAATCCAGAAGACGAGGAACGGTGACCCTGAGTTTAACAAACATTTACGAATAAATACAAAAGAGTTATAAGATCTGAACCAATAACAACATATTATGTTTACTTAAACCTTTAAATCATAACAAACTACCAGTACCTACATAAACGTTCATATTTAAATTATTCTAATGACTTGTTATCGGTCATAAAATCAAACTAACATACAAATAATCAGCTGCGTGACATTTTAAGTTACTTCTTATGATGGATGTGATTTTCATACAATGGCTCGTAAGTTGTCCGTTCATTATAGGCGCGTTTAGCCAGCACATCAAGCTACTACAATCTGTCAAAAGTTTCTTTAATAGATTTTCAACTTTATAGCTGAATCATAAGGTTCAAAGTTGATTGGGATTTTTTACAGTTTCGGGTAGCATGATGTGCTGGCGTGTACGAGGATTGATATCGACTATCGTGTGAATTGATGTGTTCGATAACCCATATTATTTGTGTAACCTTGAGGTCGATTTCATGGGAAGCTGTGATGCTGATGCGTTTGGGAAATTTAATTGGTTTTGTAGCGGGATTTTGGCTGCTGTTCGTGTTCGCATGTTTTATCTATGTAGTGATCGATATTGATAACTTCTTTCAGATTGTCATGTCCTTTAAGATAATAAGTGATCAGCAGGTTTAGCATGGCGATTCTATATCTATTCTCTCAAGAAAAGACAAAGCTCTTTCTGTCAATGTCTTCTGACCGAGCACGGCGCGACCTGTCAACTCGCATATAATCACTTGTAGACTTATGTCGATCGAAGAAAAGAAAAATTTCTTCAAAAAATGTCAAAAGAAATCTTAAGTCAATCTGCCACTTTTCTGTCATTATGTCCAATCTCCGGTAGACAAAACTGGTTTCTACGGTTGTCATGCTAAGCCTGCAGCCGTTCTAGATTCAAACTAAATAAACACTAGCCGCCAAATAAAAATTGAAATGCCTTGATCAATCTTAGAATCTATTCGAACTTATATATAACTTATTAAATCAAATTGATTGACTACGGAGATACATCCGTACAATTCAAAGTCGTAGATCCAATATATCTTTTAATCAAGATCATGAATGGTATTACCATCAATTCTAATGAATAAGATTATGATTATCATGATAGATAGGACCAGCAAGCGCAGCGTAGGACGTCCACCAACAAGATGGACAGACGACCTTATAAAGGTCGCCGGAAGACACTGGATTCAGGTCGCTTCCAACCGGTATATGTGGAGATCTAGAGGGGAGGCCTATGTTCAGCAGTGGACGTCTTCGTCTTCGTAAGTAGTCGTACCGACACGACCTTCTTGGACGATGTTCTGTTTATTGTTCGGGACTACAGACTGTTGGTAAACAACTCGTTTAGTCTTAGATTCCTCTCAATGGAAGAAAATAATAATATAGGCATATGTTTGATACTGACGTCATTTATTGAAGGAAAGAATTAAAAAAATATTTTAAGTAGGATTTGAAATTCGAATTTATATAATTATGGTCATCACATGAATGTGGATGCATATAGAGGAAGGGGACGACCAGAGACACGATGGATGGATTGCGTGTAAGTTGATATGGCTAGAAAGAATGTAACTTGTGAAATGACGGCAGATAGAAGAGCATGAAAGATAAAAACATGCTGCGCTGACCCCAAATAAAACTTGGGATAAGGGCAGGAGGATGATGATGATAATTACGCTCATCTATATTCTAGAACGATAATTTAAATTATGATAACAGATAAAAGTGACAAAACAGATCATAAAGGCCTGTATCACCACGTACAAATAAGTTCCAGTTAGTTTATTTTGTAGATCATTTCATACAAATTCTGTTCCATTTTTTGAATTTATTCGGTAGATGGCGGCTATTCGGACTTTGTGAAACTAGACCTTAATATTCTCCCATTAATAGGCCTATGTTTGTTAAAATCTGACACTGTGAATTACTTTTTACGGCATTATAAGCGATGGTAAAAGTTAAAAGTTTTTAGTTCGTCTGCTATAAAATTAAGGATGGTATTTAAAAGTACTTCAATTTATTCCCATTTCATTTACCTAATTTTGCCTGTGTTCCACCAAATATACTGAATGTGCACCAAAATATGTTCATTAAAATATGTCATAACTAGCATCTATTTAACAACTGTTGCAAATTTGTAAAAATAGTAATACACCTAATTTTAAAAACAAGCATTTATTTTTTTAGTTTTACTTTAGATAATGCACTGCTAAATGTATTTGAATCAAACACCAATTAATGCCCAATATAGCTTTATTAATAAAAAATTAACAAATTATAAAATGTAATGCTTACTAAAAAGGTTTTTTTTAACACTAATCAGTTGTTCACTAATCACTAATTTAAATGGGTATACGGTATTAGGATGCATAAATATTTTGTGTAACATTCAAGAATATTTGGTGCACGAACAGTATTTTTCGGGGAAGAATAAAATACTTATTGTTACAATAGAATATTGGCAGCGCAGTACAATAAAAAAGTGTTATATCTTGGTGTTCATTTGGAATTTTTTTTGATGTAACATATTTTGTTGGCCGAGTAGTTTAATTATAGTAAAAAAATTAAACGGGTTTAAGATCAATATTTTAGAAATGCATACATATAGATGTACCATTAGATTTTTGGTGAACGCAAAAATATTATCCTAAAATTAACGGTCGTATGGCGGCTATAAACTGTTTGTTTAGTTTACAAGTGCAGTAAAGCAATGTATTTAACTAAATATAGAGATGCCTTCTCTTTAGTTACATTGGATACTAAAAGCTTTATGGTTATTAATAAGGTAATCTTAATACTGTTTATTTTGTCGTTCAAAACGGTAAGGTAAGTATATCTAGTATTTTTTTTATGTTTCTTCATGATCTGTGTTTTAATATAACGAATTTTCAACTATCAAAAATAAAGGCTTTTAATAACCTTTAATTTTGCTAACGTAAACTTTACTTAATACATATATGGTAATTTTACCTCAACATAATAAAGCTCAGACTAATTATTAACTTCATATATCTAGTTGTGAGGTTACAATTATGGAGGCTGCACTGTATCTTTGCAAATTGTAGATAAACCATAAAATTCATCTCGTGCTATCGTTTAAAACTAAATTATTAATATACCACACGTGACCTTTCAAACACAAATATCAAATAAACATGCATATACACAGACAGACTCACACACGCACATTAATTAATTCATGTCATGCATGCATAGAAACACGGCATCACGTGATCGACAGAATAGATTATGTGATTTGGAAAGCACGTGTAAGCTCTAGTTTGTGCCCGTGGAAAACAGCGGGTATACCCACACATTCATAATTTCAGCTTCAATACGCTTTCAGAGGCATTACACAAGAAAGTGAAAAGGTCAATTGATATGGATCTACGAAATTCTAATTAACATGAAAAATATGAACGAATCAGTAAAATATATGATTTTTCACAATTCGAAATTGTAAATAAAAAAAAGTATCACAAAAAGTGGTTGATTGAATGCCAAATGCCTGCATAGTTAGGATTGGAATTTGGGCAATATTTTCTTAGGTTAGGATTTTCAATTTCAATATGTTTGTCAAATAGGGCTCAATAACATTATTAAAACGGTTTTAAAATAAAGTATAAATAATGAGTGCACTTTTTACCTACTCTAGTCTTAACTGGAACGTCCTAACATTCTAGAATGTACCTATGTTTAGAATGCATGGAATGCACCTTCTGTATAATT
The DNA here is from genome assembly GCA_958496145.1 of Heliothis peltigera. Taxonomy (NCBI): domain Eukaryota; kingdom Metazoa; phylum Arthropoda; class Insecta; order Lepidoptera; family Noctuidae; genus Heliothis; species Heliothis peltigera. Next base: position 10,463,973 of record OY292326.1, on the reverse strand, counting down.
TATTTAGTGTGACGGTAGCGCCACCTGTCACGGCCGACGTTAATTTATCGGCACGACTAGAAACACGAGTGCCAAGCATTCGCAACAATCAATGATTGAATCTATATGATCTATGACTGCTGCGACTGCGCAGACCGCTTAGTTTTCCTGGATGACATCACCGTTGATAAATGCTTTATTACAGACTAACCCAGTAAATTCACAAGGTTCCAAATAAAAGATCAAGAGAAAGAAATTATATTGCTAGTAATAAAATTCAGATGAAGTTTTGAATTTGAAATTAAACAAACGGACTAATAATGTTTATTTGTCTTTCTGTAATTAATTAAATCATCAGAATTTTTATATTCTCGAACTTTGTTTATATAACTACATAGTTTTCATGCTGAAAATTTGTACCGGACGCGGACGCCATCACTTCAAGCTATTACAATGTGTCAAACCTTAATAGATTTTCAACCTTATAGCTGAAGCATATGGTTCAAAGTTGATTGGAAAAAATTGACAGTTTCGGGTAGCTTGATGTGCTGGCGTCTGCACCAATACAAACTTTTTAGGTAACAAAGCGACCGAGATTAATAATAAAAGTTATAAAGACCGGTTTTCACTTCGTCATCATTTCATTTAATGGATTGCGCGATCATTATAAAAGCGTTGAAATCAATGGTTTTTTTTTTAGATAAAAATATAAATTGATTTTACTTGTTAAGGCTGTTAAAAAAATAACGGGGTTAGTTTTTGTATGGAGCAATAAATATTAAAAAGATTTTATCTTGATAGTTACTTTTGTCCGACTATCCGCGACTACTGTTATGACGAAGTTAGGTTTTACGTATTAAGCTGGCAAGTAAAAGTATGAAGTAGAAAGGATTTGATACTTGATTAATATAGGTACTTATGTCTCTAAGATGTGAAGGTTTTATTTCCGTATTACATTATAGATAGTGCGTTCATCGAAAAGTGGTATTGCTAAACACCCACCAGCAGGCTTAGCATGACGATTCTATGTATATCTATTCTGTCAAGAAAAGACAAAGCTCTTTCTGTCAATGTCAACATGTCTTCTTCCCGAGCATGGCGCGACCTGTCAACTCGCATATAATCACTTGTAGCCTTATGTCGATCGATGAAAAGAAAAATTTCTACAAAGAATGTCAAAAGAAATCTTACTCTCACTTAAGGATGTGACTATAAAGTTGATGAGGTTGGTTTCACCCGCCGTGGGTTCAGGCGGAGGGATTCTCAAAATTTGACCGACTAAAACCCACTATTGTTTCTTCTGGAGGTCTTTGTGTTCCAGGGCCGCGATAACTTATGAACGATCGTGCAAATCATGCGGATTACTGAAAAGAAACTCACTTAAAGATGGAATTGTAGAAGGTTTTGGGAGAAAATGCTGCCATTAGAGTTTGTTGGGTGCTCATAATTTTAACTAGATTTTTTAAAACTTTTGTAAACAACATAAACACCTACACAGATACATAGTTAAATAAAACGATGATGATTACGCTATCCGTTTCACACTGTCATCCGTATCATAAATATACGTTAGTTTTTATGCAAATATACATGAGGCCATAATTACAGAGCTCTATAATTAATATAAATGCTTTTGTTAGTACTCGAAGCACGTACTTTAGTAGTAACATTTACTAATTGGTACCTCATTGTTTTGTGAACAAAAAATACTCGTTTGTGTTGGGTTGTATGGTTTTGCCATGGGCACGTTACGTCACATTTTGACATCAACGTACCTACCATTAATGTTTGCAGTATAGTGTGTGAAAAGCATACTGGTGAGAGATTACTGTTAGGATTGTGTGTTTTAAAGATTACCCTAGGAATAACAATGAAAATACAAATGAAACCCTACTAACTAGGAAGTGTTACTTATAAGCAATTGATGTGTTTGTGACAGTGTTAAATAATGATGTTCGTGAAGCACTTAAAATTGAGTGACGTTACTGAATTCTGTGGCAAAAATTGACTTTTTTTTTTGCAAATGTTGATTTGACAATAGTTCTTGTACACCACTATGTCTTGAGAAATTAAATACTATTCTAAGCCATGGAGAAAGTCTAAGCATACACGTGAAGCTTTAGGTATAGCTTGTAATCGTAAGTCAAGTGGTAATAACCTTTTCTCATAAATAAACATCGTCTTCAAAATTCTGATTTACATTGATTAGATTTTAATAAACTGTGATCAGATAGTGATCATAGTGATACTTGAAGTCTCTGTTAATCCTCATCTTTTAAACGTATCTATTAATTCAAAGATGTTCAAGATTATTAACTGATAATTTTATCATTTATAGCCGTATTATTTAGAGATATTTATTTAAATAAGGAAGGTGTACAAAGTTATCTATGTTAATTTTATTTTAAACCCTACATATCATCGCTATATAAATACATATGTTAAACAGATAGAAAGATTAGATGCACAGTTACATAAATTTTACAATGGCATCACACGGTCATCAAATTAAATATCTACAGTTATCTTATACCATTCCATAAGCGGTTTCGCCCGCGTCCCGTGGAAAAAAAGCCGCGCACCCCGATAAAAAGTAGCCTTCCTCGATAAATGGCTAATAAGCTTTAAATATTAGTATAGATTTAAATTTGGCAATAGCAGTGGTATCTAACAGGTACATTATATGTTTTCTATGGTCTTTGCGCCGCATTAACCGCATTTGTACGTACAAGTTGTGTGTTCATCTTTGAACGCCGCCCGTGCCCTTGTCTTGTCATCTGCAGACAACCAGAGAAGCAACAGGCACTTTAAAAAGTAGGTACTGGAAGAATTATCTAAATCCAAACCAGCTATGCTGAAAATAAAGACTTGCACGCAGCTGCGTCCGGTTAGACTGGAAGGCGACTCCAACATAGTTAGGAAAAAGCTAGGCAGATGATAATACTAGCTAACACTGATTTATAACGTTCATCAAACAAAATAGTAGCCAACATCACAGATCAAACGCTAAACATCAACATTGATCACCGAAGTACATTTTTATTTGCATTAAACTTATCGTATAAAAGGCGTCCCACACTTAAGTGCGACTCAAGTGATAAAATTAGCACTCTATGAGTATGGTACTTAAGTTTATTTATTCAGCGGTCGCTGACCTCAGGGTAAATGCATTACGTGTTACGAAAATCGGAAACGTTACCGATTTATAACACGGTCTAATTGGCGCCAATCTTGGTAATTAAGCCCTGTTTAAACCAGCTATGATTAGGGTCTTGTAAGCTGGCAACGAGAGACTTAGCACATAAGGTCATGATTTTAACCGTTCTTGCAGGCATTTTCTTAAATATTTCTGAAGCAAATAAAGGCTTGAATATTGGCTTTAAAGACGAATACTATTTACTTGTCCTCATCCACGTTTCTTATTGAATGTATTTAAACGCAAAAAAATATTTGTCACGTTTTAAATTGCTATTCTCAGGGACACTTTTTATTTTCGCGTTTTCGTTCAATTCTTAATCTAACAAAGCCTCTTTGATGGTGTTGAGAGTATGGCAATTTTCTGGTAATACTTTTTGTAATGCGTCATTGAGGCTTTTTACTCTGTGACTTTTTTGTTTGCAATTGGATTTCTACGATGTTCATGTGTGAGTGCTATTTTCTATAAACTTATTCGTGCTAAGTCTATGATTGCAAATAATAAAAACGAGATGGAAAAACTTCTTTAAATCCGTATAGGCATTTTTTAAAATAAAGCATGAATGCTAGGTAAATACGTTCTTGAAATTAAAATACACTGATACGAACGAGGATCTCATGGGCAACGATCCCTCAGAGATCACGGGAAGACTTGGACACCGTCTTTTTATGTGGGAAATCAAGCAGACCTTCCCACTCCTCTGTGAGTGCTGCGGGAGGGGAGTATTAAACTGTTACTGATTAAATATACGGTGGTAACAATTTCAAACAAGCCTTCAGCCCCAGCAGTAGCTATTGACTCTAACATGGTCTCCTACCATTGAAATTCGTGGGAATACTCAAACATTAAAAGGGGGTGCAATTAGTTGACAGTCAATAGACCTTATATGTGGTCCGATGCCGTCATCGACGCACGCTGTTTTGCCTTTCGGAAATGTAGCCTACGTAGCAGACAAACGCAGATGAGACTTCATAACGTCATTTGCAGGAGAGTGGAATGGACAAACCCTTATGCTGGAATATAAATACAAACCCACGCAATTTATGTAGCCTGCCTGTTCCGTTCCTACGCAGCATTTGAACAGCGTCTTAACATTTCACCATTATACTGTATGACGTCACGCTCGCATAGCCACAATTAATCACCTGTTACATAACTTGTGTACTTAAAAACAATATGGTTGGTTGCCGAACTTTAGCTTGTAAAGCAATTAAGCGATGCCCCGAGCGATTTCAGCGCACATTATTAATACTATTCTCTTTTTTGTCGAGTGATGTCATCCACCGTATTTGGAGCCGTATTATCGTGTAAAGGTATGAACGTGACTGCGTAATGGCTTGTATGTAATGTATGGCTGGCAATTTGTATGGTGTTGTTACAAATATCATTACGGCTTTGCGAAGTAATTGAGGTATGTACGAGTAGCTGGTTTAGAACAAAAACTATGATAAATATGTTTTTGAGGCAAGTGGTTTTTTTGACGTTGTATAACGAGCTCAATCCCATAAAAATAAAATGGTTTTTGTTTAAATAATATAGAAAATAATACATAACGTATTAAATATATCAGTACGATTCGGACAAATTATTATTAAAATCGTTTCAGCCGGACTTAGCGCAACTGGATAAAAGTAGCCTATAGCCTTCCTCGATATAGGTTATCTAAGACTAAAAGAATTATTCAAATAGGACTAGTACTTCTTGAAATATAAGCAAAATTAAATGTAATTGTTCAAACAAACCAAACTCTTCTACTTTATTAGCATGGAAAGGAAGCGTGCAACATAGTAAGCCGTACTAAATACAACTTGTTATGGATAAACTGCTTTAAATAGACTGTTACTGCCTATTATTATACACTTAGTTACATTCAATGCCTAATTATTGCCAGTAATTTATGGGTTAGGATATGCTAGTAAAAGAAGAATATTGTCAGCTGTACGGTTATCCACACGTTGCTTACACCGTCATGTAAAGATAAGTAAAAATAAGCATTTAGTTGGAAAATGGGTGCTTTGTTAAAAAATCTGGAAACTCAGGATTCAAGCGGACATTGTTATGTATTTACCTTATAATATTCTTTAATCAATTATCTGAGAGTCATCTGTGCCCAAAAATCTATGCACGCCATCATTACTATCAACCGATATTTACGAGACTAACGCCTTGCATAGAAGGCATGAAACTTCTAATTGTAACATAAGGCAATCTTAAGGAAATGTAACGACTCGCAATCGGTCACTTACTAGTTACTTTCTTATCGGTTAAGCGATAAGCATTAGCAATAGACATGCCAACAAAACATCATGTATTCACTACCGTATATCAATACAAACATGCAATCGTTAATCGATAAAGAATTCAACTCGATAATCGATAAAAACATACCACCCAAGACTTGGAATGGGCCTTCAAGTGACTTTGGCGCATCCTTATATGGTTGCTGCAGTCGGAATGACATTCCTAACTCTGCATGGCAACCCATAAGTTATAGAATATCGACATGACAAATATTGACGATGCGTAAGGCATATATATTTTTTTATTTAATTTAATAATGTAATATTTGTGTTAGTTTCCCTTTACTGAGAACTAATTAGAATCATATAGTGAGGAAGGTTTTGAGCATAGACGTGAATGGACATACCGGAGGGGAGGATCAAACAAATGATGGATAGATGTATGAAAGTCAAAATGGCTAGAAATAATGTTACTTGTGAGATGAGAAGAGTGTGGAAGAAAGAAACATGCTGTACTGATCTCAAATAAAATTTGGATAAGGGCAGGAGGGTGATTAGAATGATGAGTGAAAAGTGAGAACTAATTAATAGTAACTAAACAAAGCATTAAAAATATGTAAGTAGATATTCTACAATTAGGTATAATTACATATTTATCATCATTCATTGTCATTTTGCCATTACTCATCTTGCAAAGTGCTATCATCGTTGGCAATGGATTTCGTATCGCCAATTTTTTACCTTGTACAAATCTGTAATTTTTATTTAATAAAGCATCGAAGCGAGTTAATAGACACTGTTATTCAGTATGATTAATGTTCCATTCTCGAGTTATCTGCCAGATGTTATCAGATACACCCGAATGCTTGTTAATAGTGTTGGGGTGATGTCGATTATTCGCCGAACAAATATGCGACTTCAACAAAATATTTTTTTGTTTGTTCTTGAAGTGATGATTTGTTTTAGTTTTTAACTGGAATTTGAGGTGTTCCTATGATATGTTGATATGTCCTCCAAATTTTTCAACAACTTGGTTTAATGTTTGCTATATCTAAATACACTCATAACTTTACCTATCGTAATCATTCTATTACAGTATTCACGGGCTTTTAAGGAATAGGCAAAATGAATCACTTTCCCCAACCCCAATATTTAAAAGCAATATTCGGTAGTCGGCAAAATTATATTCGGTAAAACTGGCATTCTTTCCCGCCTTAGCTCGTACTATGGTTAATGGCGCGCGAGGCCACTAAATCGACCATTGATTTTTTATAATGTAATTGTGTTCGCGTAAAAATGTGTTGATGTGTTTTTTAGGTCGATAATATGCTATGTTGGTACCTACTTACTATGTTTACAACGGAAAGATTACTTTGTCTGTATAATGTATGGGTTAATAATTGCAAGTCCTTGTAGCCTCCAGTTATTATTGGGCACGTAGCCTGGTATTTCCTTTTATTTTTTTATATCTTAGTATAAAACACTTACATGATTGGCTTGTTAAATAAAACATATCTGCGGTAAATCCAATTCGGATTTTGAAAGTTCAATAAAAATGTAATTGTTCTTACATCGATAGCATCGTGCGATGGGAAGTCTAGATATATCATTAGTTACGTAGGCTTACTCCGTTAATGTAGACCCTATCTCCGATAGGATATTTATTGATCGATGCTCGCATCGGATAGCTTCAATTTCGATAGCCATCTATTAATGTCATATAATAGATTCCTGTAGGTGGCCATTGAGAACAGAACAGCATCGCCGATCCAATATAACGATATAAACATTTTAAAGGAGATTGATCTTTTGAAAGGCAAGTGTGCTGTAAAAAGATGGTTGTAAAATTGTTGTAGTTAGAAATGATTTGATATTGAGAAATGAGTACGATTTCTATATTTTGATAGACGGCCAATGTAAGGTTTCGTAATAAATTGAGGGACTATAAAATAAATTTTTATGCTCTTTCATTACACTGTACGTGACATAGATAATGGATGATTGCAACACGTGTAAGTATCATAAGTATAGCATTAGGTATGTTGCAGTTCATATTAGGACACAGTAGATTAACTACCAAAGCCAATAATTTGTAGAACGATTAGTGAGAATTACTGCTCCCGCGTTTACTCACTAAACGCTAACATTTCCTCGTATCGAAGCTAATTTGAATAGAAAAGTTATTCGGCCAGTTGGTTATCGGATTTCAATTTCTACTGAGTAAAATGGTCTTCATTATTTACAGGGTACATGTACGCTTTAACTAGGATGCTAGTTTTAAACAAAAGCCGATTTTCCTTCTTCTTTGTCCATACGTAAGGGGATAGGGTGCATGAAGGTTTTGAGCTATTTCAATATTTACTAAACAAAATAACTAAAAAATCCTCCTGCTGTGTTTATCTGAACGCGGCCAAACGACACGGAATATGGAGCGCTTAAGTTATTAGTGCTTCCTCAATTTAGCGTCGTTGCTGATATTCCGCAAACCGGTTCGGTTGGTACAATTTACTGAAGTCCAGAGAGCCATTTTAATGACTTTTAAAGGCGGGAATGTAGGTCAGAACTTTTTGTTTTTACTACTAGTGAGACACCTGTATTTATAAGGGTATTGTTGGTCTGTGGTATTGTGCAATAGCGGAGCTGAGATTTTTCGGAATAACTCGTTCCCTCACACGTTTAGAAAAAATGCAAACTAAAGAATAACTCCTGACCCAGTGGAACACATTCTTCTCCTGGCCACAACAACAACTATTGATTCGTAAGTAATGGGTTGCATAAAGTTAAACACCCACATTGAAGCCAGCAAAATTTAATTTTATTACAAAATGTTACTGTTAAATCTCGTGATTCCGATCTGCAAATGTTTAAAGAAAGCAGAAAGTTGATTATTTATTTGCAGTACATCCGTCGCTCCATACATGGACCACACATAATTTTGTATGTTACCAGTAAATTGCTTTTACATGTCGCTCAAGTAAGCGTAAAAAGGTTCGTGATTTTTTGCTCTCGTACCAAGTTTACTCACAGTTTCGGCACGGCTTTATGACGTCACATAGCCGATGTATAATTTCCATTCTGCGTATTGAGGCCCTCATGAAAAATCATACGTAATATAAGGTAAACAATCGAAGAACGTTTTGTTCGATGAAATCATTGAAGTATTTACTTTTAAAATTTGTTAAACAAGTGTTGAGGAAGAAAGAAAATAAATATGTAAATCAAATATGATGATGCCGAGAAAAATACGTTTCGCCTTGACCTTGGTGATTCAGAAGAATATTATGTTTGAGCTTAGTTTCTGGTACAACTAGGTGTGTTTGTGACAGAGTAACAAAGCTAACACCAAATTATCCAGATGTTTTATATATTTTTTGAAAATCTCCTAAACCCTTCGAATAATTACTTGAGAACCCTAATATATGAAAGACCATAATACTAAAGAATCATAGGGCATAACAAAGGTTATCTTGAACCCTACAAAGTCCTTACCATCAAGAATTCCAAGTTAGATTCTCCGCAGATAGAGCGCCATCGTATTCTGCAGCCCTGCCCGATCCTAATTGGGTTAAATTGCCAGTGGCGTCTTAACTCTTATCTGTTTAATTTATCATCAAGCTCCAGAAATAGTTACTTTGATTGCTGAAGTTAACTATAGAAGCCATAAAATATTAGGAGAACCGCATTAGAAGCAAATACCTATACCTAAGACAGAGAGGCAAACAACTAGACGGATCGCCTGATTGCAACCGATTACCGTCGCCCCTGGACACCGAGGATTAGGATCACAAGAATAGGCCAAGTTTCGATTTGGCTACACCTTGTTGAAAGCTTAATGCTACTAATCATGAATTACTAAAAGATACTTCGTTTAACATTTGTTCTTATGATAGGAATTTTGAATTATGGAAGGCCAATTTCTTCTTGAACCATCTGTGATTTCTGACTCTGGTCCGTTGTATGTTCCGCTACCAGGATTTATTTTTCGATAAGTCGTGTTGGCCTAGTGGTTAAAGCACCAGCCTTTCGAGTATGAAGGTGCGGGTTCGATTCCAGGTCAGGCAAGTACCAATGTAACTTTTCTAAATTGTACGTACTTTCCAAGTTTATCTTAGACACCAATGACTGATTAAAGGTGAAGGAAAACATCTCGAGGAAACCTGGACTATAAAGTCTCAAATCACCAATCCGCATTGAGCAAGCGTGGTGATTATCGCTCAATCCTTCTCCGTGGGAGAGGAGGCCTGTGCCCAGCAGTGGGACGATAGAAAAGGCTGTGATGATGATGATGATCCTTTGCCAACATTGTAAGTAAGCCCGCAACATTAATGACCACAGCCTAATGATCATATTTATTTTTTAACCAGACCATATATTCCCAGGGCTTGCTGAAACTGAGAACGATCACGATTTTACTTTCTATTACACCACAACACTTCATGATTACCTATGGTGCGGGTGACCGCAAGCGCAAGATTGACTTGCTATAGAGGTGTAGGTGCGCGTGCGTCGCTCTGCACCGCAGAGAAACGTGATTGAGTGACTACAGCGCACACGTTATGCGAGATTTCTCGAATTATATTCACCCATAAATTTATATGAATACATAATTTTCATGTTGTGTTCCAATGTCTAATCAGTTACGTTAGTTGTTAGCTGTTTTCTTTCTATGCGTTTTTTCATTAACTAGAACTGACTTAGTTTTATTAGTACATAGTTAACAAACGCAGGGTCGAGAATCGAGAATTTTGAGTCCAAAAATTTGGTCCAGACTACAGAATTTCTTTATATTTTTAGTCTATACCTAAGAGTATATTCTCATATGACTGTTGCTGAAGTTTATTGTTCTGTAATCAGTTTGCAAATGAAACAAAACACTACACTACGTATAATTTTCAGTAACAGTTGCAGATGTTTTTCGACGTGATTTGCTTCAGAAGGATAACGTCCTAAATGCAATCATCTCCTATACTAAGCCAAAAGATGCAAAAAGAGAGATTGACATGGTGCGGCAATATACGCAGTTAATCATTTCTCTGATTGTAAATGCATCGTACTATCTATTTTCTTGGCCTAGAGCCCACAATTATACAATCTTCCTATCATAAAAATAATCAAAATAATTACAGTTTACACAGTTTTACTCTTGGAATGGGAACTTTACGACAGTTTAATAGTTTATTTGACTATAAAATTTTAATACTCGTGATATCAAACAGATTTTATTTATGTTTCATAGATATTTTAAACAAATAATAATTGCCTCGGATCACTCACGTACGACGTAATTAGAAGCTCCAACTAATGATAGCTTTAAATAATTAACATATTTTTGTGGAATCCCTATTAATGTCACTAGTAGATAATTAATTGTTATCATCCCCTCAGAGTGAATTAACTATCATAAATAACATTTATCTTGGAAATTCAGGGGTATCCTGTCTCTATGGGACCACCCCTCTTGTAAGGGGTAGCTCCCCTATTCTTCTCCTGTCTTATTTGGGGTAAACCACGGATATAGAAGTACTGGAAAAGTAATCAATATGTCTGTGTAGCAAATTGGTATTTAGGTAACCTTCTAGGTGGCCGTTCTTATCAAGACTAATGTTCTGTAATACTGTGCTGTAAAACTTGATATTTTATCAAATTAATGGCATTTAATTTATGTTTCTCGATTAAGTTTACTGGTCGAAACGTTTCTAATTATAATTAAAGAAGCGATAACATATCGAATAAGAAAACAGTATTGGTGATTGTTTAATAGCGCAAATAGTTTGGAATTTTATCAGATATTTCTTAAAACCTTGATTAGGCTTGCTTGTGTTTCCTTTGTAAAATAAAATTTTATTGTAGATATGTATATATACTTCAAATTGCATTCTAAATAACCCCATTCATGTACTCATATTCACATTTTCGGCAAATACAAACAATGTTTTAGTTATACCTTTTATTGAAATTCAATAATATTAAGCAACAAATCTACTAATTTACATCGTATCGATACACCTCGTTATTTTGCAACAGTCGCTTCCAGAATCGATTCATTCGAATATGAATGCAATATTTCGTACAAGTGCATTTAATGTTGCCAGTTTCGGGTGACTCACCCGCCTGTATGGCTCGCCTGTGTGGGTGCTGAATGCTCGTGTATTGGTGATATCATTTTTTAAGGAACTTATTTATATGCGCGTTTGTGAAAGTGATGTCATCAAAAATGTTTGTATTTATTTCACTCTTTATGCTGTCAAAAAAGTATTTTGTCACTTAAAACTGTTGGTGTTAAGTTGAATTTCGCTTGTGATTTATTGATGTAGACTTCAGAAGGCGTAGAGAGGGCATAGGAGATTTGAATCGATTTTATGCATGCACCTTATTAAGTCTAACGTTGAAGGCTTTGACGTATTTACTGCAGTCTCGTGTTACGGGGGTGGTGAAGTTATGGTGGCGTGGGCCGCCCCTTGTCATTGTTGGAGGATCGTTCAGACGATAACGACTTTATTATGACGTCATTTTTCAATACACGATGACATCTCAGGGCAAGATTTAAAGCGCTTTAAAATTATATTGACATATCTACAGTTTCCGTGACTTTTGTTTCACACGTTTTTGAATCTTGAATCTTGAAAACATCTGTTCATCTTGTGCAGATTGAAAAAGTCGTTATTATGGTAATGGATTGATTTATAAACTTGGCTGTCTTAAAATTTAAATAAAGCGTGATTTTAAATCTGTGTAGAATATATATTAGCCGATCCTTATGTGGCTATGTCTAACAGTACAAGTTGTCATAAATGGGTACTATGATGACCTTCACTGACTAGGTACTACTTTGCGATCATTAGCAGTAGATCATTCATATTATTAGTTTTTCTTTGTTGATGCTTGGGCTATAAAATCATAAAAAAAACTGACTTGCCTGTACATATTTAGTTTCTTAGTTAATTAATTTATCAAACTCTGTCATTCAATCTCTAACTTACAATATACCAAATTAAATCTCCCAAGCACCTACTTCGTACAATATCACAAGTTCAAATCAAAGTCAACGGTACAACACTAAAATAACGACTCAATTGGCTCAATTCCTATTCGCTTTCTTCCAGGCAATTTCCTCCAGCTCAAAGGTTCAAAGTCATCGCAATCGGATCGCGAGTCGTGCTAATGATGAGCTCATTAAATGGGCGGTCGCCTACAGCTTCATTAAGCCGGCCATCATTGCCATCTGATAACTTACTGATCGACGTCCAACACAAACGATTGAGATTCCTATCGAACTTTAGTTACTTGCTTACGACTCGACTTCGGATGCTTTGTTGAACGTATAAACTAATAAAGACGTATATGGCACAGTTGATGTCTTCGCCAGCTATTGAACTCGTCTCTAAAACAAATACGAGAATTTTGAGCTTAACGTTCTCAGAGCTGAATGCAAATGACTTCCATTGTACTACGTCTAGCAATACAGCGAACGTGTACAGCAATTATGCATGCCAATTACACAGCGAAAAAGCCGCTTCATGTTATGGGAGTTGCATTCGTAGGAGCGGATGCTCGCTAGCGTAAAAATTACAAAACGTTATCCGTCACATTTTCATACAAACACGCCATGGGCATGGGCTCGTCTCACGCACTAGATATCCCGTTGGCGCTACATCACTTGGATAATTGTTTCGCGACTCAGCTGGTTATTACGATAACGGTGCGCTCGCGCAGCGCCTGGCCTGCGCCGAAACTATCCGATAAGTACCAAACGTGAGTCCAACGTAATTACTAACGCTGGATGATAGTGAAGTCGAACTTCAAGCTCTTTATATCGTTTCCGAGAAAGAATTCTTGCGCTGTCTGACGGAGCAGAATACGGCGGAGCTATCCTTGGAAACGTTTTATTATTAACAAACATATGCTGGCAGATAGTTCAATGTACCTACATACACTGTCCAATTTCGCTTGTTGTTTATAAAATCGTTTTATTTTCTGGTATAAAGCAGTTAATAAATTCGATTCATATTTATTAAGGTGCCCTATGCAGGCCTATATTTAAATCCGCAGCAACCATGCATATTGGCTTTCATTAGTCCACAGAGACCTTACATTAGCATACTTAACTAAACTCATTTATCGTGTTTCCAGCACAAACAACCCTTTTCCAGTAACACGACGCTGAGGGTACGGAGCCCTTTGAAATGTCCTAATCATATAATGCCGTATTTGTGTAAGGATTATCTCACAAAAGAGTATTGTTACCGATGCGTAATTGAACTATGTGTCCATTTGCTACTTTAATTTATGTGCGCATGTCCATGTCTAGGATAGGAGGGGATTTACGACCTTTGTAGTAGGCTTTGTAACGTTAAATTGTGCAATGAAGGGTTGTGCGTTAGAGATACAGACCTTAACGTATATAATATCGGGAATGTATGAATCGAGCGCTTTGGGAGGTTCGAAAAAAAATCAATAGTCTTTAAATGGGATACGTAAAATGTTTAACATTAATACTTACAACAACACAATATGAGAATAAAGACATGAAATTGGTATTTAAGTAAAATTGTTAACAAAAACAACCCGCTTAGATACTACAGGTAAGGTATAAATTCAAAGAACTATCGTCGTGTTCAAGAAAACGTCACATATTATGACGAACGTCTTTGTTTATAAAATAAGAATAACAAAGTACCGTTTTTCCTCGGTATTAAAGGACCCGGGGTCACTCCCCTCACTTCGCGTTGCAATAACTGTACACAATATGGTTAATAACAAAGTTTTTGTTCTGCATATTGTCTGTCTGAGATTAGTGCAAATGCCAAAACTTGAAAATTATCTGCGCTCGTGACTGAACTTTGGCAATCATTGGCAACGCAACACTCATCAAACACCTCAGCATTTACAGAGGTACTGTTCTTGCCTCTCTGTTTGGTTATAATTTATTACGGGTATGATCGATTTCTTTACGGCTCTGGCGCCAACCGGACGGTGCTAAGTGTTACGACCTCATTTCACGATTTTAAATACACACTGCAATTGATGCTTCGAAATTCGATACTATTCAAAAGTAAGACTAACCTAAAAGACTATACATTTCATATTAATCCAATCTCTAGGGATTATTGTCATAATCATAGCGTAAATTATAGGGATTCAAGGCATGTCTACACCCCTGGAATTTCACGAGTTACCCCCTCAGTCAACAAAACAGAATTCCCCTTTTATGTATACATTTGCATATAACAACCTTTGAACATTAACCAATAAATGTTAGAGGAAACTTTACCAGTTGAGGATTGCACAAGTTTTAACGAAAGTAACATTAATTGTTCAAAGAAAGTTCCCAACGAATAAAATGAAATAAGGAAGTTATGGCAATTATTCAAACCACGTTAACTAGTGCTCGTATCATCACAAATCAGCGACACCTATTCAGTTCGTGCGCAGACTACAAACGAAGTGCAGACGTGACCGGCATCAGCGGCCATCGGATTTGAATAAATAAATCACGCTCGCATCCCGACTCATTTGTTAGCTGCAAGAGAAAGGCGTTCGATTCCACGCCTCAGCTGCAATCATAAACCTAATCTAGCTTTTACCACTTTATGTTCGCTACGTGTGCATTTCGCTGTCAGCGAGGTTTCCACTTGCATCACCGTGCTGCCCAATTTCACTTATCCCCCATCCTTTTACATACGACTAAAGAATTTTATCTTCAGAGAAAGTGCGTTCATGTTAGGCTTCATTCCGGTATCTTCAGCGACATTCATTGTTTTTGATGCTATCTCGCAACGACACTTCACACTTTGTATCAACGCGTCAACTTTAAGCAGTAAGCGTCCCATATAAACGGGGCGTCATTAATTCAAGCCAATTAACAACGGCCCTTAACATTTAATTAACTCGCCTAATTTATTGTAGTGCTGCTATTATTTATACTTCGACTCAAGTGAAACTGTCTTTGCGTTGGCGAATGGGTTACGACAAATAGTACTTATTAAGTAACCGAATGACATTAATATCAGTGAAATATGGCAGATTACGTATTCTCGTCTTGCTACGTAAACTGTAATGTCAGGGTAATAAAGTTGTAAACAACAAGTTCACTTTGCTAGTACCAATATTTTAAAGTAATGGCCAAGAATCTTTGAACTCAGTTTCCAATAGTTACATCTTTGTTCTGTGTTCATAAAATATGTGATTAGTTGTTAGTGATAATGAAAGTCTTGCAATAAAAGACAGTAATTAAGATGGCAAACCGAGATTCCAAATGGTACGAACCATTTAGAACAGCACAACCTTCGTTGTTTGTGGAGTGAGAACGGTATCAGAAGGCACGTTCTATCGTAAATATAGATTACGATTTCTGCATTGAAATCTGTTAGAATTCTAGGAGTTTCCCTTTCATTAATTTTGTATGAATGGAAAGTGATGTAGCTAGTTGTGCTTTTCAACAAGTTGTAAGAAGTAAAACTGCTTATTCTGTTTGCTGCAGGCGATGCACAAGTTGCTTGTCTACTTAAGCTTACGCAGTTAACTTTAATTTCGCATAACTTACACTTTGTTTATGTTTTCTTCATCCTTTTACATGATTTTCGCTCGTTGATAATAGAAAATTTTGACTATCGATTCCATTGGATAATATAGGCTCTAATACTCGTATATGTTGTCTTAATCCTAGTCAGGCTTTAATTTTATAACAACACTCTCGTATGCTAAAATCAAACATTTAATATGAAGTTTTAGTACCTACGTACCAATGTTATCATTGATAGAACAGTACACTGCTGCTTCATTAGCTTATTAAGGACTGAACCGACGATTAAAATCAATCTAGTTATAAATAGGACCTAAAAATACCATCATCTGGCAACTATCATGCGTACACGTGTTAACCCTTCTGAATCAACGCGTGACGGTTACGTATATTTAAATGACTAATGATGCGTGCCATAGACACTTCGCAGACACCTGGTCAAGGCATTTGCATGTAATAGTGCTTCCTTCCAGGTGTAACATTATACGAACATATATCATACCAATTAGAACCTTGTACACTCAATCATTGGCAATGATTATGAACTTATTGACCTTGAAGTAAAACAATTGCTGTTTTTTGTTGAATCACGTCAGGTATTTATTTTTGTAGAGGAAGTTGAAGATTTTTGGTAATTGATCTTTTGTTATAATATTGAGTGATGTAGGTTTTTATTACGTCTATGAAACCATCCGTTAATAGCTTCGCTGTTAACGAAAATGTGTGGTCTCTATTTTTGTGCTCCTGAGAAAACCGTTGCTGAACCATTCCGTGAGTTCTGAGAATTTAGCGTCGTTTTGGTTTGTCGAAGTTACTAATGACCATCCTATACTATTTTACGTAAGTTTTCTAAATTTTCCTCCGTCTCTTTAATAAACCGCTCTTTAGAACTCAACCGATCCGTAAGACAATCCGAGTATATTCGTCTTTTTGATATAAGAAAGAATAAAAATATAATGCTTATTAATTTCAACACCTTTCACTGCCCAACCTTTAAACTCTCTTTTTTACCACAAAGAAAAATTCAAAAGCCCCATAAATATGAGTATAAGTCCTATCTGCACATGTTCACATGTAAAGCGGTTACTGCCAGAGGTCACCGCGTATCTAGACATCTGTCTGGCGAATGGAGCTGTTAATATTCGCCGTGTGACAACCAGCCACTTTGTCGCAGCCGACGACGGGCCTTATCTGACCGATCAACGTTTTCACTGGGCGAAATCCATGCGCGTACACACGTGTTAAGTACGATTTGAATAATAGGGAGTTGTAATGTCATGTTCTAGGTTTGGTGTTGTCTATAGGTGGGGTCTGCTCAAAGATGGACACGCTATCTAATTCACAGAGGTTGTTTTTACCCAGCTGCACAATAAGGAAGGTTAACTGAAGTGGTGTATCCTAAAAATCTTGCGTAGGAGCTTTTCGTGTCTAAAAAGAAGAATATGGAAGTAGATTATTATGGGTGAGATTACCTAAGACGTAGATGCTCAATACTACAATTGCATTCCACATATATGCTAAGACCACTTGAGCATACATGTGAAGAGCTTATAATAATAAGATCACATGTACATTTCAGACACAGAAAGATAATTGATTTAGGAGAGACAAAGCACTTATTAACTTTGACTTCTTTTAAAGATATCATCAAGTTATCCGAAACTGTCAAATTTTCCCAATCAACTTTAAACCATATGCTTTAGCGATAAAGTTGAAAATCTATTATGGGAATTTTACAGATTGTAGAAGCTTGATGTGCGTCTGTACATAAAGAAGATTTTAGTAAAAGTACAAATACTTTAATATTAATATGACTTAAACGGTAGACAACTATAGATTATTGATTGCAGTATATTAAAATGACATCGATTAATTGTTTCCAAGTTTTTAAAGAACCATGCATACCTTCAAGTAATTATGCGACCAAAATAATTGCTAGCAATAATATTCGCAAGTTTCACCCCCAATACGGATGATCGCTAATTAAATGTGGATATTTTCACTTGAAAAGTGACGTTTATGTTATTACCCATCGTTTATACGAAACATAAAAATGTTAAATGCGGCATAATTGAACTTTCTTCGCTATAAATTGGGCTTTGACACTTTGCAATGCTGAAATAAAATGATTTCTTCTTAAGCAGTTTCATTAAAGGAAGTTTGGAAGGAAAAATGACTCAGCATTTAATCATATAACTCAGTTTTTTTTTTCAATAGTACCAAGTTCAGGACCTCCATTTAGCTCATGATACCAGACGGGAGTGACAGTATTACAGTGATTTGACTCAAACTAGGCTTGCACATGCGTGAAGAACACATGAAGCTTTTATAATCTGTCAAATTTCCTTAATAGATTTTCAACTATATCGCTGAAGCATATGGTTGAAAGTTGATTGGGGAAATTTGACAGTTTCGAGTAGTTTGATGTGCTGGCGTCTGTTCTAAATTGATTGTAAGGTAACATAATATGCTGTGTGGCTTTATGTAAATGACAGAATGTTGAGGACCTGGTCAACAGTTTCCTGGTCAGAGTCAGGATTACTCTGCCCATCTCCACTTCATAATAAAATTAGCAGTAGAAAAATACACGGAACGTGCTTTGTACAATAATGGCCAATTTTTAAATTCTAACAAGTCAACCCTTCGCCTGCCGCAGTGTCATTCGCCCCACGTATCCTCTAGGGTGGTCCAGTAGACCCTCATTAATGTGCACCTCTACGATACGACCGCGCGATAATTACCTGTGACTTGCATACAAAATTCATTCTCTTCAATTTATTGACACTATTGTTCTTTATACTTTAACCGACTGTTCTCGGCGCTAAGATATTGATCTTTTCTCACATGCGTATTTAAATCATATATGAGAATAAAATTCTTATCGAGATGCTCCTTGCATTTAAAGAGGTGTTTGTTTTGAAAACATACTTTCTGTGCCTACGGTAGCTTTCACAGAGATTGGTCGCCAAATTTATATAGATGACGTTTTATTGATAAACGTATGAGAATTTCATCGGGGAAGTTACACAAGAAATACGCATAACGCATATTTGTTTTCCTAACATAACAATAGACAATACCTCGCAGATAGAAGAAATGACTAACATCTCGACATCTGATACGTATGAATATTATTAAATGCGGATTACGCACATACCGGTAAGACAAATGGAAAAACATAAAACCATATTCATTTTTAATGGCATACCTGCGATACTTATTACTCGACGCGAGTTTTTAAGGGTTGAACGTTCGGAAACTTGCAGTGTTTATAATTTTGTTATTTATTAGTTGCAGGACTCCCAGAGAGAAACGAGAAAAGGAACGCATTTTTACTTTAGATATTAAATTTTTAATGATAAAATCAGTCATTAGTATAATGTCAAAAAGGATATCAAGTTCACCCCAGCCGTTTATCGCATTCTAATGTAAAGGATAAGCTTAAGTTTTAACATTATCTGACAAAATGGGAGGGTGAAAAATATATATTTAAATGCTAATATTTTAAGTAGATTAAATATATACTGACATTAGAATATCTTTGGAACATGCATAATTATGAATGTAATGTGAGATAAAATATTATTATATAAACATATGCTTTTTATACAAGTGACAACCCTATCGATAGATACTTTGTATGTACTAGTTGCAAGTTATTATGTTATGGACAAAGTCATCATTACGGTAGTCGGCACCACTCTAAACACCGGCAGTGTAAATGATACAAGCAATCTTACGCAAATAGAAAATGAGCAATATTTCCCAGTACAATCACCCCTACATAGCTATACATATTTTATTAATAACAGGAAAATTGCTACTGCAGGCTATCATTCGGAAGGCATAAGTTTGCGTGGGGCAAGCCACGCGACCCCTTCCTTTTCAACATTCGTGAACCTACAGCCTAATTGCCGACACCTTAGAGTCTATATTCCAATAATTCAATGTCTAGGGTTACATTGACGCGCATGCGTTCATTTTGGAGGGAAAAACGTATACAGTGTTGCCATAGCAACGGTGAATATTGCACCTATTGGTGTATTGCACTTGTATTTGTGAAGTGACGTTATACGAGAGGCTATCGTTTATCGAGAAACGTTTAGTACAAGTGACTGCGCAAATAGTTTGGTGTTAAGCCTTTGTTTCAATTGTTGTGATTGAATACCGCGAGGTTTGTTTACTGTGAATATACACACGTTTTATCTGTCTGCTGTCTAGTTTATCTGTATCGTTATCTTCAGAATAGCGTTTTTTATGGCCATTGTGTCTGTCTTTGATGCTGTTTCTTTAAGATCTTTTTAGATTCGTACGAGTTATTATTAGAATCACTTTTCAGAGAAAGATAAAATGTTAGATAAATCTTCGCTTGAAATTAAATGCGAAAACAGTTCTATTTGTTTGTTAGCCACGCTACGATTACACTGCGTGCGAATTTTGATTAAGTAAAAAGATAAGGAAGATTGGATTTTTATCCAGATCCACAGAGGTTGTAGCAATTCCGACTGAAATTCAAACCGCTAGTAATATAGCCAGTACCAACGATAAAATTAAAGAAAAATAAAAGCAAAGCTGTCGACATAAAGCCCTACTCATTAAGTTCGATGACATTACCGCGCAGAGACAAACCTTATACCCAGAGACCGCTTGCCATAAACAAAGACAAGGGCCATGAAGTTAATTAGCACCTATGACATAATAAATCGTCCATCCTCGGTCCTTGAAAGGGATGGGGTCAAGAATATTCCCCGCTACCCATCTTTGAGTTTGTTTGTCAATTAGACCTTTCAACTCGACTTGGGTTAATTGCTTTTATACCTGTTAGTCAAGTGAAACCACCCTTTCGTTTTGTAGTCTTGAGAACCGGATTTTTCGGGTTTGAGCCGAGTGGAGGAATACAGTTTATGGTTTATTTTGAGATATGAAAAGGATTGGATTGGTAGGTATGTAGGTACCTACACAGAGTTAATTTTAAATGCAGGAGTTGTAAGTGTGTTTGAAATGGGTTTTTACCAAGGCCTTTATAAATGTGATATTTACATACATACACAAGCTGCCAGCCCAGACGTCTCCCGGAATTTATTTGATTATTTGTATGCAATTTATTATCAATTTTCCGTAATACAAACCTTATTCTGTCAAATTTGGTTCCGTCGTTCGGAAAATACGTGCGTACTTTTCGGTGATGACTATTTTATACTTTGCTTCACAATTAATTAGTTCAATAAGTAGGTTTAAACAAGCGTGAATACCTTAAGGATACTTATTCTAAATTAATACTTAGTCAAAATATTTCAACGAAGCATTAAAATCTAGAAAAGCAACATTTTTATCACTGAAGTGAATTGAGATGTCAAAGTTTTCCAACATATCATATATAATTTTTCATCATAGCATAACTAGTGATATTAAAGTGTTGTGGTCAAGTTTGTCAAGTGCGAGTGGTTCAGGTAGAAAGCTGAAATGTGTCAGATATGCTGTGCCTACACACTTGTTTGCTTTATAATGTTCCTCGTAAAATGTAGGCTTCAACTGGCCTGACCAACTAGCAGTCGCGGCAAATGTGCGAAGAAATTGTGAGATAGCTTTCGTACCTATGTATTTGATATTTATATTACAAACTAACCGTTCCCCGCGTTTTCTCCCGCGTCCATAGGGACCAATAGGGACTTTTTCCCGCACCAGATTAAAAAGTAGCTTAAGTTATTCCTTGTTACATCAGCTATCTGCCAATAACGTCAAAATCGGTCCAGATATTTCAGAGTCAAATTTTCCCAATCAACTTTAAACCAATAATGCTTCAGCTATCAAGTTGAAAATCTCTTACGAAAATTGTTGACAGATTGTAGTAGCTTAATGTGTTCGATCCTGTTTACCTATTATCCTGTGTTGTGTCGTGAACCTAATTAAATAAATACCCAGATGTAATTTTAGGCTGGAAGGGGTCAAAAAAAAAATCTGGCGGGCCTTATTTTTTACAGTTGTATTTGAACAAAGGCGACAGTTGATAGAATAAATAACCTTTACATCTTTGTCAGAATAGGTCCTTCATCAAAAGAATATTTTAGGCAATACACACAATGTTACTGTAAGTTCACTCGTATAACCTCTAACTCGTAATATCAAAAAATATACTGCAGCACTAGAAATAACAGAACATTTATTTACACTGCATAAGATTCTGATAACATTGTCGCAAACAATTATTCCTGACGTGTTTTAACACCTGAATGAAATAACGGACTGCAAGCCATTACTGCGCTAGTGTAATTCAAATCTCCAATCAGATATCATATGCAAATGCAACGGTAATGATTTATAAAATGGCAAGCCATAGCGAGAGCCCGTTATGTAACATTATCAACATTGTCATGTTTTATTCATGGCTATTAGACGCACTGAATCAGAGCTCACACAATCTTGATCTATTTTCACACTATTGTAACAGCAATAATTTAGATACCGCTAAATAAAGACAGTATTTTAAATTGTGTGAATATCTGTGGGATTAAAACTTAAAGTAAAATAGTACCAAGAAAAATACGCGCTTAAATGCCTTTTTACGGCGTGTATGAAACCTCTGGGTATAGTTTTGAATGCTTTTATTGCCCTACAAGTGCCGTGCCATGAGTTCAACGTTCAATAGTACGCAAGCGCAGACACAGCGTCGCCGATGTAAGGCGCCGCGTCAGACGTAAAAATTACTTCGTAAACTACCGTTCTACCAAGTTCCGCGCGCGTCGTGTAGATGGCGCGCTCTTCAATAATGACAAATTAAAAGTTATTAATTTTTTTGACTGCTAGTTATTCTGCCCGTGAACAAGATTGATATGAGGGATTGCGTGATACGTTGTTATTTCATTGCTTTGGGCTCACTCAATAGTCAATAGAGAGGGAACCCTAATTCCACTTTGTGATTTCCCCCTTTGTTAGTTTAGGGATGAGGTGTTTTTTGATCAATAGGGGTAAATCCATGTCGCTCCAAGTGATTGATTATTTTTAGTCCTTAGGTGAGAAGTATCTATTCAATTTGGGGGATTGCGCAAATAGCGACTTAGGTATTTGTTGAAAAAGCAATAAATTTAACGTCTTTTTTCGCAACACTGGCGAACTAATTTTGAGACTAAATTTGTGGGCTTCCAAAATGATAAATATTTTTATAAGACATTACTTCCCATATTAGTAAATCATTTAATATATTTTTAACGTAATAAAGCATCAGGGTAACTGATGTATGTACATTGGGGCTTAGAATTTTTAGATTATAAGTAGTAAAAAAATGTGTAAAATAAAATACTTATTTGTTGAATTTGTTTGTCAACAGATTGGCGCGCACCGATGGCAGACGAATCGGAAGCGGCGAGGGCACGGCGCGCGCCCGCGCCCCCGCCGCGTCAAACCGTGCGCCCCCCGGAGCCGCGCCCGCGCATGCATTCCGACCCGCGTATACAACCGGATCTGCGGCTACAACCCGACCCGCGGCTTCAGTCCGACCCGCGCATACAACCGGACCCGCGCTTACAACTGGACCCGCGGTTACAGACCGACCCGCTGCGGTTACCAGCTCCCCCGCGGCTGATCCGCCCATCAGAACACCTGGCCATCGTTGAACGGGCCATGGAGCGCCGGCCGCCGCCGCTCGTACCGGCTGTAACCGTGTTGCACGGCCCGCGACCTCCGGCGCCGCCGCCGCAGCCGCAGCCGCCGGCTTTCAGACATGTAGCGCCACCGCCGATGAGGATGCCTGCGCCAGCACCGCCGGTTATGAGGCCACCACCCAAGAGAGATGTACAGGTAAGCTAAAGCTATATTTAACATTATTCGGCTACTAAATTAGGTACGCTGCAATTTTGATTACGTTAGCACCATCTAGCGTTAATATGACGAAAGACTGAGAATAATGACACGTTCTGTTTCAAAAGAAAGGTTCTGAGCCTGAGTTCTGAGGTATATGTATGTATAGCTATGAACGTATCTACAATGGCTTTATCATCTGTTCGATATGTATTTACAAGATTTCAATGCATATATGAGTAGGCGTGTTCTGTTCCTCGTTATGCTAATCATCATCTGAACTGCATGACGCGCTATTCAGTTGTTTGCGTCTTATTGAACGCGTCGATGCGAAAGTCACTGCTTACTGATTCACTAACAACGATCACTGAAGAATAGAAACGGGGTGATATTCCTTTATTTTATGATTATTCTAAACTTTAACAAATTGTAAGAAAAGTTGTATTTAGTAGGTATACGTCTTTAGCTGAAAAACAATGTAGATGAGTCATCAGTTGATTACAACAACAGATGTATTTACTACTGTTGAAACAACTCTACTGAAAAAAGCATGCAGATTTGTTGCAGATCCTCTGCCTAGAAATGTAATTTTAAATGTATGCAACAAAACATGTTATTAATCCCAAAATTTCACAAGACATCGTTCTTAGCAGCGACACCTCCAATGCAAGTAATTTAATACTGAACTCACTCCCCGGTTGGAGTTCCTTCCCTGTTTGAGTCATTGACAGCTTTCTTATTATAATGAGACTAAGTGGGTGTCGGCCAGTTTGGCACCACAATAGCGGAGGATGACATGTTGCGAGATTCAAAGCGTGGCAGTTTCAGGTAAAGGGAAATCGATTATTAGGAGATAAGGTTTGTTAGGAATGAGATCATGTATGTGTTTTATGTTTCGTCAAATGACAAAATATTTGTTTCAATATCGTCTTTTTCAACAGAAGATTTCTGAAGGAAAATCTCTATTTACGATAAAAAAAAGAATGCGCCAGCCCAAACATTTGGCACAATTCTATCATAAAGTGACTCAACACTGATGAAATTATCTCCATCTTCAATTTTAAGGGGTTTAATAACCACTCATCGGCTGCAATTATTTGCAATGAATGTCCGTTTGAATTTCGCTTTGACCCAGATAAGGGCCCATCCGAATGCGGTGAGGTTGGTTAATATCGCGGCGAGACTGGGCGGAGTCGCCGTCCGGGCCTTGGCCTAAAACCGCAGTTTACTGCCGTCTGACCGCCAGACAATTGGAGCAAAATGACCAGGATACAGATCAAGTTTTTTAGGGAATATGTTTTATAATGAACGATTCGATAAGGCTTGAATAACATTTACAGACCAAATTATCTACCTACTATTCTTTTGATTTGTTTATTTACTTGTTCTTCGAGATTTAAGTTTTCTCAAATACTACTCAAATACATATTTGACGACCAGATGGCGTGGTGGTTAGTGAACCTGCCTGCCACGCTATAGGTCGCGGGTTCGATTCCCGCAGAAGTCAAACATTTGTGTGCATGAACATGGGTGTTTGACTTACTCTGGGTGTTTCTATGTATAATATGTATGTATTTACAAAAGAAAAGTATATATGTATGTTTATCAGTTGTCTAGTACCCATAGTACAAGCTCTGCTTAGTTTGGGACTAGATGACGTTGTGTGATTGTGTGAGGGATATTATAATACAGATTTGTATTTTATTCTGAAGTTCAACTAAAGGTGTTAAAATTGAAGTGCTTATCAGTAAGTAATAATAGGCGTGTAAAGCGAATTGCATTTTCTGCTAATGATGAAACCCTCTATATTTATTCTCCATTAGATATTGTTAAAGTTAGACTAGTGACTTCATAATTACATTGTGAGAGTTTTTTTTCATCTCAATCTCACTCTTCGTTATCAGTTAATGTAATACTTTGTAAACACAACAGCTAAAAATGTGACGTCCTTGTTCAAAAAACAATTACTTATGCTGATTTCTGTTGTAATTTTGCGTAATGTTACAGTAATAACTAACATTCAAACACTTAATAGCCAACAGAATAACAACAGATTGCCGGCAATGACTGACACATTCGAAGCACGAATCATATCTCAACTTAGACGTTCCATTTCATGCAGCATGCCCACTTATTACTTGTCTCATTTCATTCGTAATCTCCGTCATCTGGTTGTAAATTATCACAATATTCAATTCACAATGCGTCCTAGTTTAGGGCCCACTAATGACTTGCCCCACTTTTGTTTGATTGAGTATTGGTAGTGCGTTCTGCGTCGGACAGGCAATCAGGCAAAGATATGCAAGAGATCGTTTGTCTTGATTTTATTGGCTGGCGATTGTCCCAGTGTAAACGAGTGGCATTACATATAACGGTAGTTGTGTTCGAGTGATTTCAGTTGCATTGTTATTCTTTTGTTTAGTTGTAGGTTCGATGAAAGAAGTGCATTTTTTGTATCAATAGGTTATAAAATCAAAACTACGAACTAAAAAGAAAATATTTTCTCAAGACATAAAAATGTTAGCATGTAAATGAGCAAGTTATTCAATTACTTACTGAGCAACGTTTGGTCTAGGCTGCTCCGGAGACAATTTCTCGCTTGCTGTAATTACGACGGCATGGAGGGAATCTCGTAGTGCCAATTAACAGTACAGAGTCGCAAACAGGAGCCAATTATAAATGCCACGCTTAGATGCCGATTGCGGGCTTAAATGTAACCATGTATGTGTCGACAATTAATCGGGAACTGGAAAAAAACGGAAACTCTTAAATAGGCCTTGGAAATGCAGGAATTGGCTGCTTTTTATCCGGTTAGTGTTGTAGCTAAAGTTACACTAATCTTTTCGTTTTTGTTTATTCAAATCACTATTTAATATGGCTTTAAATACATTTTAATATAATTCAGTCGGCATCTATTGACATAGTATCACTTTAAATAGACTTGAATCGGGCATATTAATAAACACGGCCAGGCAGACCGCCCGTAGACGCGTGGGTGACTTTGTATTCACCGATTTACTATTCGATAGTTTGTCATGAGTATCGATACTTATATCGACTCGTGCCATTAGCGAGTGCATTAGCCTTTTAATTGTGTATTATTGAATATGGGATAACACCCACGTCGGCCTATGTAGGGTCTTGTATTAATTTTGTTTAGTAATCCATTGGTAACTGACGTATCTATTGCAAAATGCACAACAATGTCTGATGCGAACTATTTTGAAACCTGTATGGCAATTGTTTAAAAAAGTAATAAGGAAATAATAACCTACGATAAACCTAAATCGAATACACAGGATGAGTACGATTTTCGTTCCAACATTTCCTATCAAAAAACGAAAACAAAAGCAAATATGATAATAATAGAATCAATGCGAAAGTAATACAGGCAAAGAATCGAACGCGCAATTGAAAAATAGCGCATTATCTCCGCCCAATAAGAGAGGCTGCCGTAGAAAGTGCATCGCGGTCTTTGTACTTAATTCCCTTCGCAATAATTCGTCGGTCGGATTCTATAGCTGACGGCTCCAAGCTCTTTCGATACAGTGACCATCAATTACGCGGATAGCTGGATTGTGTTACGCTGTTTCAATTCGAGAAACTACGTATTAGTGCTTGTAGCCAATTGAAACTGCAGTAAAGATTAAAATATTGAATTGTGGCGCTGTAGGTTTAGTTCGCTTTCCAGAATAGAATGTTAGTCCTAGTTATTTCTTATCCGACGTAAATCAATTGAGATTTAGTTTGCTTACTATGTGTTCGTGCGATCGGCATTGAAAGTGTGTTTTCTCAGTTAGCTTTTTATCTATATTGTATTTCTTTTCATTCTGTATATTTCTATATTCACATATACTGAATGTCTGTCTACTTACCACACTTAAACACTTGATTATTGTACATCCTGTAGAATATATTCTGGTCACACTACACACATTAGTATCGCCCTTCGCAGGGTTGTCGCTTTCGCTGAGTGTAAGGAGGTGGAGGGGTTTGGGCGTGGCGCCCTTCGGCGCCTCTGATTTACCTACTGCGCAGTGACCGATTCATTATAACATTATCATCACCTGTTTGGGTTGCGCGTGCGTACTAGGGACTTTCTGCCCTTCATTGTTAGGGAAAATTGTTAAATGATAAAGTTATTTTATTTGAAAATAGAAGTGAGTTGAAGCTCAAGGAAAATAGGTTTATAAAATAGTAATTTTCCTTTTACTATTTAAGAAATTAACGCTCAATCTTTCTACGTGGGAAGGAGGCCTGTGCCCAGCAGTGGGACGATAAAAAGGCTGTGATTGATTTAAAAAATTCTGGCTAGAAAAAGTTGAAATAATTTATTTGCAAAGCTTTGAAGAAAACTTTATATTCAGGGATGTTAATTTACACTAATAGACAGTCTACTTTGTTTGATGATTTGTTTTATTCTAAACATGAGATTTAAATCTTCTGACAACAAGCTTTAGGAAGGAATAATCTTTGACCCAATATTTTAGCACAGTTTCCTGAAACTCGAAGCAACCTTCTCCACTAATAACGATCCCTCTTATTTATTTTTTTACATGTCAAAGACTGGCACTGGTCCTACTGGTAGACTTGAAACCTGATATTGACGAGTAACAGTATCCGGGGATTACAGGCCACTTCTCGGATACAACGCTTTGTAAAAAAAGACTTCAGCTAGTCGTATAGTCAATGAATCGTATCGGTTTTCAGTTTGCGTGGACTTCCTTAAGTACGGACGCGAGCACATCAAGTACCTCAATCTGTCGAATTCCTTTATTAGATTTTCAACCTTATCACAATACCGGAAGGTAATATTCGATTGGTATTTTTTTACAGATTCGAGTTGGCTACTCTACATTTCCTTAAGTCCTTTACTTTAACGATTCTTGGCAAAATTGCAATTGGGAAAGGGAATGAACGTTCAAGAAAACTAGTAGCTCTTCTAGCGAATAATAACTATTAGTCAAAGGATCTAGAAAGATTATTAGATGTTTTTGGGGGATGCTAATATCTATTTAAATGCAGATATACCTAATTAAAAGTTTTCAGATATTCAAATTTTAGCTTGTTATCTATTCTACATAGATGTTGACACTTGGTAACTGTGCAATCTGCTTCGTTGCTTATTAATTATGGGACATTGTTGATATTTACATACAATCATAACCACATACACGTATTAGTGACCAATAAAATGTTTGCGGTACCACTTTCCATATTCAACGTACAACCGACGCCCACGATGGCGCACGGCTGATTGACAGCTGACTGCGCCCGCGCCAGCGTGCGTTTTCATTGTTCATATGTCACGTAGAACTGTTGTTGTTTGCTTGGCTGATGAAATGTTGCAAATAATCTCGCGGGAAATAATCAGATTAGGTATTTTAAATTGGATTTCAAAATCAAATTAAGTTATTTAAGTTAGGTTAAGATTTGCGCTATTCACGTCATTTACAACTGGAGCTACAGCCTTCTCAAAAACGTACACTTGTACGTACGTAATTGTTTATTTATTTACGGATTTATGTACACAAACGATAGAGAAATACAACAGGAAAGAAAGGATTTTGTTTTTCTCCGAAACGAACTCGGTGATTAGATAAACGTGAGTGTATTTTTTTTTTAATTAACCTTCAAAATTTTTAGGATTTTCATATATTTTTCTGAGTTTTGTAAACAAAACAGTTAATTGTGATTATATTTTGACTCAATGAGTCTTATTCCCATGACTGGCGAGAATAATTTTAAAATCAGCATAAGCATTAATTAAAATTCATAAAAAATATCTACTATTAAATAATAATACAACTAGTAAGAAAAAAAAATCTAATATAGAACCTCCTTTATTGGAAGTCGGTTAAAAATACCTTGTCGCGCCTGACATTGGACACGCACCCGCGACAATGAATCCGCTGCAGCGATGATTATGCAAATATTTTCTTTACGCGCGCGTCTCGCACACACAATACTCATACAAAGCCTATGCCATACACGAGTGAAAACGCCTTTGATATGCTAATATAATAAATGTTAATGAAAGTTTGTATTATATGTTTAGCGTACTTGGACTGTCAATACGGGTTTGTTTGATATTATTTTGTTTATGTTGTAAGGAAATGTCTTGTTAATGTTTGCAAACACAATTTAAGCTGTTATTCAAGTACGTACTATAACTAACGTTAGGTTAAGTATCGTCACATGGTAGAACATTTTTTTTTTTACTTGAAATCTTTGTCGTGGTGGCAAAGTTAAAGCCCAACCTCTCAGGTATGAGTGTGCGGGTTCGATTCCAAGACAGCCCAGTAAGTACCAATTTCACTTTTCTTGGTTGAGATGGTGAGTTTAAAGGTGAAGGAAAACACCTCGAGAAAACCTGGAATATAAACTCTGAAATCACCAACCCGCATTGATCAAGCTTGGTGAATAATGCTCAATCCTTCTCCGTGTGAGAGGAAGCCTGTGCCCAGCAGTGATGATGATGATAATGATTGTAATGAGCGAACCTTGCATATTTTGGAGTGATTTTATAACAGGTTACGTGGCGACGAGGTACGCAATACGCAGATACACAGATATTTGTGTCTCATCCCGCGCTAATTATGAAAGACAAATGAAGGAAATAGGTTAGTAACTGAGCAGCTGGCGACAACCCAACAATTTGTCATTTTTTGTGAACCATTGTATATTAGACTAGCATGTGGCTCAAGGGAACTACAAATAGACAATGACTAACTATGACAGTAACGCAAAAATGTGGAGTAAAGGGGTGGTTCTGGTAGACCTATGAAGAGAACTAAATTATCTTACTTACTCACCTTAAATCTATACATATAAAAGTGAAATACTATCCACTTATTCATCACGAAATCTAAGCTACTAAACAAAACTTGAAATTTGGCAGTTAGGCTATTTTATATAGGGTGTAGTATTTTATCAACACATGGATATGTCTATGTGTATATAATGTTTGCTCTATATGTACATATATGCTGTAAAAGTACACTAATAATGTATCTTTAGAAATCAAACCTGTTTTGGGATTAAAACAGGGTATGGATTTGCATAAAACCATTTTATGAAATTTACCAAGAAAAATGGTAGTTTAAATTCTAGGGACAGTCTTTCAATTTTTTTTATGTTTGCATTAATGAGCCTATCTCAGAAACTACTGATCCGATGTGAAAAATTATTTTAGTATCAATAGCCCATTTGTTCCCACAGGACACGGGCGAAACCACTGTTTATATCTATATGTTTATAGTTCATAAGAGCCTTTTATCACGAACATTCGCCATGTAAATGGATATTTCACTGTATTATTAACTTAAATAGCAACGAGACAATGTCGATTGCAAATATCGCATTGCAACTCGCATAAGGTGGTCCGCGTATCGACAGATAAAATCTATACCCTTTTTCTCCTTAAAAGCATTTCCATTACCTTTGTAATGTTAAATACCACGAAATCTAAATGACAAGCATTACCATTCATACATCAATCATTGTTATTGTCTCAGTCAGTTGTTCAGTCAATCATTTAAAACGAAAGTTCTCGATATTCTTGTATCTGTCATCGATATAAAATAAACACGTTTATCGATAGTCCTTGTCCGTATTATAAGATTATAATCGATCAATTTACTCGTTATAGTCGTAACAGATGTCAATCAACTTGGAATGTTACTTGAAGTGTAGATTTTACGTCACATTATGGTCTCCTATGAGGATACGAGCTTGTTAAAATTTTTAGCACCTAATTACGATGTGTTATGGCGCCTTTCTAGTTTTTGTATGCGGCCATAAATGTTTGAATTAGCATATTGTGTATAGGTAACAGTTAAAAAGGTGTTATACTTACATACTTAAAGCTATGATAATATAGGTGTTTTCACCTATGATTTTTTTATTTTTAAGTGTTCTTTTTTTTATGTGAATATTAAAAGATATCTAAAATACATTAATGAAGTATTTTGTTAAATCTTTTTCCTACTTTCGCAACTTCGGAAGTACAATTTTGTCACAACACTAGGACCTTTTCTCATTTAACTGTCATTCATTTCATGATTATCTCCATGCGGAAATCGAAACATTGGAACAATTTGTCCACTACCACGTGAATTGTTTTATTGTTTACTAGCTTCCGCCAGCGGTTTCACCCGCTTTCTGAGGGAAGTACTTTCCATACCCGGATAAAAAGTAGCCTATATGTTATTCTGATGTATAAGCTATATTGTGGTAAAGTTTCATTCAAATCCATTCAGTAGTTTTTACGTGAAAGAGTAACAAACATCCATACATCCATACATCCATACTTACAAACTTTCACCTTTATAATAGTAGTAGGATTAGGATTAGGATATTCAGTTGTAATTTTGACCTGAGAATGCAACTAGAATCGACCCAAATATAGACCCACCAAGTAATCTGTTGGCTTTGATTTAATGTTTCCTTATTTAGTTACTAAGCAAGAAAATTGGGAATTCAAAATCAAGGTACTGCCTTTCAAATGAATCTTATACCCCTCAAATTATACAATGGTGCATCCACAGATCTGTTTCTTTTTTTGGGGCAACAATGTTTACCAGCAATGTTTTACTTGAATATAAAGCTACTTAGTGTTTATAAAAACCTTTCTCAATATGGGTCATTAAATTTCCTACACCTGGCAGAAAACAAAATCAGTCAAATGGCGGTCTAAAAAAATTTCTTATTCTCTAATCTGACCTCTAAGATTCTGACCACCAGGTCTGTAATTTCTGAAGTTCAATGATACCTTACATTGTGTCCAGTTGTCAGTAGTTACAAATGTCACCCTGTCATATCTCTGACCCTTCGACGGCCGTGTGCCCTTTCACATAATAAATATTATGGTGCAACTATGTTTGTATGAAACGCACTATTGTTACTGGATGTAGAAAAATATTTACTCACGGTTATTATATTTTATGAGACAAGCATTAAGATAGGGTATAGATTATTATTTTGTTGCTTTTAGTTAGCTGATTCCAAACTCATATTTGTATATGGGCTAACTTTTGTGTATATTTGTGATCATTCCAATTAGATAACATTTCAAGAAGCTGAGAACAGGCAAGGGCATAGATACCTAGATATTTATTGGGTCATCTCGCGTCTTTTCTTTCTAGAAATTCCAAATATATCTTCGCCATTGTTAATACAACAGATATCTCGTAGAATGTAAATCACTAAAGTCAATATTATGACTATGTCTATTAATGAAAACATTACTCATTTTAGTAGACCACTGAACACAAACAACAAATTAGAAATGTGTGTATTTCTAATCAAATTCCATTTGATTTCCGTTCGATGTTTACAAATTACTCTTAATAGAAATTACGTCGGCTTTACCGACCGATAGTTTCCACGATAAATCTGTCCTCAGGACGCCCACTAAGCGATCGCGAATAGGTATCATATATTACTTTAAGACAAGCACATCCTCCCGTTTTCTAAGGAATACTTGAACCAATAAATTGTTGGAACGATCTCTGAAGTTAATGCTACATTAGATTATAATTTACAAACGACTTTAATGGTTCTGATATACTAACATGAGGCGAGAAGTTGTTCTAAATAACTTTGCAATCAAGTTTGCCGTCATAAATTATGCGGTATTGGCAAATATACTCATTTAAAAGCAAGTTATCAGATATTTTTATGAAAAAATAAAAGAAGATTGGGAATGTCGCAAAAAAAAATCCTATCTAAAAATCTAAGTATACAAATACAATTTTACATCGAACCTCTTGTTAATAGAAATAAATACTAATATTTATACCACTCAGAAGTACATCCTAATTATAATTCACTTAACATAGCCATATAACCCACGTATCAAAGAGAAATCAGATAAACCACATCACGGATCAATCAAGCGGTATCCCACACAATACCGAAGACAGAGCACAACAAATCTCAACATTGTCTTAGGCGCCTATTACACGGCACATTATTTGATTCGTCTCTTCAATGTATTGAGCAATATTAGTGAAAGGACACGGTGTTGATGAGACCGCGCAGTGCCTCACGTTTGACAGGTACACGCGCGCCAGTTCCCGACCTCACGAACTTTGTGTAGGGACTGATCCGGTTTGTTGACGGTGGTTTGGTTTGGTGGACAGTAATATTAAAGTTTCCCTTGTCCTGAACATTGTTCATTATTTTGAGTACCTCCTATAGCTTTAGCATGGCAACCGTAGAAACAAGTTTTGTATACCGGAGAATGGCAATAATGACAGAAAAGTGACAGATTGACGTAACATTTCTTTTGTCGTTTTTTAAAGAAATTTTTCTTTTCTTCGATGGACATAAGGCTACAAGTGATTATTTGCCAGTTCACAGGCCGCGCCATGCTCGGGCAGAAGACATGTTGAAATTGACAGAAAGAGCTTTGTCATTTCTTGACATAAAATCGCCATGCTAAGCCTGCTGCTGTGTTTTTGTTTTGATTTGTGTATTAAAACTTAATAGTCTGTTTAGTAATTACTCTAAGGTCTGAACTAATAAATATCTCGAAACGTTAGTGAAATGACGAGCACATCAAGAGATATATCCTACCACGTTAAGGTACATTGTTTTACTAAATCGTTTCCTCATTATGATCTACGCAACATTTTTATGATCCTAACAATTATTCTTTCAAGTATCTAGGACACAGGCAGAGAAATGTCAGGCTGGTTTTGAGTAACGACTTCAGAGCTCATGTTAATAACATGTCTAATATTAACACTGCACTCGGGGCACAATTAAATAACCTCTCAATTTACGTAACAATAATAATTAAGCCCCTGACAAAACCGAAAACTATATTGAACTTACCCTCAGGCCATTGTGACCAAATTACTAACGGCGCCCATATTTATGAACTGTCATAGCGATTTCGACCCACTATCATTACAATCGGAACCCATTTACAATCGAATTAGAAATCGGACGTTAGATCGAATCGAATTATTGGTTCTGAACGCGATTCTCTTGCATAATGTGATTAGACGCGTTCGGAGGTTAGCCGTGTTTTCCACTTAAAGCTATGCGGCTGCGATACATCTTTATTGAAGTAAGAAAATGCCTTGCAGTTCAGAATTAGTTGTTTACACTTTTTTTATGAAGAATTCATCATCATCTTAACGTATGACCTAATTTTATCATCCCACTAATGCACATTGGCTACCCTTTTGATGGTTTACCTATAAGGTTGTTATGAGTTTCGACGTCAGACATAAAAGTATGAAAGCAGAAGATGACCCCAAGTAATTATGGGGATTATTATGTTGTAGTTTTTGAAGAAATTTTTAGGTATCGATTTCGCAATGTATTTCCACAGCTATGTGATTAAATTTATATTACGCTAATATTTGTACTTGATTTCCAGTTTCGTCAGGTCTGGTCAAATTATGACGGCTCCATTGCGTCTGAAATTATTCGTTTAGACTAGACAAAAAAATTGCAGCATGAACGGTTTGTCTGGGCAATTTTCTCCAAATATGGATGCAGTCTATGTTCACCAATTAGATCGAAGGTGAGTGATCATTGGACGCGGTTACATAAATGGGTTGTATACATATTACGTTAGGAGATAAAAATAATAGAAGTTATATTGCAAATGATTTCTAAAATAAGAAAGTGTTTTGTAAAAATTATTATCATCTCTTTTGTTCTTATGAACAGACGCTAGCACATAGACCTACCTCAATCTGACAAATTTCTTTAATAGATTTTTAACCTTATCACAGTAATACAAGGTTAATATTCGATTGGTAAAATGTAGGTAGGTAGGATGACCTGTTGGCGTCAGTACACACCTTTTTCATTTACTTAATTGGCATTGCTAAGCCATCATTGTACAAACTTTGCTTGTTAAAAATAATGACTATGTTCACACTTCCTGATTAGATAAACGGCAGAAGTAAAGATCTTCTAAACACGTCTATTATTACGATTATTATATTTTACAAAGTCATTACGATTATGGAATGTTTTGTGCCAACATTCGCCTCAATGCTGTAAACGTTCGTAACGCCCACTTGGGCAGACGAACCGAGACTAATCGCAGATCGCTCTGACAACGTCATTGCCTTGTATACTTCAGTTATCTGGATAACATCTGTTACCGAGATGATGATTTGCATTATTACGTAAGCAAAATGTTGGTAATGACTCGTTAGGATTGTTTTCATTCGAGAGGTCAATCATAATTGACATTTTGGGGAAAAAGGATGATTATATATATATAGGTGTAGTATTAATCCTGTTGCGAGATTAAATTATCGGTCTTGCAATTTGATATAAAACTTTTTTCGGTTTAAAATTATGTATGTATGTATCTATGTTAAAGATTTTACTATTGGTAGGTAGTGAAATAGAGATATTATGTATCCTTATTCGTAGTGGAATAGAATTGTGAATGCGTTCTTATTTTTAGTTGGGATATCGTCAGATGACCCCTCCTGCAGTGAGTGAAGCGAGAGGCAATTTGACTAAAACTGCCTAAAAAGTATCTTTAATTATAGAGCCCTATATGTATTGTTTACTGCTCATATGGATTATAAGCCATTTTACAATTGGTAATATCTTCCAATATTAAGAAATGTAGATTCAGACTGGGAATCAAGAGATTAAGATTTTTTTATAAAAATGACAAGGTAAGTTTTCATTCTGTAATCAATTTCAAACCTCAACATGCATGTTACGCCATTCCTACACCTATGCCTTATAAACTGCAATGCCTAAAGCGCATCGTTTAAAATAGATGCACCCATTTCAGTTCGCTGAATGCCCTGCGCCTTCGGTCCAGTGGCGTTGTAATTTCTTGCCCTACTTTCTGCTTCTAAATAAAACTTAATCAATGCTGATAGAGTCTGGTCTCTGCAGATCGTGGAGGTATTGTTACTTAAGACTTTATTTGTCTGTTTTTAATAATGCTTTTCAGATTTCAAGTCTTTTCTTTATTAATTCATAACTATATAGGTATTTCATAAGTAAGCAAGTTTAAAGCTTTTGTATTCCCACATCTAAACTTGATATTTCTCCAATTCGTTTCTAAAAATCCTGCCACTATTTCAGCGCAATAAAACCTCCCAATAAATTCTCATCTCCATATTTTATGACACAAATTCAAGACGGTACAGCTATACCTATATGATGGTCATAATTACCTTCCGGTACATATACATAAGCCGTTATAATTAACTTCCTCAATAATATACCACGTGTGGTGTATTCATTATTTTTAAAACCACTACTGGGTATTTTGATATAGGGTAATTGATATAAACCAATTTAAGAATGACATGGGGTGACCATGATTAAAAAAAATGAACTTATTTTTGGACAATAAATTTGTAAGTTACAACTCACTAAACCAATTTAAGAATGACACGGGGGTGACCATGATTTTTGAAAAAAAAAATTAACTTATTTTTGGACAATAAATTTGTAAGTTACAACTCAATAAACCAATTTGATATTGATATTTCGGTGTTTACTTTCATATTTCACTTTAATATTTTATGGTCACGCAGTTCATCTCAAAACAAAAGATGTGCGCTTAATCTTCGATTAAGATAATGCGTGGATTTTTGCGTTATCCCTTGAACCATCCTCCAATTTGCCTGTACATTATCAACACGTATTCTCGTATCAAATTAAGGATTATTATATCGAAACAGATGGTACAGTCATCAATCATATATAAGTTGCCGCTGGAGGACAGCATGTTTTAATAATAACAATATTCGACTATTACGCCGCATATAATCGATGGGAACATTGATTTTTTTTACCGTTTAAGATCTTATCTTTACATACAATGCTTTTTTTTTCATGTTAATCGTGTTCCGAGGGAATTTTATTAAATTGTTATTGATGGTTTCGTTGGTATTAAAGTATTTATTTTTTTAATAAAATGTCATCTTGAAAATGTAAACATTGAAGGACTGCTTCGCTAGAGCTGTATTTTAGGGAAAAACGACGAACATTTTTATGGAAAACCATTAAGTATAAGAATAATAGGTAAATATTGACTGCATTGAATTGTAGGTAGTAAATAAACATCAGACTTGGACTTTGCGAAATCTTATATTAAAATTGCGTGTGAAAGCCTCGCCGCCAGCTTTGCACTTGAGTTATTGTTCCTCTAGCAATCAGAGCGCATCCAAGCCTTGATTTATGCCAGTCCAAACCCCTCAATGTAACGAACCGATTCGCTCTCACCGGCGACCATTTATTAATGGGATCCATGAAATATTACCTTTTCTCTCTAGCTGCTAGTTTCAGAAAATTCTAGAATCCGTCTCAAAGTTTATGCAGTTATTTTGTAGCTTTGCGGTAAAAAGTCATTTTATCTTTTTTATACAAATAAATTGAGATAGCTTCTATATATTCCTATGCATTACTGCCCATTTATAGACACATATACAAACATACAGTTACATAGACAAAACAAGGAAGATATGTCCCAAATACTAACCCTATAACAAAGAATCGAGATCACCGTTATCGATTCATCGATAGTCTATCTAGCGTCACAATTAGCCGAAGGGGACTCGACCATAATTTACTGCGCATAATATCTGCAATGCATATCGACGTCCGTCGTCCAATAATGAAGAAATCTATTAAGATTTGTGCCCGCGGCTTGCTAGAAGCCACAGTCACGATAACTTGGCAGAAAATGGAACGACGGACAAATTAGAATGTTGACATGTAGAGATAATTGATATAACGGACTAGGAAGCTGTGTTTGTAGTTTCTGGACTAATTTGTAGCGATTGCATTTCTTTTTGTGAAGTTGTTACTTTGTTATACAAGCCATATTATTATAAGCTAAATAATTTAAGTTAATCATCTAGTAACACCCTAAAGTCTGGGTCACATTATGTATCTATAGATTAGTCCTTTATGGGTAGGTGGATTTTTTTTTATCATAATTATTTCACCAGTAAAAGTAAAATAACCAAGAATTCTATGAGGTCATAGTTCGTAGTAATTTTCATACAAATCGCACCTACTGTAGTAGCAAAATGCCACTATTTTATAGCGCTCCACCATCTCTGACATAGAAAACATACCTACAAAAGAAGGAAAACATCAATAAATGTCATATAAAATCACAATTTAACTATATCCCTTCAACAAAACGCAATACATCAACACAGATGATTGACTAACGCTATACCGTGCCAGATAAGGTCGCAACAGACTTATAAAGCACCTTACGACACGGAGGGAGAGATCCGATCAATCTCTATCGAGTCACGGAGTACTCTGTCTTCCTATAAAAGCTAATACGTCCTTAAATCGATTCGAATGGCATTACTTCAGCTGTCAGACCGCTGGACTTGTTTGAAGCTGATACCTACCATTTGTTTACAAGTGTCGTTGGGTTAGAAAGTGAATGAAATATGTATCAACTAAATTGTACCTACAAAATTGAGAACTCTTACAAACTGACTTTATAAATTCAGATGTTCGAGTGATTTATTATCTTTATCCATTAATGACGTAGGCAACAGCAAGACCTCGAAGCGTTTGTTTTCTTAAGCCTCAAGCAACTCGGTACTATCGCACACATGAATACCAAAATTGATGTACCTACATTCAGTTACTGTACTTGATTGTTAGGTCAAGTTTAGAGCTGCTTCGAACGAGGTTACTGGGAAACATCCACCGTCTATAGAATATTTACAATGAAGACGTAAATTTTTACTGCAGACCACTCCACGTTCGCAAATCGTGACCATTAACCACGATGATTGACATACGAAAATTTCGAAAGCCTATTCTATCCAACGTACCTACCCAATTTATCATAATATTGCCTAAAGAGCGTATGCGAATACGATGCGATGAACCGTTTCTGCAATCCCGGGTCAGCAAATATAAATGGCATCGGAACAATATTAATTATGTTGAAAGTGCACGTCAGTCAGGCTTACAACCGTGAAGCCCCATTGATACGCCTATCAGTTCAAATCGTTGGCTTGTCACCTCACCGATGCTCCGGCGAACCTCTCTAGTCCATAGCTTTTATTTCTCAGAATCCGTATAGCGTATGATTTAATATATGCAGATTTTTTTTACCTGTCAGTAATTAAAAGTCTGATGTGCGTGAATTTTATTGCTGAAGGAACTGAGCAGGAAGCTTTTACTTTTATAATTAAACCTTACGTTTAAGAGTCTTAAAAGCTGCTCGGTTAAATTAAATGAACCTGATCTCTTTCTCCGGACCACCGTGTTTACTTTATTAATATTTCCATTTAAAGCGAGTATTACTAATACACCATGAAATGGCACGAGACAGCTGGTGTGCACAATGTTGCAAAACCATTTATTTATTCGTAAGGGTGCGCTCACATCTAGGAACGCGCTTGTTACGTGGCATCAGGTGCGCGAGTCGATTGCAAGTCGCGCCGAAAATGGTATCTGCGCGTACGCGTCTGAATGAAGATTGCGTTTGCGTGGATAGAGGTTTGGTCGCAGTCATGCAAGCACCCTAAGATTTACTCTGCCGGATTGACAGGCGTAGAAAATTAAGTTATAGTGTGGCGTACTGTAGCTTCATTTTCACAATGGTTTATTATTTTTCTTTTCATTTATGTTATAACATCCTTTCAACCAAATCAGTACGTTGTTGGTTATGTCTAATGTCTTCCAATATTAATGGTACGGGTACTTAATACTATCGGAGTTCAAACTCCGATCCAACATTGCTAATAATTTCACAAACTGATGGGTTGTCAGAAATGCTTAACGTGGTGCTTTTGCAAGTTTGGCATTATCTTGTATCGAAGTTGTATACAATATTAAGCTGTTTCCTGCAGTTGATTGATTAGCCTGTCAATGTTGGGACATTTCCATATGTTCGACTCAAACATGAATGACGAAATGCTGTCTTAAGTTCCTGTGTGGCTTGACGTCGTGATCACAATATTCAAATTTAGCCGAAACGAGCTAACTGGACTAAAGAAATGTTTTTGCGACAATAATCCCCAATCTTGATACGAAGTTTTCAGTTAAAAATACCGTTTTATGTCCACAAGCTTTCAAAATAATGTCGAACTCCTTAATTGCCCGTATCATTCGATTTCATTCACGATTCCCGCTCGACGCTTGCTCTACTTGTGTTACGCTTGCGTAATTGTTTACGCGCATAATTGACGTTTGCCGATGATATAAACTCGTTCCATATCGACGCCGCGATCGAGGCGTCATCTTGACTGACGTTAAGTGTCGCCCTGGTCCGCTTGTCTTGTTCCACCATGTCGCTATTTCGCTTCATTAACCACTAGCCTGCAGTCGAAGGGTGACTTTTACCTTCGGAGATCGTAGAGTGTAAGATTAATGTTTTATCCCTTGGGAAATAATGTCCATACACCATCGTTAATAACTAAACCAATAAATTGTGCTTGTGTTATAAATACACTTGTGTACAACGAGCTATTACTGTTCTTCAATCAAAATTATAATTTTGCAATACTCAATGCTCATCAGAATGCAAATAACGCTTTTCCTATAATATCGATTTCACGATTCCTGTGTTGTACAGGTCAGCGCCATTCAACTCACGGAAGAAAGTAAATTGGAAACCGTGACGTACTCGGTGTTGGGGCGATTTGTACACGTCACACTCGGGTAGCAGGGCTCGCAACCTGACCGCAGTCTGTGACCTCTGACGCCGTATCAGGTGCTTACTATCAAGTATCATAGATAATGGTCGTTTACTGGCGGTGGCATCTTTAGTGGGTTAATTT
The DNA here is from genome assembly GCA_958496145.1 of Heliothis peltigera. Lineage (NCBI taxonomy): Eukaryota > Metazoa > Arthropoda > Insecta > Lepidoptera > Noctuidae > Heliothis > Heliothis peltigera. Next base: position 10,422,468 of record OY292326.1, on the reverse strand, counting down.
GCCACAGATAGCGGCCATGATGGATTGTTTGACGCGGTGTGTGCGCCCGCGCGGCCCACGCCCTCGGTCAGAGGTTAAACGCCCACTTTGTGCACGATCCCTTCGTTGTATTGATTTTGCAGTCGATCACGATCGTAATCTTGTGCATATCTTTATATCTTTTAATACGTCGCTCTAAACGGTGCATAAATCTCGGAAAAATCAATGATCGTGTCCGTAAGTACACGTAAAGCTTGTAACGACAGAGTGCCCTCAGGTACAGATGCGTGATTCGTGGTGAGCTGAGCTGATATAGGAAATGTTTACCTGCACCTGGCAGTGGAAGTGCCCGTAATTTACTCTATGGGTACATTATCTAATGACGGTCGCAACGAATGCAAAAACTATATTTTAACATGCTACAAGAAGAAAATTACCATCGACGTATCGATCGGACGGACCTTTAAAAGCTGTTATATCATTTCCTTGGCCACTGACACTGACACAAAGTAGGCGTCTAGCTTTAATGATCGAATTTCGGCGAAAATTCGGCTCACTATAATTGTAGGAAGTATTAAAGTTTTTAAGTATGCGTTGATTTACGACCGAATTTTGTTTTCTTCGTCCGTCCTGGTTCCCACTTCCGAGGGGCAATAAATTGAACTTCGCACTCGTGTTTTTACTGCGCCTTTCTCTGGGCGTACAGTGGTTTAAGAGGATCGTATCTTGTTGACCCATCGTATTTACAATTTCGATTTTATATCGAGACTTTTGTTCCCAACGGTACCTCGGCTCGGTTGTCCAGCCCGGCTTACGTCTGTCTATTGTTTTAGCGTAACCCAGGTCGCGTATGGCGCTCGTAATATTCCCGAGATAAAACGAAACCATAAATAATGTTATGATGTCGACACAGTCGTTGCTACCGATTTTAATGTGTGTACGAGTGTAGGATTTACGGGCTCGATCGATATTGCAATACTCGAATCGGATTGTATTTAAATCAACGACTGTCTCGTGAAATCGTATTTGTGTTCAGCAAATTTATTGTTGATAATATCACATTTGCACCTTTCGGTATAGATTAGCTTTTGAATCCATTGTCCGATTATTATCTTCGTCTAGTCATATCTAGATTTTAAACGCAAGTGTTCGTTGATAGAGAAACCAATTGTTCTGTAAGCAATCGCACGACTGTTTCCTTCGATGACAATTTACTAATTTTTTGGGGGGTGACAGCCATCTGACCTCGAGCACTTAGTGAAACCGTGGTAAGATAAGATATTATCAATATTAAGATGGACGGTGACCGTCTGTTTGAAATATGTCCAGATTTGTGTTACATCACTTTCATCGTGCCTTAATACCGCTTAGTCATGATTTCTTCGATTTTATTTTTAACTAGTCCTTAAATTTCACTCACATATTAACTTAGAACTGCTAGCTGTTCCCTGCAATTTCAACCGCGGCCCGAAGGAGCTACTTTCTTCATCCGGATGAAAATTAAGCGATCGTTTCTCAGGCCCTATCTGTATACGAAACTTTATTTTAATCGATTGCGAAGTTTTTGTCGTGGAAGGGCGACAGATACACTGACAGACAGATTTACTTTTTTATTTAAAAGCTAGCCGCTAGCTAGGTAGCTAGCCGCTAGCTAGGTAGCTAGCCGAGCGTGATAGAAGACCAAATATATAAAGAATATTAAATCAAATTTGACATTTCGCAAGGGTCCTTTTAACATTTCTGATAAAGCTAAAACTCCTTAACTTTAAGTAACAGCAGCAAATTTTCTATAAGATGACGATTAAATTCGTGACCAAATGCTATCTAGACAAGACACTCAAGCGTTATTGCCTATAAAGTTACAAATAACTCCAGCTCAAACCCGTATTAGTTTTAAGCACCCTAATCTAGAAAGTGTAATGTGGCAACACTGGCAATCTTAAGGACGGTAGTGGGCAACATCGAGGCCACCCTAGTCCGCTATCTATGCATGCACTGCACTGCATCTGGTTTCCTCATGCAAATGATTGCAAATAAGTGCTTTCGTCAGTACACTGCCGAGCATAAAATAGGGGTGCATTAAGAACTATTGTTTGTAATGAAATCATAATTTTACATTCATTATGACTCATGTTCTGCTTAGACCTGCTTTGGCTATAGGAACAGTCGTAATGTTGGGTTCTGTTGTTTTCATATTGGAATATGAAACATGTATCGTGAAATCTCAATGATTATTCTTCTTGATACAACTACAGCACAGTTTGATACCATCAGCTACAGTTTGATTTTATCCAAAAGTTTTCTGGAAGAAATCTGCTTTTTAGCGATAATATTGCCTATTGATAGATTAATAGGTTCTTTATATTATTTTGATAGATTAATAGGTATATACACCATAATAATATTCGATTTATTTTAATTTTAATTTGTCCCTTTTTTATTTTATTTGTATATAGTTTTATTAAGTTTGTAAATATAGTCTGTATACATATATGTATTTATAATAATTGTATGTACGTATTTAGATTCAATAAAAGGATATATGTGTGAAATCTAATCTTCATAACATTCATCGAATTTATATCACCCGATGCATAACTCTTGCTTGTCCTAAGTTAATAGATAAATTACTTTTTGTTAATGTATGTCCCTATTATGAAATATCTTAACATAAATAAAGCTCAATTGAATAAACATGATCAGCTATTTGTCACGGTAAAGGGAAATGCTGTAAATCATTTTAGTATTTTATAGTTTCCTTGTTCCGCTTTTATTGTAATATCATTTGAATAATTAAAATGTTCTACTTCACTTACTTTCATATATTCAGGAACTATTAGATGTGGTGCGGTGGTGCCATCTATAATTGTAAGTAGTTGTTTGGAACTGTTGCTTTGGGCTTATCTGGATGATGCTCTTTGGAAATTATAACAATCCGGCTTGTTGTAATATTTATATTTCACATTCGAATATTAGTTACCTCAAAACATGATTCCAAAACGTCGTCCTCTAATTTGGCATTGGTTGTCCTTCCAAATTTTTTTATAAAACTCAAAATCATTATTCAAACTTGGTTGCAAAACAGCACTTTTTGAACGTCAAAAATTACAAAGCCCCCCAAACGCCCACTCTTCACCACTTCCTATGGGTTTTTGCTGGGAAGAAGAAGTCATCATCACATATTTAAATTCGATTTTTTCTACCTAAAGCTATGGCTTTCTTCAATAGCTACTTGAAAGGCCAAGCCCATACCGTGCGACTATATTTCAAAACCACCTCATTTCACCGGTTATCGTTTCGCCGGTTACAACAATATCTAAAGTTTCAATGTAACATGCACATTTCCAAATAAGATAAACGTCTCTTTAGTGAAATGCGCGAGCGCTGTTTTATCGCAACCAGCTTTTTCTTATCTACCGTTCGCCATTCCAAGTTTTCCGGGTACGGGCGTAGTGATAATCGGAGCGTTTAGAGGATACAATTATTTTTAAATGGTTAATATGGAGAGCATCTATACTGATCGCATATTCTATAAGTATCTTTATGAAAGAAGAAAGTAAGGTTTTAAGCGATGATTGATTAAGCTTATAACATGTTACCTCAGTAGCGTATTTTCTTTTTATATACAACATTTCCAAAGTGAGTATCAAATATGGATCCCGTCCCTAGCTTATATGAAAGTAGGAACTTTAAGTCATGTTTGTCAAATGTGTTGAAATAAGAAATCGCTCAATGCCCTGCCTATGCCCTCAGGCGCTTCCTACTCAACATTGCACTTGAGGGAACTGACCCTATCTCATAGAGTTCCCTTTCGAATTGCCCTTGATGGTAATCTTCAGCTAAGTGAATGTATTCTCAGTGAAACTTATGAAAGTCTCGTTGGGAATTCTAATAATAATGATATGCAACAAGGAGTGCCTGCTGTTCTATCTATTATTTCCCGTTTTCAATTGTTTATCTCTTACAAGGTACGTTAAACGCATCATAAGGTAAATTGCTTATTGTCAAGCAAAAGTTATATCGGGTTGGGTCGCTTCGTAAGGTGAGTATGAAGAGGGGTCACTAGCTACTACTACGTAGTGTTCTTTCAATGCCTACTTCTTTTGTTTTTTAGTTCGACTTTTAAAGTATAATTTACTCGGATTTATCGTTTAGTTCATTTTGGACTAAAAAGAATATTTTACAACTGAAATATGTACTCGCAAAAATAACTTCTCAACTAAGCGTTTATCACCCCCAACAGAAGCAAATACTAAGCATCTGAATGCGAACTGTAAACAGCTTTAATAATAAACTTGGCTGAGTCTACAAATCATGGGACGCGAACACTTCATCACTGGAGCTATTAGCCTTCCTAACATTTATCTCGGCTACCTGTCACGCCGCGACGAGCCAGTCTGTGGGCGAACCCTTTGTTACAAACTCCACACGTGAACGCTAACGATTAATATGCATCTTGCATGCTTCTTTACATAATGTGTTCAGGTAATGAGGGTATTAGTTTATATTATACGAGTAATATGTATGCGCCAGATTGACGAATGGGATTAGAATTTATGAGAGCTGTTGTATGAAAAATTACAATTTGAAAGATGGTCAGGTGTTTTTCTTCAATGATGCTTTGATACATTCTCGCTGCGTTTTTAAATGTCTTCTAATCGACTTGAATTTTTTAATGGAAATGCTCGAATACAGGAACTGTTCATGTAATTAACTTCAATAATGTCCATCAAATAGAGATAATTTTCGACCTGCCTACTTTTTTCTGGAACAACCATATAAATATTATTGCTCAAGGAACCCCAACTTCTCAAGATGGCTACCATATTACATTTCAACCGTTACAATATTCTCTACATTCGAGGTAATTGCATCCGCTCTAAGAAAATTACATTTAGGTCTTACGTCAATGCGCAGCTACGGGCAATTTATTGGCATTTGCTTCCTCGTCTTCTCTCGTGGTCTCTGTGGGTGGGCCAGGAAGTTTCATACGGACACCCACGGGCTTTCATCGCACCGTGATTCATATGCCTTAGACTCCAACTATATTAACCGAGCAACCGTCTGTCTGTGCGCATTAGCTGGTTTAAGCTTGGAACCGTTGGCAGATTTATGGGATGAGGGCTTTGCCCGATGGTAATTGTGAGGACTGTAGTCTGTAGATAAGGTTCTTTAGATATTTGCTGAAAGTACATTGGCAATGGTTCTTATATTCTTATGGTCATATTTATGTATGCATGATAGGCGCTTAGTTTGCGTTGCGTTAATTTCATATTTTCTTTGATTCACTATGGTTTTATATAAAATTTCACGTCGTACTTTTTTATTATCAGACGGCTGCTATTCATTCAGAATTCATTTCAAATTGCTTAGTACTAGAAAAACATGCTAATATGTTTACATTTGCCAAAGCAAGTTACGAAACATTGTCACTTAGCCAAAGCCTAACAGCTATGTTAGATTTAGAAATCAAGTTGACAGGCTCGCACCGAACACGATTGCGTCGAGTTTAATTGAAATTATACATTTTGTTTAATGTAGTGTGTCATGTTACAGTCAGGGTACTGCTATCGATCTGGATGTCATATTTTTGAAACAGCACTTACTATGCGTAGGTAGATTTATCTTCAGTCTCGAGCACTTATGTGTGGGAGCAACGCTAAACGCCGATTTCCTTAACTCGCCAAGAGAAACCCTGGGAACTATCTTGTTAACTATTAACATTTATGTGTTCCGAACTAAATTTAAAACATAATAAGCTATTAAGTTCATTGATTCAAGTGGTGCATAACCTCGACACTTTCAACACTTAAGTGTCATTCCACATAATTGGCCGAAACAAATTATCGACATCGAACAGTTTATCGATAGGCCAATTTTACTATAATCTGATCGATACGTTATGTCTGTGATATTGAGCGAGTGCGTGCAGCCCTAAGGACATTTTTCACCGTTCTGCGATGGAGGCAAAATTATAGGCTTTTTACAAGTTAATGCGGCAATAAATAGGCGATAAACATCGCCGGTTCTAGCGTAGCACGCGCTTGTTTGACATAGGTGTAAGATATAAGCTACACGAGTTGTTGCGTTTTCGATTCGTAATGACGGGTAATCGAGTACTAGTGACGTTATCTAGCTTATGTCTGTATAAGGAACATAATATATGGTAATGTTTCGATGACGTCACAAGGCAATAGTCTGTTAAGCGTACCTATGTATAGCAGACCCAATTCTATGGATCCATTTCAAAAGCTTATAATCTGATAATGCTAGGCTATCAGTTTTTTTTGCTTATATTTAAAACTATAGATTATATACATACAGACAAAATAACTAATTCTACTAACTTCATTATGTTATCAAATATATCTTCATAAATTAAAATCTTACGTTATTTGTCTCCGCTCGTCGCTTGTCGCAGGAGCCGCGCCCAGGGCACAGCAAAGCCCAGTAGCGGACTACTTTCACTGTGCGCCCTGGGAACACGAAATTCGACTAATAGTTTGAATTATTACTGCATTTGTGGTTATGGCTGCGTTCACTGCACCGCTGGGATTGCAGTGAAAGGCTCTCATTTCGATTATTGTTGATTTCTATTGTAATTCAATTTATTGCGAATGTGATTCGTGGAAACTCGCGAGCCGAACTGAAATTATTGTTAGTGTGAAATTGTATTGACATTTAAGGTTCGATTGTCTGTTTTTTGCCGCGCGTAAAAATTACAGACAATGCCGATTGTAATGCAGGCATTTATTAAGCTCATGTACAGATTGCACGTCTACATTCTTTTAGGATTGTACAACAACTACGACATTTCCGGGGCATTTTTTTTTTTGTTAATATTTTCCGGACAATGGCGAGGCTGCCTTAAAAAGCTTATGGTGCTTACCCTTTACGGTGCATTCAATTGAAAATGGTGCGTCTTTTTTATGCATCTCTTATAAAAATAAAATGCAGCATGCGGTCACAATTTGCATCGTCCATTGTTTCGTGCAATCCATAATTTCGTCTGAATGTATTGCCAAATTGTTTTTTTTTTTTACGAATTCTTCGCCCGTTTTATGTTTTTATTTTTCACGCTGTTCTGGTAGCTTTAAACGCTTTGGTAATTTGAAAATCAAGATATCCCATGTCAATATTATAATGAGCCTCGATGTATTATTCAACTATACTTGTTTGTTTGTGAATGTCAAGGTTTGCACGGGATAAAAAACGGCAGTATTTACTAATGATGGTCTTTGATAGCGTCAGGATCCATCAAACGTTAATATCTGTCAAGTTCATCTTGCAATTGCATCTGTTATATTATTAAAGCTTATTTTAATAAACAGGATACAATAAGAAGTTACTGCCTCTTTCAGATTTAAATAAAAATTTAATAATAATTAAAGACAGTTAAACGGAAAAGCTGTTAAACCATAATTTTCTCGTTTTAAAATATTTCAAGTACATTTCTGCTATTTATTGGCCATCACAAACGTACGTAATTAAAAGGCACCGAGAAAAATATTAACACTTCACGAAGCAACATTGTTGCATTCTAAGGACTGCTACTGACCGAGGCGTAACCGAAATTTTAAACATTCTATTTTTCATAGTGTTTTTGTAATATTCGTCTTCTTTAGTTACACATCTTTCAAACACATGATCTCAATACAATACTATTAACTCTACTCGACTGTACTGTTACATTTATATAAACTACCAAACACAACAGCAATTATCGAAACATACAGTACCAATTTATCATTTAAAGTAATTGTACACAAATTGCCTCCAAAACATTTCCGCGACCACATCAATGTACAAACACCCTCAACTCATATTTATTCAAGAACAATTAATGTTTACAAAATACCAATTGATTTCTGCCGAAAGGCAGGCCTTTACACACAAAAACATATTACAATTTAAATCGATGTATTGATATATGATCGAAGTTTTTTCAACGATGGAATATAAATGGATTCCCGTGTCGGGGTCATGGTGCCTGATCCGTATTTATGAGACCAGTTTTTTTTCGTCAGACAATTCTTGCAATTCATTCGTCGATTTTTTGTGACAGTTGGATAATTTTGAATTGGTTTTCTTTTTTAAATTGTTATATGGTAATTGAACTGCTTCGTGAATTGATGTAGGTCGTATTTTAAGTTCAATTTTGTTTAAGGTGGAAGGACAATCGGAATCAGGTAACCTGTGTAAAATCGTCCACTCCTGCAGGCTCAGCATTGCGATTCTATGTCTATTCTATCAGGAAAATACAAAGCTCTTTGTGTCAATGTCAACGTGTCTTCTGCCCGAGCATGGAGCGACTTGTCAACTCGCATATAATCACTTGTAGACTCATGTCGGTCGAAGAAAAGAAAAAAATCTTTTCTCCGTGTCAAAAGAAATCTTACGTCAATCTGTCACTTATCTGTCATTATATCCATTCTCCGGTAGACAAAACTTGTTCCTACGGTTGTCATGCTGAGCCTGCTGAGCGTAGTAGCTGCTTCAAAATCCCCCAACACTTTAGCACTGACCTAAAACTCTTCAACAAAATTAATGAACTCGTCCTTAATTTGTCTAATGAATTAATTAAGGTTTTATTTTGTCTGCGGGTTAAGATAAACAGTCATAAGTGCTCATCACACTAAACTTCAAACATGTTTAATTAAATCCTATTTAAATTCTTATCAGGCATTCCCGCGCACCTCGTAACCTCATAAATTTATTGTCAACCTATTTTCTGTGACCTATTTATCCCGGCCCATCCTTGAGCTGCATCCTCGGTGGCTTTGACCCCGGATGAAAATTCTGACCTTGACATGAGCCTGGTTGTATGAAGCTTTACGTTTAAAGTTGTAGGACGTTTGGGTTCGCAATGTAAGTAGTAAGTAATATAAGGCATAATGAAATGTTGAAGGACGCTGTAACGTTTCTATTACATACGTGGGTTCTTATTAAATATGCTAGAACCATCTGTTTTGTAATAAAGAATGTAATAGTACGTGTAATTGAAGATAGCAAAGCCCACAAGGACTCGAATACTTATATCTATAGGTACTATTCTGTCAGCGATACCGTGTACCTATCTTCTTTATATGCCAATAATGTATATTGTACAGACGTCCGCACATCGACCTACTACAATATGTCAAATTTCCTTAATAGATTTTCAACTTTATCGCTGAAGCACACGGTTTAAAGTTGATTAAGAGAATTTGACAGTTTTGTTGTGCTGGCGTCTGTACATAGGTAGAGCTTTTTCAAAATAAGTTGAATTTCTCTGTTGTTCCTTAAACAATTGAATACAACAAACAATAACTTCAAAGATATACCTACCTTATCCTTACACATATGGAAACGTAGTCTTATACTTTTCTCTTCATAAGTTGCCATGGCACCCAAAACACAGTAACAATAACATTTTCATCAACGAAACATTTCCGTACATCACGCTAATGTAGCATAAAATCAATACAAACTTGACCTCGACACAAACCCTGAACCCAACCTTCAGCAGCCTGTCCTTCACGTGACCTTAGCCTTTATGTATTGAATATTTACACGACCATGTTATTTCTGCTCACTTTTCTTTAAAAGTTGATAGAATGTATCCACTTTTCGTTTCGTTCGTTCTTATTGCAGTACAGTTAAGAATCCTTTCTTACTCTGATTATATGCCTTTTTTTTGGTTGGATTCTACTGCTTTGTATGCAGCGACTGCCTATTATTTGAGCACCTCTAAACTTCGTCGACAAATGAACTAACGCTAACAGAAGTTTTAGAATCGGTCCAGTAGTTCCTGGGATTAGCGCGATCAAGCAAACGAACAAATAGATTCTAAAGCCTTATAACATTAGTATAGATTTCTTTAATTTCTTTTTTCTTTTTGTTACAGGTACGTAGATGTCAGTCATGAGAAGTCGCCGAGTTTACGTCGAATTTTAACATGTCGGTTACAGATAGCCACTATTTACCAGATAAATTAAAAAAAGGAACAGAATTTATAAGCGGTAAGAATTTTAAACTTTTTTGGCAAAGAATGATACGATTACCAAAGTGGAGTATGTATCTATAAAAATTCTAAACATCGCAAATGTTCCACGGGTACCATAATATACGGTAATTATAACAAGTTTAATGCAAGTAATACAGAAATACTTTCTAGCTAAGAACACTTATAATTATCTCATGCCAGGCAGTAAGTAACATTCTTCTGGCATTTAAGTTACACCTAACTACACCCGTGGGAGTACAACCAGTACTAGACATAACTTTCCTTATACAACACCCATATAACCTTATCAGCTGATATTTATTTTTATTAATTAGTGACAGGAAATATCTAATATAAGTGCGAATGACTCACAGGCAACTAATGTTATGATATTAATAAAAATCTTTCGAAACTTCCGTTGGCTTACGTCGATTTAATTCTAAGTTCCGTCGTAGAGTACCAACTATCAATTAAGTGAACACGTAATATGTAAGTGAAAAAGTAAATAATTATTTATTTATGTTTGTTAAGTACTTCTTTTTCTTTTTAAACTGGTTGCTTTAGAACGACTGGAAGCCCCGCGGCTTGTTACCACTGTCTAAATAAGGTGTACACTGATCATGTTTCAAATGGAATGCTATATAATTGATAGTATTGTGTTCCAAAATAAATGCGTTTTTAAAATTCACATATTCTGCGTTCCACATTTATTGATAAAACTTGAAAGTTTGTATTTCGAACCGGCAGTTTATAACAATTGTGATAGAGATTAAATTAAATCAACTATGTATTTATTAAAACGAATGTTAAAAAAATCAGAGTAGGTAATCATCATATTAAAGTATATGAGAAGCCGTAGCCAAATGGAACCCATCCAAATAGCCATCGCCGGCAATTATCCAACGACATACCTTTCAATCCCACCTAACGTACACGTAAATGTGCACACTCCATTCGTTTCTTACTCCGTGTCGTGATACAAACGTCTGCGCCCACGACACGCGTCTGCCTTGATAGCGATCGTATCTCGATATCGGTCGATTATACAACGAGTTATCTGCGACTCGATTGTCGATATCGTAATAGTTTGCGTCACTGTTTCGTTGTGCTATACGATGAGTCAATGAACTTCAATCGTAGCACATTTGTGGGTGTGTATTTCGCATTTGATCGCTATAGAGGGCCAGATCTAGCTCTTTATGTCTCTGTGACCATCTAAGGTCTGCTGTATTGATATCGTATGATTCCTTTAATGGTTTCTCGGTAACGGGCCCATGAGCTTTTAAGTTAATAGATTTAAAATGCGGCATCACTTAAATCATTCATGTGTAAATATTTTATATTTTGATCACTTAACAATACAATGTTGAAAAAAAAAAACAAGAAAACCCTGAGTCCCAATCCAAATTATTTTTTTATCGCTTACTCTTAACTCTCTCTCTCTCTGCAATAACAGTGTATTAATATTTTTTTCTAATTTACAGTATCCAATTATCAATACATAAATATTTAATTATAATTATGTCTAACCCAGCTTGATTACGTTATAAACATAAACACAATATTTTTTTACGACACATTAAGGTGTATGTTCAATAAGAACCTAATTAGTTGATACAAAATAAAACTAATATTTTAAAATTACTTTTAAATATCTCTTGAAAATTTTCTTACCTTTCGTCGTAATCAGGCGTTTTTAGAAAACTCATATAAGTTTATTATAACTCATACCTCTATTTCCAAAAACAAAATCACAATTCATCTACAACAAGGACACATCACACTTAAAATAAATTCACTCGTACCTAATCACCCAATATCCTACTAACTCAATAGAACTTAATTCATATTCAACGTGTCAATAAATAGCATGGTTGTTACTCACTTTCACGCGATGCGATGCAGTAAATAACATAATCATTGCAGTGTCCCATTGATCACAATTAATTATTGACTTATATGGACGATTCGCAATTTGTTTCCATAACTCAAGCACATCAACTACGGCAAATTGCGCATTCACTACAAAATCGTTTGTCTTTCACCTCATAACTGACTGAGCATACGGTACACACGGTCCGCGAACAAATTTGAAAATTAAATATATTTATATTTTTTTTATAAAAGATAATTAACGAACATGTTTTTTTTTATATTAAAGTTTCAAAGTGACAATAATATTGAAGAACATTGAAGGTCGTAGTAGCCTAGTGGTTAAAGCACCAGCTCTTCGAGTATGAGGGTGCGGGTTCGATTCCAGGTCAGGCAAGTACCAAAGTAACTTTTCCAAGTTATACGTACTTTCTAAGTTTATCTTGGACGCCAATGACTGATTAAAAGTGAAGGAAAACATCTCGAGGAAACCTGGAAAACTATAAAGTCTGAAATCACCAACACGCATTGAGCAAGCTTGGTGATTAACGCTCAATTCTTCTCCGTGCGAGAAGAGGCCTGTGCCCAGCAGTGGGACGATAAAAAGGCTGATGATGGTGATGATGTTTTGAAACACAGAATGAGTTATTTTTTACAGTTTTCTAAGTCTATTCAATCGAAAGCTCAAAAATCTTGTAGTCTTAAAAATAATATCTTTAATTAACGTTTAGTCCTAGCTGGCTAGTTTTTCTGCCCGTGTGTAAAACAATACATCTAGAATGTGTGTTTACTAATAGCGATCTCAAAGCGAAATATGCGTGATTTAAGTGTCAATAAATAACATAGTTATCGCCTCCCTTATAACCTATGGCGATTTTAACTATTCGCAAAATAGTTTCCTTACTATTGAATATAATATAGTTTATTGCAGTGATGAGTGGTCCACATGATATAATTTATGTTGTTACTGTGTTTAAATACTAGGATAATGATTTTAAAATATCTGTTATAATTGTTGTGATGGAACATAACCATTTTATAGTTCCTAATTTGGACGCTTTTGACGCCGCTCTCTTTTGTTAAAACCATTGATCTCACATTAAACGTTGAAGTTGAATAGACTTAATATTTTAATTAAATACCACAACCACGCATAATCCTTCAATATTATATGATGAGGAAGTCAAATTATTCTTTAAATATGTACATTCCTCTCTTGCTTTGTTTATTTTGCTGGTTGGGTGCGGTGTTGGATAATTGAAGACGTTTTAAATAATGTCATGTTAGTCAGAAGTAAACAAGTCTGTTATATTCAAACTGCAATCAAAGTTAATTATGTCATTATTTAAATCCCAGACCAGAACGATAAACCTAACGATTCAACATTTTTCATCGATTAGACTAAAACGTAATCGATTTCACGGACAAGGCAATTTTGATCCCGGACAAATTAACGGTCTTTGTTCCTTCAGCGCCTCGCACCATTGTAAGCTGACCTACAGTGTATCATGCAACCTCTTTACGTGTATGGAGATTTCTTTGAGGTCAGAGGGGTAGGGGAGGTCTTTGTAAATTGGTGTTGGTAATTATGCACAGCCCACGCCGCCCACAAGCTTCCCACAGTATTGTCCTAAAGTCGACGTAGAGACAATGCTTTCACCACTGCTGTTAACATTACTGCTAATTAATGATAGTGCGAACAAACCTGGGAACGTTGTTATGTAACGAAACCATCGTTGTATAATACAGTTAAATGTAGGTTATTCTGTCAAGATGTCAATAACAGAGCAAATACCAGTTAATTGTGTTTGTAAGCTGTTTGAGTACCTGTTCTTAATGGTTTGACATTTGCACGTGTCAGATGAGATTGTCAATAGATAAAGCCTTTTTGTTTCGTTTGAACTGGGGTTTGTACAGACGCCAGCACATCAACCTACTACAATCTGTCAAATTTCCTTAATAGATTTTCAACTTTATCGCTGAAGCATATGGTTCAAAGTTGATTGGGAAAATTTGAGAGTTTCGAGTACGTCGAAAAGTTTGACTTTTGACTTTCAATTCTATAAATCAAATAGTTTCGAATATTTATTAAAATTTGGCTCAATGGTTTTGAAAATAATGTATTCTATTGTATAACACTCATGTTTCGTTATGTAAGGAAATAATATTTTATCTAATAAACGGAAGCTTTAAATGACCGCTATAACTTGACAGTTTCTATGAAAATAAATCAACAGGATGAATAACTCGAAGATATGAATTTTGCTGAAGAAGCTGGCTTTCAGTTCAAACAGTTTGAACCATAGACGATGATACGTAAAACCAGAACTGTATAGACCATTATTATTTTGTTAGCTATCAATTTAAGAGTTAATGGAGCTTCTTTTATGTAACTGAGTAAATCGATTTTGTTAAGATACGAGACAAAGGAACTAATATCTAACCGTATTTTGCTTACTGATCAGAGTTCTTTGAGATGATCTATACATCGTTTTATCGATATTTGAATGCTGGAGCTTTCACGAAAGACTCACCTTTCATGTTCTTACAAATACATATATAGAAGTTAGGTGATGTTCCGAAGGAGCGGGAAATTCCAATAAAATGTTTTTTAAATATAAATATTTTTACACTTCACGTTAAATGCAGATGATGGTAGATGATTATTATATTTCAAATTAAAATGTTTACTGCAAAACATTTGAATTTATGAACTGTAGGGCATTGAATTTTCTATCTCATGAATTATCATTCATTTTCTTGTACGGCTTGAAACACTTCTTTGAAACTCGTAGACACACCTCCATCAAAATGTTGAAATCCAAGCTTTTTGCACTTCGGCCAAGTAAGTACCTATTTGGTAGTCAACATTAACAAATAGGTAAACACAGCTCTAATCAATTAACTTTGCTATTCCGATGTAATGCTAGTGTCTTTACGATGGCCAAAATGTAAGTTTGATTGTAACAGGAACTATAACAATCCCATCACTAGTCGAAGATCCAATCCATGAAAATCTTCCAGTCTTCTCTGACCATCTGTCGACGTTCTCACAAATCAAACCAGTCCTCGTAAATTCAGCCGTTCATTTGTTGCGTGACGTCAGACCTGGGGCGTACTAACTGATTTCAGAGAGCAACAAAATGTGGTAACGAGATGGTGTCTAGCGGCGATAGGGGTACTGAATCAGTAGGAAAGATTATTTTATGATTTATTGTTGAACGTATTAATAAGTTAGTGTTTATGGCTCGTCTTTGTTTCTCATTTCAATCTAGAGTATGTATGTGCAGACGCCAGTACGTCAAGCTACCTGAAACTGTCAAAATTTCTCAATCAACCTTAAATTATATACTTCAGCGATATAGTTCAAAATCTATTAAGGAAATTTGACAGATTGTAGAAATTAGATGTACTGCCGTCTGTACACAATTATATGACATTAACAACACAGTTACTACCTACCTTAAAATAAGAGATCAACTTTTTCAATAGCAGTGGCAGGTTTCAGATTACGTTCAGTGGAGGTTCATGTATACATATTTTAAGAAAATTTGATTGACAGAGCGTCCCGATATGCCAAGGACGTATACTCATCCCAAGATTGAGTATTGCAAGGATATTTCAAAGTTAATCAACCAATCCTATAATTTATTGCTTAATCTCAAGTGTACTTAAGTATTAGTTCTTGTGCTTAATTAATTAGGTAATTAGTCAATTACTATGCTAACATCCTTATTGGGATGCTAACATGCATGCTATGATGATGTCAAATTTCTCCACTGGGAATATTTTTTCCTCTTAAAACATCATGGCGCCATCCCGGCAAGGCTTCATGCAAGTATAATTAATTACTAATCAATGAGTCGGTCCTTAATTAATAGTATCGTAACGTCTCTTACTAGCTAAGCAAGCTAACTTAAGGTGATAATTATCAAGTTGTTTGTAGAAGTGTTTAATTTTCTCCAAGAATTAGTATTTATTAGTTTAAACGTAAAAACTACATATTTACATACATTACATAAGTGCATGTAAAAAATAATAAGGTGTACAGACGCCAGCACATCAAGCTACCCGAAACTGTCAAATTTTCTCGACGTGCTGGCATATGTATGTACATATAAAATTAATAACCAGAACTTTTTTAGTCTGTAGAGACAAATCAACTTTACTTTAGTAATAAAAAAATGACTATTTATATACAACATTTTATTCACAACCAACAAAATAGTTCTTAATAAAGACTTCTATATCTACTAGAACTGTAATGTTAATAATAAAATGGCGAAGATACAGACGCCAGCACATCAAGCTACCCGAAACTGTCACAAATTCCCAATCAACTCCGAACCATATGCTTCGGCGATAAAGATGAAAAACTATTACGGCAATTTTACATATTGTAGTAGCTTGATGTGCTAGCGTCTGTTGATACACACATAAAATTATTCACGCTTCCAGCCACTGTGCCAAGGTGTGTTTCAAGCTTAAGGCAATAAAATAACAAACGCATAGTCATTGCGGTAGCCTTCAGATAGGTGAGTCTGTGCTTTCTCACAGCTTTTCATATTTATTTGTATCACTTTACGATTCCTTTTGAACGCACAGATTAGTACAGAAGACCCACTTTTGTGTGACCATCAATGTCTCAGACATAGGAAGTTAAAAGCAGAAGATAGGTTTTTCCAGTGATTTCCAAAAGGACCAATTTGGAATGCGGCCTCTCTATTTTTAATGGGAAAAGTTGAGGGGATATTTAATTTGTTTTAAAGTGTTCTATTTTCAAATCTTCATTGAAACTTCAAGAAGGTGTGTTATAATATTATTCTTGCTTCCGGCAGCGGTTTCGCCCGCGTCCCGTAAAAAAAACTCCGCGCGCTCGGATAAAAAGTAGCCTTTAGCTTTCCTCGTCTCAAATGGGCTATCTAACACTGAAAGAATTTTTCAAATAGCAACAATAGTTCCTGAGATTAGCGCGTTCAGCCAAACAAACAACCCTTCTGTTTTATATATATTTTTTGTTTTTAGTGGATTTTCTGCCCTTATTTCTGCAGTGGTGTGTTTTCACCCGATTCGCGTCTGTGTGCAGTTGCATTAATTAATGTTCAGCAGTTGTAGCACCCACGCATGCGTAGAAAGTACTCGACCCGTTTGTCTGTATGTGTTGCTGTAACGTGCCATGATCGATATATTGGTGAAACTGCTTGTTTGCTGTCGGTTCGGTTTGATAGGACAGTTCTTCTTCTTGGTTATCGTAATAACTTGCGAATAGCTTAGCAATGGTTAATTAATAGTTTAATATTATATTCATCTCCCGAGCCTTTTTCCCAACTACGTTAGGGTCGGCCCCCAGTCTAACCGGATTTAGCTGAGTACCAGTGCTTTACAAGGAGTGACTGCCTATCTGACCTCCTCAACCCAGTTACCCGGGCAACAGTTTAATATTATAAGTCGTCTTTTTTTTTTCAAAATTTTTGGAGTATTTAAAGCTTACCTATACATGTGTCAGAATAACATAAAGGCTTTTTATTCATGTGCGGGAATGAGTATGGGATGCGATCCACTTGCGAGTAAACAAACAAACCATTAAAAAAAATACAAGATGCACAATACTAGAATAATCAGGTAATCATCGATAAAATTCATTAACCGCCACACTAGTACAGGGAAGTTGCAAATTGGTATCGAATTAATAGCCGGCGCGATGGTCAAGGAAATGTAATCGTTATTTGCACTGGTTGCTCTCTGGTTATCTTGGTTACATCTCTAATAACGTAACTAGTCGATAATCTGCGGATATCGAGACAGGTATCGATAAGGGTGTACAAATAAATGTGGTTGATAGATGGCGTTGTTTGTTTATATTGTTGTTTATTTAGTGGTATGAGGAGCCCGTGGCTAAGTCAGCCGCACGGATCGATCAGTCACAAAGTTAAGCAACGCTTAGCGCAGTCTGTTCCTTGATGAGTGACCGGCTAAAGTTTCTCGTATTTCGGAAGGCTGTCATTGGAACATTCTAGGCAGACGTTACGATAAGTAAGAAGCCAGAAAGCTTCTTAATCAGACTTACTAAGGGGTATCGTGTTGTCCAGGTGGAACTGGGTTGAGGAGGTCAGATGGGCAGTCGCTCCATCTAAAACACTAGATCAAAAAAAAAAAGCTGTGTCGGTTAGACTGGAAGCCGATACTTACATATGTAGTTGGGAAAAGGCTAAGCAGATGATGATTTAGTTGTGAGAAAATTTAAAAGGAATTTTATAATATTTTCAATCAACGTTTAGTCAGTCCAATAAAAAGTCGTCTGGCTGTCACGTTTTTTTTTAAGAAGCGATCAGATCTAACAATAAATCTAATATAATTCATAATACTCAAATTGAAATCCCGTATTTATAAGAAACATTTTTCGACCAACAATTCTTCTACCGCAATATAGACAGCTTTTTTTTTCAGTATTAAAATTTAAATTCAGGTCTGAAAAACAATTTACAGACTTGTATAATTTGTCAAAATATTAAAATAGCCTTTCTTTTGTATATATAAAACACTATGATAAACTATCACAATTTAGTACAATGGTATAATCTATAATCTGTTCAGGTGTACACGATAAAGCTTTTTAGGCTCGCGATAACCGCGGGTGGGTGATACTTTATGTGCATTCGGTTTCGCTTTTACTGTCACAAAGCCACTTAGGAATTGCCAGTGTACGAATACCTATACAATACTTTGAGATTATTTCAAATAGGAAATGAGTACCCTGATAAGGAAGATGAATAAAAAAGAAGAAAATACAAGAAAATAATACGTATTTATGTGTGTATATCATACCCAAGTGTAAAAAAAACTACAAACACTCTAAACCTTCAATGTTTTGTAGTACATGCCTACAATTTTCAAGAGTTGCCTTCGATTTCTCAGGGTTTCCACCATCAGATCCGGAAGTGGTGGCAACGGGACCACCTCGGAAGTATCTCCTTTCGAGCAAAAAAAGAATTTTGAAAATCGGTCCACAATCGGCGGAGAAATCGCGTGACAAACATACAAAAAAAAAAAAAAAAAAAAAACATACCGTCGAATTGATAACCTCCTCCTTTTTTGAAGTCGGTTAAAAAATTAAACAATTTCTATGATATAAGTAGGTGGTGAAACAGACCCTAAAGCTTTTAAATTACTCAACAAATAATTACTAGATAATATACTAGTACCTATATATCTAATGAGTTCAGACTTGTATCGTTTTCCTTATTAAGCTAATTAAACCGTTAAATTTACTATAAATATAGCATTGTAGTCGCAAAATATTACTCTAGCCTACATCTAGTGTCTCACCTGTATCGACACAATATCGATGTAGTTTATCGATAAAAGTGAAAACGATATTGATGTTGCAGGCCGTTATACACCCATAACGTCTCATATTACGAGTTTGTTTTGTACTATCGACATGTTATTGCCCTATAAATTTACAGTTTATGAGAATTCAAATTATTTATAAAGTGTGTTTTAAGGCGGATAAAACTTCTTTTGTTGGTGTATCGAAATTTTTCTTTGTAATCGCTCGTAAAGATATGGTTTTATATTGATTTACATTACATTAAGGACTTATTATTCGAATATTTTCTAGGTACTTCATATAACCCTACTTAAATATAGTACTTAAACATAACAGAATAAAACTTGTAAAATTCATATCAGCTACTTAAAATATGAGTAAACAAAAATTAAAAACAGCCTTAAAGAGACACGCGTTGTCTAATCAGCAATCAAGCACACTGTTACACCGCTGTTATTGTCCTTCAAGCCTTAGTAGTACATCAGAGATGCATATTTCCAGAAATGTAAGTGAAATTATTTATCACGGTATGTCAACTCTTACGTTTATCTCAAACTTACAGCTCTCTGTAGGTCAGTGTGGTCAATTAGAAGTCCTTTTATCTTTGAGACGGGGACAGCAACATTTACAACATGGATTTATCTGTGTCGTTGTATTATTTCCTGTTGTCCACAAACGGCTCTCACATCTTGAGCTATGTAACTTTAGATAGCTTTTGACATGTTATTGGATACGGACGAATTTTAACAATATTTTCGTAAATATAGGTATAGTTGATGCGCTCGAAAAGAATTTGGCGCGAACGCAATTACTGCACAGTTGTGATTGAACTAAATTTAGGAGAGCTGACGATCCTCAATGAGTTTATCGGCCTCCATCACTATAAAGTAACGTTATAAATGTGTCAAAAGTGAATCGAAAACAGTGTAAGTAAACCAAGAGTGGTACGCGGACTGGATGCGAGATCGTGACTGGATGTCTGTATTAACATATTAACGCGGTACAAACGAGGGCAGTCGCCTTCGGTCGCTTCCAAATGGCCACTATTATCGACTAGATCTTGTCGACTCCTGCCCCTCCCTACGCGCGGCCAACGATTTTACAGCTTATTTTGTCGTCATTGTTTTGGTTTAATGGCTTTATAACCAGGAAAATTACTGAAATTAACTGCTGCGGATTTTTATTGCTTTTCTATCATCGCTTATAGCAAATGAAGACCGATAATAACTAGATAAATTAAGAGTTAATACTATTTGAATAAATACTTTATATATTACTATCTTACTTTCGTTTTTATTAAACACTGCAGTTATTGAATAACATAGTCGGCATCAGTAATATTTGTGTGCAGTCCCCCTGAGCTAACGCAGCGTACAGCGCGCACGCGAGCACGCGACCAAATCGCTCCTAACGAATACCTCTATGAAATTACATTCGATTCACTCCGTCGTAATCACAGAGCTGCATGGCCAATACTTTGCCATTTATATCGCTTAACGCTTACTAAAGGCACACGATCCTTTGTTGTGCAAATTTTTGTACATTTTCACAGCTCATTTCTGATTTAAAAGCTTTAACATAAGCAATAAGCTGGATATTTAGCTTATGGCTTTAAGTTACCTTTAAGATCGTTAATCTAGTACCTACCGTTTGACGAATATAGTATTAATTTATTTAACAAATAAGTGTTGATTGTGTTGAACCTTGACCTCTCTTATTTCGGAATAATCAGTTCCTTTCCCGATGAACGTGCGAGCGCTTCGGTTCGAGAGGTTCGGTTAGCCGTCAATTTATAGGGTTTTGGCAGGCGCGCCCACGCTCCGCCTCGCTTGATGTCCGTGTAATGTGTGCCCGATTGGGTTGCTACAGCGGGATTATTATGCACCAATCCCTTCCGCGATCCAGCATATCGAATGTCCCGCGCACAACTTACGTCCTATCGGAAATATACTTTGTATTATTTTTCTATTTATTATTATCGCCTTAAACCTGGGAATAAGAATCTACATTCTTGCTTATTCCTAACGATACTATAGAGGTAGGATAAGAGTTTTCGAGTTTATCGCTAACAGTATTGTTTACTGTGTTTAGAGTTACTGATTATCTGCAGTATTCAGTTACTGTAGGCGAGATACGAGATGTTGGTATTGATAGGATTTTTATACACTGTTTGCTGTTTAGATAGGGGAGAAAATATTAATTCGCTGAATAATTACTTGTGATATCTTTTACTTTCACCAGCTTTCTTAGTAACGCTGGTCAATCAGATAGATAAGATTAGATTACGGGATCTTATGCTCTAAGTTAGTATTGCAACATTTTTGATAAAATGTTCTTGATATTATAAAGGTGAAGAGTTCGCTTGTTTGAACGTGCTAATCTATGGAAAGAGTGGACCGATTTGAAGAACTTTCAGTGTAAGATAACCCATTTATCGAGAATAGGCTACTTTTTAAACGATTACGCGGGGCGCGATTGATACCGCTGGAGGAAGCTTTAAATACAGATATACGTAATTTTATTCTTGACTCATGATAGTTACACGTCTCTTCTCAGAACTTTACGGATCTAATATTTATGCGCTTGCACTCGATTTTATAGTTAAAATGAATGAGCATGAAAATTGTTGTTAATTTCATAACGTTGTACATGAAAAGAAAGGTCAGCCTGCTGATATGATCCCACAATTATTAGCTATAAACTATAAACTAGTTTAGAAATAAGACGTGACTTACACAAGTCATAGGATCACAACTTTTCCTTAGAGTTTGGTTTACATGACGACTTGAGACGCTGGCTTTGTAACTTAAAATTAATCAATTGTTTAACGGTTGTCAACTGTGACTTTTTTGGATTAGCTATTACATCTCTGTAATTAATCTGCCTAGTGCTTAGACTTCTTTCCAAATATGTTGTGATCGCCTCCAGTGTAACCCGATGCAGTAGAGTACCAGTATCGTACATGGAGCGACTCGCTATTTAACCTGCTGTTGATGAAAAGATGATCACCCATCCACACGGAATGACAGCGCCAAGGGTTGCTTCTACTGACCTATAGTACTAATATAATAAAGAAAGAAGATTTGACTATTTGTTTGTATTGAATAGGCTCCAAAACTACTTGAAAGATTTTAACAATTCTTTCATTGTTAGCTATTGAGTGGTCTACCATAAATAAAAAAGAAGAGCGTCTTAATAACCTATGTAAGCTCAACTTTAAGTCGCTACTTAAATAAATACAAGTAAGTGTACAGAGATATCGACGCTTTAACCTCTGTAGTCTGAACGAAGTAAAATTTATAACAGTCTCGTCCGCCAAATGTTAAACAGTTCGTTAGTAAAGTCGCGACATGTAGGTCGCAGTTGTCAGGTGCCCAACTAATAAATATTGCCTTATAAAGTATGCGTGTTTATTCATTGGCCAACGAGTCATGTTACGCTGTTTTATTGGCCATTTTACGGTGATGATTTTGTTTATTAAAACGAAGAAATTGATTTCGTTGATAGTAAAAATCATAACAAATATTTTTGTTTTTGTTGTTTCGGGCGTTCTGCTAAAACGGTTCAACCGACTGTGATAAAATTTGGCATGGATATAGGTGTTGCCCTAAAGAATGAGACAGAGCTTAGTACCCTCGACACACGGGCAAAGTGTAATATAAAAATGATAAGTTGATACTGAAAACGCGATATAATATTCAAAACAGAGGTATATTCTAAACATGCAAAATAGGAAATTCACGCACTAACAGAGGTGTAGTGTTGCACACCCACGATTCCCTGATATCCATAGTCACAGCTCCTTCGAATCTATTGCAATTTACAGGCACAATAACCAGCGCTGGGCTACTGACAAGTTCCTGGCATCAAATAAAACCCACACCTATTTCAGTAGGCGTCATTGCGAATAGTATAGATACACTTGCATTCTCAATTCTCTAATTATCTAGCACAATTAGGTACAGGATGGCTGTGATTGCAAGCATCAGCATAAGCTGGCTGATAAATTGATACCTCTTTAGATAATAAGCCCTCATAAACATTACCTAACAATGCTCTTAAACGTTTGTAACAACTAATCACAGCACGTCACACGTCATTAGAAGTCACAGGTAGAGGACAGTCAATAAGCGCTGAAGCTGCTTGTCGTAAAACATTTACCATTAAATGAGCCGTGAAGTACCGCGCATGCGTGGCGCATGCTAATTTATGTCTGCGCTCGCGCAGGGATCGATCGACCCGAGAACTGTGGTTTAAATTAAACACATTAGAATAACGGATAAAAATGTCGGTTAATTGTTACTTTATGATAAAGCAACAGTTAACAGCCGATCGTGTTAAGATCGAGGATGTTATTGACGAACTCGTTCGCACGCTCGTTTAGTATTAATCCGAACATTTTGTTTTGATTAAACGTTTTATTAGGCTCCATAAATTGTAATCAAATATTTTTTGCTAGTAAATTTCGCTCGTATCACACTCTTTACACAAGTAATGTTTAGTTCACTGTGCTATTTGCTCTCTAGGTAAAATCACGTGTAAACTTCTGATTTCTATGACATTTACACACGTACGCGTCCCATTCCCGCGCTTTTTGCCCTCGATCTCCATCAGTGACAGCGACAACTGTCAATTTTCCCGCGCGTTTTTTCACTGTAATCATAATAACACGTTTAGTTCGACGCATAATCATTTCGATGCTCACCATTGTTATAAGATCTTGCCCCAGCGGGAATTCTGTTAAAACACTTTCACTCCTTTTGTCCGGGCTTAATGTCACTTTTTGCTCCTGAAATATCATGTCAGACAATCGTAGCTATCTGTCAAGCGATAAAGTCGCTTTTCTATCTCGTATCGGTGTTGTTTTGCTGGTATCTCGGGTCACCGAGTACTGTTGAGTGTTCAACATTGTTCAAAGATTTGCAGTGTTGGTGCACTTTCTTTTCTCTGTACATTGTATAATATGGGAGCAAGAAATTGATGTTGATACAGGCTGGTGTTTTACAACCTCTACAACGGTATGGCGTCGTGTAATCTCGAAAATTATACTATAAGAGCTTGTTTACGTAAGTACTGAAACATATAAATAAATAATAACAACACCCTCATTACGTTCATGGGTATTATTTATGTAAGTAAAACATATATCGTAAAAGTGAATGGTTTAAAAAATGATTCATATTCTTCGACTTACGCAAAGGAAATGCCGTGAATGAGCGGGTCTAACTTGTACGTATATACCGACCATTTCAAGTACGACCGGCCCTTAATTCGCATTTATCTCTCGATCTAAATCTCGTATATATTAATTGCGTATTCAAACGAAACGAAATTCGATTAATTATTTTAATTATGGCAATGAATAAACAGGCCACCTTCACTGGTTTGCGCTGAGGACTTTATTTTACGAAAGACGTAAATACAACAAAATACCAGATTTTTTAAAAATATTTTTCATTACTTGTCGGGTCTACGATGAAATATAAAATAAACTAGATTTAGAAAACAAACATGTAGGTCAATAGTTCACGAATAAGGCTCTTAGTGTAATTAATACTTTTGCAGTTAGTTGGATTTGGCTGACAGACTCGTAGACGACAATAGACTGCCTTTAGTTTTTAATTATTTCAGCTATTACAAAAGCCATTACCTGGAAAAGACGTACATTTACGCCTTTTAACAACTTTCTATCTTAATAGAGAGAAAGATAAATTAAAGATAAGAAATACATTAATTTAATTATATAATAAAAAAAAAACAAACGATTTATTAAGACACTCGTAATTTGCAGAAGATGAGTTTTATATTATTTATACTAGAAAGCTAATCGGAAATAAATTCGTTCACCAATTAATTTTATCAACACAAGAATCTCTGTTTCGCACCGCGGAAATACAATTACTAGATATGTCAATGGAATTTCTAAACGCATAAATTCATTTCATTTTTATAACGCCTCGCTATACCCAGTTTTGATCCTTTCTCTTTTCGCGTATATATTTTAATATCAAATTGATTCATTTTGACGAACGTCATTCTATTAATTTGACTACTATTATACGAAAGCGTTATTATGTATCAATAAAACATTTAATTTGACAAGAACCAATTTATGTTTGGCAATTTTTGGCGCTTCAATTTATTGAAAGGTTTGTGCTCCTTTAATAATTGCTATGTGATTACATTCAGATCCATCCACGTAAATGCTTTAAGACGATTCTAATCACTGCAATAAACAACTGACCAGCTTAGCTTCGAGGAATATGATAACTTAATTGGATTTAAATGTTTAGATAGTAGATTTCTAAATTAAAATTCAAAAAGAAACCTAAACTAAAGATGAGTATATAAAATTCAATAAATATATAAAATTAAAACCAACTCATAAGTCTTGATACTTCGTAGATAAATCTTGATTTATTTCTCATGGCATTTACCAGTTACTGAGACCACTTTTCTCCAGAGTAAACAAATCAGATGATACTGAACCAGTATGCTAATTTTCTCGTCCGTATCTTTCGAGTGTACATACACATATCGATTAATACAATGTTCTTGATTCGCATATGGGAGAATTTATGTTAATATCGGTTCCGCTTGTTAACATTATTCATACTAGGAAGGGATCGCACGTGCTTTTGATGATAACCTTTATTTATTGACAGCCAGCGTCGTGGTTTATGGTCTGTTAAACGTCGACCACGCTTTATTTACAAGAAGAAAGAAATCGCTCCGTATATGTGGCATCCTTTTACATCGATACTCGATGGTTCCTGGTCTTTTAAACAGATAAGTTTGTGTTGTGAATGTCGGTTACTTGTTTGATGTTGTATCAAAGGGAACTATTTACTTCTTTAAATCGACTGTAACGTATAGTGCGGCCGACAAATCTTGATTGTTTATAAGTTATTCGTTTATACAAGAGATTAAAGACCTTTGTCGATTGTAACGTAGCTTAACTTCCAGTCTGCAAAAACCGTAAGTATTCGTAACCGCATTTCAAAATATGGTCTATTATAATATATATATTATAATATATATATAATTATAATATAATATTCACACTACTGCTAAAGAGGTCACGCCCTTAGGGCAGCCACATTCTTGCGATATTGATATCACATTTCAATTACAACATAAATACCGTGTTAGGAAAACTGCTATAATAAATCACATCACAATCGTTATTATCGAATCGAAATCGCAAACATCGGCCTATCTGTATCGAGATATATCGACTACTGAACAGAAGTTTGTGATTTATCTATGGCTTATATGGTTTTAGTTGAACATATTTCGTTAGAAAGGAAAGTAGTGAGCGATATTTAAGTCTTACAAGGTTTAACAATGGCATGTTAGCTGTGGTAGCTGGTGGGTACGCCCTCTGTCTAAACTGATCTGTGTTACAGGGCTGGCATAAAAATGATCGGTCTTTACAACAATAATGAGACAACCACGCAAAGACTTACAGAAGAAACGAAAGTGGGTTTTAGTCACTAAAAGTTTGACGCTCCTACCAGGGGCATTCTCAAAGGTAGCATTGATGATTTTGTATATTGTAAAAAAAGTACCGTTAGTTAGCTAAGCGATATTATTTTGGACGCCTTTTTGTAGTTTTACAAACAAATCAGTGTGTGCAGTGTAAAAACATCTTTTACACTGCACTGTAGATAAAGTTTTTGAGCACCTATCATTGAAAAAAAAAACCTTTTATTCCTTACTTTTCTAAACTCAACCGCCTCCATGCTTGCTTTACCATATTGAGTGTTATTTTCGTTTGGGAATTTCTGATATAATAATAAGACGACATATTTGGGTACTCCGCTAATATTGTGCAGTCTGCCAACCATACTCGGAAACAATCTATTGTAACCGTGTGTCCGATATCTCGAGATAAATCGATAAACATCGTTATATAATACGTAACAGGTGCCGCGACTGCACCGGTTTAAATCGCTACTAACGACCCATATGGCAACACTATTGTCAGTATTGCCAATTATATCTTATTATTCTTGCCATGTGGTCTCCGCTTTGTGAAGGAAACCGCATTTCTTCCAAGGTATTTTGTAAGAGCAAAGTGTGGAAACTTATATCTTAGAAAACCATAAAAAGTATGGTGTCAATATCTCGCCGATTTTTATTATAAACGTTGTCAATCGATCTCTTAAATTGTTAAAAAAATATTATTGAAATCCGATCATTCAGATATTTTTCCATATGTAAAAGAAAATATTTGACACACCTAAAAATAAGTCCCGAAGTTATCTCGTATTTATGTAATATTCTCAATGCGTCATGCCGGCGAGGCACCCGGAAAAGGGGCGATCTGCGACATGCCAATAAATCAGAGCTTATTATCTTCGAGCCGGTAACGATTCCATAACGATCGGACGGAGTACGTCGAGCTATAATTAATATCCGCGCTTGTACCTTTTTCAATTTATCAACGTATATTGGTAACGTCCGAGATTCACGGCTGAGGAGATTGACGAACTCTTAATCCTGGAAATACTATTTTATTATAAACAGACAAATATGTGGTGTTATAAGTTTGATGGGCAGCCCCTTCTCCGATAGTACAGGCGCCAGCGTATAAGCTACTACAATCTGTCAAATTTCCTTCATGGATTTTCAACTTTATCACTGAAGTATATGGTTAAAAGTAGATTGGGAAAATTTTACAGTTTCGAGTAGCTTGATGTGCTGGCGCCTGTACCTTTGTAGCACCGTTGAACCAATTTAATGTGCCTGTTTTTTAATAGAATCTTATCATAAGATGAAAGAAAATATAATATGCAGGAACATGTAACTGTCAAAAAATATGTTTAATCTATTTTAGGTTTTGTGTACCAATACTAAATGACTATGAAAATGTAGCTAGGACAATCGTATCCATATTCTACTTCAAACACAAATTGGCAACCAACTTTTTTACGAGAAACGATCACGATATCCCCTTAGCATCAGCCCTTTGAGTATCTGCGTGTCCAACGATACGCTTATCAGCTGTCTGGTCCGTGTGTTCACCCCGTTAATTAAATGTGGCGATGGTATCAGTTTTAAGGCGTATTGTCTTCTGTACTTTCGAATTTCGTCCTCGATACGAGGTCATGCCATCGGAAGTCTGAGAAAAGTTTAGGGACGCCGTTCAATTTGCCCTATTAATTGAAATTTTGTCTGTGATCGTGTTTTGTTTTGAAATTGAATACATTATTGCTTTCTTCGTATAGTTTAGGTAATATGAGTGCTATTTTTACTTTAATGGTCTTTGGCTCTTTTTTGGCTTGCTAAGCTTCTTCTCAATTAATGAAAATCTGATGAATAATAAATCGAATCTTCGCTTCTAGTCGGGTAAACGCGATATTATACATAGGGTGTTACAAAACTAATGCACACTATTTTTACAGGTCATTTAGTACATGCTAAGGATCATGTTTACCACAAAAAAGTTGAATAGCCAAAGGTTATACGTTCAATTTGGCGACTGAGATGATAAATTTAGTAAAAAATGTTATTATTTTCATAACTTTTGTGTGGTAAATATGATCCTTTGCATGTACTAAATGACCCGTAAAAATAGTGTGCACTAATTTTGTTACACCTTATACGTGAAAAATAACCTTGTAACACAAATATCATGAATTTGTCTCAAACAGGTTATAATGTTAAAATTATTACATTTGTTACATCGTATTTGTTTAAAACGTTAAAATTTATGATTACTCTCGTCATTAACGTGAAGTGCTGTCGTAAAATCAAGAATTATTATGACGTCTCGATCTTGGAAAGTGACGCGCCAAGAAGCTCATTGGCTATAAATATTGGATGGAGGCCAAGTTAGAGCCTTGATTTTATTAACCTTGTGCACCGTGGAAGGTTGTATGTTGGTTTATAGAGCAACACTTTTCAGATAGCTTTAACATTTTACTGTAGCGAAAGGTTAGTATTTTCTGTTGTGGCTTTTATTATTCAATTAACACCTTAGCATTTGAGACTGACCAAAGAGCTAGTTCATACCAAGTTTGGTGATTGTAATTTCTTTTACTGTGATTGACGCTTAGGGCACATGTAAGGTCCAGACGCCAGCATATCAAGCTACCTGAAACTGTCTATTTTTTCCAATCAACTTGGAACAGCGACAAAGTTGAAAATCTGTTCAGGATATCTGACAGTTGTAGTAGCTTTATGTGCTGGCGTCTGTATTAAAGCAGGTAGCTGTTGTTGCTTACACGCATGTATTGTAAAATACTTCTCCTTGAACACTTACATAAACAATTAACGATACAAAAAAACTCCATTATTAGACAAGCGATGTTTTTGTTCCGAGTGTTTGGTCGTAATATATTACGTGACGCTGTTTTTCAATTGTTATCTAAACCGCGAGTAAGCGCAGTTGAGTTCTAACTATTGCGTCTAACTGCATCACGATAGCCGTTAGTTAGTTTGAATTATTTTTAGGAAATAGCTAGATTATTTGTATTATGTCTGTACCTTTTAACTTTTATAACATTCTATGTTCATGATCGCAATTTATATTTTGTCTTCGGTATGATTAAGGCTTTATGTTTGGTTTTAATTACTGTATTAATTTAAGTAGTGTATTTTTATACTGGCAAGTTCATATTATTGTTATCGGTGTCTAACAGTTCAATTGTGTGTTCTAATGTAACAGTTTCTAAATAAATAAATAAATGACAACAGGCGTTTTTTAACTTCTAGGAGAACTATGAAAACAAATATTATGGCATATCTATGAAAAAATAATAAAAATTATTACATTCTCAAATGCTAAGGACACCGCAGCTATGAAGAACACAATATTAATATCAGTCGCACTAATAGCTGCGCGGGCGCTGCTTCGGGAGCGAAAAACAATAGCCGATTGTGGGCATCGCAGAGATTTACATAACAACCATTGAGCTCAGACTTACTATGGAAGTTAGACATAACAGTTATGGGTTTTGTCTGTTGAAGCATACAAGACTGTATGCTGGGTTTGCTTGAACTAGTGATGATGAATTCTCTTGAAAGTAGTGACTTACATAATAATGTAAATTCGTGGAAATATCAGTATATAAACCAACCTATTTATATTCATTTCTGCGAACTGTTTCAGATACCTATACAGAGTAACCTGGGGCTAGTGGATACTGATCATATCTGTCGATATATTTAAAAATTCGTCTGCGATTACGACAAAAGTCTTTGCTTGCCTTCTCCACACAGATTTTTGACTCCAGAAGAGCTGAGTGTCTTCAGCCGTTTGTCACGACTGAGGGCGATATCTTGTGATTTATCCCTACTTGCGAAATAGTCGAGAATTTGTCGAGCCCGCGGCGAGACGAATAGCGCCCCTGTACGAATGTCGAACGATTTATAGGCCTCTCATGGTGTTTGCATGATTTGTTGACTGTCCAACGCCTGATAACGAAGAACTAAGGAATAGGAGAATGAAGAAACCGTGTTATTTATGATATTTAGGTTTCCATTCACCACTTCCATTCATTATTTAGATTTTTCAAAGTGGTCTTATACAAGGTGTAACAAAACTAGTGCACACTATTTTTACAGGTCATTTAGTACATGCTAAGGATCATGTTTATCACATTAATATCAAAGTATAAAAACTAAACACTAAAAAGGTTTTTGATATTGACAATTTTATTTTGACAAGTATCGCAAGACTTAGATTAGGTATTCACACATTACATTTATCGATACAAATGATGCTCACATCTGAAATTATGAAATTCGTACAATATCTTGTTTGTGTCATCGAAATTGCGCCATCTTGTGAAGACAAAACAATGAAAATAGCGGCTGGAATTATCTCGAAGACAAGGAACAAGGCGAAAATAAAACTAGAAAGACAAGTCATTGTGTTCTGTGTTGTTGTAGATAAGTCACTCAGCGGGGCCCAGATCGTAATCCCAGAGAAATTAACACTTCCCCGATAATGCCGCGACCACAAAGAGAAATGCCTTATCTATACACTTTGTAGGACTGCATTTGTTGAAGAAATTGTACCTTATAAAATTTCCCATTGTCTACATGATTTTTTTCCGTTAAATATCTTTTTTCTATCTCCTTTCAATTAGCACATGTCAATAAGACTAATGTTCTTTTACAAAAATAGTTCCAGGTGTGAGCTGCGGTTAGTGCCTATAAAATGAGACAGAATGACTTTACAAGTTCTAAAGACTACATAAAGCGTTATAGGTCTGTACTAAAAATAAAATCCGCGTTAAAATCACGAGATTATAGGGCAGTAACAATATAAAGCGAGGTTCGTTGTGCGCACCACTGACCATTTACCGCGGCCATTGTTGGCGCGTAATGAGCAAAAAAAAGTTTTATCGCTGCTAGCTGTGCATTGGACAATGGCCATAAACAAACTAGTTTTTGATATTTTTTCCACGTCCTTATAAAAGGAGGTCGCATAAGACCCTTAATTTAATGTTTGTCGACGTATTTCTTGGCTGAAATGACGTATTATATTGTCCTCTGTTTCACACATGATGACGTTAATTGGATTTTGTTTCATAAGGTTTCATACACAAGATTTTGATAAGGAGAGGCTTTTGTAGGTATTTTTAACTGATTGGAGTATTTACAAAAATTTACAAACATTTTCCCTCAAATTTCAATAGAACAGTTTGATTGCGTTTGTGTTGCACTTTACAGAAATCATAGCAACCATTCCCCATTGTTGGTTAGCATTTGGGTTAGATTTCACTGTCCTGACCTTTGTGTCGATTGCCAAATGTTTCGTAAAACCTTATTTCGCTATATTCAAAGGTACTGTTTCGTTGAAATGGAATTGTCGATTGATTATTGGGAAATATTATATTATCAAAATATTGAAGGTTCAAATCTAGAACATCGCTTTAAATATGCAACTGTCACGTAAATGTGCGTGGGATTGCATACATTACGAGACGCTGAAAAAAATGTTTGACCCAAAAACGTGCTGAAGCTGTAATTATGTTAAGTTCTACATAAAATAGTCCGAAAAGCCGCTTCACTTTGCGCTTCCTATTCAATTTCAGCCGCCAGTGATGAAAGAAGACACACACGAGGTATTAAAAACCTCTTTAGCCCTAAATACCACGTAACATTTGTCTCCGTAAATGTATGCTATGGAAAATACCACATTTCTACGTCGAGGAAGGTGACAGGCGGCAAATCGTCAGCCCTTAATAGGAGCGACATCACGCGATGCACCACATAAGGGCAGGGAAAGCGCTCGCAATTAAACTTTATGATTGACTAGCATTTGCTGCGTTTGCGCATGGCCTCATTACAGCAAACGTTTGAACGCCTAGCTCAGTTACTACCTTAATGAGATTTCAGGAAGTTTGTGAAACAGTAAAATTTTATATCATGATACAGACGCCAGCAGGTCAACCTACCCGAATCTATAAAATGTTACCAATCGAATATTAACCTTCCGGTATTGTGATAAGGTTGAAAATCTATTAAAGAACTTTTACTGATTGAGGTAGGTTAAGGTGCTGGCGTCTGTACCTCTGCTTTCATTTCTCAATTAAATTACCTTATTTGATATCAGATTGAATTTCTAAAAGTCACAAGTAATCCGAAATGACAAAAAGGTCAACTGACATTTACGGTATGATTTAACAAGACGACTGATATAGAGAACAAAAGAAAAAATACCTAATCTTTTGTGCTCCTGGCGAGTTCCTTTTCAATCTTTGTTTATTCACAATAGCATAAACCCTAGACGTTGGTGTTAATTGATAACGATCAGGCGGTTCTAACCTTTTGCGTAATCTGAAGGAGGATGGAAATAGCATGTGGTGCGTCATCGGGAGCTTCATATTAACCGTCTATTCATTCCGTAATGGGAAACCATGATGTTCCATAACGACTTTCAGGGTGGCGAAAGTGCGTGTTGCGCAAATGTTTACCCACTAATTTACTTAAAGACTTCCTTTGAACGCTTCGTTTATAAGGTAAACATACAAATTAGCATATCTAGTACCATCAGCGACTTCGCATGCCTATTTAGAGGGAACAATAACGATGTTAAGAAATGACTCTCGCTTTCATCACCAGACCCTTTGAGTGCTTTTATAACGTCACTCGAATTTGACTGAATTTTATGGAGATCCATTGTTATTTTGACATCTGGTAGTGAGCTGTTGAAACCGAAAGGTTAAGAGCAGCTCGTAAGATACAGTACATATATTTCGGCACTTTGAGAGGCGATAAGAGGAAGTGTATACTTTTAACCACAAGGGGCATGGTATCTTTACACACGTCGTTTGTTGGATGTCTTATATCGGAATCTCCAATATTCCATTAAAAACCGTTAAGCATAAATTTGTACTGTGAGCTTTCTTAGTATGAAGATGCCAGAAAAGAGGTATATTTTCTGTAATTAGAAGAATGTATTAATCTAATAAATTAAGATCCATAGATTCAGTAAAATACACGTTATATTGTTATTAATTGTTTTTTATTTTGCAAAAATGAAAACATCAAATATAACAATCCACCATTATGGATGAAACACCACTTTTTAGTTGTGTTTATTAATGTTCATATCTGTTAAAACTCTTTCATTATTGTGAAATATATTACTTTTTGGAAATCAGAAGCAACTTCTGAACTGAGTAGCAGTCACCCGCACATCAGTGGAAACATTTGAACTGCGAAAACAGCTCTTATGTCGTAGGAAATAGAGGCGGTCTCAAGGACAAAGTGTGTCTACTGATGTGCGGGTGACTGTACTAGGTTTTTAAAGTAGGAAACCTGTTTTTTCTGGTATTACTTTTGATATATTAGCAACAGAAAATCGGAATCCAGTACTTATAGGTTGGGACCTATACAATAAATACATAGGACGTACAGGTAGGTACTTATGCAGTCGGAACACAAAACCCTACAGATAAGTAGTTCTTGTTCATTTCCGACCAGTCGACCACCCAGCCGAAATTGAGTGCGCATAAAATTACCATCTGTTATTAAAACGCGCATGTACAAGCAAACAAAATGATTTATATACAAGCTTTTATTTCATACTATGCTATTTATGTATGTGTTTATACTTCACGCTGACGAGTAAGCATATGGAAGTCTATTGAGTGCAACCAGCAAATTATAACCGTGCATCAAGAAAAGAGAAGATGGAAAGAAAGGGTGGATATAGAGGAAGGGGACGACCAAAGAAACGATGGATGGATTGCATGAAAGTTGATATGGCTAGAAAGAATGTAACTTGTGAGATGACGGCAGATAGAAGAGCGTGGAAGACAAAACCATGCTGCGCCGACCCCAAATACAACTTGGGATAAGGGCGGGAGGATGATGATGATGATCAAGAAAAAGATCGCCAACTCTTTTGAAATATGCAACTGAATACCCCATATTGAAAATTTTAGTCACATTATTATTTATTAAAGGCAAATAACGAATTTAGATTTCTAATGACGGCCTCTGTTTACATTTAATTTGTCAATTAATTTTAATTTTAGACGTCAAGACCTCTAACCGCAATCCGTAAATCATTAATGTTGAGCGTGCTCTAATCCGACAAGCTGTCAGTTCCGATTCACGGAAGTAGTACACACAGACTTGCATGGTTACATACATTCATATGTACAGAAGAAATGATAAACGATCGTATGTATTGCTCCCAAAACGGTATGCGCTCGAACGTCGTACGTTTTTGGCAAAATGTTTTATTCATCACCACGAAAGAATATAGCGGAATGGTTTTTGCTTCACGACGAAGTATTTTTTTCTGCACTTATTTTTTTCTTATTGAGTATTTTAATAGTAAACTTCTATAGAGCGCTTTCTTTTTGTTTTAAATGTCTATCTCGAACTTCCATCATCCAAGTCTAGTTCCCTAGCTAACATCCGATGATAGAGTCATCAGCAACTAACACGCCCGGAGCGATGTATCAACGATAAATTTTCCTGGTTTACGCCTCAACGAAGTTATTAATAAACTAACTTCTGGGTTTCTATGCAGCGATTTATTACTTTCAGCTCGACTGGGTCCGCAAAGCCGGGATTTTTTTTTCAGTACTTTTACGCAGGCGAGTCGACCAACTTCAAAAGAATGCTCGCATTGTTTTCCAAGCATACATTTGATGTAAAAGGAAATGCGCTTCGTAAAAAGTCCAGCAAAAATGGTTTTTGTTTTAAATAATGCGTGGCGAGTGTCCGGTGGGAGGGCAACAGAACAGCCGTGCCGTGGCGATCGCGACAGATAACTGCCGCGCAATTTGTTATGTCGACGGGTTTAGTAGCACATTTTTTTCGCTCGCCTTTATTATTATTAATTAAATTATTGCTGTTAATGCGTAGAGTTTCTTTTATTGTTTCTTCTTCTTATTTTATAGGTGTTCTACACACAGTGTGTTACAGTCACGGATCTTATCAATATTGTCTATTTCGTCATGTAGACAGAAGAATAGAAACAAATAATTTCTGCCAGTCAGTCTGCAAGGGTCAACTAGGCGTATGTAACAATGGCTTGGTGATCATTATCGCGATAATCTTTAAACGATAAAAGTCGAAGTTGCTTCTAGTCTACATAAATTATGTAATAAATATCTGAGCTCCCCAAAGTGAAAGCGAGATTGTGCATAGGAATGCGACTAATTCGAGCTATGCACATCCTTTCTGTCCGTCTGTCACGATGCTTGGCTACCGACCACTAGATACTTTCTTCAAATTAAGCAATGTGGAACGTTTAGCCACATACCTAGCCTTTGATCTGGAGCACGGAAGCGTGACCAAATGAAGACTAATCTGTGTTGATGTGTTTAATAAACTGTGTAGCTTTTTGATCTTGATAAAAAATGGAGAAAATTACAAGATTTATTACAAAGAATTATTTCTTCGATGTCATGTGTAATAAACGCAATTAAAAATGAAAATATACAACTTATGGTTCGTAATATCGTCAAGGAGATAAAATGTGTGTACACATTGAGACACAACACCATAAAAAAGGCAAAAATTGCTGTATAATTGAAAAATAAATCGCATCACTGGCAATAAATCGTTGCGTGTGCGTCGACGGCGATGTGCGGCGATTATTCGCGCGTCGGGCCACACGGCGGGAAAATACTGTTTATTTAAGTGATACAGTAGTTTGCATACAATCACAGTGAAAGCCGACCATTGATATTTTAATCGTGGCCACAATTTATTCGGCCGTGAAATCGATACCCCCATCGGGTTTAGTGTTACCAGCGTGAAATATTTCCCGGTATAGATTTTTGATTGCTGAATGCTGGCAACAAAAGCTGTTTACTTCCTCTCTGCTAAGTAATGCGTTGCGCACAAGAGTTTCTAATCATGAGTCAGCTTCAACAGGATAGACTATGAGACGGGTATTTTTACCCGACCGCCACAAAAATGGGTTATGTTTTTGAAATAGTGTGATTGAAATACCACCTGGCTAGGTAAGCAAGTGTTCTATAGAACAGTCCCCTAAATGAGATTGTTCAACTTGTTGCTGTTCTTTTCGGTTCGTTAGCTGAGACTTTTAAGGCATGTGTTTTTTTTATTTTATAAGTAACGACAGTGGGCACAAGTTCATAATTATGAAATATTTTATGCGACTGTTGCTTTGTTGTTATTATTTTAAGAAGAAAATGAAAGATTTTCTCACATTTTAATCATATTTTGAAAATATACGTTTTTATAAATATACAGGGGAAATTAAGTTATCACCATGTCATATACCGTAAATATTTATTGCTTATATTAATTCAAATTTATATAAATGCATTCTACATACTAAATCAATGCCTGGTCCGGGTCAGTACATTTACAACCAACGCAACCGTCTGTTAGTCCAATATCAAGCTCATAGATAATATTCTCTAATAAATAGAGCACCGCGGTCTAAGAGCATTTAGCTGCCTGGAACCGCCATAAGTACAAAGCCTTTATGCGAAAAAGTCTGCCAATTTTCGCGGTGAGGTTGAGGGAGTGCAACAACTCACTCATACATCGATCACATCATTACGTAGATACACATTAAAATTGACAAATATAAACATAAACTGTCATTAACAATGAAGATCATTTTGGCGCAACGGTAGCCGCGCCGGACTGCCGAGCTAAAAGTCCCGGGTTCGATTACCGGTACGGTCGACGTTTGGGTAATGAGTATGCTTGTTGGCTGTGTGTTATAAATATATGTGTGAAAAGTATATTTACAGTTTCGGGTGAAAAGTTTACATTTTCGGATGGCATGGCATCTCCGGTTGTTTAAATGTTCTAAGACTGCGGTGCACTATTATTTCATATCTATTTGCTACCGGTATATCGCATTATAAACATTATGTATTACTTGTTTTCCATGATGGATCGCCTGTCTCTCTCTCAGATGGGGTAGATATTGCACCGGCCACATTTTAATGGCCGCCCGTTGTGATAGCAAAGTGATAGGAGACAGTTCTGGTCATTTAGGTGCGTTAATTAATATTATCTGATGTTTCATTGTTTGGACTTTCACTTGGTGATTTGGTTGGTGAAATATATTTGGGTGTACAGGCGACAGCACGTCAGTATACTCCTATCTGTAAAATATTTATAATGAATATTGATAAATGATATTTATTTTGCAAATATGTAGGTTGGAATCAACACTTTTACACGTAAACTCTTTTTTTTATAAAAACGAGATGTGGTCGGCGTTTTCTAACTGACTACCTACCTTGAGAAGACCACTTTAGAGATGAAGTTGAAATCTATTAAAAATATAGTAAGTACTAATATTTGATATGCGGCTATAACGAACCTCCGATAAAGTCCTTGCCCGACATATAAAAAAATGTAAAAAAGCGAAAAAAAATTATTTTAACAGTACAAGGATATTATTCTACCTAATCCATTTTCAAAATTTACTTTTTAAGGCTGACCCAATTCTTTGCTCTATATGTATTGTGTGTGCCTATACATGCATCCCCATGAATTTCAGTAGTTTTCAACATATATTTTCACCCCCAAAAAATCAATATTAGCCCAACTTTGGGAAGGCAATATTATTTGTGAACCGCTAATAACAAAACTTGACCGACCATTTAGTTATTGTTATCGTAACGTTGTTGCATAGTTTTAAACTAGAGTAACAACAACACGCACGTAACATTTTAATTACGATCTGCCAATAATAATTAGCTCGTTTAATTAATTCATTATAGTGCACAATATCGCGGCGATATCCGGGCGGATCAGCGCGCACTTCCTGTTTACCACTGTATATTATATTCTTATCTAGTTTTGATAACGAGTTTGTTATACAGGAGGTTTTTATTGTTACGGGTTATTTTCCGTTCATTATTATTTGGTTGAATGGATTTCATTTTGTTTGGTGGGATTAAATCCTATAATCATATACTATAAAATTAATGTATGAAATAGATTTTATTGTAGTAATGTTTGGTGTTCTGATTGCCAAATAAGAGTCCGTCAAATTATCATCTTACACATGTACAGACGCCAGCACATCAACCTACCTCAATCTGTCAAATTTCTTAAATAGATTTTCAACCTTATCAAAATAGCCGAAAGTTAATATTCGATTGGTAAAATTTATCAGATTCGGGTAGGTTGACCTGCTGGCACTTGTGGTGTACCCAAATCAAT
Organism: Heliothis peltigera; assembly: GCA_958496145.1. Lineage (NCBI taxonomy): Eukaryota > Metazoa > Arthropoda > Insecta > Lepidoptera > Noctuidae > Heliothis > Heliothis peltigera. The sequence continues at coordinate 10,383,658 of OY292326.1, read as the reverse complement.
CACCAGTCTTAATTATTTATATTCGTTCATTATGTATTCATTTATTTATTTTTATACATATTTTTTCATTTTAAAATATTAATATAAAAAAATAAAAACATTTTTAGCCTTCATTTCGTTCATTATTATTAGTAAACAAAAGATAAAAAGTACTAGTTCTCCCAATCGATACAATCGTTTAGGTTGCAGCAATCTGCCGCAGTTGCGACGAAGTCTCAGTTGCCTGTGCGTGCGCGCGCGCCGCTCCAGCTTTGATTTACGACTAAAAACCGCGCTGCCTTACGGCCACTGCAACTGTGGAATGGGGATAATTTTCAGAAATTATCGTGCTGGATATTAAGCCATCTTTAATGTACTCTGTGATATTTCCTGATGAATTCTATAATGGTAGCTTCTTTATTAAACAGGAAAGTATTGGATTCAAAGAATAACCCGTTAGGAAGCATAATACTAATACGTATACAAAGCTATTTTAGTTACTAAGATTTTAGATAGTCTAATGCTTACACATATAACAAGGATCATAATCCCGCAGTTTCGCATTCCTAAAGAGAAAATTCACACCTACGAGGCGTTGCATTCATTTCCTTTCTAGTTAGCACAATCAAGTTATGTAGCCATTATATATTCGCACGCGTAACCGATTACGGCCAGGTCTTGATATTATGAGGCGCCTTCGGTTCCTAAAGGTTACCGTTTGGCTAAACCTGCGTTGCTTCGGTCAAACGATAAATAACGCTAACATTTCCGGGTACCTACCTACCCGAATACTAAATATCTATTGAAGTAGATAACTATATATAGCATGTGTTTACAATTTTTGTTACGCAACTCTCCCAATAAGTCTTGGTCCGCGAATGCATGTAATAGATAATTTGTATAACATATTACATTGGGATTGCTAGTGGAAAATGATGGTTTGAATAATTTGTGTGTTGTCTTTTATAAGGCGTTATTTTTACTTTGCAAATATTAAAGTAAGGGAATGACTAAATACGTATGGCTGTTTTTTATGTTCATCATCACCATCAACATTTTTATACTATCCCACTGCGGCACAGGCTTCTTTTCAAACAGGGAACACAGTTGCTTAAAGCGGATTGGGGATCTTTATCTAGATACTAAGTCAAAGTTAAAGTTGGTTTAAAGTTGACTGGAAAAAAAATACAGTTTCGGATATGCTGATGTGCTGGCGTCTGTACTGTCTGATCTGGAATGGAACACGCATACTCGTACTTGAAAGGCGGGTACTTTAAGCAGTATGCCACCACGACTTTGTAAGATTGATTCATTGATGGATGGATTATTGGCGCAATATACGTGTGAAGACAGTATACTTTTTGAAGTAATTCTCTTCATAAACGATGTGTTTTAATATTATTTTTCTGGGCGAAGTTTCTCTGCTACGGTGATAAGGAAAGAGAAAACTTTTCGTCCTATCAATTCGCTGATCTTCACAGACTCTCGATCACGTACACAAAAATCCCTTAACTTATGATATGATAGAAATCTTGTAATTTAACAATAAGATTTTTGCAAGAGATTTGAGTAATATTTGTGAATGGTCTTAACCGTTGGTTTTATTCTTCTTTGCAGGTATGTCCACTATCGCAGCCTTCTGTACTTTGAAGAAATTGAGGTAAATTCTATTATGATAGCTAATTTTGAGAAAAGAGGGTATAAGGTTGCCTACGTAACTGGTATGTGGAGGTCAGACTTACAATCGCTCCACTGTGACTGTGTGACAGTTCCATCCGACCCCAACACAGCTTGGGAAAAGGCTAGGCAGATGATTCATGACTATTACTCTAAGACTATGACCACTGTAACTACTCAACATTTTCATAAATATGTATATTGCCACCTCAGAAAGTACCTTAACTTAAAAAACACTAAATTTTATCGTCGCCACTGATATCACACACCACATTGATATCGAAGATTAAGTTCCTTGAAATCGATGTGTAGTTGAAATGGAATCGATATCCGCACAGCAGCAATTTGAGCGCATCGATAATGATCGACCACCGTATCTTGAACCCTAAGAGTAACATTTCAGAGGATATTTTAAAGGAAATAATCATTTTATATAGGTCAAGGAAGAGTGGTTCTAATAATACGGTATTTCTTAGTTTCCGTTGATACAGTTTTCCAATGTATTGCGTCGACCAGTTTTTATGATTCAATCGCCGTCGGAACTTGACGGCGGCTGTAATTGGTTCCAAACTGGAATGTAATCGAGACTATAGTAGCACTAATTTAATATTTTTATAGAGGGAACTAAAAATTAAAACTCACCTTTATTACTCATAATGTAAACAAACAGCAGTTACATTAATTAAAATGTGATGTTAAATCAAAAAATGCTAAAGTCCAAGGCGTTTTATATTGTACCTGCGCCCATTTCTCTGATCATTTATTCAGTATACATATAAAATCAGTCTGTTTATTGTCCCGTTGCAGAGCACAGGACTCTTCTCTTACCGAGAAGGTATTATAAGCGTTAATCACTACGTTTACTCAAGGCGAATGGCTGAATTCAGGCTTTTAAGTCCAGGTTTCCAAAACGACACTTCACCTTAAGTTAATGATGTCTAAGATACTCTCGGAGAGAGAAGACAGCTTCGGTACGTCCGACTTGCAATCGAACCATCCCTCATACTTGAGAGGAAGGTGATTTAGCCACTATACCTCCACGATATAAATACTTGGAAATATAAATCGAAGATGACATTATGATAACTATATTCTAAGTAAGCTTAAAATAAATGTAGGTATCTAAATGTATCCCTGTGATCGAGTGTTGTAACTGGTAGAGACTTTATCAGCCAAGACTTCTAGCGTATAAATAGACTTGATTAGATAAATCGAAGTAAAATCATAAACATACATAGAACCTCTTTATAAAATGAATATTAATACCAACGGCGCAGCTGCATCTAAGCACAGAAAAACAGCTTGCAACGTGGAAACAGTGACACAAATCGAAAGCGCCCTGAACTCGTTAAACCCACTCAAACCAACATTAATTCAATCTAAGGATTGACTTTCTAAATGATGAACAAAACTCATTTGCGGTATGACAAGTGAAATTACCATCGCCATTTTGTGTAGCTTTCACGGGGCGCTCAGTGACATTTAGGTTATATCTAGATGAGCCCCGATTATCGCGTTCTGTCATCTGAACACTACTGGACGAGGTTTATCTGTTTATTTAATGTGCTACAGCACTCTTAATGGTGTTGAGTAAGTAGACATGATCGTTCGCCATTTTAGCGGTAATGGCAAGAAAGTTTAAAGACTTCACGAATAATAAGGAAACCTAGTTAATGGACTTGCACATTCTTGCTACGCGATACTATTTATATTTTATGAGTTTAATATGGTATTAGTTAAACAGGAGCACTTTGGTTTGGATCATTAAGCTTATTATGGAATCGTAACTTGGGCTGGAACCATTCCGTAAGGGGACTTAAGTCATTTCCTATATTAAGTAGATACAAAAGTTCTTCTAGATTAAATTTGTTATGTCGTAAATCTTTTTAGTTCTCGCCTTCTCATTGTAATAATGTTCCTTAAGGTACATATATCCTTCCTAGAGTTACAATAACAAAAGAAGAAACCAATTGGTTTAAAAAGTATCTAGCGAAATTATTGTTTGGTTCCACACAGATGACCTACGTGTCGTAGGTCGGTGTCCTATTAATATTGCTCTAGTTCTATAATTACTTTTGTCTTTCTTCAAAATCGTATCACTATTGGTTGATAAAGTATTATCTTTGCCCTTATTTATATCATTTATTTAAATTCTTTCTCGACTTTTAATAATAATGGCATGTTTTGAGATCGAACGCCAACGTTGTTTCGGTATTGTAATTCCAAATCACAATTTCCTGTAATCGATGTCACATTTAGGTTATTTGATCACCGTTTTATGCTTTGTTGTTCCAGTTCCAATCCCGCGTGTTTATTAAGAGACTATAAGCTATAATGTTTACAAACTTAACCACTTCATGGCTGCCGGCGTTTGACGTATAGTGACGTCAGCGGCCGGCGCACGCGCATAGCTTTGAAGTCGCCCGATTAACGATAAAAAGTTGTCGCGTTATGTTTTGATGGACTACCCGCTTCCTTGTCTGTGATTGGGTTGGAAATAAATGTTGAATTATTTTTCTTGTAATGGTGTTTCTGATAAGGAATTTAGGTGTAATAATTTTGTAGTGTTCTTTAGTTTATGTTGACGGTATAAACATTATTTGAAGTTATAAAATTTAATGTAGTTGTTTTCTTAACAAGTAACTGGCGTTGGTGTCAACAAATTGTTTTTATGAAGCCAATTTACACGCCTCGAATAACTTTATCTGTAATTGGTTGTTTACACTATACAAGTAGAAAAACTTTAACAACCGTTCACACTAAGACGTGTTAATGCGATTTTACTCGTATGTTTATCTATCTGCATTCTGCTGCACGAGGTACACGTTATGATTATATAAAACTAGGGTAACCTGCAATTTGCGGCCACTTAGCTTATTACATATGTAATGACTAACTATACGACGGTCCTGCGCCTTATCTCTCTCCGGTCGTGTCGGATTGCCGTCCCATCGAGGGAATAGAGAGTGCACCTGTATCTGCGCGAATGCTTGTGCACTATATGTCCTGCGCAGCTAGCTGATTTCCATAAAAGAGAACGGCCGCCGTAGCCGATATTCGGCCTGGATGCCATCATCAACACATATGTAAGAACAGTCTTTTGCGTGAAATTATTAAAGTCTATGAATAGATTTTTGAAGTGTTATTTAGAAATTGATATGATTGTTATGTCACCGATATGGACAATATTAGAGTTATGAATTATAGAGATACTCGTATTATGTTAGCATACAACACGCAACTCTGTTGAAGTAGAAGTTAAAAAAAGCATTCAAAGTCAATAAATATTTATTCCAAGTAAATTTATTTATTTGTCTTTTAATATAAGCTCTTACAACAGCAATTTGTTAATTCCTTCCTACCGCAAAGAAACAGGAACACAACTAAATAACATAATCGTTTCTGTATAAACACTCTTTAAAACAAAAATATAAACAGCTTTCCAAAATAGTCGGAAGTACAGTCAAGCTCGTTTATAACTTAAAACACGTACACAATAAGAGAACCAATTGACCTCTTTACAATTCGAAATAAAATAACTCCTTTTAAGTCAAAATTGTTGTCGATAAAAGCGACGGGCGATCAGGAATCGATGTTTTTACACCATAACGGTGTTCCGAGTGCTTTAACAATAATGCCCTTGTGATAAGGAGATCAATGGCTCTTTTATAGTCTATTGTGCTGAGTGCTAGTTCAAGTTTACACTGTTTCCTTATGACTTCATTTTATGTTCAACGTTTATGTTTGTCGTTTTGGGAATTTTGAGTTTTGTAGGTGACAAAGTAGGGTTTTAGATGGGCATGTAAACTTTCGAACGCATACTACTAGTTTAAATGGTACCAGTGGGTCCTTTGAAAAAAAAAACGATTCAAAGCAGACGTATCTATAGGAAACAGAACAAATTCCTATGGTATGTATTGATTAAATCTATTTTATCTATCATAAAAATATTATACACAGCAAAGGTTTGATTTATTTCGACACTATCACTTGTATGTGTCGTCGGAGATAAATACAATATTCCTCATTTATCTCTTACACGACAAATCCAATCACCCTGTACAAGAGTCTAACATTACAATTACCGTGTCGTTACACAACAAACATTTCTAAACAGCTGTAATAGATATGGATAGGGCTCTTTCCAAAGATAGGCCCAATAATAAACACTGCTTTACCAATCTATTCTGCTATCGCAAATAATTAAAACGATACAGCTTGTGAACTGAAAGTGGATATCCATAATGATGATAATGGGACCTATTACATGGTGATCGACGTAAGAGGCGTATCGGATTTATAATCGATATAAATTGAACAAAGCCTGTTTAAGTATTTATTAAAATAGCAATTTATTATGATAAAATTAGATATTTTATATCCAGGTGGTGGGTCGCAAAATATGCATCGGTTTTTTATCATCGTGGAATCACAGACCGTAAAAAGTTGTGTTAAAACTGACTGAAATTATTTAGTAATCATTTATTTATGTTCCAGTGGATTTCCCAACAAATTATTCTCTAGAATTCAATATGATACAATCTACTATACATACATTGTGTATTGAAATTTCTCAATATCACAGACAGTGTCGTTTGTCTAGATATTTTTTTCATAAATTTTTTCATAATTTTCATTTTAATTCAGAAGGAAAATATTGTTTTTAGTAGCCAATTCTAGACTGCAGTTATCTCCGTTTTCATATGTTACGTGTTATCTTATCGATTCGTATACAAACCTCATTGACATAAGTTTCTTATATAAAATTGCAATAACCGTTATTCAAGCTTCTTCCTTCCTTATCTAAGCTATTAACACAATTACAAATTTAATAAAATGCGTTATTATTGCTGTCATAAACAGACGTGGTTATAGGAGAAAATCGTTATTATATTGTAGAAAATATTAGAGAACTATTCTAGTACCTACACACATGTTTAATCCTTGGCTTTTCAAATGGTTTGTCAGACAGAACACCATAAAACTCATCATCATCAGCCTGTTTATCGTCCCACACGGTGCTGGGCACAGGCCTCCTCTCACACAGAGAAGGATTGAGCGTTAATCACCACGATTGCTCAATGCGGGTAGGTGATTTCAGACTTTATAGTCCAGAATTCCTCCAGATTTTTTCTTTCACCATATAACTCAAAGTAACATGAAATCGGCTCATAATTTTCACACGAAAACTACGACTTCGTGGAAAGTACTTCCAGAGGGCAACTTTCCGCAACCCGATAAAAAGAAGCCCTTTCTTTCCCAGGTCTGAAATATCGGTATACCAAATTTTATTCAAATCGGTTCATACAGAAGGGAAATTACGTATTAGTAAGAATTGTGTTGTTTCTAAAATAAAATTAAAAGAAGGCAACCGTTAATTATCTTTGTATATATGTAAATTCGTTTGACAAAAAAGACGTACTCTTTTCACACCTGTGTATTATGCACATAATTTACCTTGAAATGCAGTTACTTTAATGCCGTGATCATTTCCCCCGAGAGAGAGTGGGGAACTTAGGCTACGAGTAAATATTTTTATTGCATCCTTTGGCCTTAGGTTTTCACTTTATATAGGGATATTAAAAACGTTTAACTTTCATTTTATGAATGAATAATAAATGTTAAGAATGCAACTTTCCATTGCTATTGGTATAACAATGTTTTGTTGTTTTTCTTCCCCGAAAAGTATTATCTACTTTAAATTGGCAATTATATACCTAATATTTAAAAAAGAAAACTCTATAAATAAACTCTTCATTTAATATATTCATCTATACTAATATCTTAAAGCAGAATTTCTTCCTAAGTGAATAGTTCCTGGGATTAGCGCGTTAAGCCCAGGAACTACTGATCCGAATTGAACAATACTTTCAGTGTTAGATAGCCCATTTGTCAAGGAAGAAACATAGCGCACTTATAACAACCTGAACCACATTTCACCTTTGTTTCACAAATAAATGTTCTGATTCTAAAGGCAATAGGCTACTTTTTACTTAACTTTTTCTTTTCCATGTGTGTTAAGTAGTTCCCATCAATTCCCATGGGACGTGGGTGAAACCACTGGCGTAAGCTAGTATTGATATAAACAAAATAGTATGTATTGAGCAAAACGTCATCATTATCTTAGACTTGCGTTAAGACACAGCTAATTTCACATCCCATATCTCAGTATTTTCTTCATAAAACATAAGGCTAGAAACTAATTAACAGCCGTACTCCCTAATGGCCCTACTCGATATTAATGAATGGAATTAGCATTGCTAATTGCGTGTATCGGTCAAACCGACCGGAAAATAAGATAGTGTGTGCCGTTCTACTCTACAAAACACTTAAACACTTTTATGGCGGATAATTATTATTTATTTAACAGTTTATATACATATGTAGTTTAGGAGATAAGAAAAATAGAACAATCAGGGAGGCACAGACGCCAGCATATCAAGCTACTGTACAATCTGTCAAATTTCCTTAATAGATTTTCGAGTTTATCACTGAAACATATGGTTCTAAGTAGATTGGGAAAATTTGTCAGTTTTGGGTAGCTTAATATGCGGGCGTGTATACAAAGTATTTTTTATGATATAGGAATTAAAGCTTAAAAAATCTATAGTTGCAATTGAGTATTGATCTTTAAATTACAAGTTGTGATAACCTATTGACATATTTTACATTATCATCAATCTTAAATGTGGCCTTGGACGACAGAGCTTGGACTCAAGCGACACTTCCTATTCGCTTGGGAGGACTTGGCGTCCGCAAAATTTCCAGTGTTAGTTTACCGGCCTTTATTTCCTCTGTCCATAGCACTTCAGAATTGATCAGGAAAATTTTACCTACCACACTGATCAATTCTGAGGTGCCATGCCTGACTGAGGCTATAAACGTCTGGAAAATCACATGCCCGAACACCGATCTACCCGCCAACCCATCCGCCCAAAGACAGTGGGATGAGCCGCTCTGCAGAGCAATACGGAAAAATTTAATTGATACGTCAATTACTCCTGCAGAGCGAGCGCGTCTGTTGGCTGTGGGCGAATGGGAATCGGGTCTATGGCTTCATGCACTTCCGTCGTCGAATATAGGCACCATGTTCGACGACACCACTTTTAGACTCGCCGTTTGCCTGCGTCTGGGTGCTCCGTGTTGTTCTCCTCATCGTTGCCACTGCGGTGAAGTTGTCAACAGCCTCGGTCACCACGGCCTGTCGTGCAGCCGCAGTGCGGGCCGCATACCACGGCATTCTAACATCAACGACGTCATCCGTCGCGCTCTTGTTGCCGTTGGCGTTCCAGCCGCACTAGAACCAAATGGTTTGGCACGCGACGACGGCAAGAGACCAGACGGTATGTCGCTTTTTCCTTGGAAGTTGGGTAGGACTTTAGTGTGGGACGCGACCTGCGTTGATACTCTTGCGCCATCCCATCTTCCTAGGACTGCATGTTGTGCTGGCTCCGCTGCTGCGGAAGCAGAAAACCTCAAGCGGCGCAAATATAGTAGCCTTATCGGCAACTACATGTTTGAGCCGTTTGGGGTTGAAACCCTCGGGACGTGGGGACCGAGTGCGCGCATCCTCGCAAAGGATATTTCCAAGCGCCTGGTTGACACTTCCCGTGACCCGAAGGCTGGTTTTTATTTCGCACAAAGATTAAGCATTGCCATCCAGCGTGGCAATGCTGCCAGCCTTTTGGGTACACTACCGGGTGGCAACGATGAGGATGAGTTTTTTGACGCTATTTATTAGTTTTATATTATTATTTTAGTTGTAAGTTTTGTATAAGCTTGTATATATTTATACCTAGTATAGTTAATGTATATATATGTATATTTTTAGTAATAATTAATGTAAATAAACCTATTGACATATTTTACATGATTTAAAAAAGTAGATTTTTTAGTATTCCGTGTAAAAAGACATCGAGATTTGGGTAACTGTAAAAATCTTCTACATCCACTAACAAGACCATTCTAATCTAATAAATATGTGTATGATATGACTGAAACATTAGGACGAAAAATATATGAGTAAAATTGCACAAATATCTGTCACACACAATTGCAATCAAAGCCGATTGCAGAGCGTATAAATGTCATCGGTCCTGACAATATGGTGAAGGAGAAATCGCATCGTTTGTCCAAACCGCTGGCTAATCATGTCTGCTACCATAATTAGAGTTTGTTTGACGGACGACATATGTACAGAAAATATCTAATGATACTGATTTCGAACAACGAATTGAGACAATTTATACAGAAGAGAGTCGGGGTACAACATACGTATTTTATATCGGTTTGAATTAAGATAAAAGTGATTGCTATAAAAATGTTTGTGTTGCAAATGAATGTAATTTGTAAAGTAAATCGAGCTTGACCTGTTGTTTATTGCTCGAAACTATAAGAAATAGGAGAAATTTTGTTAAAAGAAAGACGATTTGTTTTAATTCACGTAAAACTATCGTTTCCCTGTTAGTGGTAGGTCAGAATAGCTTAGATTAGTGCCGTTGTAATGAACTGAGCGATTACGAAAAAAAGGTTTATTTATTTATTTATTTTACTAGGAAAAAAAACAGTAGTATATTATTGGTATACAAAATGTTCTTAAAACTAAACTGAAAAAATTATACCACCCACTACATTTTCCACAAATCACATTTTTTTGTGAGTCGCTATCGTACGCGAAAACGTGTGGAAAACCAAAAATTAAATACTTTTTGAACAGAAATAAAAAAAAACCTACAATACGCTAACTTAATAGAAAGTGTATGCCAGTGCCAATTTATATTATTGTCCGATAAGAAACGTAATATTTGCATCTGAGCTTTGGATAAGGAAACAGGACAACAAATAACTAAACAAAATGGGTTTAATCGACGGTAACGATTTCATTGCTAATCGTTTCGTGAAAGTCGATTTATGTTTTAATATCAAGTTTCTTATCGAGTAAAAAGGCAGCGCCGGTGAATTAGACATTTGTGCTGTTTGCCGTAAATTGTGCTTTAATAAATTTTATCTTGTTTAGTTCGTAAATACTACGAGTGAATGTAGGTACATTGCATAAGTATTTGCTTTATTACCAAAGCGCATGTGCGTTTCAGATATCTTGATTTGCTTTACGCAAATAAATTACTTATACGTTGTGTTCAATTACGATATTTCAGTGAGAAGCGAGTGTGATCACATCAGTAAGGTCACCTACCCAAATTGAGATATCCCAAAATCCAACAAGGAATAAAGTGAAACTCCCATTTATTCTGCCGCGTTCAGAACAATAATTTTCTTATAACGCATCGAATAAATCACATGGCAGACGTTCACTTAGCAACATCGGGATCGAGACAGCCATCGTCGATACATCTCTTTCTGTGCAAACAATAGGCCGCCGGTACACCACCAATTTTTCTGTCAGCGCCCGCCGCTTGCGCACCTTTTAAGGTTTTTGACGTACGTCATTTTTACAGCCATGAATATAGAGATATTGGGATGACGGATCGGCTGATACAAAGGTCAATTCGATTATTTTAATCGAGACATTTATCTCGATTCTTATTGTTTTCGAGTTCCGCGATACGAGACGTCTTAATCGGTCTGCCATTTCGGGTGCGTCATATTTTATCTGTGATCTACGGCTGGACGCGAGTGAAGGATAACAGTGATTTGGTATGTAGATGTCACTCGTAATTATACAGCCTCACTGGGTGGCTGTCCCGGCATTGTGCCATTGTAAATAATCACTTGACAAAAGAATTATAAGATTTCTTTATCGCATCCAACTGCGTGCCTACATCCTATAATTAAGATATTATATCTACATTTACATTTATTTTAAAACTTTTCTGATAGAAATCTGTAGAAAGCAGGATATTGTTTTTAATTTATGGTCGTGATTTAAGATTATAAATATTGTATTTAAATAATTAAAATCAGACAATATAAACAAAGTAAGTCTAGACGTATAATTATCTCGGATGTTTAACTATAATAAATCTGTAGCAATAAAATTTGTATCAAGATAGTTTGTATATCTAATTTTGTATAGTAATCATACATGTAAACAAAAAAGTTGTCTAGCTTTGTAACGTCCTATTACAGATTAGTGAAGGTGTGAATGACTCACGAAGGTGCGCATGGGCAGTTGTTTCTGTTGCAATCCCATAAATTGGTTAGTAATAATTCAAATAACATAATATTTCTGAAACAAGGATTATAATTAGTGAATTGTTTTTCTATTTCTTCATAAATTTTATCGAGGTTTTTAAAGGACCTAAGTCATAATTAGAAGTACAACGTCTTCGAGGAAAACCGCGTTTAGGAAGGCATCTTGATGCCTTAACCTATGAGCTTATAGACCTAGGCTGTAAATCTCTAAACAATTATTTTATTCAACTGATGTAACAACCGTGAACCTAGGTGATTCAACATAACCATCGAAATCAAGAACATTATTCACTTTCGATACTCAAAAGCACTGAACATAATGTTATGCGGTAACAAATTTGGTACTAAGTGTGTGCGCAGGCGCGTATGCTTTCACTCTCACGGCCGCAGCCAGCGATGCGTTTCCGTCCGAAGGCCTGATATAGTGGCCAGTATTATGGCTATGGCTGACCTTACTTTTGTTACATTTTATCGATATTTTTTTTATATTTTTTATGATGATCATCTATTATTTGCTAGTTAGATCCTGTTTTGAATTTCGAATTAAGACGTCATTTCTTTTCCGGTCGTAAAGTAAGTTTATTATTGTTTAACTGTGATTTCAAGACAATTAAGATAATATATCTGTCAACGGATATGTTTGCTATTTATTTATCCTTGTGCCCCTAATGCGTTTTATATTTCCGCTAGGCTAAGCACCTACTAATTTCTGAAACTGATAACTGAGATTTGCAATGGTAAACGTCTTTGTATTCAAATAAATTTGAACGCCCCTATAAAAATATTACATTAACCAGTTATTATTACCCAATTGTTTCGCCAAACAATACGAGTTGGCAAGTGAACGGCATCGATTTCCAAACCATCGATGATATTATCGATAGGGACACCTACAGCACTGGGCTTGTTCTATGGACCTGCGTGTTAATTTGAGCGGGTCTACTCGATACAGCTTGATTCGAGTTTGATGTGTGACAGACCGCGTGGGAGGTCAGCAATCGATATTAGATAATCGCATTAGCCTTACAAATGTTATACTAATACCTTTCGGTTGAGTCACTATTGTGTTTCGCTGAGTTCTGTTATGTGTAAACATTGCATGAGTGAGCAAATTTAAATGTTGAACTTGTTATGTTAATAGGAAAGTAGGAAATGTGAAAAGGATTATGGATGACTTGTCTAGAGTATTGCACTGTAATGACGAACTTTCAATTAAATTTACTGAAGAAAAATTGCTCTTTTGCGCCAGCACATTAAGTTACCCGAAACTGACAAATTTGCCCGATCAACTTTGAACCACATGCTTCAGCGCTACAGTTGAAAATCTATTTAGATAATTTGACAGATTACATAGTCGCTATAATAACAACCTGTCTATTTCCCTATTAAGGAAGTGTAGCCACGTATTCGTATATTTTATACAGCCTACAGTAGAAGTAACAGACCTAAACCAGACTTCACACCAAAGCAATGTAGGTGCATCTGAAACATCTACCCTTTACAATATCCACCCTACCTTCGAGATAGTATCTTTCCTTACCGTCACGACCGTTCACTATGAAACAAACACCGTTATCAGCATATCAGTCTAATTGGCCAACCAGTGAAAGGACGAAAGATGTCAAGCTATGCCATACAATTAAAAGGAACAATGACAAACTGAAGGCTTTGTCTAGGCACGGAACCCGGTAGCGGCGCGCTCGGGCCACGAATTGTGGCGCAAGCGGACCCGGGTGTGTGGGCCGTGTCAAGCTTAATTTCGATACAAATTGCTAAAGCTTGAACACAGCGAAAAGTTTCAGTAATTCAATCGTTTGTATAAATTGTTAATTTATTAGTTTGGTGTTTGTTTGTTTCTGGTTGGACACACCCTCTTTGTTTGTCATGAATGGTACAAGGTAATTGCACAATTGTCTAGTTGTGGGTGTATGAAATTAACTAAAGAAAACTTATACCACATTATTGGTGGTCTTAAAATAGTCCGTGCTCTTATGCTATGTATAAACATAAACCATCATCTGCAAGAAAGTTCATAGTTTAAATTTGACACTAAAGCCCATACTTTTTAAAATCACGATAAAGTGGTTTAACTGTTTTTTTTAAGTATTTATAAGAAGCTCATTAGAATACAAAATTATTTGAAGGAGGTTTTTATGTCCTCCTCATAAAAATCGTTGTGCAAAAAAATATAATGTAAACGGTAAAGAAAATCGTTTTCAGTCACAGATGTAAGCGATGCGCAATGTAATGCCGACTGCATCTTCATCAGCACATCATTAGTCTTCCATTGACAAAAAACGTACTGTCACAAAAGTGTAACTAATTGCTAATTTCCGTAACTTCCACAAAATAGTGTTTGTAACTCCACTTCCCTCTACAATGACTTCCTAAACGAATTATTTATTACGACAACCTCTCTAATTGTTTCTTAATTACTGCACCACAAATTAAAACGGAATTGTGCAGTTATATAACTTTGTGTACTACCCTTATTGCGAATCTTGTAGCTAAAGGTTTATGTTTTGAAACACCATTACAAGAAGGCAGCTAATTAAATTTTAATTAAAATCTATAATGGTAACAATAAAATCAGCAAAAACGGGATCGAGCACAATCACCTTTCAAATCTTATGATTTACTACTAAATTCCGGCTGCAAACCACACACAATGAACTCGCTGAAAGTTACACCAGCTAACATTGTGTTTACCTGTGTGCAATTTTGTTGCGTACAGTATAGAGCTTCAATTTCTGTGCTCGCCTGTTGGAAAACGTTCGACGAAAGTCGACATTAATTTCGTTTGCACCTCAAAGATTTTAATTGCCATTATTGTGATAACATTAATAACAAATGATGCAACCACGATTTATTTACTGCAGACTTGTAGAAAGTTTTGTTTTTAGCGCTGTATTTGATTTGTTTGTCTTTTTTTAGACGAATTGTTGAACATTGCGGGATGGCTTTAATTGAGTTTTTTTGTCCTTGTCGTTTGGTAGATAAGTTAAGATTGATGTATGATCTGTTTGTGTACAAAAAGTTATGTGAAATCAACTCTAGATTTTTTTAGGTCTAATACAAACGGTCTTAGTTATCTGTTTGTAATCACGTACAAATGTTATACATACTAGTATTAGTCTGTTTGCAAATGCTTAAAGAATATGTTTAGTGAGAGCTTAAATCTGAAGAGAACTGTACACCGATTGTGTATATAATCAACAGTGGTCAACATTGGACCTTTTGAATGTATACCTACAAGATACAGAGTGATACCTTGTTCCAATGTATTACTATGTTTTTATTATAAGAACAGCGATTTTCTTCTAGTTTGACTAAAAATACAAAACTATAAAACAAATTAAAAGCGTTATAAAGAGTTGGTTTGTCACCTTAAGCGTGCTTATCTCCGGAGCTACAGGACCTATGAAAAAAATATGCTATAGGGTTAGATAGCTCACTTATCGAGACCCCACGGGACGCGGATGAAGCCGCTGGCGGAAACTAGTATCAAATAAAGTTCATGACATCTCCAAATTGTCGCCTGTCGCAACACATTCGTAATAACAAGACGACAACTGTTATTAAATTCGAAACTTTCATTGCATCTAATTGAAACTTGTTAATCCTATACCTGCTAATTAACACGTTCAATATTGAGGCCATTCTTTACAATCGTTATAATGATACCTTATAATCTTTCTCGTTTGACATGAACTCTTTAAATTAAACCAACCAGTTTAAAAAGACCCTTAGTATAGTGAAAACTGTAAGAATGTTTGATTGGTTCTTGAACTGGTCAGTTTTGCAAAATCGCCCTTTAGACACGCAACGGCTATTATTGCAATTAAATGATTAGTTGCATTTCGAAATGTAATTATTGGTAAGAAACCCTTCTAATGGCTGACGAAAATAAATTGCTTTCCATAGGAATTAACCTAACTAATTATGTGAATTAAGTCTGAGTTTTAAAATTGCTGTTATTATTTTGTTCTATGTTTCGCGATGTCTTAATATTTTGACGACCCCGTTGGCGTAATGGTAAATGGTACGCCAGTCGAGCTGAGGCTCCCGGGTTCGATTCCCGGTACGGTCGACATTTGTGTGATGGGCGTGATTGTGGGCTGTGGTCTGGGTGTTATAGTATGTATTAATAAATATAAATATATGTGTGTGTAAATTATATGTAATCTATCAGTTGTGTTCGCACCCATAACACAGGCCAATAGCTTACCTTGGCACTAACCGATCGTGTGTGAAAAGGTATCCCGATATTATATATTATGTTAGGTTATCTTAAAAAAGAAAAAATAGATGAACTCAGTAGTAACTTTTATATAATTCAAGATGTGATCTTACAACCGAATGTAGAAGAGGTGTTTTGACTTGCATCACAATATGACGTCTGATAAACCGGCTCTCATAGCATACAATTTAAATGAATTCCCTGTATTATTCAGTGTTTGTTCCTGTCCTTTGTAAGCTAAGCTATAAAATATTCCTTTGAAATACTCTACATGTCTCTGTATTGAACTTTTTACGGGTTTATGTTCCTGTGTCTCCTGTTCTTGAGTCTTCTCAAAGCACCCGACTGAATAATCATGCATTAGCTAGGAACAGATTATGTTCAACTAGCTACAAAAAATAATTACAAACACGATGGAAAAAAGACAAAAGCCAATCAATTCATTGTTCAATTATAAAAAGTAGTGATGTATTTTTAAAATGATTTATAGTAGTAATTATTTAATTACGGCCAGTAATAAAAATAGTATACAACCTCCTTATAGTAATAAACGTAGAAGTAGAGACTTAGTCATTAATAAAATAAAGAAAGTATTTAAAACGTCAATCTAGATTAATGTTGCTAGGAGCAAAAACTTTAATTATTGTGGTATTCTTTTTCAATATCTATGAACGTAAACAACAAACCGCCAACAAAAAATGGTAATTTTTAATATCATAAGAGCCACAATAGACGGGGACATTTTAAAGTCATCAAATGGAGCGTGCAGGTCATTGTAAATCACTCAACACACAACAATAGATTCGGCTGATCATAAATAATAAATAATCGCTGAGCTTTCTACGACACGCTGCCTGCCATCTATCATTAAGCCGTGCATTAGCATTCGTGAGACGATTCTCCACTTTCACTGATAATTCGATGCCAATTATGTAATTTGGGAACACTTCGCCTAGCGACAGAATCGTGTACGATTGATCGTCTGATAGTACTGTTTTGTACACAAAAATGTCCTGATTTTTGTTCTTATAATAGTTTGGTCATGGTTATGCAAGGATTTATTTTTAGACCCGTTTATAGTCACTAGTTGTTATTGCCTTCAATTCTTCCTTTAAAGCCGCGTTCAAAGATGCGATTTATCGATCGGTTTTTGTGTGTTTATGAATTTATTGCCCTTCTGTCTTGATGTCAATATTGCTTCTGTCTTGATGTCAATATTGCTTCTGCTTTTTTGTTTGTTGGTCATATTCGGTGTTGCTCGAACATAAATAATGTTTTCACCTTTAGTTAAGAAACATTGTATTGTTTGCACCAATTTCGTGTCTTAATAATTCACACGCTGTATTTTACTTTGCCCTTATAAGCTTAGGCTTAAGTTATTCGTGCATAGCCGATTTGATATTATTTATTATATTGATAACGGCCCCCACAGTTTGCGGTATTACATGCAATGTAACGGAGTAAAATTCCTTCGCAGCACTGTTCCTGTCATGTCCCCGTCTTATTTAACATTTGAACAGCTATTTTATATCGATGTCAACTTTAATCGTGGTTTATGACGGGTTCGTACGAAGCTGACCCCAACTAACTACATATCTGTCTGAAATCCAGTCGCATCACTGGAAAAGGCTCTTGACCGTTACAAGTTTAAACTCGCATGTTCTAGAAAATTATTAATCAGTGAAGTTTGAATAATTATGTGCATAACTTGAAATAAAGATTTGTTAACACGTGTAGTTGACACCAACTAGATAGAGTTGATTTGCATCGTCCACGCACACGATATCGCGTGACAGTATTTTTACAAAAAAACCTGTGTTTACAACTGCATGTAAATACGAGTATACGCTGAAACGCATGTTCGTAGTACGTATCGCTAAATCTCAATATCGATTCAGTCGCGCGTGTGAACAAGGCGTAATCGATCGTGATTCATACGACCCAGACTTGAATACGTAGATGAAAGTTGAACAGGCGCCTCAGATTTGGCTTAATGGCACCCGGTGTGTGGTCTCATTCGCGCTAATTACTTCTCGTGTCGTGGTCAGTGTCACCGTGATCACCCCGTTGATTCGCCGAGGGCTGGCCACACATCACGAGATCACAATCGACCGATTGGGAAACGAGACCAATTAAGGGAAATTGTCGAAAACTCGCTTAATGATTTATATTGCGCGACGATACATGGTACATTGTGGTGGCAATTAGTAAGGTGTGCGTGGCGTGGTGGTTTTCGCGCCGTGTTTTTGTTTTTATTCTGCAAGTAGCCATTGCGTGCCAATTAATGATCGAGCGTTTTTACGTGTTTCACATTCTTTTTAAACTTAAAAGTAGCTGTGTTTTTTTACTCAATCTACCGATACCTATCAACCCCTTTGTTTTTACTTTTATAGTGTTTATAAAAAACAACACAATACCGTTATCCAGTAGACGCCATCAACCCCATTAACAAAGTCCTTTTCATTCTAAGCTGACAGGAAATCTGGAACGCATAATTTACTTCCCACACAATTTACCAATATCATCCCACATAGAACAGCTCACTTGGTACTTCAATAAAATAGTTTAACCTGTCGTTCAAGTCTTCATGGCCATGTCTTATTGTTATGAGCATGAATAGCTACAGTCTTGAAATACACGGATCTTATCAATGTTTTAGGAGTCTGGGAATCTGCGTACGATCGTGAGTGCAACATACTAAATGTATAAAGGTTGACCTTTGTGTGCAATAATTAATTAAAAACAATAAGAATCGCGCCGAGATCGCGCTACCGATAGTGCTGGCATATCACGCGAGTCCGCGTGCTCACGCGCACTTCGATGCGCGAGGTGATGCTGCACTTGTCGCGGTCGGGTTTCGGATGGGTGATGGTATTTCCATGTGTATGAGATCAGTTCTATCTTGTATATCATTTTTATTATTTATTACATTATGTTTATAGGGATACGTATTTTTTTTAATTACTTTAGTGCATTTCTTGAAAAATTGTGCTAACGACACCAGAAGCGACCTAACCCGATACCACACAAGTAACGGACACACCTTAAGGGTTAAATCAAATTAATTCGGGATCAGAAGTCTTATTTGAACTCTTCAAACTGTTGGGGTGGCTTCAAATACCTACAGTCTACCAAACAACCTCATCTTATTGGACACTCAGAAAGGCTACTCTGACGAATTAAATATACTATGAGATCCCGCCACCGATACCCCACGGCTGGCATATCACGCGAACACGCGCACGCGTTGATCCGATCGCGCAACTAAATATAAAAGCCAATTGTCCCGATCCGCCAATTAAACATTTTGCGTGCAAATCTTGGTATGTATTAGTCATTGTTAACGCTGATTTTAGCATTGTGTATGTTATTTTTATATACAAAACGGCAGTAACGCTTTTTGTCTGTATATCTCACTTCGACGGTCACGGGAAGTCTTCGTGCCACGAAAAAGTAATTTCGACCCTGATTAAAAAATGAACTAATCGTCAAACGAAGGTACATACGTCACTGAGAGCATTATCCCTTGATGGATGAAGATAATGTATAGACGCTAGTACATCAAGCTACTACACTCTGTCAAATTTCCTGAACAGATGTTCAACATTATCGCTGAAACATATGACTAAAAGTTGATTGGGAAAATTGGAAAGTTTCGGGTAGCTTAATGTGCTGGCGTCTATACTACGAGTATAACACTAAGTAGGTATGTTAAAACCATTAATTGTTTTGGTTGTTCTTGCGTATTTAGCTACTGGCGGTACAATGTCGTATTTGGGCTTACAATATTTATGGTCTGCCCATTGATCACATATGAAAACCTTTTAATTGAAATTACTTTTACGATTGCAGTTGTCAACAACATATGTTGAATGATCACCTGCCTGTTGACTTTCAATAATGTCGGGCTTCGGGCGTTCAATTACGAGTTCCTGGTGCTTACTCTTCTGTATTTAAATATTTACAGACTTTTATCGTTATAAAACATGTCAGGCGTGCCGATTCTTCTACCTGGACATGTCTTAAACAAATTTCCGACAAATGGCCACTGTTCGACGATAAAAAACAAAAGTCAATCGCAAGTCCTGATTAATTATAGTTTAAATCGAGTTATATCGTCATACATTTCTCAGAAGTTGGTAATAATTGTGAATAAATTCTTTGCCCATTAACGTATCTTAAAATGAGCTGAGTAGTTAAGTTATTATATTGTTATTGTTTAAGGTCCGATCACTTTAAATGGTATGTTTAAATAAAAAAATATACTTAATTCAATTTAACAGCGACATAGTATCGGTGCTCACAATTTGTTGTTTCAATGGCACCCGATTTGGTAACATTGCGAAAATTTAATTCCACTGAAATTCCAGATATGCACGATGTTTTTGCACGCATAAAGTAACCAAAGCCCTTATTCTTAATAAACTAGTTCGAAATTCAACTTTAAAACCATTCGATAAAGATTATTTTTGCTTACAAATGGCGGTTTTGGCTCTAGAATTCCGATCGCATTCTTTTGCGCGTGACATTTAGATGCAAGCGCAGAGACTGAAATAATTTCTGAGAAGCTAATGCGAAAGCTGGCCTCGAAATTCTGTCAACAAAGACCATGCATTGAAATTAATTACTCGTGACAGATTTTGAAGGCTGCACTTGAATCTTTTTATAAGAACTTTGATCATTTTAGTTATATTAAGTCAACCTATGCCAAAAATAAAACTCGCTGCAACGTCTTGTAAGGAAACTGTGTCTCATTAAGGAAATTATAAGTTTTGGTAGTTGTATAATAAACTACTAAGGGCAATTTTATATTTTTTGTGAATAACCTAGCAAATTCATATGCCAGCGACATTGCGGGCCAACGCTAGTTCAAAATACATTTCTAAAGGACTTCGCAAATAGGTCTTCTATTTTTGTTCACGGGTGTTCTCAATATTTTCCTTAATGTCGATTTAAATTTTGTACAAACGCATGTACGAGCCTTTCGTTTTCTACAAAAAGCCTTTGAACAATGGAATCGATGTCCCGGTCACTTGTCCTGTTTCCATACTTGCGCTTACAACTGTCTACCCTGTAGGCGTGACATGCGCGTTCACTGAAACAATGGGCTATATAACATCCCTTGCTTCATACACACCTTTATTAGTAACTACATAGAGTTGAAAATCCCTTGCTTTATCAGAAGTAGTAATATTATCGCGAGTTGTCTTTAAGTTGCTATTGTTAAGGATGAAATTTCTTTGATACGATGGCAGTAATATGTTTGAAGCACACGTTTATAGTCAATTGCGTGTAATCTGCTTTCTGCATGGAGATGCATAATGATCCAGATTAGTTTTTGTAACTAATACGATACCGAGGACTCACTTAAAAGTAATATAACGGAAGAAAGTTACCTACCTATTAAAATATATTGTATACTCAATGTATTGTATAGGTACTCACTATGGCTTATTCAAATTAATTATTTTCTACTACATGCGGTTTGATTTTGCTTTCATAATGATTCCGTTAATCGGGCGAATAGAGGACATTTGTAATTCGACAACTTCCAAACAATTTGTAAACGTGACAAATTCGAAACAAATTAACACTTAAAACTTAGGTAATGGACCCACAAAAATAATATTAATTATCCTACCGCTAATGATACAAAATTAAAACCAATACAAAGAACTAAATTAGAAATCACCTATTTGCGTAATTAGTGATGTAACAGAATTGATCACTGGGGAAATATAAATCTTTGCTCGCTTGACACGTTACAATAATTAATTACAAAAGTCGGCAAACAAAGTTATAATTATAAACGATTGACAAAATGTCGATTTGAATTCAGGCGCCGACAGTTATACAATAATTATTGAGCAAGAGATAAGATCCGCTTGTCACGGCTACAGGAATTTTGTTTTAGGAAGTTTAATAACATTATTGATGGAACAAGTTAACGATAAAATTCTATCGACTTTCAATAGTTGTCTTCCTTATTCAATCAATTGGTGCATTCATTTGACAGCAGGGAAGTATGTTGTGCAACACGTAATGAGTGAGTATAGGGCTTTGATATTCTTGGTTCTCTACCGGTCACTGAAAAAACAATATGTCCACATCGGTACTTGAAGAATATTTTGATGTAATTCAATTTACCCTATGGTGTAATCGCTAATCTAGAATATTTTAGATAATGGTTCACTACGAAAAAACAGTTCTACGCATTTTTTCAACAATAATAATAACAGCACTCTTTAGGTTTAGGACAGATATCGAAACGTAAGAAGGTACACCAACTTTGAACACGGGAAATGGACACACATTAACTTAATTAAGCCGCTATCGTGTGGGCGTTCTGTCTCATCTCATTCCGCAATCGTAATGTCAAACTAAAGCAAGCTGTCCATTGGTTTTGTCCGTCAATATAATTCAGCCATTAAAACTCATTTCGTATCTGATCGAAAATGCCACACGCGTGACGTAACAAGTTTTCTCTCTGGTAAATTTAGAGCATTTAACTAACCTGATACGCCATTGCCACGTACCTTTTTTTTCAATCATCAAATGACCTCTCCCGCTACGTGAGGGTGCCGCTGAAAGGAGTCGGAAGATGTCAGACTCCTTCTGGAGGTCCCTGTATACCAGGGCCATGGTAACTCTAGCGAACTTTGATGTTGCTGACTTTTCTTGGAGGAGCGCTTGGAACAGAACGCATCGCCGACACGGGCCGGTCGTCCAAAGTCGTACGGACGGTGAGCCACCCAAAACTCACCGCCCACAGATCCGAAGCTACAGCGACTGGGAGTCATCCCTCGACACCCCGATTACCACGTACCTATCCGCTACCAAAGATACAAGACTGACGTTTGCCATGTAGATCCTAGGATGTGATAGAAATTGTTTTGTTTTAGTAAGTTATTATCATTGAGTTTCCTCGTCTGCGCGTGAATGCTTCTAAGATTTTTTGCGTAAAAATTTGTGCTCGTGTCCAGTTGATTAAATACTCGAAGCTGACAACCCATATAGGGAACGGTTTTATTTTGTTGCCATACTGCGTTGTGCAATCTAATTGTTGATTTATTTAAAGTTGCTGTTATTTTTGTTGCAGGTATGTGTTGGTGCTTGAAGCAGACGTTGGTAAATGAAAATGCTATACCAAGTATGAACGAGGCAAGAAACTTATACAAGATGATAAAGCCTGCATGCTTTTAATAACCTTTAGAGAACATGACGTCTACTACATTCTCCTGTAAATGTTCGCTTATTACTCATATTGTTATATGCTTGAGGTTCACTTGTTCTTCGTCTTAATTGGGGTTTAAACGACTTGTATCGAATTACAAAGACCCGTATATGACCCTCAAATAGTTTATTTGCCTCACATTATACCCAAAAAGACATCCTGCGTTACATAATGGTGCTTAATTCTAAGTAACGACACTAATATTTTGACAGGTATAATTTCTGTCATAAAAAAAACATCCTTTTGATAATAATTTTATTTGACATAATGAATGAATAATGCAAATTAATATATTCAAGGTTACAGTAGTAAATATTATGTCTAAAGTATTCGAGGCACTTGTCCGTAATCATAAGTGTTTGCAATGTTTTTTGTATGAATACTAATGTTAAGTGTTATTTATATCAGTCTAGCAGTTTCAGCCGGGTTTTGAGAGAAGTCACGCAGCTAAACAAAATGTTGCATAGAATTAGTTTGAACTTACGATGGGAAAACCATTTCATCTTAAAGTAAACAAGTATAAGCTGACCGTTCAATTTGTAGATAGACTAGATAAAGCGAGTCCAAAAAAAACTGGTTGTGTATAGCTTGATGTGTAGCCGTGTGTACCTACTGTTAATAAACCCTTCATATTTGCCGAGTAAAATAAGTAAGACTTATAACATACTACCGCCTGCGGTTTCGTTTCCGTCTCGTGGAAACTACTTCTCGCATATGGATAAAAAGTAGCCTTAATGTTATTCTGATATGTAAGCTATATTACTGCCAAGTTTCATCAAAATTCATTCAGTACTTTTAGCGCAAAAGAGTAGCAAATATCCATCCATCCATACTTATAAACGCGTTTTTTATAACTATTAGTAGCATTGCAATACATCACACATTATTTAAGCTATAAAAACACTCACACATTGTGTCCTGACACTTGCTTCACATATGTTTATTTTTTTATGTTTTTGTAATCGGTATTTATTTTCGATACTAATTAAATCATGCGCAAACAACATATCTAAATGAACATCAAACAGAAATATAAAGAGTAAAATATTTACAGTTTAATGATTTCAAAAGCGATACGGTTATTGACGGCCAAGCAAATGGAAAACATTGTTCAATCAACTGTAGTATTTGAATTGGTAATCAACTTGTACTGTTGTTAAAGGAATAAGGAAGCAATTTTATGATAGACAAAAATCATTGGTGGACTTTACAATAACACATGTGATTAGACATGTAACCAAATGAGATGTTTTTTGTATGTGACTTCGAAAAAAGACTGCCCGCACAAGGAATTTTTAAAGATTTGTGTTTATGGGCTGATTTGTCTTAGAAAAAGTCGCATAATTTAAAACTTTATATGGATGTCACAATGCGGAATATAAAGATAATACGAGGGCTTTGAATACAACCAAATCAACCGTACTTCAACCAAGGAATTATTTACTAGCATTAAAGAGGTTCAACCTAATAACAAAGACACAAAAGACAAATTCAAACATTCGTCAACACGGAAGAAAATAAAAAAAACCGAAAATATATTAACTAAACTACATAGTTAGGATCGTGAGTCTGTTCGGTCGTGAGCCACGGCAAAGATTTAACACCAGCCGGCCGATAGAACGATAGCACCGTTTAATTGGAGATCACGCTGCATTGAGCACTTTATAGAACCAGACACTTCTAATGCTGTATTTAATTTGCTTAAACGATTGTCTTAATACTGAGCTGTTGAATTTATAGGTCATAGATATTTCTTGGCAGCTTATTTTGTACATCGTCCGACTCAAGTTCTAATGCACTAATACACCATCAAAAAGACAAGTAGGTACTGTAAATGAGCTCTTCGTAGTCCTATGTCCAAAAGGTTTTCGATTACCCAATCTTATTCTACTAAAATAATAAAAGACAGTTTATAAGCTACAATAAACTAAAACATATCTTCGTCTTTATAAGTAGAATGAAAAAGAGATTCCTTATCATAACTAGCTCAATCAGCGCGTACTACAGATTACTTCCCACAATCTGAACTATATCAACTTCCATTACATCACCGAACTTCCAATCATAACACAAATCCCGTCCACGAATCATCCATAAGGTCACTGATGTAACTACCAGCAGCCGCTTCCGTGGTTCCCACAACGTAACGAGCTATGTAAATATCAATTAACAAGTGGAAATGTTCCGGCGTTGCTACCTGAACCGATAGCTGGCTCACGAGACTCCTAATTGATTATATCAATGCACGTGATATGCAGTTTCCGTCTGCTAGGGTTTGTGTGGCAGGACTTGGTAGTTTTTGAAGTAGAATTAACAATTTTTGGTAGGATTTGAAGAGTTGTGTAAGTCTGATGAGACCTTAAAGTATTTATCAAAAATAAATAAACATTTTCTCACAGTCACGTAACTTCCAGGATTGATATAGCATGTTATAGCACTGCTGGGCACGGCCTCCTCTCCCACGGAAAAGAATTGAGCGTTAATCACCAGGCTTGCTCAATGATGCGGGTTGGTGATTTCAGACTTTATAGTCCAGGTTTCCTCGAGATGTTTTAATAAGTCATTGGTGTCCAAGATATACTTAGAAAGTACGTATAACTTAGAAAAGTTACATTGGTACTTGCCTGACCTGGAATCGAACCCGCACCCTCTTGCTCGAAAGGCTTTACTTGTTAATATGACGTACTAGTATATATGCGTCTTCTATTATGAAAATCCAGCTCTGATTTGCATAAGAATCTGAACAATATTGTTTCAAATACGGTTCCTGCTTGAAAACTCTCACCGTTTACTTGAATGAGTGTGTCCAGTACGGTTCGGTAACGTTATATATGTGTCAGTCGTGAACCGGGCAGGCAATGTATGCGAATGACCGGTACTAATGGTACACACGTGTGGTTTTATTATGCAGCTATGTTAGGAAAGCATTTTCCCACGATACTTACCTTTAAACGGCAGTTTGATATATTTCGCACTATTTTTAAGGCATAGCAAACATTTGTTACTTCTAAGTAAAGTTTTGTTAATGAAATCATAGTATCACAAATATTTGCATTCAACAATGGGATGAAAAATTAAATGAAATTTCCATTTATTTTCTTAAACTACACCTACTACTACAGACGCCAGCACATCAAGCTACTACAAGCTGTCAAATTTCCTTAATGGATTTTATCGCTGAAGCATATGGTTCAAAGTCAGTTGAGAAAATTTGTCAGTTTTGGGTAGCTTGATGTGCTATCGTCTGTACAAGATTTGGAAATTTTGGCGACATTAGTGTAAGCATTAATAAATAAATATAGATATATCTAGTTTAACACATTCTCACTGACCGATGACTTACATGAAGACGTACATATAATACAACGAACAAGTAGAAATTAAAATCACGACAGAAATTAGCCTCTTCACATGTGAAACTTTCTTGTCTAAACAAACTGAAACATCACATCCATAATACAATCATAGCTTCAACACGTATCATACATAAAGTTTAAACTATCGACAATCGACATCAAACCAGGCAAGCCCTAAACATGAAAGTGAACAAATAAAATGGCTTCGTGGGCTCCTGACAATATTGCAGTCTCACTTGAGCACTAATAACGTCACTGTAAACCACCTCGCCAATGTTTATTGTAAGATATAACTTAAACTTGCACTCGAACGCTTTCTCATTGTAAAAACCCCACACGAAAGTGATCCTGTGTCATTTGGAATCGATGAAACAATACGGGGTCATGGTTACTGAATTTCTGAAGTCGACTTCAGAGGTGGTTCATCCTTATTCCCTTGGAGCTGCTTAATTTTCTTTACCCTCTACTGGCCCACTGCGGGGCAAATGCCAATTTCGTACCACCTAAACAAACTCCGTAGGGCCCTTTTCTTAGCTTCACTTACCCTACATGCAAATTATTGATATACGAGTACTTTACGTCACAACTAGGTAAATCTCTGAGTGGCTACTGAGTCCCGTGATTTTTATTTTGAAATTTATATTACAGATAGCCACTGTTCCAGGCGGGGTCGGTCCGTGGATGGGTGACCGTCTATCTGTTGACGAGTTTCTTCGTGTTTCAGAAGGAACGGTAAATTGATGAGTCAAATTAGTGGGCGGTCACATGATCCCATCGGCAGTTGTTACGGGTAGTCAGAAACCCAACCAGTCAGTCTTACTCTTACGTCTTACCAAGGGGTATCGGGTTGCCCATTATTTTGGGTTAAGGAGGCCAGATAGGCAGTCGCTCCTTCTTACCAACCAACTCCAACTTACTTGTACCTACTCAGCTGCGTCCACTTATACTGGAAGCAGACTCTGATATAGTTGAGAAAAGCCTAGGCAGATGATTATAGATAGATATTGAGGAACGATCTAAATCTATGAATGATCATACTTTAAACCAAAAAAAAAGAAAAAGAAAAAAAGAAATAAGACCTGCAATATAAAAATAATAAACATACTTTACTATGTTAATGAAAAAATCCGCGATATTTTTTGCGCCGCACCAATCGAATAGGTATTAAATTACATTAACAGTTTGTAAGCTTGGGCGGAGTGAAACTTGTTTATGCCTTTGTTAGTGGCCGGGTTCGATTCCCGTGTCGTGTCGTTGTCGGACGATGGTCGGCGATAAATCGCGGCCAACACCTCCGATACTACAATGGGGAAAGAGAAAGTGAGGAAATATCACAAGATCGAGACGGGACAAAAATTCGCGTAAATCTTGCTACTTTACCGACCGCCTCATTACCACCGTTGTATTGTTTTCTAAATGAAAACGTATTGTCATTGTAATACCCTCTGACAGATATAAACTGCGAGTTGGATAATCAAGGAAAACATAAATAGTGTTAATGGGTAGGCAGCCCACCAAGTAACAAGTAAATACTGTCTTTAGTAAATGATTACATTTTATCTTTCACACTCTTTACTTTCGAAGTTAACGGACGGCTTGTTGGTAGTTCTTGGTACTGTAAGTAAATTCGACGATTTTATTTTTAGTAATATTTTATACATATGTTCCTTACAGCGAGGACGACAGATACCTACGTACGCGCTGCGCTGGTCGTAATTCAACATGATCACACAGAAAGTCAGGAAACTGTAACGATACAGAATGCTCCACGTCTCTCGGATTCCCTCCATTGGTCATGTCGTGACAACCGGCCATATGAAGAAGCTCAAAAACCAGAACCATATCTATTAGCAACACACCATCATTGCTTTATCGTCTAACACGTGATTAAAAACGACAATCTACTGACCGGGTCTTCTAGATTCCTATATAATTGTATCAGCTTTCTTCCATCTGTATGGATAGCTATCGCTAATTTCAATCGTTTCAGCCAATTGAGCATTCTTATCTTGTCTTCTTCTTCTTCCTGCCCTGTTCCCAATTCTATTTGGGGTCGGCGCAATATGTTTTCCGCTTCCACTCATTTCGATCAGACGTCATACTACTATCCACTCCCTTCTTAATCATATCCTCTTTCAAGCAATCAATCCATCTCTTCCTTGGTCTACCTCTATCTCTCCATCCATTCACATTCATACTTAAGACACGCCTTGTAACATGTGTCTCACATCTTCTCATGACATGCCCATACCACGATAAACGCTTACCTCTAATTTTTTCTGTCACTGGTGCTACTTTCAGGCTTCCTCTGATATACTCATTCCTCACTTTATCCATCCTGGTTACTCCACACATCCATCTCAACATTCTCATTTCTGTTACATGCAATCTTTTCTCATCCCTCTTTTTCAATGCCCAACACTCTGATCCATACATGACGACAGGTCGTACAATGGATTTGTAAATTTTACCCTTCAATTTGAGGGGCATCCGTGGATCACAAATAGTACCTGTTACCTGTCGCCATTTCATCCATCCCGAATTGATCCGACGCGTGACGTCCCGGTCCACCTCACCGTCATTTTGGACGAGTGAACCAAGGTACCGGAAGTCGGAGCAGACTGGTAGAGGCATGCCGGCTAATTTTATTGTCAGGGGACTTGACGGACCACCGAAGTCACAATGAAGACATTCGGTTTTGGTTTTGCTTATCTTCAAGCCTACGGTCTCTATTCTTAGCCGCCATGTCTCCAGTGCACTCTGGACCTCTGGTCCACTCTCCCCAACCAGGACTATATCATCAGCGAAAAGCATGCACCATGGGGCCTCTGAGCATTCTTATCTTGTATATGGTATTAATTATCGCAGTCTCACAAGTGGAGGAGGAAATCATATCGATGAAATATGTGATAGTTCATGCTGTACCGACAACTTTATCTGATTGTAACTTGCAGAAACTGTGTGCTCTACTTATAAAAATTAAGTAAGTTTTAGCTTCATAATAAGGTCCGACCGCTTTAAAAACCCGTGTTTTGTGTCTGACCTAATAACCGTTTGTACGACGGCTTTCATTAACTAATTAGGCCACGAGATCTGTCAACAAACCCGGCATTTGTGCGGAGACGTATTATTTTCTAAGCACCACAACGACACATAATAACCACTGTGGACGTCGTTATCTCACCACAAATCGTCCCTGGAGCCCTGAGTCGTCAGTGCGACGATTATTTAAATAAGCCCCGGTGCATACAGTCGCATTGACGTGGTACCGTTGGCTCTACGTGATCCTAGCGCCTAGCGGCACTATCGATGCCCGTCATTATCTTCATATTAACTCGGCTTCAGGATGTGGCACACTTTCGCATTTCAATAGACAATTCTGTTTCGGTGTTTATTGTGTCAACTTGACAACACGCTAGCGAGAAAGCCAAACAATCTCAGATTCGCGAGTGGCTAACAAGACAAATACAAAGTATAGAGCTACAATATGTTTTGGATGCAGAATACTGTACTACAGATCCCTGAATTCCCACAAAAACTACCTTCGAGATAATCTACACTTCATATTCTCACGAGAAGCCTCAACTTACTATTAACTCTTGTACTAAATTCAGGGTTCCGTAAAAGGTCTGAATAATTACGACGTTACCAGAAAAAGTAGTCAGATACCATAGTTTGCTCAGTGGTCTGATGCGCGCTGCTATGTCAGGTTTTTGCTCAGGGTAAAAAATATTGGTCGGTCAAGCGGGGTGTAGACTCGAGGGGTTGAGATGCGGCGTGGAATCGAGCCGGGCTGGCGGCCTGCGTCAGTGTCGCTGTGCCCCGTGCGTGCAGCGGTCGTGGTAGAGGGGCGTTACGTGCCGCTCGCGCTATACACTGTTATTCGCGGTTCGCCATCGAAAGCGCACGTGTCGCCGGCACCGAGCGCTGCATTTATTTACACAGTGTGCACCTGTGACCACGCAAATATTTGACGTGATGTGAAAGACCATTTTTGGTTCAACCTACTGGTGTTTTTTAAACTAAACGTTCAATTTTGTGTTCGTTCAGACGTGCTTAGTTTGTGCCAAGTTCTGTACTGTGCGTTTGGTGTTATCGACGTTTCTTAGAGTTTGACAAACTCATTGCATATTTTGAAGTGTTCGAATACGAATTTCGGCGACAGCCAAGGCGTCAGCACCGAAAGTTGGATGAACGCCAGCATCTCCGGTGCTAAGGTGAGGGAAATTTTCAATTTGCAAAATTCCCCTAGGTGTTTTTACGAAAATAGGCATATAATTAATGTTATCGGGGACAATAGCGGCTTATCTAAAACGTTCCGCCTGCCGCGACTCAATAATACCAGCCAATATTGTTTACAACTTCACTGCTTTATCACTGTTTTTCATAGCACTTGTTTTCGCTTTAATAATAGTTGATACATTTCTACGTGGAATTTAAGTATTAGCATGAATATCGTCCGGAACGTTTTGATGTAATTGAATGCCAACAAATTTCATACTCGCATACTAATTTGAGCTTGCTTCAGACTATTGTTTAAATTTTGAAGCAATTACCAGATGTGCGCTCCGAAATGAATTGTTTTGTTTGTCATCAACATTAGTCCTCATTCAATGGCACACTGTGCACTCAGGCTCGCCCGACAACAGCTGAACAGTATAACCAACGAACTGCATAACTTCTTTTAGCAAGAAATATTTTTCTTCGTTTCTTACAAAATTCAAATGGATTCTCGTATATTTATAATGTTCAGTAATATTAGCAAACTATTGGCGTTGAAATTTTCCACCGAAAAATAGTACTTTTTATCTGTCAAGTTTTATATTTCATTATCATTGCCGTTATCTTGTACTTCGCCAAGGACATAATTATGGAGTATATCCTTATCTACTGACGTCGTGGTATTTGCTGGAACATACGATTGACGGTAATTTATGATTGTTGATGAAATATTTTTGGTGATTTGCCAAAATATTTGCTAAAAAATTTCATGACATCTTCATAATCGCAAGCAATCGTCCTTATAAACCTGCATTGTGTCTAGTTCATCAAATTATTTTTTTATTATATTTACTAGGTAAATAAAAAGACATAATCATGAACATAATAAAAATGAGGTGACATTCGTATTGCTGATAAACATTAAGTTGCAACTGATAAAAAAAATCGTTGAAGCTAGTGTAACTTCTGGAGTGATTGGAAGGGAAGAAACGAGCACAATGATCGAAGTCTTAGAGATAACTAGCGTCGATAAGAGTGTCCAGTCAGACAGCGCGCCGCGGACGTGCCGCAACAACGAAGCCTTTGCCAGCCCGGTCACGTCTGACACACTCAAAGGACCTCCTTCACTCCAACAGTCGGTCCATACACCACGCTTACAAACGCTAGCCTAAAATATTTAACCCAAGTACCGCCACTATCGTAAACAGACACGCATTTCCTCTAGCACAATGAGCGCAATCCTCAAGTGCCAGAACGGCTTCTGACTCAGGTACTTCAGAATATTCGACCTCCCCGAAATAGATCGATCCGTGTTCGTCTACCCCTGTTATTTTTTGTTTGCTAATCGTCACTCATTCAATTGCTCAGTTGGCCTTCCGCCAGGACACGGACGCCAAGGTTCGCTCCACTTTTACGTGCATGTTGTATTTACGAAATGTATCACGTCTTCGGTCGCGACCCGGTGCTATGTTTAGTAGGCGCCACTTGACATTTTTTACGACGGTGAAAGCATGATTTGGCGACATTTATTTGGTTCAGCAAATATTTTCAGAGCGTGGTACATCAATCTTCGAGTCCAATCGAACGGGTGTACTTCTTTTATTTCGAGCTGTCGTTATGTTGCAAAGTTTCGTTGTTGCTAGTTACCAGCACTGAATTAGTTTTACGAGTACCTACCAGCCGCAGTTCTGACGTGTTTGCTCACATCAAAAGCGGAGCAACTCATTGTTACGTATTTATTATTAGTTCCCATGAACAGTTTACGCTACATTTGTGTATGTATGTAGGTCCTCAGTTTTCATAACCTTGGCTTATGTTTTGTAACCGTAATTACTCACAAGATAATTCATTTTTGTGCCTTACCGATGATCATTAATCATTCGCGGCCTTTGTTCTCCATAAATCAATATTGGTTGAATAGAAAAGGTGTAACAATGCGAAGAGGCTGGTATGAACAAGGATCTTAATCGATGTCATTAGGACATCGAGTTCGCGAACAATGTGTCCGTAAAAATATTGTTTAATTAATCATGCCGTCTTAGCAAAAAATGATCTGTGAAACCCGAGCCGATCAGCCGACCGGTCTCAATGACCTATTCGTGTTTGACTAATCGAGCTAATTAGTTACCGATTTAGTTTCACTTTTCGATCCTACGTTCTATTGGTATTAAGTTAATCCGTGTCCAGCCTTGGATCAGATTTTGTTATGCCACCAATAATCTTTGGACCAGTATGCTTCGCTAAATTAATTGTTGTTTTAAATTTCTTACATATAAATTGATTATCATTAAACAGACATACGTTTCGGCAAAAGATGTAAGATCTCCAAATATTGGTTAAGAGGTCAGTTACCGGTAAACTTGAACTGCCGGGGACAGTTGTCATTGTCGGAAAAAAACCTTCAGATCCGCCGTTTACCGACAAACACTTATTATCTGCACCGTGCTAACTATTGTTTAATTTTCTGCCATTGTCAAGTCTCTAAGACTCGTAAAATGTGTTCACGAATAGCTGCATTTTCTTCGACTGAATAAGCCGTCAAAACAAAGTCGAGATCGTGGCTCCAGTGGGGTCTTATGAATAAATGCAAGTTAAATTTTATTGTTGCATTGACACCAATATGTCATACGTACGTAAAGTAAGTGAGTAGGAAAAAAAGTGGTAATGCGATGAGGCTAGAAAATCGGAACATGATCCCTCGTATATGGGCAAAGGTACAGGTTCTTAACGATTGTCGAAGTCATCGAATAACGGTCGGTTGTTGATAAAAAAAGTTTCAGCGTTTCCCGCGTAATTGGCAGGTCATTCGGAATGTGGCCTGACGAAGATGTGTCCCAAAAGGAAAGACGGACAGCCGTAAAAGGCTTCGGATGCCTGTATTAAAATAGAATTTCAATTAACATCAACATCTCAGAATAAGGAAAAATATTTTTTTGCATTAGTTGTGAAATTAACTTTTAAGTGGACAGTTTTTATCTTCAAAATTATTGTGACCGAGACGTGATAATTACTTACCGTAATGGGAAATCTATTTGGAATGCAAATCTCGAAGTGTCGCAATTTTATTAATACTCTGCGATATATCAAATTGTCGCCCGATATTAATAGGATTATACAGTAATCAAGTTTATCCTGTCAGTATAAAGGCTGGGTTCTAAGCTGCACTTAAATGGCGCGTAAACTTATCTAAATCATTGTAATTAGTGTCGGGGACTATGCTCTTTTAAGGCTAACACTTGAGGCAGAGTGGTTTAACGGTAAACTAATCATAACATTATCCCTGCACTTTAGAACTAGCTGTAGCGTGTTGATCGTGGAATGTATGTCAAACATATGCCACTACTTATCTGTGCCACTAAGTAAATTACAAAACTGATTTTCTATGAACATAATATGACGCCAGATTTTTGCGAAGGCTAGATAGGATAGGCATCGTTATCATTTCATCTCCTTCTTAAGAATGGAAGTCAGACTTTTTGGCTGACTTTCTGACCCGTAGCGACTGCCAAGATCTACAAATCACATCCGGGACCCGGCAATTTAACATTCGTCATGACAAGACAGACCGAACGCGTCAAGCTTTGCTTACTTAGCCATGAGCTCCTCTCCCATTTGGTGACTTCCCTCTGTGGGTGCAGCTGGAGGGAGAGAGATCAGACTTTTACTGAACCCACTTTTGTTCCTTCTGGAGGTCAGGAACAATCTAGCAGCCACGGCATGCCTCGGCCCTCCAATAGAATCCCGAGCTCGGGTATAAATCTATATTCTAACACTACTCAGAAATGTGAAAACTACTATCGTACAGCTCGAGAATTTTCCAACTAAACTGTAAGCTTCTCAGCAATGTAATTCCTTGAAGTTTGTATAGTGGATTAATTCATCAATTTGTCAATACCATAAACGTATTAAAAATCCAGTACTATTACATCTATATAAGGCGGTTCGACTCGCCTTCGCGTATGTTACTAGGAATTCTATTAACACCATAAAAAACTTAAAAACTCTTTAGAGTTCCAAAGTTTAATGTGGTCTAGTCAAGGAATGTGTGTCAAAGATGAAATTTCTACGAAGACCCCATTATATTCACCATTCACCCCCATTTCTTCTCTTAGAACTAGTTTTCTCCGAAATAATACTTTAAGATCAATTTGATGCGTTTCTGTGGAATAAGATTTTTGGATCATGGTTACTGCATAACGATTTAGACTAAACAAAAGATTTGCCTGGAACTTCCTCTAAATACAATATTGGTTTATTCTGGTAGTAATCTTAAGTATTCTTGGAACTATAATAAATGAATACGTACGTTTTCCTCCTTAGTTTAATGGCTTATATTCCAACTATTTATGAAGTGGAGTAACTTTATATTGGCTGAGTGTAATGGACTCAAGCGTGACTCTTTTTTTTTGCATGAGACTCAATTTCTGGGTTAGGTGTATTCTTATTGGCGTTTGAAAGAAAATGGCGTGTAACGAAATATTTTTCAGGAAAATTCTCAGGAAATAAATCATCATCTCAATAAACAGATACTACTACTATACTATACTACCTATACTTTTTTGATAAAATAATAATTACGCGTCCATTCTGTCTAAAACATCTTACATCTTCCAAAATCATTAGACAATAACTCAAGAGCAACAACCCAGTACAGATCTTCGAACCGCGTGAGTCGTCTGATTAGCGACTCATGCGCATAACGTAATACATATTAGTTTTATTGTTTCTGTGTATCGGACGCGTCATGCCACACGCACAGTACAGTTTTGGCCACATTGTATTTGTATTTGTTTACAATGTTTATTATAAATTGGGTACTAATAGATTTTTTTTTATAGAATTTATGTAAAACTTTTTGTTACGTTATGTAGTATATGAATCAGATTCTCACGTCGCTTGAATAACAAATACTCATATAAAATACAGTCCTTATTGATGATAATTACGTTAAAAATATTCGAAACATGAGTCAATTTATTTTTATACATAAACAACACAGGCACTCTGTTGTATGTACTTCTTAATTATAACCTATTTTGACATAGTCATACTAAAATGGAATATACGTACTAAAAATTAACTGTATGCTATTTAGTAAGAAAATTAGCTCAATGTTTATCTAATGCTCCTGCTTCGACAATCCCCTCCACTTATAAGTGATGATAGTTATCAGACTCAATACGATAATGCCATATATGGCGTTATTAAAGGTGTCACAAAACACTGCGCAGGCGCCACTAGCCGAGCAACTTACATACAACCATTACTAAAACTATTTTTATTCAAAGTGTAGTTTTATTTAGGCAATCCATTGTAATCCAATCAAGTCAAACCATGTGGTATTTCCCGATTATATTGATATAGAAACAAAATTTACTACATGCGTACAGCTATATGGTAATTTACTATAGAGAAATAGTCAATGAAAATACTTGAATATAAAATCCTTTGATAATTGATTAACAGTTCTTTAAGAAATCAATGCGATTTCTATAGAATTAAAAAAAAAACTGAAATGGCTTCATTTCAAAATCGTTATTGCAATTCTTATTTTTTAAACCGTAGATCGTATCTAATCTGCTAAGTAAATAATCTTTGTTCAGTTTACTCAAAGTGACATGGATTAAACAAATGGTCACTGATAATAATTAATCTCTTTACATACATGTTTCCGGACCACACAAATTAGTTATGTAACGTATTGTACAACGAAACGAATTAAAAGCAACGAACCACGTTTTAAAAATGTATCATTAAGAAGATATTTAAATTAGTAATGCAGTTAATTCGTTCAAGAAATCGGTGTACCTGTTTACAATCAAAGAAAATAGAGCAATGCATTTCTGTATTAATTACAATTAATTACTTAAAATGTCAAAAAATCTTAACTACGGAAGAAGTGAAGTGGTGGTATACAGCGTCGAAACAGGTATTACAGAGTGATTGTTACGATGTATATTTTTTTTTACAATAGCAGCATATTAGGTATTATTATTTGATGAGCTCGTGGCTAAGCAACGCTTGGCCCGTTCTGTCAATGCATGGGTGACCATTTTGTCATGACGACTCCCTTCATGTTTCGGAAGACACGTTAAATTATTTGGTTCCGAATATCATTTGTATATCTTTGGCAGCCGTTATGAGTAGACAGAAGCCAGAAAGTTTGACAACTTACTTAACAAGGGGTATCGGGTTCCCCGGCTAACCGAATCGTAGAAGTCAGGTAGACAGTTGCTCCGTGTGAAACACTGATGCTCAGCTGCATCCAGTTAAACTGGAAGCCGATCCTAACATATCTTGGGAAAAGTCTAGGCAGACGCGCAGTATATTTAATCCAATTAAAACACAAAACAAAAAATCCTAAAAAAGCAACCAAGCAAGCGTATGAAAGTGCAAGTTCAAATGATGTTCATCTAATACAACTTAGTTTTTTCATCCATTTTGACTTGTTAGCGAGTCTCGCGAAATCACAAATAAAAACTGGACCAAGCCAGGTGACCGATCTTTTATGGAGATGAAAAAAAAAGCAGCTGGGGATCCCATATCGGATTATAGCGAAAGGTGTTGTAAGATTAATGACCTAAGTCTTTATGTGAGACTTGCACTTGTTTTGTGATGGCTATTATGTTTTTTTTTTCTGTCGAAGTAAGTAGTAGACTGAGGGCCAGTATCACAGGTTGCTAATAAGTTCCAGATAGTTTATCTGGCAGATAAGTTCATTTCAATCCATTTTTGAATTTATCTGGTAGATAGTGCCTATCCGTAACCTGTGAAGCCGGCCCTAAATATATATACTTTTTTAAAATCTAGAATGTTATTTAAAGTAATCTGATGTTTTATGTTGTTGTTGTTTTTTTGCTTCGTGTGTTTATCAATTTCAGTGTTTAAATTAATCTTTATTGATTGTGCTGTTTCCTCAGTATTTATAATCGCATTCGTCATATGTGTGCCAACGTTTTTACGGTAATGGGTTTTTTACGCATGTTACCGTTATCAGATGTTTGCAGACATACTGTAATGCTTTCATCACATTTTTTTTTGCTACATCAACATTTCAAATAATGAATTTGCAAATATAGAAAGTATTTTACTTAAATATTTATTATAATATTTGCAATTGTAAGTAGTTTATACGTAATTTCATTCATTTTCATTGTGACGAACATGTAGGTGTCAGGTACCTCTAGCCTATAAAACAATATAAGGCATTTCTATAACAATTTGTTTACTGATGACTTGCACGCACAGTTTAACCTTAACGAACAATCGTTGAGAAGTTCATTATAATACCAATGCTTTTAGATGCTTTTGTTCCAAGATATTATAAAATGTCTTTACCGATGACATGGAGTCCACGATTTTAAGATGCATCGATCTTTCATAATCATAAATCCGTACACACTATCCTTGGTATTTTCTTAAATTAATACTAGCAACTGCATGCTGCACTACAAGTTTTTGGCATAAACATATCGCATATTTCTCATTCGAGATTGGCAATACTGCTACTGAGTTATGGCATACAGTTGCTACCAGACTTCACATTTGCTCACGTGACTCTTATTTCAATGACACAAGATTTAAAATCGCTTGTCGTTTAAAGTGACAAGGCAATTAATTAAATTCATTGGTCGTTTTTTCCTACAACAGTTTAGTTACGGGAAAAGAGAAAAATTCCTTATATCTATACTAGAAGTCTTAAGCTGGGTAATTCGCATTCCGTTCTCTATTACCGCGAATGTAAAAGTTGTCATTAATAGCTGAGCTGATGTTTCATATGGATCGTGAATAGGGGATTGTCGGGATTTATGTTACTAATGAGAGTGTAGTAATAAGGTACTGGTTTAACGATATTGTGATGCGTGATATATTTTATTGTGTTCAGTTGCCGATGGATAGTGCTTGGTAACTGTTGCTACTCTCGCGCAGGGTTTGGTTTGGTGAGACTCAGTATTTTATCTTTAATTAAAAAAAATATGACCATAAGAAACTACAGCGCAATCAATAGTTTATGCCAATTTTATCCCACAGAAGTAAAAGACTTTCAAGTGCCAAAATATGAAAGAAAAGTTTTTAAAGTTCACGTCTAAGAGACCATTCATTAGCAAGAAATTAACTAATACATGTACACAGTCTGTATTTTCACTTACAAAACCACATTCGCTTCCCGTATTGCTCAGACCTCGGGAGCTATAGTGAAATCAGTGAATTATTACACTGCATCCATTATTCATTAATTAAGCTACAATCGAGGCCATAACGGGCCATCAGAGGAAGCGAAGACTTGTGGCCAGTAACTTCTAACACAGAGTAATTAATAACTGGAACGCCAATAATCATTACATGAATCCAGTCTGACCAAATACGCTACAAGACAGCGTATGTCATTGGACGAGAGTTAGCATCGCGTCATACGGCGACTTTGCCATTGGCTGGTTGATGTACGTGATACTTCGCCCTCCATTCCCTTACTGCTCCATGTTACAAACACATCTTAATGTAATTTATGTATCTAACGTAGAGTAGTCACGATACGCAAAACTGTTGCTTGTAACGGGCTATGTACCACTGGAAGGAGAAACAAACTATTGGCTGAATACATTTCTCTAGTCTTGTTCGGAGAATTGATTTAGAACTCTGTCTGATGGTAGAAACTTCGATTGTAAATATCTGGGTATAAATAATGCCGTTTTAATACCGCATCGAATGAAAAAAGCTATAGGTAAAAACGTCGGAAGGAGCCCAGAAATTGAAAGTAGTGACGTTAGTCCGCGCATCGCTAGATGCTCTTCCGCATAAATTTTAACGGTTGTGAACTACTTACTGACCTATGAATGCAAATCATAACATTTCTGTCTAGCCTAGTTATTTACGACACCAATTATCTGTCTCGTCTTGCTACAGTTTGTATTTAGTTTTATTGTGAAATAAATAAATTTTAAATTATCATAATTACAAAAACGGTTATCCGATAAGAACTTTCTTTTTTAACTTAACTCCAACTGAAAGGAGCTAACAGCCTTTATTCTCAACTTAGATATTAGTTTTAGACAGACTGCGCATAAGTTGGTGAGTCTCAGCTGTTGTTTTCAATCCAAAGAAAATTCTTATTAACACTTTTTTGCTCGTCATGTTAAAAACAATATCTTTCTATCCAGCGTGTTATTATGATCGTTCGTTATGAACACTAAATGAACATAATCTATCAACAGTATAATTAGCTTATCAATCACTCGTTAGAT
Organism: Heliothis peltigera; assembly: GCA_958496145.1. Classification (NCBI taxonomy): domain Eukaryota; kingdom Metazoa; phylum Arthropoda; class Insecta; order Lepidoptera; family Noctuidae; genus Heliothis; species Heliothis peltigera. The sequence continues at coordinate 10,343,557 of OY292326.1, read as the reverse complement.
TTTGGCACATCCTCATCATCTCCCGAGCCTTTTCCCAACTATGTTGGGATCGGCTTACAGTCTAACCGGATTCGGCTGAGTACCAGTGTTTTACACGGAGCGACTGCCTATCTGACCTCCTCAACCCAGTTACCCGGGCAACCCAATACCCCTTGGTTAGACTGGCGTCAGACTTACTGGATTAGTAATTAATCGTCAGATTTTGGCACATATCGGCATACAAATATTTTATTACTGAAGTAATATGAATGTTATCACTTTTATTCTAAGCTACATTTCTATTACGAGTCCCGCACGACGCGGTGCGATCACGCGCGACACGACACGACAGAAACGTCACGTCAATTCGTCGTGTCACGGACGCAGCGGGACGCGCGGCAGACACCGTTACTAGTCTGTTATGTCCTATATTTTGTACAGGCTATGTTAGGTTTTGTAATTATAATCGTCATAGGTACTAGTATGGTCCAAAAGATAATGGAGTGATTGAGTTTAAAACACTTATTTGATTCATGAATATGTTTTTCTATCAGAGGAATTTTACTTGTCAGAGAAATGTGAATCAAATTCTACTTCAAATAGAAATGTGGAAAAAGAAATCATGCTTTGTCGATCCTTTTAATATTGGGATAGATGGAATATGATGATGATGATAATTTCCTCATAAAAGTAAAGCTGTTAGATATCCCACCAGATATACATGTGCTTATTCGCGTTCATCAATCGTTTTTACACTAACTTCACTGCTTTGCCGTCGAATAAAAACTGTAATAAAATTTCTGTTTAACCCAGAGAGTTATAACCGAACAAGTTATAATTTCTAAACGTAAAAGCTTACATTTCAAATAACATCTTCAATCTTACTCAGCGCTAATTAAACAGTAAGTCCAAAAAAACAGCCCACGTCAATCATTATTACTCTCTTATTTTTGGCAATTTGAACGTATGAAAAAACTCGTCTCATATTTCAGTGTATAATTGGCTCAAAATGTGTTCTTATCAGATAAACTTTTATAAATAATGAATAATAAATTAGTGTTTTTTTTTTACATTTCATGTTCTTACAGAAGAAATGAGCCTTATATGAAGCCAAGGTACGGAAGATTGTAATAGGTACACAATAAATATTTAAATTTATTTCTTAGGGCTGCCAAATTTAAAAAAAAACCTGCGTTGTGTATGTCCATGTAGCAGCCATCAACATAAGGCGAAATTAAATGTGATTGAAATCTACTAGACTGTTACTAATTTATCATTTGTTCCATACACGTTCAATTGTCACTCTGGACGTACATAGGTCATGCAAGTACAGTAACATTCCATCATCATCGCTCCTTAAATAGAAAATCTGATAATCAAATATGTAGAAGTCTGGTAATTCCGTCATATCATTTCCCGAATCTGGGTCAATTTAGTTAGAAACCGCTTCGAAACATGCAAACCCTAGTTCAATGTCAAGTTCTCGGGCAGCTATCACGCAATGTCAGATTTTATCGTGTTTGACCCCAAGTGTCATTACGAGAGTGCCAGCCATAGTGTTCGGGAGCTTATCAATCGCTCCATCAACCTTTACACATCGATTGACATGCAGAACATGTTTGTAGGTCTATCTTTTTACTGCTCACTTTCTCTGTGAAGAATGGACGGTATGTTCTAAAAAGTCCTGCCGTGAGGTCGTGACAGTAGATTTGTCTGTTTAATTTATTGTTCTTGGTTCATGCATGACAGAGAATGTACTTGGATATTGATAAAAGATAATTTTTTCTTAATAGGGTACAGTCATACAAATTTGAACTTTGCATCGGAATCGAATTAATTTGGCAACAAAACTTACATGATATAATAACAAAATTAACAAGTTCAACCTCCCATATTCAGTGCTCAGATTTAAGTAAAGTAAACCAAGAAATTTATTGACCAATTTCACGCTACGCCAGACGCCGTTAGGATTTCGAACTTAACCTTCATAGATAACTAATTCTACAACCTGTCGACCTGCGGCTGACCCAATGAACTCTAGAACGAATCCAATTGCGCAATTGTCACCTGGTTAAAAGAGCTGTCAAATAATTTTATCTCTCTCACACTTAGAGGAACAAATGAGACACGCTGTATTTGATATTACACTAGCACGATCGATCGAATGCCAAGGAGAACGGGCTGAGCGAAAAGGCGAACAGTTAGGCTTTACTCTTAATTTTCTTGGCCTGTGTTCGTTAACGACGTTTTTATTGCTCTTCTTCAATAAGATGGAGGATTTTATAAAATATTAATCTTAATTATTCATCCTAAACGAGACCCATGTTTAAGTATTTCTACTTTTTCGCCGTTCGTTTGAGTTATTATCGACTTAACTATATAATTATAGGTATCCGACCAAGTATTTTATATCTCTGGTCTTTCATCTGTAAGGCTATGCGCCATGCGGTATGCCCCCTATTTTTATATTGCAGTCCTATCCGATAGAATCGGAATGTTGTCAACTATGTTCACATTATCTTGTTATCGAGTACTCTATCGAGGTCTACAATTGCTCTCCACTTATTCAATTTCCATTGAATCTCAGTCCCCAAGCCGTTGACATGCGGGCAACAAATTATACGGGACAGGACAGGCCCCTGTACGAATATACAAATTAGTTAACAACTACATATTTAAATGAATCGTTGATTTATTGGATGGAATGCTATTATTGAAGCCTCTCATATTTTGATGGTATTGTCAACGTGATCTTTGATTTGCGACTTTAAAACTAAGTCAAAAAATATTTCATGAAGAACCAGTTGGTAACAAAGATTAGGATCAACGTGTGGCCATGAAAGGTAATTAGTCGAAGACCATATTGCCTGATTAAATTAGCAGCAAAATTGGGGCAATACGATACATAAGTGAAGTTAAACTTTGATATCAACCTCTCTAAACTCAATTTGAGTTTAGAACTTGCTGACGAGAAAATTACGTTACGAATTTCTTGTACTATATCCATTAGTAAAATAGTAAGCATACAAGTCTCGCAACTTTCATAATTTATCTTTATTAAACGCTCACCTTTATTTAGTTACAAAGCAAATTGACCTTTACATCAGTGCGGTAAGGATGAGCCTATAATATGCTCGTAACTTTCCACTCCATCGCTTCCTTTGGGAACTGGTGACCCGTTTCGCTCATTAGGTGTGATGAAGCCTGTCTACTAAGGCGTAAAAAGGGCTATACTTAGCCGTGGCCCTGTTATTATGGCCTTACTAAATTAAACTCGGAGCTCACTCGTGGATACGAAGGTTATTCCTATACTACAGGTCTGCATATGTCCCCAGTAGATGCTTTTGTAATAAAGCGCCTTTTACGCTTCCAAGGAGATAGTGAAGGTTCAAATTGTTCCAAAACAACGTAATGCTTTGATATTGTAACAGTGTGAGTTTATTCATGTAACAAATGTCTATATCTTGTCAAACGTTTAGTATGATAAACAGCATTATTTCGATAAATCTAATAATACATTTTATCATGCCATTTATGTGTTTCTACTGCAGTACCCATAGTAACTTAGCAAGACCCGTCATTTCGCAACACACTTGCATCAATAAAATCTACAAACGCCATAGTTATGTGCACCGTAAAACATCTTAGGTTGATTGTTTAGTCTTTCGTTGTTCACACACAATTGTTATCAGTGTTGATGTTTCGTGTGCTGGCATAATCTTCAGCTGTTTTCATAACACCATCCATCTCGTACTGTCGTGTGAGTCAATGATTTTTGCAACTCTATCTAATCATTATATTTGGTGACTGGTGAGGTTTGAACGATATTTTTTCCCGAATTTCGTCTATCTTTATAATTATCATCAGCTTTTTTACTGTTCCAATGCAGGGTACAAGCCTATTCTCATACATAGAAATATCATTATCAATATATACAATTTTCTTAATGCTGGAAGTTATTCTGACAGATATTTATAATAACACTGTAGCTTTGCATGTGACATATTAATGTGCTATACTATCGTTCTTAAAAGTAGGCAAAAAACTTACATCTAAAATGAAGACTTGTATCATCGTCACATACCTGGCTTTTGCTAAACATTCTTTGTTGACGATGTTCGTGCAGCTACAATTTACTTTTTATCCGATGAACAGCTATGCTTGATGGATCAACGTTGATGTGTTAATGCACTGCTGCACTTTACAGTTAGCCCCACGCGACAGGATACAATGCGGTTGACGTTAATTGCACGCGGTGCGCACGCGACGCTTCCGTTGCTCTACACTGTATATCGGTATATTGTACAATTTGTATGTGAGTACAGTTTTTTATTAAGTATGCATCGGGTAAAATATTGTGTTTTGTATGAGTAGTTTTTTATTAAGTATGCATCGGGTAAAATTTTGTGTTTTATATGAGTAACGCAGGTTCGTCTTTAAATGATCTTGATCGTATGTTGCTTTGGTAAAATTTTGGACATAAATTCGTCTACAAACAAATACCTTACTGATCGGCCGGATACATCCAGCAAAGTTTGATTGCCGAAAGACATCACGTTTGCCGTATCACGTACGTACCAGCATAAACATCATCAATTCCATTGATTTTAAATTGCTGATGTACGTGCGTAAAGTACAGAGCTTACTCCCTGCTTAATGTCCGTTATTTCGGTTTTATTATGCAAATACAATCAGCGGACCCCTCCCCCGTGTTCACCCCTTTCATAATTAAATATTGCATGTGTTGCATCGGTTTGACGACAGGCATGTCGCTCCCCACACTCTGGACCCACATCGATGGAAATTACGTACCACAAATATACAAGTAAACGTGTGACCGACATGTATGTACGTCTGATATGCAGATAGGGAAGTTGAACAGGGATGTTAATTTTTGTTGTTGTTTGTCGAAAAAGAAACTACGATAACAGTATATTTAAGCAACCATGACAAAGGTATTAACATCATGGTTAGTCAGAAGCCAGTAAGTCTGACGCCAGTCTAACCAAGGGGTATTGGGTTGCCCAGGTAACTGGGTTGAGGAGGTCAGATAGGCAGTCGCTCCTTGTAAAACACTGGTACTCAGCCGAATCCGGTTAGACTGGAAGCCGACCCCAACATAGTTGGGAAAAGGCTCGGGAGATGATGATGACAAAGGTATTAACAATATTTAAAAAGAACATTAATAAAATATCAAACACTCAAATAACGACTAGAGCCAAACATCAAAAGAGCTTCATAAAGTTCACAAACTTCCTAAAGGTCACATAAATACCTTTTTGAAATATGAAGGGTTGGCAAGTCCCCTCTTGTACAAAAGCTATACATTATAAGGTTATAGAGCGAAAATTTATTGGCTATTTTATTACAATAGTAGACAAAATTTATAACGTGATAACTTACGTATTTCATCCTGTTTATAAAGCAATGGGTATATTTTAGAATCCGCGGGCTTAACGATATATGCGGGATTAGTTTCATCTATGTGAGAACTACGATCTATGGAATTAATGGGATTTAGCGTTGCTTTCTCTATTATTTTGTTGTTTGTATGTACCATATTTATTGTTAGACAATTTGTTGATATTGTTTTTTCGTCTGGTTCGAGGTCATTCTATATCTATGCCTTCTGAGAGGTGCAACTATCTACAGCCGCGCTCGCAACAATAGTTAACGTATAAAAATAAAAAAAGATTTTAAGACTCGAGCGTTTATTCGGTATTTTTTATGAACAAAGCGGAAATCTACTTCAAGATAAGGTTTTGATAAAATCGTATCAGGTGACCGATATCATCAGTCATCATATTTTTTTGCATTGAGCATGAGCACATCACTATTTTAGGAATATGTTTATAATATGATTGAATATGGATCGCTTTTTTTTGTCAAATTTTCTATTATATGTATTACAGTAATATGGCGCTCAGATGATGCATTTAGCAATGCACCTCATGTCCTATGTCAATTTGTAAAACATGAGTAAACCCCTATATTATTTACTAAGAAGCATGCCCGGTTATTTACAAAGCTCCCAAGAAATAATTGGGGTGCGCATCCTGCATACGAAATTTTCCGCGACAACATTGTTGCTAGGGCAACACGAGAGTTGCAAGGGCTTGTCCCTCCGGAGGGTCGGAGGGCCGGAGGGCGCGTGCCAGTCACGTGCAGATAATATGTGGAGCGTGCATCCTATAGCACAAAGCCGCCGCAGCATGATGTGTTTATTAAAGACTGAGCGAAAATGCAATTTTCAGCTTCATTATTTGAATGTGTGTGTATTTATTTGCGCTTGTTATGTGTAGAGTACAGTAAATAGTAGTTCCGTGTCTTTATAGTATTTGTAGTCATATAAGTAAAAGTTCCTTATGGAAACTTTCACAGTTTTGGAAACACAATGTCTAATTGGGATATTAATTTACATTTCCGGAACGTTATCTAATCTAACAACACTAATTTTACCTCCGAAGATATATTCGCTATTATCCTGAGTACGATGGCAATTTAGCGTAAAACAACAAAATATAATTACCCATTGTTATTCAGTTTCTATTACTGATTGCGAAATAGCCACTAATGATACTTTTAGGTAATATTAAAACCTGCTTGTATAACATTTAATCGGTTAAGAAACTGGATGAAATTCATAGTGGGATGATGTAAACGTCAGCGACGAACGAATGATTAATTTCATCACTACATTGTTGTGAATCGTAAAGCGTGACCCGCTCTTTGCGCAGAGCTGTGCAGAGCTTTGTTTAAAAAAATTGAAAAAAATATCTGCCAAAATCGAGTACAATAAAGCGTGCTTGCCATTGTTCGTATTGTTGGACATAAGGGGAGGAGCCCACTCCCTCAGTTTACACCCTTTTAGCTTCGGCGATATGTTATTATCTTGGATCATTCTCACGGGATTCGCTTATGGGCGATTGCAGTTTCTGGACATTAGTTTTGGTTGTTAGATCGGTAGCATTTGCGTTATTTTGGGGTGAATCGGCTCTGGTTTGAATGGTTGAAAGAGATAATACTGCTGTTTTATGTATGAAAAGATAGTATGCCTTCGTTGTAAAGTCAAACTTTATGTTAATAAATTCCATACTTAAATATAAAATACTAGTCTGGCAAAAAAATAAATTTATATTCGATTATTTATCGCATAATTTAGGAATACTTAGCTCTATTTGTCTAAAAAAATAACGATTATCGCTTAAACTATAGTCATTTGTTTTCCTAATCATCAATCTTGTTAAATTCATACCAAAAATCACATTCGCTACCGTAGTCAGCTAATCGCTAAACCATGACTGTGACACATGGATGGGATTATGTATGCTACGGATCCCAGGGGACTCCTTATACTGTGCGCAACCCATGACCTTTCTTTTTTTTTCTCTATAGTTCCTTTTGCTGTTTACCCATTTTAAGGGCTGCTGTGTTTGAAGAGATCCCTTTTTTACTGACATCTTTATACTTTTATGCCGCAAAAAATGTTAAGCCCTTAACTGTTTTCTGTGTGGTTGTTGAGCGATTTTTGATCTATGAATTCATTTACATTTAAAAATCACTTAAAGAAGTCTTTTTTTGCAATAAATTTATCATAAACCTAAAATTAAGGCAGCTTTTGAAACAATTTGAATAATTCTCTTCTAAAACCTTTACGAGAGCAATAAAAAGTTATGCTACAGATGTATGAATATTTCATAAGATTATTGAGACAGAACTCCAAAGCTTTGTGGCATAGCTCCCCATGCCACGGGGGACACACTTGGGCGCCCACCCTCCTACAAATTTTCCGACTGCAGGAATGTTCCCCCTCAAAAGCATACCATACACCTCAGCAGTACAAAATAACGTACCGACAGTAAGCCAACTTCACAATGAAGGGATATTTGATTTTTGGGAAACATTACATAAACTTTTGGTTTTTGTTACGGAATTCCTGGCTACACTTGAGCCCTTTGTTATACTTTATAGTGCAATATTCTCGTTGACCGGATTTTCGCACAGCATTACCTATAATTATAGTATATGAAGGGTATAAGCGAAAAACAATCAAAATATTAAGAAAAGGTTAAGGGAAAACGCGGTTAATATTAAGAAGGTATCTCCACTTCCCTCTGTCCTCGACATCGCTTACAAACACCTGGCACTCCTTGATGTCTGAAAACTACTTTATCTCTCGTACTATCACATATCAAATTAGATACCAATAGAAAACAGACCCAAAATATAATTATAACATTCCCTGTTAATCTCTTGTACACTTCATCATTTATGCAAGTATACAACATACGAATCACCAATTTATTCAAATCCATACGTAGCCCTTCTGTGCTTTCCTATAACGCGAGAATGTTCACGAGCCGTGACTACACATGTCTGTACATCACCTGTTGTCTTTGTTCCCACGGAATCCAGCATTTAAATTGTACGATGCATCCCCCATAATTTTAATACTGTCACACAACTGTCATACGGTAAAGGGAGCGTTATATTTCCATTGACTTTATTGAAGGTGGTTGTTCTCTCTCTGTATACATTGTTATATCCTCTCTTTTTGTATCTTATTATAGATACTCCATGTGGATCTCTAACAATCTTAAAACAAGTGTCAAAATACCTCGGCTGACTAAGACGTGACTAAGGTAGCAATTCTGCAAATAATAATCCCGACACCGTTACATCATTGCCAGGGACTCATCATTCGAAGCCATTAACCACGTCACCGGCGAATCCATCGCGAAGATCACGACCGTCCACCATTCCCATGATACCAATTATTACTGTTCCCACGACCGAATCAACTTCTGATTCAACTATTATCTCAGATCTTGTAAACTTGCTACAGCCTGATTTATCTCTGCAATAATGCTCTTTTAAGGTTCGCCTGATTGAATTTATAGCTTAATCACCGGCTATTGAAAAGTTGCCAGCAGCAACTGAAAATAAAATGTTACGTTACCCGCATTACGATAACACGTATCAATCAAATTCGACTTCATAATATTTACTTTTTCTTTTAGTTTTTTTTTTATGTGTGCGTTGTAATGACCGACCTGGTTTAAGCGATAATGGCTCTAATTCGTATAAACATACTCTTCCTTGACTGGAGATTTAACAAGATTTAAGAATCAGTTTACTTCGGTTATAAAATGAAAACAATCATAAAGTTGCCTTTGTTAATCAAGCGAGTTCGCTAATATCGAAATAGTTCATAGGGATAAGTTCCGTTTTAGCATCTGTGTGTTAACAATTGCATGACCTTCTCAACCTGCCAATTGTTCTCTTAATATCTCCAGCCTAGAGCTGAAAGCACAAAATTATATACATTCCGGTAATAAATTAACCACTGGCTTGATTTCTGTTTCTCATCGGGTTATCTTACGCCTAGCTAGACAAGTTTATGTAACACCGATTTAAATGATATTAAACATTGTTGGCGCGACTAAAAGGGGCCGTAGTGACTGCACTGTAGTGCAATTTGTAATAATCTTCTTGCGCTCCCTGGCGAGTGCTGCCTTGACCTAAAATCGTGCGCAAACGCCGGCAGAGGCACACGCGTCCAGTGTCAGAGGTCCACCGAGTGTGCATGCAGTGTGACGTGTTTATCATGAAGATGGATCATCGGTAGAACTTTTACTTGATTAGTAAACTGTTTGTTTTATTTGATAGACATAATTTATTACTGATGATTGATCAACGATAAAAAGAAATAGTCTATTGGATCTCACTGATGGAACTAATTTCTTCATTAATTATATTGACTTTTACATGACTTTATATCTAAGATCCAAACGAAGCATATTATTTGTTATAATTGTGGAACCAGGTATACCAAATTTACCAAAAAAAAAAACTAAATTACAGTATCAGTAGTAGAGCCAAATTCCAACAGCATTTAAGAAAGTTTTAACCGCAAATGCCTAGAATTGCATTCAAATCGAAATTTCTTTTTTCTAGCCATCAATTGTGTCGCCAGCCTAACGGTGTTGCAGATTTATCGCCAGGAACCACGCTTGGATCGCGGCGTGCGCTTGACATCACAATAGCTCGTCCATTTCTAGTTTAGAAATGATCCACCTCTGCGACTAAACGTTGGCAATCACTTTCAGCCGTGACAATGTCGCTTACCTTTGCTGTTTATGAACTCTTACCGATAACAATGGCGAGGTTTGAAGAACGTATGATTTAGAAAACATTGACATTCAAAGAGACTTTGTAGATGCTTTGGAACAAGAAGCAGATCAGATAAATGTACCTGATCAACAAGGTACCTAGGTTATATATAGGGTGTGAAGGTGTGTAGGGTATATCTCCTTATGCAGAGGATATGATCTTTGCTATCGAGACAGCTAAAGATAATAAAATTCATAAAATTTCCATTCATTGATAAATACACGAACGCATTTTTATCGACTGAAACGTAGAAATGCAATGCTTTCTAAATCAAGGCATTTGACAGGCGACTTAATTTGTTGAAGGCTATTTGACTAAAGATGAGAACGTCCTACGGTGTTTAGAGTCTACTACGATAGAAACTAGCACGCTGACCACTATTAATGAATGAATATACGCCAGGTCCGTCTTCATACGTAATGCATTGCCACTATCTCATAACCTTTAACTTCTACCAACGTGTTATCTGAACACATTAATTTATTTGATTTGTTTTTGAACACCGCGTACTAAAGATTAATGAAATTCTATACCATTTATCTCTTATTTGTTATGTCATTAAGATAATTTGTTACGTTCGGCCCTCTCGTCAGTTTCATCACTTGTTTGTGTTTGTGTATTTTTTCGTGTGGTTGGATTTGTGTTCTCACTTATCATCTACAGTGTAACGGTTTTATCTGTGTGTTTTATTTTGTCACGTTTCTTACATTGATTGATCATTGTTTGTTTTCGGATTTCAACGTTTATTGCTATTATTTTTGTGTCTATTTTGAATTTCGATACTAGTTCCTTTTGGCATTCAAATTTATTGCTTACGCTATTGATAGGCTTATCAGTGCCACAAACAGTGCAAATAGTCTTGTTATAGCCAATAAAATAGTAAATAATGGGATCGTTATTCGCTATTACAATAGCGGTATTTCAAATATTCCCCTACCCACGAAAAAGGATTTATGAGATAGGCTCGAATCTTTAGCAATTAACATGTTCACATTACCATGCGGCCGCTTGGCGTGAGTCACGACCGGCTACCGTGCGCGCGCGCCGCCTTCACATTGACCATACAAATGTTACGTAGAGAAGGCATACTTCTCACAAATTTTAATGAAGGTATCTTTCGTATATTCTGTTGATGTGATTAGGTTCACAAGATTATTGTTGGTATACTTAAAGGTTTAATTTGAGAGGGCTTTGTTGTGTTGGAGCTAAAGTATGCAAGCGCGCATTCTTTCCGCGCCTGTATTTTTTTATCGTAAAGTGAAACTTCTGCATTTCCACATCGAGTTTTTTAATGTAGCGTGTGTGTATTAAATTCCAGTTTCCAACGAGAAATTAATCTCGAACGCTATGTCAATATTTGGTTTTATGTTTTGTCAATAGATTTGTGTATAAACTTTGAATGAGTGGGCGAGTTAATCTTCGTGCAACTCACGTCAACGTAGTTGAAGTAGCTTTGAGATTGTGTGGACTTGACCTTAAAAATTACTGTTGATGTGTGAATAAGGCATTATTACGTGTTAGACATGTCGCGAGTCACGTGTCATATCACCACGTGGGTAGATAGAGTAAAAAATGAACGTGTTTTATTTTACGTGACATTTTCACTTTATTTGTACAATTCAGTTTTATGGTCTCTTTAAATCGTGTTTTGGACTCTGTGCCAGAAAATGTATTTGTGGGGCAAAATAGAGCTTTTTCCTATATGATTCTGATTACCATTTTATCCTTATTTTACACAGAAAAAGATAGTGTTCATACATTAACTGTGGTCTTTATATACAAAATTGAAGTCATCGGTCTAGTCCGGTATGTATCGAATTCATCAAGTTCTTCAACTTGTTTTTTTACCCACAGAAGTGACGTAATAAGATTATGTTACACCCCAATGGGCTCGGCGGAACTGTCGCTTTTTATAAGAACAAGTTTTTAGAGCGCTATCTTTGCAGGAAAGAAATCAATTGAGTTCCGGCATTCGTGTTCTCCAGAAAACTTTGAAGGCTAAAGGAATCAGTAGTCAGGGCAGACCGTTCCTTTTTCATTTTTGAGTAAGTTGCAGGTGCCAATATAAACTTTTTCCTCATAACAACTAGGTATACGTTCGGCAGAAATGACTGGTCTACTCAAACTCACATTTGTTTGCTTTGGAAACTCCAATACCAAGAATTAAAAAAAAAAACACTTGTAACTTTTTACTGATCTGCTATTAAGTATGTTATGGCAGATTGGCACTCGCTTTAGTGTTTATTTGATTTTGGATAATGAGCTCTATTTCCATTAAATACTGGCCAAATTGGTTCTTAGCTTATAGAGACATGTATTTTTTCATGATTTTGTAATTGATCTGGATTTCTATGAGCAATAATAACAGTCTATATAAGCCCTGTTGTAGGGTTTTCCCAGGAATTGTTTCAAGGATATTCGAATAAGAACTCTTTACTCTGCAGTGATGAATAAATACATATATCGTACAAGATGATATAGCCTCTGAGATTATCCTTTCCCAGCATGACTTATGGCATTTCCCATTTCAGTTTTCCACCAATCATTGGTTCAAAGGAAAACCAGTTGAAAGCTCGTCTGGTTTACGCAACTGGAGTTTTTGTTAGCCAACCGGGCTGCGTCATCAAAACATCTTGAAAGTGCGATGGTATCGGTGGCTTTCGTAACCGATTGTGCTCTATCGTTGTATCAAACCCAAACTGAATTGGAGCGGACTGAGGCTTGAGACACAGCGATTTTTGTTGTTAAGAGAAATGTAGGTATTTGAAAAGCTTCTGCTCGTTTGGTTTCTAGTTTTCTTTTTATGTTATGTCTTAATTCTTTGAAGACTCTCTGTCTCTCTATCCTGTATAATCATATCGCATATTAACCTTGCTTGCTTCTTTTGAAATCGCTTCACTCTCATGCCTTAATTTAAGCTCATATTAAATCTGCACTATCTTAGTGAACGTGCCCATTAAACTATTCTTTTGTCTAAGATCTCCTTATGCTACACTTTTGTTATGTTATTTGGCTTTCTATCTCAACACCTTACCTAATTCAATTATTCTTACATCTTAAACAATCTGTTCTTAATCATCGGTCTCTGACATTTTAATTTCAGATTTTATCAAACTCTTATATTCTTCCCCCTTTTTATCACTGCCACAATTGTTTCCTTTGTCTATACCTTAATATACTAAGTTGAATATTCAAACATAGATTATAATAAAACTGGTCACATCACAAAAAAAAAATTCTTGAACTGTCTGGTATGGACTGAACACAAAAGGTTTATTCAAACAGACGGACAGTTGACAGTGCATTTCGCACATTTTTTGCTAACCTGACCGAATTGCTGCGACTACAACAAACATTCCTCGCATGTGTCGCAAATATTCTTTGTTTATCTTTTTGGCACAACGGAAAGTTTTGTTTACGACATATTTCACTATCTACAAATAAGTTCGCAATCATTTTAAAATCAGACAGTGTAATTTAGTAGACCATGTTCCATAATAACTGAGATCATATCGACCATGGGCCGTAGTTTTGCAGGAATTCCGTTATCTATCATTTCCATTTGGTTGGTTCTTAGGCATTTACAATGCTTCACGCAATGGATGATTCTATCTGAGTTGCAACAGATTTGTGTAGTCACAATAACTTACGTAATTATAGCCTTTTTGGGGAAGTTTCTCTTACGCCTTTGATGTCGCGATTGTACTTATGTAGATTGAAAATATCGATGGAATCAAAAATTCCGCCTCGATGAGAGAATGTGTTGAGTTCATTTCCTTAAAATGAGATGAATGTAAAAGATACAAAATTGCAGTCACAAGTTATTTAAAGAGACAACAATGATTAAACTGTTGAACACAATGTACACATCGATGATGAAATTTATGATTCACGATTGTATCATGATCGAGATATCGAGTGCACAATACCCTTTGTTTAATCGCTTCATATTTTGTATGTCTCGGTAGTACTCGCATGTCATTGTGGGTATGTACACATTTTTGCTTGTTGCTTCCGTGTATAAATTCATTGGGTGCTTTCATGATTTCACAGAATCGACTCGAGGTTGGAAAGTACACTTCGAAAAACAGAAATTACTAACCAGCTTAACACTCTCTCTGATTCCAAAGAAACCTTGAATTCTTAAGATTCTCAAAGTTGAAGCATTTGAACCAATAGGGCTTTGGAGACTGTAAACAGAAAATACTATAAGAGAGGACCCTAAAATTATAACAGATCCAAAACAGCTAGAACTTAAACACATTCTCAGAGAGTACAGCCAAAATACAATTATAGCAAAATACACGAAATATTCACGTGACGGTCAAGAAAATGCCAGATGGCGCGTTCCCAGCAAAGTGGATCGATAACCTGAGGAAATAGTTAGCACTTTGGATTGCCTTGAAAGACGTATGGCATTGAACATTTTCGATCAATATGAATTTGTGGACGTACAAAAAGTTTCTCTATGTACTCCTTTACGCGGCAGAAGATATGACGATTCAAGAAGATTGATACAAAAGCGCCTCCATAACTAGCGAGTTACTTTTGTATGCTTAAGGACTAGCTAGCAAAATTAGTTTCAACTATTCAATAAACTTATAAATTTGGCTATGGACTGGATAATTATTTAATTAATGATGATGTTCATCAACTAAAAACAATCAAATTATTATTCGATATGGTGATATCTGAAGAAGAAGAAGAAGCTCGAGCACTGCAGAATTTCCCAGTTGCAATATCAGGAAAATAGAATAGGCATCGGAAAAATAAGAAAATATAAATCAAGCCTTATCCCCTAGCTAAGCTCGTACAAACTAACACCCGATACCTTGAAATAAATACAGAAAATAACTTTTTATCTCGGACAGACGCGATAAACACTCGCCCACGTGTTGCGAGTCCGTTGCAGACTTCTTATCGGTAAGCTGTGATTGCACTTGCTCGCAAATGTACCAACAGCACATCTTTGAGTTATTTCAACATGTATTCGATTAACTGGATGGTTAAGATTAGCTGTTTTAGTATCGAATGTTAGAGGTTTAGTGTTCCTATTTTCTTTAGTCTTTTGATCTTTCTCTATATAACTGAATGCATTACTTGCAAGTTTTGTAAAATTCTTAACGTTGTCAGCTGCTATATTTTCGAGTGTGTTTATGCATTTGATACCAATTCTTTAGTACCTATTCATATATATTCGGGATTTGTTATGCTCTGTAATCGGTTAAGATCAATATGAATTGAAATCGAATTTACACTCAAAGCAATTCAAACGTGTTCTTTTGATTATAAAGAATTAAGTTTACACTATAGCTCATCTTGTATAGTAATACACTATTTTTAATAATACTAAGGCGTATCGTTATAGGTAGTTAACGCTACGGACTGTCAGTCAGTAGATATACAAGTAATGAAGAATGATTGACGCATCACGTGATACGAAGCGCGGATCTACATATCATGCTGACCGCTGATTGCTTTGATTACGTATTTTCGTATGGAGACTTAGAAAAACATTGGCTCTATTAATAATGATTTTTATGATTATGTCTCCAGTGACTAGGAATACAGCTAGACTAGAAGGGGAAGTCAAAACTCATCAGACAGTAAGTACTGCAAAGAAGAGAGCGTGTTCAGGTTTCCGAGATGTTTATGTACCTGTAGCTGTGTGTGAAGTGCCTTTGGGAAAGATATTGTTAAGATAGGACTTATTTATGAAAATCACCTTTCCAAAGGTAATGATTATCGCGTTTTATATTATCACAACTTTCCTCAAGTCCTTTATTATTAGCCGTATGCTGTTCAATGTTGCATATTATCACAGCACAAACATAAATCGTAGTCACAGTTATAATTTATGTAATTATGTCATTTGCAAGTTAACGTAATAGCTAAATATCGTGTCGTTTACCGTTATAAGGAGCGGATACTCTGCTTCCTACATCGTTAAACAGGCATTTAACACTCAGCCCATACCTGGCTAAGTTCAAATACGTGTTTCTCTCATTACAGCATTAACAGTTTTCTATAACTTAATTTGATTCATAATTTTCCTTGGGTAATAAAATTATAAGCGACGCGGTAATAGCCGCTTATACCTGATATATTATGGTTATTATGATAATGTTGCAGACATTAATTTGTTTAGCTGTTAAGTTTGCGATTATGTAATGTGAATTATAAATAAATTAAAGGGGAAATAAGAAAATACAATATTTTCCTCCTTTCCTGCAACGCAATTAATTACGTCACCGGGAACCGCCTACTAATACTGCGTCGAATATGCATCGCTATTGTGTTCAAACAAGAATACCCGTAAAAATAACTATAAGTATACAGAAACGAATAAAAGCCACCATAACAATTACAATGTTATTTGGTTGGCGTGGAGAATTGCAAACGGAATTTAACAGTGTTGTTGAAAACGTGGTGTTTTCAATAGCACGTTACTACGATGCAGCTACTAAGTACTGGCAAGTTTTATTGCGCAACTTCACGGACTCAGGAACATTCCAAACTAGGCGCTGGACATAAAAATTACTGATCAACTTACTCACACAACATACTGAAGTCATCAAATGTATTGCAAAACTTTGTTCCTACTTTACACTCAATAGGATAATTAAATAAATTGCCTACTTCAGAACACGTGTTTCGATTTGAATTCAAAACGTGCTCGACGCAATAATTTCTTGCAACATTTATTCCAAATGGTTAATTTTCCAACACCTGAACCGCTGTACTGTCTCCAAACTGGAAGCTATGACTTCTAACAATGTCATCCATGAAGACACTTGCCTATTTCAAATTAAGAACGGTGTGCATAAGAGAAACGTTCACAATTGTGATGTGGATTAGGTCAAAAATAAAATACTGTATCATATTCATTTTGTTAAGCATCTTAAAATAATGGCAGTTTAATTTATCGTTTTGAACCGAAAATTGATTTTATTTTTTTATTGGTAACATACTCGAAATAAGTATACGGCTTGATGTGAAAAATCTGTGATGTCATAGGCTCCGTTTTCATACAAATTGCAAAGAGAGTAACCATTTTTGGCAGTTCTATAAAAGTATTGAATTTGACCAGTTGTCCACATCCCTATTGTAAGCTATTTCAAAGTTATGTTGGCAACATTTTGACAGATTGCAATTCCGTTTATCTCTGTTATTGCTGTAATTGCTTATTTGATTTCTGGATAATTTGAGTTGCATTATTGAGAATTCAAATTGATAATATTTAGCCTTCGATGTTCGTTCCTCTCTAAAGTTCGCTATCCGATTATTGCTATATTTGTATCAAACCTTTTGCGTACCCAACAAAAGGGCAAAGGGATATTGAAATTTCGGTAAAGGTAAACGTTCTCTTGGATAACTTTCAAAAGACCTAATTTAGTCTTTGATCTTGAAAATTACTTTGAGGATTAGACGCATGGAAAAATTCTACTGGTGTTCTTTTTGACATTTTTCTAATACTATTAATATTTTGTTCCAGGTACTTATCATCGATTAAAACCAACCAAATATAGAATGTTGGACATGAAATTCGAGTAAGTCCCATTTGGTATCTTCTATCACAAAAAAAAATGGATTACGTAGCTTCCTCGTCTAGAGATAGTCCTGGCGCCTTTTGTAACAGTTTTCCATCCATGACTCACAATGTCACAATTTTTATTTTTAAGTCATTTGTATTCCGCGCCGAAACACTAAGCCCGATGAATCAGCATATTGGAATTGCAAATGACAGACAGAAGCTGTCTTTGTCTATTTTTATTGAATCAGTGAAATCATTTCTGTTAAAAAAGCTCCACATATCGTACGTGAAAAGAATTACAATTAAAGCTCATTTCATTGCTGGGATTTTATTCTGTCAAGTTCAGTCGTGTTTTCATAGTTAATACTGCAGTACCTATCTGATATCGTCTGGACACTACATCGAGCTTCCTAAAACTGTAAAATTTTCCCAATCAACAGTCAAAGTCCTATGCTGCTATGATCAAAAAGAAAATGAAGGTTCCAAATGAAATTATCCAACACGTCACAATCGGAACAAAATTTTTGTTACGAAATAAGACTCGTCAGCCCAGAAATTGTGATCTAATCGTCTGCCAGCAATGTCCTTGGATTTCACCGCAAAACATTTTTAGTTACGGCTTTAACTTGAAACTTATGATTTATGACTAACGACAGTGAAAGTTCTCTGATGCAACAAACCGAATAAAAACTTCTTTCATCGTAACTTCATGATTGATGACGGCCTATTCAGGTGTTGAACATTTTTTTACCTTTTCGTACCTTTTACTAAAGGTCGTAGAACCCAATTGTGTCGTACTAACGTGCCCATATGGGACTTTTATGTATGGAGAGGTCAATAGCCTTGCTAATTCCTGGAAATTACTCGCGTTAACATTAATCTATACTAATATTGTAGCTCTGAAAAGTTTGTTTGCATGTATGTTCTTTTGTTTGTTTGCTTGAACGCTCTTATCTCAGGGACTAAGAGTCGATTTGAAAAATTCATTCCAGGTTAGATAGCCCAATTAAGGAGGAAGGCTATAGGCGAATTTTTATCCGGTTGCGCGGAGTAGTTCCCCCGGGACGCGGGTTAAACCGCTGGCAGAAGCTAATTTGTTTATTATGGAAAGTGTGAAAATCTCCGAGCGCCATTTTATTTATTGCAGCTTTACGATAGAGGATAAATTAATTACAACGCGTTTATGATGAGCATAAAATATTGTTTTGCATTACCCTACTTGTTTATTATGCTAATAGAGCTACTGTTTTGAAATCAATTTATATTATAAAGAAAGTAAAATAAATTGATGTCTTGGACTGTGATAAGATTTACGACTGGGCTAAGAGGTTGTTGTGACCGAAATTAATTGATGTATCTACACGTGTTTATCTTGTACAAAAACCTTTACACATGTCAAGCGTTAAATTGTATGTAAAGTAAATTTTGATGGCGGTAAATAGTTATTTAAGATTAATTTCAAGAAATAAACTGAACAAACACTGTTGAAAACGCGTAATTTTCTAAAACAGTTGACCAGCGGTGCCTAAGGAAGTACTTTTGCGTACCCGGATAAAAAAGGTAGCAGTTTAGCCTTGTTCAATAAAAAGGCTTATGTAGATCAGTAGTTCCTGAGATTAGCGCGTTCCAGCAGAACATACAAAGAAACTTTCAGGTTTATATTATTAGTATAGATGAGAAGCTCATCACGTCATGGAATCGGGTATTGTGCAAAGAGTAGCGTCATATACATAGCTTTTTTGTAGAACGCTTACGTCATCAGATTGGGTGAAATATTTTTATATGTTGCTAGGTTTAAGTTAGGTCCGGAATACAGAACACAGCGTCATTATTATAAGGAAAAATATCTCGCACGTCACTTCTTTCGTATTTAGAAATCCATGAATAGAAATTTTATTTGGTTGGTTAACTTTCCTTGTATTCTTATTAATCTTTGAAAAACAAGTTATTTTTATTTTTGATTAGTGTTAGATTTAGTTTCAAATCCGTTACGAATAACATCGAAAGTCACCTAGAACAACGTCGAACAAAGAACAAAAAGTGAACTTATTTATAAAAATGTAATAAAAATAATCGTAAATTAGAGAGTGCAGTTATTGATGGCTAAAACTAATTTTGTTCAAAATTCCAGACTGGAATCTTCAATGGCCTGAAAACATGAATGAATCTTAAACGAACCGTGACTTGTATAAAATTCGTATTTTTTTTCTCACAATGCCCCTGGATACATTATAATTCAGAACCCGTAGTGGATGGTCTTGGAGCTCAGCCAAGCAAATGTTCACCGTTGAAGTCATTGTTCTGGTTTCCGTCATAACCAGAAATGTGTTCAGTTATGTTTAGACGATCACGATAAGTTTAGATATAAATATAGCAAAATTCTACATTTGCAAACAACTGTATTTATCTACACGTAAGGTTGACAAATGTCTTCAAAGTTACTGGCAAATAAATCTACCGCTTTGAAGGATATCTCTAGTGACTTCTCCTGCTGTGGGTGTAACTGAGTGTCAGACTATTACTGACTAATCCCACTATTGTTCCTTCTGGAGCCCTTAATGTTCCAAGGCGGCGGTGACGCTTGCGTACAATTCCTCAGCCCCGACAGACCGCTAGTGACATTATAATATTACCCGAGGCATTAAACAGAGAGGAAAAGATTCTTAACAAAAGCCGTTCTTTATTTGATTATGACCCTGATGACAAGAAATTAATTACTATAAGGGTTCTTTAAAATTGGACGAAACCCCGCTCGTATCAGTAGTGAAACCAACCTATTTTCTAACAAACTGCACTGTCACTGTATATGTGTATGTTTAAATGAGAAATTAACAAGCAATTAAGTTCTGTAAACAGTACCTACAGGTTGTGCAACCTGTGTTACGTGGAGTCATTGCACTTGGGAGTATAGCTTGCCGTGACTGCGCGTTTCCTCTCAGCATACTCGGAAAAAAAATACTATTACTACTTTCGATAACACGAAGACTCGTCAGGCACGTTTCAAGTTTTTAATTCTTGGACGCAAGTCTTTCTCGAAGGTGTTAAGTTACGTAATTAAAGTATTTATTCGCAGTCAATGCAAAATATAATAGAATTTAAATTGAATTAGGTAAGTGTGTAGGTGTATATGTGATGATATCTACACTATGTTTTATTTTCTTTACTTGTTTCACTTTTTTAAGTGTAAATTTAAGAATTAATCGATAACAAATCAAATGAATGACTGGGACAAATTAAAATCAATTGAATCTGATTGAAACTAAATAATACTTCAACGATATCTCATAAAAAATGTTGACGTTTTACCAAACTACTGTTTTTGTACACATTTACATAATAAATTTATATTTGAAACAAACGTCCGGTGGCGGAATTAACATATAAATTAAAAAAGAAAAGAATGGACACGTCTGGCCGACTTTGTTTTTTGTTAATTGCTGTATTAGCATCTAATTATCTTTTCCTGTTTGCTTTTGTAATCTCTTGTGCGTTAACCAGTAGATTGGTTTGATCAACCTAGATCTCCGTTGTTTGTGATGCAAGGCAAATGGAATAGTAAAACTTTACTAAACTCATCATCTCCCGATCCTTTTCCTAACTATGTTGGGGTCGGCTTCCAATCTATCCGGATTTAGCTGAGTACCAGTGTTTTACAAGAAGCGACTGCCTGTCTGACCTCCTCAACCCAGTTACCCGGGCAACCCAATACCCCATGGTTAGACTGGCGTCAAACTTACTGGCTTCTGACTACCCGTAACGACTGCCAAGGATGATAAAAATATACTAAACTATAGTACTATAAATCGCATCCATAAATTTTTGTTTTGACAATAATTTTAGCCGAGTAGTTTAACTTTCAAAGAATACTCCGCTATTGCACTGATTTTCTTTATCGAAGCTTTTCTACATCAATCGTCATACGACAGCATTCCTCCTTCCAATTCAAAATTATAAACATAATGATGACACTTCTGCAGGCTTAGCATGGCGATTTTATATCTATTCTGTCAAGAAATGACAAAGCTCTTTCTGTCAATGTCAATATGTCTTCTGCCCGAGCATGGCGTGACCTGTCAACTTGCATATAATTACTTTTAGCCTTATGTCAAACGAAGAAAAGAAAAATTACTTCAAAATATGTCAGAAGAAATCTTACGTCAATCTGTCACTTTTCTGTCATTATATCCAATCTCCGGTAAACAAAACTTGTTTCTACGGTTGCCATGCTAAGCCTGCTGGAGTCACAAATCTTTAAGTAGCCAATAAATTGTAACCTTGAAGAGTCCAGGGTTATTGCATTATATGACGCAATTAAGTACTAGGAAAGAAAATCAAGATACATCATTACCTTGTCAGAACACTTACTAGGTTTGATAAAAAAAGCGCAATTACCGACTCTATTGTAGCAAAAACTCAATTGAGTGCGCGTTATCTAAAATTGGTTCCTATCGATCTGCGCGCACGCATTGTTTTCGAAATTCGAACGTTATGCGATAGGCGGCGGAAATTTTCCGTAATGTTTCCCGTAATTGGTTAGAATGTTATAATCAAACATTCGTATTTCACTTTTTAAATAACAGTGTAGAAAATTTACTGAAGTTAATTGTGCGAAATAAGTTTTTGTTTCCTGCTAAGATTTGAACGTATATTTTTTACTGTCTTTGCTAAGACAGTTCCGGCCGTACTTACTTCGATCTAGAGACCAAGTTGTATGTATTATTAGATGTATTCTTATGAGGAATACAGTCTAGGCCTGTGCCGTTACTAACAGCAGTTAATGTATGTAGTTATATGCCCGTCGTAACATTATTCCGTTTCTATCTAAGATGTAATATCTTTTCCCCATAAATTCTGTTGCGTAATACAAACATTCTTACACATTTCCTGTCTGTGTTTATTCAATAAAAATAAAATTAATGACTTCACACGTAGTTACGTACAAACCAATTCATTGTAGTCCACTTTTCCGTTTTTTCTAACGTCTGTTTGTTTATAAAGCTCACCTATGTATTTATTGTGAGACTCTAAAAAAAGTTTGTGAATAATGTAAATAATTTTGTTATATGTGTCAGTTATGAACAATCTGATTCCTTATGATGCTTAAAGTATAAAAAAAGATCACTAAATAAAAAAAAAATACAAAGAAATATTGCTAATTCTTGTGCATATGATGTACATAGTTCAGAAACCGTGTGTACATATATCTAAATGCATTAACTCAAATATCAATAAATGCAAATGTACTCACGTTTTCAATGTCTACAATTCAGTCTAAACTTTGGTTCATTGCTCTAACTAAAGCACTCGATATACTACGTCATACGAGCTATAAAATACAGCTTTTACTGAACTTGCCATTATTGTGATATCGAAGCAAAAATAAAACTATCTACGAACGTATTCGCAAAAGTATATTTATTTATTCTTTCGATACTGATTTCTTTATTTTTAGAGCGATACTCTTGTGATGTTGAAGATGAAATGCAAGTATTGTAAAAATATTCAAAGCTATATTTGTAAGGCCAGAGATACGGAGAAATAAATGTTTATTATCGTATATGAGTTTTCATTCAGATTTTATGAATCTTTTTTATAAAATTTGAATGAACTTGAAGGTCTTATAGCTTGTGATAGTCTTGCGATGTGTAGGGTGATTAACCTAACAAAATTAGCATCGGTAACGGGTGTCGGTAGATTTCCAACTTCCGCGGTTACGTTCGGCTCTGTTTGACACCACACTTTTGAATGTATGTATGTATTTATGTTTATTGTATTGTAATTATGTATTTATGTGTGTAGGAGGCCGGAAAACTGGGCCAAGCGGAGACCGTGTTAACTTCAAATTGCAGACCAAGCAAATAGCCCCTGTATAAAAAGTTTAGACTTGCAGTTATTTGTTGTTATTTTTTCTGAATTCTAAGAAATATGAGGACGCTACAAATTACTATAAAACCAACAATTTCGTAGTAAACCATAGTCGCCAGTATCTCGAGCAAAACAAACAATAGCTGTGAGACATTGTACATAATATTAGCATATATTTGCACTAACAACACTGCTAGTTAGCACGTTTACTACTAGCAGCTTCACGTATGGTCGCCACGTGCTGGTGACGTCACACACTGATTCATGCCTGATGCTACCACGCCGAGTCCTGACTGCTAAGTTCAAATTATTTATATTCCTATCACTGGAGGAAACGGAATGCGGAAACTAGACTCGAGTAACACACATTTATCGCTCTTGTTGGATGTAAGCGAAGTTTGTGCGCCTGGCTATTAATAAGGCGCCATATGCACTTAACACGTTGTGAATACTCTTCGATCGCTAGTTTTGGAACTCTTTTGAAGTACCTTGTTTACGAAATACAATACAGTTTGGCACGCAGCAAGGCCGACAAATAGAAGTGTTTTCCTTCACTAATTTTGAAACTCATTGTATTTTGTATAAATACAAATTCACACATCTTGTAAAGACTAGGTCACTTAGTCACTTGTACGGATAAAATGGTGACTGTCCTCATACTTAAAAGTGTGGCAGTTGCGTGTATTTATTTACTTAGGATAGGAATTTACGATGACCTGCCATTTGCAGAAAATCACCGCCATGATTTCAAGCTTCATACGATTGTAACCTTTATTTATAAGACAGTTAAGATTAAAATACGAAGAGTGGATTTAACCAATGTCGTTAGTTAACAGGTGTTTACGAAATCTCGTGATTCATTCAACGTGGTCAATGCTCTTGGGTGTGTTTGAATCAATGAAATCTATCAATCATTTGTAGTGTTTTGACGTAAGTGACTCCACTAACAGTTGGGTTTTCGGTTCCTTTTGTAGCGAAGTGTTCTCAAATGTTGCAATAAAAATGATTAATGAAACTTTATCGACAATAAAATTCTTATCAATTGGTTGATTATTTAATGGATTTACGAACGTTTATATGAAATTGTTATCTAGTCAAATGAACACATTGTTTTTTTCTGTATCTGAAAAGTTTTGTTTGCTTGAGCGCGCATCTCGGGAATCACTCCCATCTCAAAAAATATTTCTGTGTTAGATAACCTATTAAACGGGGTAGGCTATAGGCTATTTTTATTTGATTACGTGAAGAAGTTTCTACAGAACACGGGTGAAACCGCGGTCAGAAACTAGTGTTGCAATAAAGATGATTAATGAAACTACCTTATCGACTGCTTTATTATTGAATGTTACTAGTTCATGAAATTATTGTCTAGTCAAAGTATCGCACTAATTGTTTTTTTTTTTTCATATAACTCTAAAAGCTTTTTTTATAATTAGAAACTTTTTATTTATAATTACATATATTTTTGTGCCAGTCCTATTTTCACGATCAACTTTTTATTTTTATTCCTCAATCACAATTGATTCAGTCGGTATCAGCCGTCAGTTCAATCAACAATGATCACACGAAAATCATGTTTTTTCCGCTGCCAGCCAAATATTTATAAACACGAGCAGATGATTGTGGATAATGTAACGCAATTTTTATATCACGCCGAGGTCAACAGGACGCGTGTGGAATTCCACCCACATCCTATTTTCTGTCAAGTGTTGTTAACTAACGGAAAGATGGTTGAAGATAATACCTCTAGTAGTGATAGGAATATTCTACCACCGGGGAAAAGGTCGGGATTCTCCCAGTTTGAATTCCCGGTAAACAACGCATTGGCATCAGAAGCTACATAGCTTGTCACCTCCAATGAAATCTACTGGACTACTTATATACAGAGTGACAATCAGAGAGAGAGAAAAGAAGAGATCGATAGGGTTCGTTCTTACTGTAGATCAAAACAGCAAAGCATTTCGTCGATGTATTTCTATGAACAGACGCCAGCATCATGCTACCCGAAACTATCAACATTTTCTCAATAAATTTTCGGACCATATGGATGAAGTTGAAAATCTATTAAGGAAATATGACAGATTGTAGTAGCTTGATGTGCTGGCATCTGTAATTACATGATAAAAGAACACCATTGGTAACTATTATCTACATAATAAAAACACTTCATATAGCTCTCGCATAATTTTTTGGCGTCTCGGAACGGTTCCTCAGAAACCATTTAAAGGCTACATGCGGTTACTTCTGCTCCGAATTTAGTTTCAGACCGCCATTGACTTTAGCGAAAATGGTACGTCTATCATATTATTTAAAATTATGATTATTAATATACAATATACTTCACAAATGATGACTCATATCCTTATTTATATGGAGATAATTTATTTTGATTAGGGTCTTATGATAATTTATATGGGGTCTTTAGCTCATTAAACCAGTCTGATAGTTCTAAAGTGATCTTCCTCCTACCTTATTTTATCTCCTCCTTAAGTCGTACAGTGACTGAAACAATATCAATTAATTTTCCATTTCCTTATATTAGTCATACACATGCTTAGCCCAGACAACAGCGAAGCCTAGCAGGCGAGTGATCTATGCTGCCATTACCATTTTTGTTTTTCCAAAAATCTAATTTTCAGATCGACATTCATAATCCTAGAAGTTGAATATAGCTATCTACTGACAACCCTAATTCCACTTTGATGTAAATGGTTGATCACTAATTGGCAGTCGTAACCATTTTAGACGTGTAGTAATCAATTGCTACCAAATAAAGTAAATTTTGATTAGCGTTTTATTGGTTTGATTCGCTTCTTGTAATCAATGTTACAGAATACTAAAAAGTGGTTTGGTAACATACGTTAGTTCAACGTATTGTGAAATAAATAATGAGAAATAAGAGCAAGAAAGCCGTGGATTATTCTTCGCTGGAATGTACAAACTAGGCCGATCATATTACTTGTAACAATATAAAGTGGCACCATATATCTCTTGCCTCCATGTTATTGCCATTGTAAATATAAGCGACGGCGCGACGCGACGCCGCGCATATGAATCGTCAAGTGGCAGCCCGAGGTCTCATCTCATTCAAAACCACGTATCAAACTGCAATCCTTACAATCCCTATTACAAAAGCAACAAAGACCATTCTCCGACAACCCAACGACAACTCTAACTCGGTATCTTATTCTAGATTCACTTACAACTGCACATTAGTTTTAATTAATGCAGCTAGTTCAACTCCAATCATATTAATTACACGTTAAGATCTCATTTTCATTGTCAACACTAAAAATAACTTGGACTGTCTCTGTGTTAGTATGAGAAACAAGACTTGCTTCAATTAAACGATTGTTTGCAAGACAACTGAGACATTTGAATAGTAGAACCTTACTTTTTTTAAATCTCCAAGTACGGTCAGTGGAGGCCTATTTTAACATACGCATCGCATACTATAATTGGTATGAAAGGACTCGCTGAATGCTGTCTAAAAATAGACGAAGAATTTGTATTCAGTACAATTTTGTCTCGAAGCGGACGACGACAATGCTTGGAAAAAATTTAAGCGCTTATAAATTGCATTATTCTTCCATCCGTATGTAATTTTGTTTTATTCTGCCGCAGCCTATTATCCTTAGTTGGTACTTCTATTTCAAGTTTGGCACTTATTCCAAAGTTCAGCGTATTTATTTTGAACCAAAGTCCGAAGTTTTATTGCCATAATTGACCTGCTATAACTCTTGTAGTGAATCGAGGAGGTTTTAACTTAAAATAAACGGCCTTAGCACCATCGATAGATCTTTGGAAATATCAGTATCATCTTCGACCAATAACATCAACAATCGATGAAATCCATATCACATTTCCATATCAAAAACATAGACCAACAATTTCACAGACTAAAGTTATGTACACAGCTCTTAATCCGATTAAATATTACGGAATAATATTACAGACATATCAACGAACTGGTACCTTAAGCCACTGCTGTGTAAACTACCTTTATGTCAATTTTCCATGTGAATTTATATTACTGCTGATTATACCATGGCTTCCAAGTATTTATTCGATGAGTTGGGTATATGCAACGTAGTCGATATAATCTGGAACATTCCTTTTTCATGTTTACTGTAGGGCTGGGATGGTCTTGTTTTTATTTTGCCTGTTGTTGGACGTCTGTTTTACGTTCATCTACAGTTTGTCTATAAAAGAATGAGATCTGATTACGTAAAGCCAAAGAAGTTGTTCAAGTTGAAGAAGCGTTTCGTGCAGTAGTAACTGCTATATGACTCTAACGAAAGATCACCATTCTCCTGTCATTATCACCATTCTATTTGGGGTCGACGGACTTTTCTTCTATCATAATATAGTATTTTTTGGGATTCATTATAACCTGCCGCAGCTCCTAAAACATCTTCATTGTCATCCCTATATTCACAGAAATTTACACTGCCTTACCTTCGATGGCTACGTTTTATGACATATTTAGTAAGCTCATCGATGTTATTCCACAGCCCTCTTACATTTTACAATTTCCTTGCTTGCTTACTTTGATATTTATATCCTTTTCTAGATTTTACTACTATTACCCCTGTCTACGATGTGCGTAGTTATTTGTTTGGTAGTATTCGCTATTCTGCCTATAGGTTTAACTTTTAAGGTGTTAGGGATCTTAATAAATGTTGCTTAGGAATATCTCTTAAATACAACACTATTACATGTTTCGGCTTTATATTATGTGATTCTACAGTGTTTTCATGGTACAAATGCGTGTTTATGTTGTACGGGAAGGCCTTATTTTCAGAATGTAGAGTGAATCATTTAACAGGTACATCACCTACTGTATATTTTTGTACTAATATCCTTGTAGTGCAGACCTGCTTCCTGTCAGCTTCGCATTTGTCATAAACCACGTTATGGTCCGAAGGTTTGAATAACAGACCAACAGTTGACCGCTTTGTATTAGAATTTGCTTTCACTGTAATTATAATATTAATTATTCAAGTGCAGCGCACTGTGAAATTGCAGTGCAGTAATATGAAAGTTCCTATTCCAATAAAATAAGTTTACATAGCGTAAATAATAACAGAAAGAAGTATTCTTATTCATATAGAACTACATAATATGTTTATAACCTTTTGTAAAACTTTATTAGATATTTCTAGATAATTGCTTTGAAAGTTGTTGTAGATGATACATCTGCAAGAAAAAACGATAGTAAAATTATGTATAATTTTTCACGATATGCCTATATTAACTGCAAGCTGTCTCGAAATGACAAGTGAAACAATGATTGCAGGTGTAGTTAATGGCGAACGATTCACTTAATTGTACACTGATGGCTCAATTGAAGCTAATAGCAGTAATTTGGCCCAATGCTGAACACTGATTAATTTAAGATAACGAAAGTAATAATTATAACAGTAGCATATCTATATTTTTCATCGTAGCTATTAAAAAGCACGCCCCCTAAGAAGAGATAAGAGTCCATGATAGTCACGTAGACGATCATGAATTATATGGGAATGACAATTACGGGTCACGTAACAGTAAGACGCCTTAAATAAAGCTAAATAAAGCTGAATATATCATTAACAACCTTTAGCAATAAATAACATCTGAAGATGAATCAAAAGATAGCAAAGAAAAGTATCTAACACGAATTGCAATTGGTGAGCCAACAGATTTAGTCTGGCATTCATCAAGACGACTGATTGATATGACCATGTCTGGCGTACGCTCGAAGCGAGGATTACAATTGCCATTACACTTGGCTTCAGTGCCAGCTTCTCGCATACTATGCCAAAGGATAACAATTTGGCACTTACAGTTCTTATTGTAAGTTTAGTTGGTCATAAAAGTCGAGAAATAGGCTTACGCGAGTAGATGTTATTGGCAACTGCAAGTACCCTAGCTCTGTGACTATATTTATTACTGAATATTAAATTCTTTCATATTTTTTTGTATGTTAGATTTGAGATGATAAAGTAGATGGATGCACTTTATTTACTGAATCTCAAATTGCAATATAGATTGCAGAACAAGATCAAAGATAAATGCAAAATTCAACATTAAGATCTTCCATAAAATCACAAACAAAGTTATATTCCCTGGGATATCCTACTCTGACACTGTAATAAATTAATCTGAAGTAAGAGCAAAAGAAATAAACGGGTTTTATTGCCTCCACCTATATTTACGAGACAACGTCCCTGGTATGAAATTGGCATCCTCTGGAAACTTTAAAGGTAACGTAATAATAGACGTTTATACACGTTACATGCAACGTATCGTTAAGAACTTGTTATACGTGTCCTTATTGTTATTTGATGAGTTACAATAACCTAGAATTAATCAAATAATTTGAAGGTACACCATTCAATTGTTGATTAATTCGATTTTCTTCTTACAGTAACGAGGTTCATGTCTGCTTTTAATATTTTATGGTTATTTAAGGTCCGTTATTAAAGTAAGCCTTCGGATCGTTCGTCATGAAGTTAAGTCGGTTTGAGTTATTCTTTTGCTTTATTGGGATCGCTTTTAGGTTACTTTAATCGGAATTACAGTTGCTTCAAATTATAAACCGACATTAACAACATGGGATCTTACGCAAGCGTACATGCCAGAATTACATTATTAATTGACGGGCAGTTCAATGCCAAATGCTCCCATTGATAAAGGCTCAGGCGTCCCGGTTCACATGGTATTCACAGACTCTATCTTAATTGCTAAGGTCACTGCTAATCAGTATTTTGAACGTGTTAGTTCATACGAATGTGCTAATGTTTTATCAAAATATACAACACGTTTATTTTAACAAGTAAGGAAATTAAAACGAGATGTATGACAGTAACCTTGTTTTTGCATAAGCATTTCTCCTCTTCTTCACTTCATGTTTTATTCAAGGCTACAATCTATTACCTACATTTTGACCTCAAAACCTAGCCAATTTGTTAGCTACATTCCGCATATCTCATGTCGAGGTCGTATCCTTTTTCTGCTTTATTAAGACACTACATTTCATATTGTAATAAGCGTCTACTGTCACATCAAGGCATTAATTCACAATTTACTGCGCCGAGACGCGTTGGTGACTAATTTCACCAAGGCCAAAGACGATCCATTATTATTTATTACCTTATGAAATGATTCCCTTAACAGACATTAAATTTTCAACCTTATTACCAATAAATAAAGTTCGTATTCAGTTTAGGCCTCTGGAATTGAAATCTCATTTGGACCCTTTACTACATCTGTGAGTCACAAGAGCGAATTAATGTGTTACTAAAAATAGTGCGAATGTAACCCACCGTTTTATGTGCAAACAACTACGATTGTTAACAGAATTTCTTTGTCTTGGTGTCAGTTATCATTTGATGTTATTTCTGATTATGTTGTTGTTACTTTATATTTTTCATCTTCAATGATGCAGCCTTTATCTTGGTTTATTTTGTTTTACTGATTACATTGTATGTTTTGTTTGCGTAATATTCTAACGTATAAGTTTTCAATACTGACACTGCTTCTGTGTCAAGTGTTTCGACATCAAACAAACGGTTCATGTGGCGGTGCGTGACCGTTTTAGGTAAATTTTATGGCAGGTGCCAGCAATTTGTTTATTTCAATAGTGTTTATTCCACTCAGGGCTGCCCTTTGTGGTAAATCGTTTGTAGTATATTTGGTATGTTTGAGGTTTTAATGTTCAATATCTTTAAGTACAGTCGTCAATTCACTTGCATTTTGTGTGTGTGTGACACTTGAAGATCTATTATTATTGTATGTTCATATTCTTATCGCACGTCAACCCTAAACTGTTGTGTAAAATACATTGACCCGCACTCTCTCCTGGTACATGTCTATCCGCGGGTCTGTTTGTGCGTACACCGTGGTTCCCGTAATTATTTATAGAATTACAACATTTATTTTAAAAACGGTCTTTCTTACGAAACCCTGGTTCTTGTTATAGTAAATTATTGAGAAACTTTGAAGTCAACGGAAGAAACCATATGGATCAAATCCTGGAAAAAACCGTTGTTGGAATTGCTGTTATATTTTAAGTTCAATTTCAGTTTTTGTCTAAAGAGGTGAATTTTAGTTATAAGTAGCTCTATTAAGGAGACTAAAAATTTCCACTTCGGTTTAATGTAACTTTTTGGTTAGTGTTATTTACAGAAGAGCCCTTATAATTCATGAGCCCTATCGCACGTCACCCCATATAGCAATTCAAGTACAATGACATTGTTGCGAATGCAGTGTTGTTCAGTTCAAAGAACTTGAGGGCACTTCCCTTGCTGAGCAAGGACTTTTATTCAAATTTTCAGTGATGATTCAAGTATGCTTTTACTGTGTTCTGGATATTTGGGAGTTTAATCATCAAAGTTAGGAATTTAACGACCTATAATCGATGTCCAATTTAAAAAATCCTTAGGATTTTGCCATCGTATATTTATTTTTCTCGTATAGGCTAATCTTTTGTTTCTTTTGTTTAGCTATAAGTTAGTATGTGACAAGTATTCTAAAAAGAAGTGTACCACGAGACAGACAGTAGCAATTCTTGAAAATCGATCTTCAAAAATCGGCACCCAGTATTTTTTTTTTAATGATGGCTTTTAATCCATTCAAAAAGCAATTCGCAATGCTTTCCAGCCCAGTGCCCTCCCCTCACGACACACGTAGTGCGTCCTGCGTCTAACAGGCGTCCCACTGTGCACGCGGCTGTTATTACTTTTTTGTGCGCAAATTCACCTGCTGTGCGCTAGTGAGTAACGAGCCTTATATTAAGCCGTTATTACTGTAGTGAGAACCTAGCATTAGCTTGTGATATATATGTGTTGTATGTGACTTTAATGCGCAGTGAATATTATGGCCTTTTTCTTTTGCAATCTTTTTATTCCAATTTGATGTGAGTAAATAAATAATTCTAGTTTTTGTTATATCTCCATCATTGGCTTGGGTATTACTTATTATAGCCTTATGTTTTAATAACAAATTGATATTGAGAATTTATCCACAAGGTTCTCATTAATCATTGGAATGCATTGATAAGCTTTATTAAGTGTGAAAATAATAATAACTTACACTATCTCCTTCAGACATGTGATCATTGTTATATACATATAACCTTTTAAAGTGTAGCCAACTAACGCCGGATTTCAATCAATCTGTTGATTTGCGTACTCAAGATTGAATTTGGAAATTGGTCCTATACAAATAATGTCAAATTCCTATCTCGGTACCTTCGTCAAGATCGAAATCTCATTTAATGTTCTTAATTAACTACAAACTATTTTTGGCACTACGTTGTCATTAGACTCCCTCCCACGCCCTCCCTGCAATGACGTCAATACTATTCAGCCTTTAATCTCGTTTGGAAGGATAACCAAAAGCGACCAGTCTGCAAATTGCTACTTCGAGCCCTTGGCTAAGTGTAGGTATAGAATAGCCCAATGGAGTCTTTCGTCCCAATTTTACAAATATTTTTTGCAAAATTTTGCCTGTTGCGTTTCGTCAGTTAGCAACAATCCGCGACCTACGACAACGCCGAGTTCATTCACCCCGGTTCCACTTGACAATCTCCCAGTCACACCCCCGAGATGATGACGCGGGAGTCGAGACTGCACTCAAGTACTCGTCTCTCAGATAATACTGCTGCACAAAGACTCGTCTAGAGCCCTTGGCGTACGCGATTCCATTCTAAAAGGAAAGATGTATTTTTCGCTGCAATGCACTTTTCACGTATTGGGAACAGACTCCTTCAGATAATTACTAAGAGGCTTCTTCGTTGTTTTAATGATCTTTCTGGGCGTAATATTAAGGTTTGGAAAATGTTTAGCTTGTCAATAGTTCGTCTTCTCGCTTGTACGGAATTATGAATGGCGTAGTAGATTCTATTAAAGACCTAATTCAATGATTACCCATTACGTTAATACGATACAAGAGGTTGTAAACAGAGAACATTACCTAAAATCATAGTTGTACTGCAACGCCATAAAGGCAATGATTGATTAATTTCTAATCAAATGCACACTTAAGCGGTGTTTATTGCCAATGAGAAACACTTTGATCGAGACTACAGTTAACTCAATCATGTACCAGTAGTAAAAATTAGCTGGTAGTGATCGATTGCTTAAAACCTTTAATCTAAACGTTATTCAAGTTCAACGGAAATGTGTCAGTTAAACCATGGCTAGAGAATATAAGTGGCTCAATATTAACATCGCAAAGGTAACACTTATGTACAGGGCTTCCGTTCTATTTACACACATTGTGTGTACCGACTAATGAATTCACTACAGTTGCAGATCAAAAGATATTCACGTCCGTGCCCCAAGCTGCAAATGTAATATTTACATAAACCAAAGAAAAAGCGCCCTTAAATAAACCTGTCGTAAGATTCAGGATAGATGCAAATATTAATCAAGCAACGCCTTAGCCCACAAAATTGATACATTTAGAATATGAGCCGTAATCCAATAACTTAAGGTTTATAATAACTGCAGAGGTATGGACAGTGGTGGAATACTAAAACAGTGGTGTTGTGATTGAGAACCGACGCGTTATTACTATGCCGTCGATTGATAATAAACTCCTTTCAATGCCATAAATATTGTATCAGTGGAAAATCTGAAATAGCAACGGGAAATGAAAATGTCTATCGACGAGAATCGTTTAGTTCTTCTCGTCTGATTCAATGAAGTAGTTTATCTAGAGCTAACATTCAAATTGATCTGCATTAAACTTATGTACATTTATGAATGCCAATATTAACTTTAGGTCTTAAGTAAAGACGTGAAAGTGGATAATTATTCTGGCAACATCTGTTAAAAGTTGAGGAAAGATGTGATATTTTTTTTGCTTCTCGTCCATCGCTTTTGCAATAAAAAGACATAGCCACCAACTCAAAAAAGAAAAATTGTTTTACTTCATTCTTGCATTCCCATAAAATTAAATAAACGCAGTGAAACACTCCTAGAATTTCTATACCTTCCTATTCCCATTAAAAAACATTCCTAACATTTACAAACAAATTGCTAAGGATACAAAATATATAGCAGAGCGACGTAATGTGCAGCACGTCCTGCCGACTTCCGCTGCGCAGGCGCCGCCGGCACTGACACTGACCTGTTCCCACGAAGCCCGATAACTAAGAATACTATGGATATTCGACTTTCATTCTTCGACTGCGCCATGCACACATGCACAACCCCTGCTTGCAGGGACTGCCAACAATCCACGTTATATGCCCGTGTTCCAACTTACATTTCGTGTGAATGAGAGTTGCGTATAAAATATGTAAGGTTGATAATGTTAAAATATGTCATTTGGGCCGCCAGGAAGACCTATTTATGTCAGCCATTATTGTGCTAAACAACGGTATGCAAAAGGAAATTGACACCTGCAAATGGCTGATCATGTTCATCATAATATTCTACTTGTGTTATGAATTCGTGACCATTCAAGTCAGGATAGGTATCGTTGAATTTGCAACATTGCATTGTGTAAAAGTTCCACTTTGCATATGTATACAAGTCTAGGTTTATTTTGGAGATTGCGTTCTGAGGAGTTGCCCCTTTATTTCGATATTATTGACTTTATAACTATATCCACGATATGCATCATCGTGATAATGTCACCGTTCTCATTCCATGCCATAATCTCATTAAAACCGAGTCTCTTATAAGTCTTCCTGCTCCACGTGTGACACGCAAACTTCACGTCATGCTGTTCCTACTTTGAAGGTATTAAGTGCGATTCGTTTAAATCTACATTTCCTCATTAGCAGCGGGCAAATTTTTGGGAAGAGAATTTGTTGGTTGTAAGAGAAAAGCAAATTCTGACCTCATATTTTGAATGAATTGACATTAACTAAGTTAATTTGATAAAACCCTTGAGACGAATACAAATGTCAAGTATACATATGTATATTTTTCCTCCAATGTGTTGTAAAATATTTAACTAATGTTTTGTTTTTCTTGTTTTTTCAGGTATGTCGGAAACTTCACAAATTATCTCTCATCATCTACATTCGAATCGGTGTGTATCTAACTTTCTTGAGCTACCTCAACGTACTTTTCAATAGCTGAATAGAGGAAGAGACTATTTTCTAGGTTGGGCGTATCGGATTTCACTGGGAATTGATCTTGTTTGCTAGCATCAATTACTGTGTGCTCACTGACTAGTAATTAAACAAGCTGTCTCTTGTGCCATTTATATTCTAGCAAGGTGGTCTCTCCTGAGATATCAAACGCCCCACTCATATTTTAGCTTGTGCCTCCTATTTCTCTTCTATTCGCTTTATTAGCATAGCAAAGTTCCTGAATTTTTTATCCATTTAACTTTGGATTTCAAGTAGCCCCTCGATTTATCGTCCAACATAGCTTTTAGCTGTTTTTTTTTTCATATTCACTCGAAAAAATCAATAATTTCTCGAACTCTTATCGTTAACCTTGGCGTGGAATTAACAATTTAATGAATCGGAAACATCTTGTTGCTGTGTGAAAAATTAAACATTACAATTCCAGGAACATTATTTGAGTGATTTTCGTGCCCATTGATATAAACATTCGCACATGCGTGGTCGACTGCGCCCGCGCCGAGCCGCCGCTGCGTCTGCGCAACACCCTATATTTATCCTCTCAAGGGTTTCCTGCTCGAAATGTTTATTAATTTATATATATGTTAACCGTTTGTTTACGCACACACCACGTGGCGAGGCCAATGAACTTTCCCATGATATTTTTATTTTTACTTTGGTGAAATTCTTTGAACGTATGTTTTTGATTTTATAAACGGCTGTAAAATGACATAAAAATAACTGTGATGTAATGATATTGCCACGGTCATTAACAAGACCTCTTCACTGCATTATATTTTTCATACTAATTTAATTCCGTTATGACCTTGCTTTTCTCCTGATGCACTTTGTAACACATTGCAAGCTTGTTGAAAGGAACTATTTATACTATTAACTATGTTGTTAACTATTAACTATGTTGAATATTATACTTAGTATTCTATTACATTTTGTTTGTTACTACTAGAATTTTCTTGGTTTTCCAAATATATTTCTTGCAAAACAGGTGAGAGTGTGGTTAGACGTGATTGAGCAAATTCCAATTTTAAAGTAACACGTTCCTACGCGGTGGTGCTATGTGAGGCGCATAGTAAAACTAATCATTGTATAATTTAGAGCCCTGTCAAGGGACCGATGGCTCTAGTCTCCATGTACTACTTTCTATTTAATGGATATGTCTAACCCGTCAAACTTGCTATCCTTGTCAGGGCGACCTCGATTGCACACACTTTATATTGTATATTCCGCGAAACTAATCAAATCGTAATTATTTTACAAGTTAATTGCGTACTTCACATTTTTGCTTATTACCTTTTATGAGAGTGAAACTTATGTCAATACTTAACGCGTTTCTATTGAAATAGCTCTTCGTTAAGGCTAAAAGATTTATAAGTTAGCTTCGAAAGAATGTTGCCCATCGACCGGATATCCCCTAGCCCTGGTATACACCTATCTATAATAAAAAGGCTTTTGGGAGTTCCATAACCTTCATTATAATTTGAGGGTTGGTTTAATAAAATTGCTCTACTCTTGTCTTTAAATATGAGTGTACTCAACACTGGCACATTTTCTAAGTCCACTCAAATTATAAATTATTATACTTTTCTAATACCAGGCAACACAAAACTTACATGCACTCCAACAGACAATATACCTTACAGACATTCAAATAAAGTACAATTCAATTTGAAACTTAAAGGTTCGTAATTATGCGGTAATTTCGGTATAATTTATGGGGACCCGAAACATGATGAAATGTTAAATTTTGTAAGGGATTATATTCACACAATGTAGTGTTTCGTAACATATGATTGTTCTTTTTTGACCACGCTATTTGAATGAGGTTTGGTAGTTTCACTTTTGATTCATAAAGTACGTAACCTGCTTACAATGAGAAATTATGTTCATTCATCGCTGTTATGTGTTGAAGTACACAACAATTATCAAACATCGGTCATTGAATTGAACTGTGATCTGTATACAGTTTATATGGCGAATATTAAGCTGTAGCAGTCTAAAAAATCAGATTCAAATCAGGTTGATCAGCACTTCTAAACAGAAGACAGTCCCCAAAACGCCCACCCTTCACCACTTCCTATGTGTTTCGCTGGGTAGAAGAGGTGACGCATCAAACTCTCCAGCAACACATGACTCTCGGTTAGGTTTTAAGAACCAGATTTATATAAAACTAGTCTAATCGCAAATCATTTGACATTAATAAACATAATGGTGAATACAAGATATATTAAAAATTAATAAAATCATAAATAATCATTTGTGAGGAATATAATGAACGTTTTATATAATTTCTAAATAACAGAAACATGGAATACCAAGTATGAACACCTATTTGAGGAATTCTGACACTCTACCTAATCGTATTAAACAGAACCATTATTTTATTTCACATCCGTCATGTGTAACATGCATTATATAAAAAATGCAAATTATTAATGCAAATCCTTTTATATTGTTATAATTCATATCAGCACTTCATAGTTGCATATGTAATTAATTCAGGACCTTAGGTGTCAGTCAGGCGATCAATGTCAGGTATACAACGGACGAGCGCGGCGAACTAAATCCGTGGCGCACGCGCAGACAAACTAGTCAATGTATTGTGACGAAGTCTTAGCTGCAGTAGCTAATTATAACAATTTGTAATTTTTGACAAGTTGAAATGAATGGGTGTGGCTTGACGCCTCGATCGTGATCTTTATGTATTGGACAATGACACTAATTAATTAATTATTTTTGTCTTATTGACATAGGTGTTTATTTCAAACACTTGAAATATTACTTGAAGCGAAGTCATTCTTGAACTGTCTATAACTGTGTAACTGTATCGCTGTTGGTTTTCTAAATAAAATAAAATAAAAATCACGTATTTCCATAGTTACTATGGTCAAAATGCATTGACTATTTTGTTACCAAGAGAAGTGGGGATGCATACCTTTTACTCGTAAGTTTAATACCACGACGTTACCTCATAAAGCTTATATATTAATATAGTCATATTTCAGACTTATAACACAAAAGTTTACACGCAAAATTTTTGTTATTACACGTCTACGTGAAAGCCTAATGTGCTAGAAAGTACTTGCGGACAGTCAGGACACTTTCACACGTAATATTTAACTGTGAGGTAAATTGTTCTTAGTGCTAAAATCGTATCGTGTGTCTTGTCTTTCATTATTTGGTTATGAACTTGGTAGGCAAGAAGAGATTTCTTCAATTCATCAACTGAAGAGATCTGCGCAGAAAATATCTGCAATAGTTAAAGTACATCTGAAGCATCAGTGGTACATAAATATCATCATCATCACAGCCTTTTTTTTATCGTTCCACTGCTGGGCACAGGCCTCCTCTCCCACGGAGAAGGGCGTCAATCACCACGCTTGCTCAATGCGGGTTGGTGATTTCAGACTTTATGTCCAGGTTTCCTCGAGATGTTTTCCTTCACCTTTTTTTTTAATCAGTCATTGGTGTCCAAGTTAAACTTAGAAAGTACGTATAACTTAGAAAAGTTACATTGGTACTTGCCTGACCTGGAATCGAACCCGCACCTTCATATTCGAAAGGCTGGTGCTTTAACCACTAGGCCACCACGACTTCTTATATAAGTAAATATATAAGTATAAATATGTAAGTAGTTTATGCCTGTATGTGACGAACATACCAAACCGTTTTGCCTTCAACAGATAGAAATCTCTCCGAAATATTACTCTGATAATATTTGATTAATTTCACAAATGGTAAAGAATGATATAAAACAAACGAGAGTGATAGACGAATCTCAATACAAAGATCGCGCGTTTAAACTATTGTAAATTCTGAACTCTGAAAGCAAATCAACATTATCGATAACATCGCCAGCACTAAATTCTTGGAACGATAAAACCAATGTTTTGTTTCACGTTTTCCTGCCGCAGAAAACTAATATACGAAGGAATGTTGCATTTATTCGATATTTCACATTACGTTTAGCGATCGAGCTGTCAGTTTTCACACCTCTTCTTTGTACTCTTTAGAAATAATCAGTCGCGTACAATCAACCTTACTGAACTGTGCTATTAAAACCATCAGGCAATATTCGATCCTATTTATTTGAGCTTAAGAGAGATTATCGCGTGTGGGTTTTGGTTCAATGATAAGGTAATGTGTTGTAGACTGCTCGGAGTAGTTCGTGACTGTCTTTGTATTGTTGTATGTTACACATTGTTGGGATGTTCAGGCAGCTTATTCTTAGGATCATATTTTATATAGAATGCTTGATGTTAGGACGACTTGAATAAAAAATAAAACATTGCTAGTTTCTAAGGAGGTTGTTAAAACCAATCAACCAAAAACCTTCGTTAAATTATGTTAAAAAACCTGATATTTTTTTGATGAATGTCTTTTTTTTAGTTCATCTCAGAAAGAAACATGGTGAGCCGAACCCCACGACAGTGTGTCCGACTCAAAAACATACCAATACAAAAAGCTTCGCAAAAAGCTAAGGGCACTTACCGAAAAACATCACTTCAATTGATTAACTTTTTTATGGCCACGTTCCGTAGTACGCAGATAAATGTTAGTGATAGATCGTCATCATGAATCATGGTGTCAATGACCTTAGCACAATGGTTTAGTGAAGTACTCGTATTTGTCTTGTGTTATGTTTGTTACACCATAAGATGATTTTTTTGTTATCTCCGCGTATGTGTGCTTTGTGGGAGAAGAATTTGGAATAGGGATTGATGAAATTGTTGAATATGACGATAGCCTAACAATGTGGTATGTTTTCGATATTTTTATTGTTAAATTGTTCACTATAGATTTACGAAAGTACTTTTGTTAAAGATGTTGTCGATATCTATAAAACAATCATTATTATGAAAACTGATGAATGAATTGCTTCTGACTTATAGTCAAGATAAATATATAAAATAGTTTCTGATTAAGCACACCTAACACATTTTTTCCCCAGTGATAATCAACAAACTGAAAAAAGTATAAACTTGTAACTTTGTAACCGAACAAAACACTAATGCATTCATAAACCGACAGTCATTTATCAAATATCAGTAATTTGTAATACAATCTTAATTTTCCGTTCCATAACTTCAACAATAGCATGTAATTCGCGGTGCTCCTGCGCCGATGACGTCAGCGGCGCGCGCGCAATTACGTTCCACTATGATCCGGGGAAACAGTTAAACGACAGTTTCGATACCGTTAAGATATCGAAGTTAGATTTAAGCAAACGTGGTTTTTGAGCTACCAGCAGCTGCCGAAGTGACGACTTAGCATGAATTTGATCATTTTCAGATTTTGTTGGTCGTAGTGGCCGCAAGCGTAACTGCCGTGCCGACGGGGTCCCGTGTTCGATTATATCAGAATTATAGATTTTAGGAACATTCATAAATCAGCCCTGGGTCTGGAAGTTGGTGTGTTGTTACACCCCCCCTGTCAGGAAAAGCTACTGAGTAGCAGTTGTTGGTACAACTCTACGTCAGAGGCCGTCAAGCGGATTTGAGAAAACTCTAATACTAAGGCTCGTTACTAGATTTAACTTGCTGCTCACTTGATAAGAAGAAGGGAAATATGTATTTCCAAGTTAATACGGTTGATTCTACTTTAAAGAATAAAACTGTAGCTGACGTGGTTAAAATCTAAAGTGACTCATTATACTTTTATTGCCATTTTAAGTTTACTTTAAACGCTTTTATTTTGTAGCCACCCATAACTTTGAATGTGTAAAAACTATTTTATTATACTACAACGACTATAATAAAATTGTGACCTATGCCTGGTTGGACCATTAAGCTTAACAATCTCTAGATGTGCTATGCACCAAAAGATACCGACAATGAGGCTATATGTCTTCAAGTTCTTTATGAAACGGAAAGAGTTAACAAGCTCCGTAGGTGTGAGTTGCTCTTAATGTAATGATGTAGTACATTTTTTGCAATGTACTGAAAAGGAACCGCCCGACAGTCGACTTGAGTTTTTTATTACCATCCATCACAAGTACGCTTCGAACAGATGTGAATAGAATACTATAATGTTTAATGTCACTCGCTCGCCAGGGTTTTGACCTGCCATACAAACTCTTGCGCAACAACATTCTTTCAAACCTTTTGTTGAACACAAAACACGTGTTACAATTTTTATCGTCGCCCATTACATTCGGAATGGGCCACCGATTAGTGTTGTCCACTTTGTGCAGTATCGATATAAAACGATCAGTAATTAATCGATACTAGTTAATACACGGCGTCTAGGGACAATTATGCGTGAGCTTTATACACGGTGTGATCGTAATTGCTCTGAATTAAGTTGTTTCTGTCAGGGCTCCGTGAGCAGTTACTTACACCGACTCCTCCCTTAAAAACCGGCTAATTGCTACGCTCTTTATCTATTCAATATGATTGCTTCGTATCGAATAACCAAGACTAATTTTACGCGCGAACGTGTATCATAACAACCATCTTACATAAACAAAATTGAATTTTCGCTGTATTAAAGGTTAAAAGGTTTTGTCCAATTAACGTTGTCAGAATACCAGTGGCCAGTATTCCGGCTATGAATTTATTGCTACGAAATCAAACAGTCAATTTCCTTATACCGATAAATATTTGTAATAATATTTATGAAGATAGTTATCTTTGTAGTGTCCAACGTTATATTTATAGGGTAATTATTCATGAGTCATACGCACCTTGGGTATATTATTTGGCAAAGAAAACATTGCAGGTTACAAAATATGCAGCTAGATTAATAGTCAATTTTAATGAGGACATTTTATTTATACCGTGGCCGATGAAACATAGTCAGAGAAGAGCATCTCTATTTCATCGATATCTACATCTACATTGATTTCTCATCACTGAAATTCACGCAACTTTTTTTCTCTGAAACATAATCTTCTCAGTATATAAAGATGGGAACTGTTTTTGATTAAAACTGTATCTTAAGGCTAAGCGTCGGAAACTGGCACGCCGTATAGGGTAAAAGGCACAGCCGACGCACTTATCCGACCTACTTTCCAAGTTAGAGGTGCTTTAAGTCATAAACATTCTACGGAAAACGAGTAAACCTTTTTGGGCTTTTAACCTCATTTTCCATTTTTAAAAGGTACGATGTACTTCACCTCTTCACTTTGTGCCTTTTGTTCGCAGAACAGATAAATGTGTTCGTAGTTACAGTTACCAAGTTGACAAGTAGCTAACGGTCTTTCTTAAATAAAATATAGTTTAATTCTGTGTCCTATCTTCTGCACATCTTCAAGCACCATTTTATTTAGTTGTGTTCTTGACAGAATCGTCACACATCACCTGTCAATCCAAGCTCCACGCTACTGCTCGTTAAATGCGCCCGCGGCGAGCACGCGACGCGCAGTCCCCGCCGATTGATAGCACAGATTAGCTTTCTATTATACCTACCCAGTTACAGCTGCACCTATTCATCAATTATAGCTTAACGAAGTTTACCTACTGTCTGGTTTCCTGTGGACGGTGGGAACATAAATATTCATGGCACATCTTTTCATCTAGTTTTTGCAATCTATAGATTTTTCGTGCTGTTCAATGAATTACGAGTTCGTCAGATTCTACATTTTACCGTTTACAATTTGCTGTTATCCATCGAAATTTTATTAAACATGTAAGTCACGTCCACCTGCTCTAATCGCACATAATTCTGCAGAGAAAGACCTCGTTAACGTCACTGTCCACGGATATTTTACAATCAGACATGTTGCAACATTGCAAAAACAATTATTATCTCACACAGTTTCTCTAGAAACCGTCTCCGTAGTTCCACACACCTGGTTACGGCTGTCAGGCTATCCATCAATCAGGCTCCAAGTAAAGTTGCTAGCAATTGCCGGCCACTGGATCAACTGCAACTGGCAAACGTGTGTCCACTAACCGACGAATTTACACCTGAATTTAGACTTTAAAGTACTTTATATGGAGTCGAGTTTACGTTGAAGAGTTTAGACATATGGTATTGACGAAGGAACAAATCACTATTAGCACGTGAGGATAGTGGGTACTCTTGCCTTACTTGTAGAACTTACTTAGGCAGTAATGCCGCAGCTTATCAATGGGATTTGTTGTGGAGCCGCTATTTTGTTACTTAGACCAAAACAGATGAAAGAATTCAATATTTACTGACATAAAGCCATGTTATTGAGCTGGTTTCGGAGTGTTTATTGATCTTGTGTTGTGCGCAGTTTTCGTACTTGCGCCGAACTACACTTTGAGTCTCGTGTGCGTTTCGAGGCTCCGAAGCTCTTCTCACAAATTCGGCTCCTAAATCAAAGGCTTATGTTTCAAAGGCTGGTTTTAATTAACAAAATGACTTTTAACTAAATTACTGGCTTCATATTCTACAGCTCGTTTAAATAGAATAGCCATAGACCTCGCAGCAGGCTCTTACATGGAAAGGTTGTGTCTATCCTCAACCCAAAGCTAGCGTAATGAAGACATTAAGATTCTTGCCCATTTTGGGTGCACGCCAGTGTACTCCGCAGGTATCGCAGCATCATCATACATATTCAATTGAGCTATGACTGTGTAGGTTTTAACACGGACATGCGGACTGCAGAAGATATGGAAACGGAACGGTAATTTTGGAAGCACAGGGCTTGGCGGGCTAGTTTACATATTCAACCTTTTTTTGTATTCGACAG
Organism: Heliothis peltigera; assembly: GCA_958496145.1. Taxonomy (NCBI): domain Eukaryota; kingdom Metazoa; phylum Arthropoda; class Insecta; order Lepidoptera; family Noctuidae; genus Heliothis; species Heliothis peltigera. Next base: position 10,299,253 of record OY292326.1, on the reverse strand, counting down.
TGATTATTCTTAGGATGGGTTTCATTATGTTATCAAATGGCCGCCAATTTGTCAATTCAGTGATGAACCCACCCTTAGTATTTGTTTTTATCACATCTTCATCAGCTACACGTGGTCGATACTAAAAGTACTTTCTGATAATGGGGTAAATGCATTTACTTATTCCCGGACTATCTGACTAGATACAAATTTTGGAGGACGTTTCAGTAGATCGTACATTCCGATTTTAAAATTTGGTAATATAAAAACATTTGTATCTTCTGCTACGTATCTGCTCTTTGGACTGTGGGCTTTCGCGACGCCATATGGTCTCTGGGTTTATCCTCAGCGCTGTTCACTACCTACAAATGTATGCTAAATGAATTGTATTTCAATCTACCTAAATGAATTGTATTTCAATCTGAAGTTATGTATTTAAAACAAAATTTTATATCTGGATGTTGGGACTCAATAATTCAGATTTTTTAATCCTTTTTTATTTCCTTAGGCTATCGTCTTTTGCGAAATCTTAAAAAATAAATAAATAAAACCTCTTTGAACGTGTTTCTCATATTATATTATGTCATGCATAATGGAAACTCGAATCATAGCAAATCATAATTAAAAATAAAACAGCTGACAATCAGATATTCTAAATTCAAAACGACAAGATACATTAATAATATTTTGGCGCCGTCTCGTTTCCAGACAAAAATGTGTGACGTTGTACATTTAAAACTGACTGTTACAATTATAGACAATGATTGACATCAATTTCTTTTATAAAAAATACTAGTTGCTCCGTGTTGCATCGCCTGCATTATTCAATTTGCAATATTTAGTACGACTGCCAAATAACTCTCAAAATCTGTCACGATCAAAGTCTAACTATTTGCTTTTTAGACTTCCCAAAACAGACAGGAGAATAACAGTTTTATGTATACCTATTATGTGTTCGTATTTATAAGTTTTCTAACATCGATTTTGTAACAAGTCTTACGTTCTATGTATTGTATTTGCATAAGTTGCGTTTTAAAATGCATGAACACGCCTATATGCATGTGTCGATGTAAGATACGTAACTTTTATAATCGGATTAGCTATTTTTATGCAAACTCTGTTACTGTATTTTTTATTTTGACAGATAAACGATTTGTTACTGTGAATTATTGGGCAAATGTATATGGTGTTAATGGATTATCTATGGTTGTTTGATTAATGATCTATTAGTTGTGTATAAAATATAACTTCCACAGATTTTATTATTTTCTGACTAATTTCATTTACTTCCCCGTTTTAAAAAACCTGTAGATGTACCTAAAAGACCATTTACAGTCTTTACGGGTAGTCAGAAGCCAGTGAGTCTGATGCCAGTTTAACCAAGGGATATTGGGTTGCCCGTTTAACTGGGTTGAGGAGGTCAGATAGGCAGTCGCTCCTTGTAAAACACTGGTACTGTGCTAAATTCGGTTAGACTGGAAGCCGACCCCAACATAGTTGGGAAAAGGATCGGGAGATGATGATGATGTACCTAAAAGACCAATGGAAATCAGTTTTTAATTATCAATTTGAATTTACTATATTAAGTCTTTTACCTGGCATTGTTGCTTGTTTTGCGTCAATTCAATAATCAAATTAAAATATTTACGATATAAATGACCATGGTGGTTCTAATTCAGCTTAAATCTCGTAAATAAAACCCAATTTACCATACTGATGAATTTTCATTACGCCAAATTGCCTTATCAATAAATAAATGTGCAAATATATACAAATTGTTTGACACAGGTGTCCATTATTTTATATTCATAGAATAAATCTAGGATTCAGTAGCAATACCAGAATTCCCATAATTACCGCCAAAAAAACATTTTTAAAGCATAAGAAATTAAGTCCCTATAGTAGAAGCCATAAAATTAATGTTAACAAGTAATTAAACAAAAAAATAATCATCTATTCGCAAAACCAACAAAATTACGCTCCGTTTTACGATAAAAACGTCAACGAGTCGCCATAAACTGGGCTACTATTAGTGTTCTAATATTTATTACGAGTTCTAGACTCGAATGAATCAACGTCCGTCATTACCTGGCCGGTAGCCAAGTCTTGGCGGTAAAAAAAATCGCTAACCTTGGAACTAATTCTTGACGAACGCCCCCCACATAGTTTTGCTAATTAAACACGGTCTTTATTAATTTACTTTTATGTTATAATTGTGCCAGACGTTTTTGCTTGCATGATTATTTTTGTCTGTTTTGTATCCTGTGTCTAGATTTAAGACATTTGTCTGATTCTTACAGACTTAGGGCATATTTAGACTAGAAATAGATCTGAACTAATTGCATGGATTGTGTTTTCCGACTGTATTTGAATTTTACTTGAATCGTCCCTTCGCTAAACATTTGGATAAAATCCCAATACTCTTCCTTAAATTCAATTTGATTAGGATTTATATGGGAAATAAAAAGGCTTTTAATTCTTCAAGTACCAACCATGAGGGCTACATAAAGTTTTGCACGGACACTAAAAAATGTTGCTTTGCTATTTTTGTATGTTCGTTTCACTTTTTCACTGAAAATTTCAAGAGCAACTGCAAAAAACAAATGTCTGTCTGTCTAGACGGAAATATATCCAACAAAGCTGTATAAAATGAAAAGTTTTCATCGCAAGAGTGGCAGCTTTGAAAAGACATAATAGCGTAGTGAAAGAGTTTCACGCATAAAGGCGTACCATCCGTTTGTAGCTTTTCAAGCGCTGTGGCCTGTGTTATTAATACTGTTGAGTTTCTATTACTTTCAGTAGGTATGTAGGCTCAGATAATAATTATTATTATATCTTGTAATCAAAACAAGTGTGCTTTGGACTTATAAGTTTCTAATGATTGCGTCTATAAATGTTTTTAGACTTTAGCGACTTGTACGGGGCTAACTAAGGTAGTCAGAAGCCAGTAAGTCTGACGCCAGTCTAGCCAAGGGGTATTGGGTTGCCCGGGTACCTGGGTTGAGGGGACAGATAGGCAGTCGCTCTTTGTAAAACTGTGGTACTCAGCTGAATCCGGTTAGACTGGAAGCCGACCCCGACATTTTTGGGAAAAAGCTCGGGTGATGATATGTGCGCTACCTTCTTGTTTCGGCCAAATTACAGAAAATAGAGGTAGCGTATATACCTATCTTTATAATAATTTTTCATCGCGAGTAAGACTCGTGTGTTGTATATAATAGAATGCGTCTATAAATAAATAATTATAGATAAAATAACTCAAGACTATATTACTGACTTTTCAAACGAATGATCTTCAATGATGTGTGATACTACTAATAATTTCTACGGACCTACCTGCCGGCTTATGTCGACAGCAAAAGGTCAACGAACTTATGGAAGCCTATACGAAACAAATACGGGTGACAGTCCATCCGTCACTGTTTCATTACACGCTTGTGATCGTCCATTTTATTAAACATTCGGCGTGATTAATGAGAGTTCTGAACTCTTTACTGTACTGTTTTTTTTCCTTAGGATGTCCGAAACAATACGTGATCTTGGTACTAGGAGGATCGTGTATAGTCACCATGGCAACCAGCTGCTGATTAGACCATGCACAAGACATTCTCTTCCGATCGATTATTATAAGCCTGATTTTATGGCAATAGTTTAGCACACTCACGCAATCTTTCCGCTGAAGGTGTAGCTGGTGGGAGTGTCAGATTCTTACTGACTAAAACCCGCTATGTTCCTTCTGGAGGTCCCTGAGTTCCAGGTTCTTTCGCCTTTGCCAGAACAGTGCATGTCACTCCACAATAGTGGCAATAGTGCCCCCCTACGAGGAGTGGATTGGGAGCAGTCATGGCTCCCTCTGTTACCGCCTAACGCAGATCCTCACCGGACAAGTAATGCAATCTTACATTTCATTATTATTTACTGATCCCAGAGTCCCGTGATCGACCGACAGTCCCGTAGAACTTGTGCAAAAAGTATTATACACCTGTCGAAACTTGCCTTTTCGCTGTAACTGGCAGAATAGGTCACAGCCTTGACTAGAATATCTTGTTTATTCGTCCATGTAGGTCGGAATACAAGTTGCATCATATACAACGTCCATCCATTAGTAAGTGAAAATGTCCAGAATTAAGCTGGCGTCTATTCAGGAGAGGTGCTGTGCCAAAATCAGTGTTTATCAACCACACCATTTATACTCAGAAACCACTTTCGTTGCTAATTTTATCATTCTGCTTGTTCATTTCCGTTTAGATCTGTCTTAGAAGATTCATGCTGTCAAGGTTTCCAAGTATATTCCAAGTATAATTAATCCATTTATTGACATATTTGTCAATTACAGCAAGCGAACTAATCTTACCACACGACTGACATTGCAAAAGCTACAAAGATGAGTCCTATTTTGAAAGCTTAACACCTAGCTTTCTAGCAGAATAGAAGATAAAAACTATAAGTTGACAATTTTATAGAGCAAAACGAGATACTCCTGTGAAAATTTTAGCTTTTACACAAGGTTTATCTAAATAAACAAACAAGCCAGTACTTTATTACCATGGTCTTTAATACTTTGTTACCATTTATCATTTGTCACCTGACAATACCACGTCTGCACCTTCACACCTGCAACCATGAACCTTCTCGAGAACAAAGAACCCTCTCGGCGTCTAATATAAACATAGGTAACTCTTCGACATAAAATGACATTGACCGTAATGAAAGTTCATATTACCTTACGCAACAAGGCTTACGGCAGCTTATGACTATTTTTACGACAAATGTAATGTGTAATACCGAAAAATCTTCCGATTATACCGACACGGTTTTCAGATAATATTGTGCGATTAGTACTGGAGAAATCTTTGAATTGATTACTAATAGTTATTAATAATTGATTATTATTAAACTGTGTTGATACTGATATTTCACAGCTTTTATTGTTAATTTTATGTGTAATATTGACGAGACTTCGCTTGATTTACTGTGTGTAATGACTGAAATTGCTTAACAAATAATATGGCAGTAAAGATTGCATTCACCTATTAGATATGTAGCTAAGAAACTAACGAATATCGAAGTAAGTTCTTAGCTTTACCAAAATCCGGCAACAACATTTGTCATTTCACAGAAATAAATGTTAGAGAGTTCAGAAAATAGATCTCATTAAACATATAACTATTAAGTAAACAACAACTACACCACAAAATAAACCAACATGGCTACGAAAATCCAAAATAATACACTAACAAAATCATACAAATCCCTTCTAAGCTTAAAATAATGATGATACGCATATTTCACGTAACATATTCAAACAGCCGTCATTATGACATACTGCTAGCGAAACCGCACCGGGTCTAATGTGCTCCTGAAGCCCATGCCTGCGATAACACGAGTTATGACTATGAAATTTGGAGTGTTTTATTTGTCTGTGAATATTATGAGTCACTAAATGATTGGGCTTGAGCTCTAATCTTGCCTGAATTCAATATGAATGCTGTATTTGATATTCGAATAAATAAATAAATAAAATTTATTATAAAAAACATAAATCATCATATAAATAAGTAAATGGCTCAGATTTTGAAGTAAAAAATGGTCTTAATAATAATAACGATAACAATTAGAAAGACCAAGTTAATCTAGGCTAATACATACAGGCTATAATAAAACAGTTCTAATTTTAAATATAGGGATAATGTCAGATGTCTTTTAAAATAAAGATAATGTGAAATTTAAGAAAGTATAGGAATGTCGATCTGGATGCATCGAAGTGTTTGAACAAAACACACTTTAATCATCGATACTACACTTTGATTGTAATAAACTTTCCATAAACATACGGGCTTGTCCAGCTAATCGAGTAAAGTACACATCTTATCTATTCGAAAACTTTCATCCTTGCAAACCGGTACAATATCTCAGTTAAACCAACAATGAGAATTAGTGTCACGTCACTATCTGGAGTAAAGACGGATAATGACCGCTCCAAGTTATTTACTAACCGCAGTACGAAGGGCACCACAAGTTTTGCTTTCTAAGCTCTAAATTACGAGCAAACTAGTTCATTCCACCGCGTTCGCCTCTGTACAGGAATTGGATTTAATAAATAAGGTTTTATTGTGTTTTATGTCTACGATTTAAGACGGGTAATCTTACTTCGAATGGCGTAAAGACTGTAGTTATGGTGATAGTAAAAATTTAAATGCGACTGCTGCATTTATATTCTTTAGAGATTTATGTTAAGAGAAACAAATGACGATACTTTTTCACGATAAGTCGAACGGTCTTCGACAATAGAGTTGAAGTGTAAATAGTGTCGAAGGGCTCAATTCTAAAAGTCGGTCGAAATACGGCCGCTTGTGTCACGGTCCTTCGCAGGAGATCGTTCAACACTTTCTCCGGTCGTGCGACATTTGCGCAACGGATGGTGTCGCGTCGATTTATTGTCGCCCTAGATACATCGGTCGCGTAATGTCTTATTGGTGTCGAATTTTTCATCGTTCAAGATAATTGCTGTCTATTAACTTGCAATACGTCGTTTATATTACGACAGATATGTGCACGGACCATAAGTTTTAACTTTATGCCTTTAAAATAAACAACGAATAATCAGCTCTTTCCATAAACTTATTTTATTTTTTAATGCAATTTTGACGGCAAGAACCTATTACGTAACACCATTGATGATCCTATATATACATGATCTATCTCTAAGTGTTACAACATTATCACGTAGCAAAGTACTTGAATAAAGCGAAGTGCATGTGACTCGAACGCATACGCAATGCTAAACAGCTATAATGTCGATTAGTTTCGCACGATTCGGTACAGAACACTCGACTTTCATACATCGGACGTCAGCTGCCATCCAGCGGCCCTACATTATATTGCGACATAATGTATATGAGTACTTACGATGCTCACACTCGCATCGTGATTGTCAGTCCAAGTTACAAGATTAGAAGAATCGTACAGATAAGTTTATCTACAGTAAAGATGATAATATTCATAAATGACAACTTTTGTCTTTCGAAATAATCTTGTAAAGCTTCTTCATTGTTAATACTGTAATGAATGACGATTTATTATCTATGTTCAATTCAGTGGCAAGATAAATCCCACTAAAGAATAAATTGAGTAGGTACAGATGCCAGCACATCATTTTACCCGAAACTGACAAATTTGAACCGTACCCTTCAGCGATAAAGTTGAAAATCTATTCAGGAAATTTGACAGATTGTGGTAGCTTGATGTTCTGGCGTCTTTACATAATTATAGATATCAATGCCACCTATCGTCTGTTCTCTGTACTTGTTAAACTACGCCCTCTTTAAGTGTCACTTGATCAACATGTCTAGAGTAGGTACCCGTCATCAATACGGTCGACATTTAAAAAGTATCTTGTAACGTTAATATCTTTGACCTTTACAGCCTCCACATTACATCTTCACACTTACACCAAACAACAAACAGATCAACAGTAGCTGTTAAGTGGATAATATCAATTGCGCAGTGCCATTCCGCATTCCAGCCAACGGGTCATTTGACATTAAAACGCACACATTAATTCATTAATTTATTCTCTCGTAGTGAGAAATGATGGCGAACAACTCTTGATGATAAGAATGATGACATGATTGCCCCCGTGGGACGTCGCATCCTGTGAAAGTAGGAAATTCAATGTTTTGAAGGAATTTATACGGTTGAATTTTGAAATAGGAAGCTGTGTTATTCAATGTTGAGAATAGACCCCCATTCATGTTCGTGGGTTTCAATTTAAAGCCAACAACAAAATTGGCGTGAACTTGTTAACAGACGTATTCTAGAACCAAGCAGTTATATGAATTAATTTAAAATGACATATCTTCATACTGAAGTCGACTCGAATTACATTTTTATTGAGGAATTATTATGGAATAAGGACGTGGAATTTAATATCAGCAGTAAAGTTCCTACAAAACTTCATGACAATAAAGCAGCTAGCCAATTAACGAGCAGTCACCTCAAATACGGATTTTAGGTGACGTTTGAACCCTTAAATGGGTGTTCAATAAATAAACACGCAAATTGAGGTAACGGGCTACTCTTGGTAGTATTTTCCAATTTATCTGATACTAAGTACTTAAGTGTCATTGGTATAGTCGTAAACAGGGATGTGAGATTGTTAATTTGTAAGTAAAGAATGTATCTAGTACCTCCTGCTGGTTTAAAGGTCGAGGTTTATTTTATAAAATTGTTTACAGTAATTATAATTAAATGGAACTTTCTAATCGTGTTTACATACAAAATGAAGAAAATTTTAAATCCACAACAAAAAACATGAATCTTAAATTTGGAACAAGCCATAGATTAAAAAGATGATTATACTCAATATCAATTCAGCCAGCAGCATTAGGGAAGTTTTTAATTTTTATAATTTAATTTAAGAAAAAGCAATATATGCATAGTGCGTACTCTCAGGTAACATGTTGCTAAAAAGCTTATTCTGACTCACTGTTGACCTTGCAATAGACAAAAATAAACCATAGTGTCTGTTACTCAAAGAAATTAGTTTGACGTTTTTATTTATGTCATTTTTATGACAGCATGACAGATATTGTTGACTGACATTTACCCAGCTGGACGTCATTGGTGGCCTACATACTAAATATTATAAAAATCTGAAAGTCTGTTTGTCTGTTAGTCAATCATAGTTGGGAAGCGACAGACCGTAAAAATATTAGCAAGATCGACAAGGCTAAGAAAAACATGTCTGTGTGATACTTTTACTTGGACACATGTTGCTATAGACTCGTTAAGTACTAGATATCTGGTTTCAATTAAATTATTTTAATGATTGGCTGCGTAAATCAACCTTGTCGCCTAATTTATCTTTACAATAATATTGGAACGACTGCTACCTATACTTTACACATACAAAAATACATTTTATTGTAACACTCAAATTACAGCTTGATCATCACACAAATGTCGACCATACAGGGAATCGAACCCGGGTCCCTCAGACCCGCAGTCCGGCGTGGATACCATTGCACCAACAGGGTCGTCATCTGCATTTTACTATTAACTGAGAGATAATCTTAAGCGACTCTCTATCATTAAATTCCATGTTTCAAACCAAAATAGCTACTTCATTTACGTCCATAGTACGCTTCGCTTAACTAGTAACGGCATACAGCAAAGTTTAAAGGTCCAATACATGAAGTTCAGTGCTATAGTCGCGAACACTAAGTGGGTTCCCATGTAAAGGATGCAAGACATTTGCATCTGTTCCCAAAGTAGGGTAACATTGCCTACTAAGAGTTAAACTTAGTGACCGACTTTGTCAATTTCTTAGTATTGGCTATACTCGTAGTACTTATAGTATACTCGTAGGTATGTGTATATGACGTGATTTTTCCAAGAATTAACAATGTTTAGTCATTTCAGTTTTGTTTTACGATTCAAGATTACTATTTGAGGCAATGTGGTGAAATAAATTCTGGTTTCAAACTTACGTTACCAAGGGATATTAGGTTCCCAGATAACTCTGTTGAGGAGGTCAGAAATTCAGTTACCTACTCCATATAAAACAGCTCCTCAGCTACCGCTCGTAATTCGACTCTAACATAGCTTGGGAAAAGGCTAGGCAGATGATAACTTCAAAATCTATAATTTCAAATAATTTACTATTTAATTATTTGCATAAATTCTACAGTATACACGTACTAGGTATAATAAAAGATACGCAAATCATTGCGAATTCCCTCTTAAATTCCGATGTAACGACCAAGGTGATATTGATTAGGCTTCTACATTATAAACTTAGCTACCTTTCAAAGGTCATCGGTTAATCAACTAGGCCTAATTCCTTGCTTTATTTAAGAGAATGGATCGTATAGCAATAAATTACCATGTAAGCGTGGAGCAATTCCAATCAACGATACCCGTAAGCCCCAGACAGACTGCGCAGTGCCCTTTCGTGAATCCAATCTCAGCTTAAGTAAAATATGCTTAGTGCTTTTGTATAACTTGGATATTTGGGTTAAGAATTGATTTTGGATTCTATTTGAATGTTTCACCTTGGCAAGAGAGAAAATATTTCTTATATTCTTAATAGAGCTCTCATTAATTTACTTTTTGCAATCTGATTCCATATTTTTCTTCCGAAGGATTCCAAAAACTGTCAACGTATTTTTGTTCTCTTACTCGATAAGCTCGATACACAGGAATTGCACAGTTGTTGCAGCCGCTATGGCGTCAACCGCTCGCTTCACGTTTTCATTACTAACCTCATTAATTTGGTTGACCTTTATTGCGTCGTCATAACCATTGTTTACTCAATTGATTAAATATTTTGTTTTCCTTGTTTCAGGTCAGTATCAATCAACCATGGCTGCCGTTTTCCGTCTACGGTCACGTAAGGAAACCATTCATTCATAATTACGGCGATCATTATAGGTTTGCTCTAATTTTGGGAAACAATAGATGCACTATAAAGTCTGTGTCTACAGATATAACTGCCTCGTTGGTAGAATAATCACAAGAGACTAATAAGCTCGAGGATGTGTGTTCGATTTCCTGGCATAGGAAATGGTTTATGGGTTTTCCTATGAGGAATCAGTCGTTGTCTTATTTAGTTTCTGGTTGATCATAATAGGTTATCTCCGTCTTCCTTAGTAAGCTCTTGCTGAGTTTGATTACGTATCCCACTTTCTGTTCCTTTAAAAGCAGCTATTGTATTGCTTACGATCTAGTCCCCAGCTCCGGAAAATCACGCTGCTACAGATTGGTCTATGTACAAACCACCTTTTTGTCGTGCGAAAATAATCAAATGACTCTGACTGACTAAAAAACTACATATGTTTCTTCTGGAGGTCCCCGCGTGCCGGGGCCACGGTAACTCCTGCGAACAACCCGCATCCCGGCAGAATGAACAAACCCCCTTATACATCCTAGTTGATTCCGTACAACTGTTCTGTCCAACGACAGCACGTCACAAATACTCATATAACTCATATACTCGTAACAATTGGCAAGCAAATGGTCCGAATAGTTCCGTGACTCGGCCGGCGCGGTATTTCGAGAACTTTTACGACCACGGTATTGATTGTGGCTATGCCGAATGAGTTCCGTTTCACTACATTCGTGTGGTAAAATCGTCTTGTCACGCTCGTTTTGAATATTTGACTTGACTAAAATACTTACCTTTTTAGCTTATTTTCTATCCTAAAGATCTGACATTCACTCAAGGTATCTACATCGTAAAATTATCAACCCCTCATCTGCAAAAGATACATAAATCATAAAGTAGTGTAAGAATATTTTATAGTGTAACACTAATACATGACCTGGCAACACCATCGCAGTATACGGTTCTACGTCACTCACGCAAAGGATTTAGACGTTTACCGAAGCTCTTGTTATTTACGATCACGCTAATATTATTTATGTGTGTCAACTCGTTCTATTTTCGTAATCGGCGCAGCATTGCGCCCGAGCAGTGAACGCAGTCGCTTTCAGCGGCCGCGACTCCCCCGACGAGACGACTCGTGATTCATTGCCGGGAAGTCGTAGGGTTGCTTTTACGAAATTATGAAACCATTTTTTAAATTCTAAATTGTTGGGAAACTGACTGACTGATCAATTTGATATGTTTGACGGGGAAAGAACTCGCTTTTATCTTGTGCCATTTTTGTTTCTCTAATCTTTGTTTTTGATGTTCAAGCATTATATTGAGTCTATTATATTTTGGCTGATGTTTACTCGTTTCTGTTACGTTAACAGAACTAGTTTTACTACGAAAAATCGCAACAGCTGATGCTAGGGCAAGAGCTACATTCCATAGATTCTTCACATCTATTAAAAAAACTGAAGACAAGGACAGATAGTTTAGAAAATTAACAAGTTTAAAATCTTCAGACCCAATCGACAACCCTCAGTACTAGCAAATATCTAAATCTTAACGAAGCAAGAAGTGGAGTCATGGCAGCAGTTTATCACACACGGAGCTATCTGCGACTCCATCATGATCAGGACTTGTGCCATGCCGCCTAATTGATGCCCCATCATTAATACTGCAGGGACATTTATAACACGATAGACTGTTCCACTTAAATGATTCCAGTCTATGGATATAACATCGTTTATAATGATTAGACTATCTTCGAGATGCAGGTTGTTAATGTGGTCAATTTCTTTTCATTAGGCTTTATGGTTTGTATTAAAATGTAGTACATATTTTCTATTACCATTTATGGGTACAACTTTAGTATATTTATGGTTTTAGTAAAAGCTGTTGATTCAACCGTTCTACCTTACATAAATAAGCAAATGTTCAGGCAAATTGACTATAATGCCACCAAACATTATTTTTGTTTTTATTTATGTATGAGGTAACATGAATGACATCTCGTCTAGTGAGAACTTTTATAGTGCAACAGAACTAAAGCAAAGCGTTCATGAGACTCTAATCTCATTTGTCATATCAACAGAACAAAAGGCTTCAAAAATTCTATATCAACATCTTTTGATACATGAAATGTCCTCCAGCAAGATAGAAGAAAGTCAGCTGTCAGAAGACCATAAATCAATATGATTGACACCAGTGACGAAACTGCGCCGGCACTGGTCGAAATACATAACTTCTTAAGACTGTATGGTATTATCTTAATCCCTTGATCTCGATATGGAAGTTAAAGAACGCATAATAAAGCTTCTGGCTTAAACCTTACTTGATGTTGTAACAAGAAGTCGTGAAGTTGCAATTCGTAATCTGACAGTTTTTTTCGCAACGCATTCAGTCTTCCTTGAGTTTGTTGCGTTTAGTTATTCTATAGTTTTAATCCTCTGTAATGTGTAGAGATGATATTGCTCATAACAATTTGATGTGCCTTCTGTATTTTCGAAAGTGAAGTTAGAGGTACAGTCACCAATATATCACACTACCCGCAACTGTCAATTTTTTCCAATCAACTTTGAAGCATATGTTCCAGCGATAAAGTTAAAAATGTAAGAGGGAATTTGACAGAACGTCAAAGCTTGATGTACTGGCGTCTGTACATTGTATACGACTCGAAAATAGTGTCAAAAGGTGAAAACCTGAAAACGAAAACTGGCACCCTAAAAAGCCAGATTGATTGATTACATTTAATGTTTCCCGCGAGTTATCAGGCAATCAGCACGCAACCCAGAACCCTAGCATTAGCAGGCGTGAGTTTATACAGATTTTTCGTTCCAAGTCCGTTGCGTTCATTAGCCGATGACAGCGGCATTGTTCGTAATGAGTAGCAGTCACACCAATCGGACATTACCAACTCCTACCGGCCACTGTCGTGGCTATAAACGAAAACGAAAGTTTACGATTAAACGCCCGTTTGCGAACTGTGTTTGTATTGCTGTGTAATTCTACAGCTGATGAGAATTTAATCGGCCTGTCAGCAGTTTACGCTTTAGTTGTGGTTAGTGCAGTAATGTCTTTTTCGGTGAACGACATTTAGATATTAGGTGACGAGATTTCAATGTGTCATTAAACTCACCTTTCATTGCTTAGGGTATAGTCCTGCTATCAAGCATTCTCATCTGTAATGGTGTATTTTAATGAACAAGCAAAGTTTAGTAGCTTGTTCATTAGCAAAATCACATGCTATAAAATGGAAACCTTCACGTCAACTATCATTTAGTTAGGGCGTACCTACATACGCATGCGCGCGAAATTGTCATCCTTGAAAGTGTAATATTACCTCACGCACCACAATTTAGTTTCTCGTCCAAACGAGGTGGTCTGAGCAAACATCCCGTAGCACGCGTGTGTACGGTCATTACTCAAACTGGCCGGGCATTACGGATAATTTGCTCACGCCGTGAAATTGCGGTCTCGCAGATTCGCTTGCGTCACGTGATATCCACAGGCTAATCCAATGACTTTATGTGATGTTGATGTGGTAAAATGCATATCCTACGTAATTGTAGGGTTTGAGGGCAGTGTGCGCAATTCTCAGATAATCTACACTTCTGAGGATAATGGTGGAGTCTGTGCAACGAATAATTCTGTTTGGATCGAAGCAAAAACAAAAATAATGCAATCATTGGCAAGCAAGAAAATAATTACTTTTTCCTACAAGAAAGAGTCAAAACAACTATCGATTTCATTTATTAAGTACATTGTCTTAGTTCAATCAAGGTTTTCTTCCATAATTATTACTAGATGATACCTAAAACCAATAACGGTGGTACTTAATCGACCAATCAGGTGAGAGTATAATGCGCTCACTGCACGTGATTGGCTGAAATCGAAAGTTTGCCGTTGATTGCGGTCGATTATTGGTTTTTCAAGCGAGTAATACCTTCGTAATTATATGGTGTGGCTGGGTAGTTAGTGAAATGTTGCTGTATGAATTATGGAATGGTTTTAATGCTCTCGTCTTTAACGCATTCTCCGAATTCTGGCTGAAACCCTGAGAGTACTACTGCTGTTGATTAAGTTTAAAAAAATGCTTATTTATTCAATTTTTCCGAGTATTAATCAACGTTTTCCAACATTTCTTCTTATAAATCATTCCGATTTCGCTAAGATCAAGTTGTAAACTAATGCATCGAGAATTTACGAACATAAAATTTATGTTCCGAAGCTATGTTTGCTGTGGCAGCCATGTCGACGACTCTTTATCGTTCTATCCCCTAATCAATAAACTGCAATGGCATAATCACTGAGGGTGCAGCACGATTGATTTAACACCGGGAAATGAACAACATTTCAATGTCTAGGAAACATTTAGTTCCTTTAATTGGACATGGAGTGCTAATGAATTTTGAGGTAGCCTTGTACGCGCTGAATCATTTACTGGGTGAGATAAAAACGCAAATGTCTATGCAGTAAAAGAGACATGTATGTAGGAAACTAGCGAGTAAAATTTTCTAAGTTAAAATCTTTTTAAAACACAAGATGCTGATGAGAGATGATCATAAAGCTAACGTCTTCATTATAACCATCCCTATATACGATAGGTACAAGCGAATTAGATTTTAGTCACAACACTATCTAACAGTAAAAGGTCAAATAATTAAACTTAGTTTTGTAGCCCACTTGTGAAGCGAAGTAAGACATGAAAATGTCACGTCTCCTGATTAGCTAAATAGTGCAAAACGTGACATCTGAACAAAATGCTTTTGCGACGACAATAACTAGCGAAGGCGTAAAAAATAAAAGTAGAACGTTACAAGTAACCATGAAGAAGTTGTTGTAAATAAAGGAATTCGCGTTAAACCGTGAAGATAAGGCATTATAACAAGTAAGAACGAACTCAGAACGAACATTGAAAACCAAGCCAGTATAGAAATAGAAAATAATGAAGAAATACTATAACAAGATAAACAAAAAGAAAATAAAATGATTGATAGAAATGGCGAAACCAAAGCCATTGATAGACAATATAACAAAGTCACAAACATTAGTACCAGACAGTAACTACCTTGTAATAACTAACAGACAGGTTCGTTATTCAACTATAGTGCCTTAGATCACGTCAGGCCGATAGTAACAATACCTACAACAATTTGGCTGGCATTATGTTACAACAGCCAGCGTGTCGCCAACGCCCACCCATCTGTGCAGTGCCTTATATGGTTCTAGTTAGTCGACGGATAGCCTTGAGAATATCCATCGCTATATTGTTTACCGCGACCTTCCTTAATTACCAATACTTTCGAATGGAACCGCTCAACCCGTCTCCGCTAATAGGGCCTGAGTGACCTCACGGTTTTGCCCTGATTTACTTTGATCGTTAATTGGTTCGTATAAGCTTTTAATATTAAAATTTCATTGAGTGCTTTGTTACGTAAGCGTCGAAATAAACTGATGAATGAAATCGATCGCGTGCACATTCGATTTATTTATAAATATCGATCTATCCTCAACTCAATTAGTTTTATTACTTATTGTTACACCTTTATTAGTGGTGTTTATGGCTGGCAATTAGATTGCTAATGAGAATCTGTGTTGAAACTAACTTCATTGTGTTATTTTGCAGGTTTACATTGTCATGTATGATTACTTCATTAAACATTTTTATTTCAATTAACATTTTTGGGTTGGGAACGTTACAAAACTTAGTAGGTATCACAATTGTTCTAAATACATTACTCAGTTTTACAGCAGACATTGTCTTTAAAAATTACGCATGAAGACTCTATCTGTACTATTGCAGTCGGCACAATTAATTGCAAATCATTTGTGCTATTTTGCATTATTTTTGTTATTAAGAGGTTTTTTGCTCTAAGTCAATGCGTTTAAATTCTCTTTCGACAAAGCTCAGTCTATGAAGCATTCCTTCTAGAATAATTTCACTGAAACTACACAGCTCTGTAATTACTTTTAATTTATGGAACAGCGGACACTTTAAGGAGATTTCATTGATATTTTATATTAATCCTGTCTCAGCACATTTTGAGGTCTGCATATATTTATGCAAATTGTGCATTATGAATCAGATACTCGTCCTACAAAAGTAATAACGGCGTCCATTCACTTTTTGTCTTCAAGCCCTTTAGTTCCAGTAAATAATTAGCCATGAAATGTTTTTAAATTACTTATTTAAATAAAGTTATCAATAAAAGGAAGTGTATCGTGAGACTTGACAGTTAACTCATTTTTTACATAATTAAATTAATTAAATACGTCAATAAAGTATTTAACGTCCACTCGTGTTGTATCTCGATTGTTGACATCGAGAACTTTCAAATTAGCGCCGTGTCCGTTTATGGTTGCGTATTAAATATGAGTCAGATTTCATGAACGTGTTCATGTTTTCCGCAATAGTGCGCTGATTACAAATTAGTCATTTTTATTGAGCCATATTCTTTCTGTTAAAGTTTAATGCCGCTGTAGTTTTCTAGATCTAGAACATAAGAAAGTGAGCGTAAAAATAATGTGCTCGTTTTTGTGGTAATCGGCTAATGAAGTAATTAAGTAAGACGCTAACATTTTAATTATATGTTGTACGTCTGTTTTTGTTCTAAATTTTATATGAGTTGGTTTACTTCCAGCATCATTATGTGTTGTGGGTTGCTGAGGAGTTGGTTTCACCATTTCTTCTTTCCAGTGATAACACATAGGAAGTGGTGAAGGAAGGGCGTTTTTGGGGTTGTCTTATGGAAAATTGACGTTCAGAAAGTGCTGATTTTCAGCCTACTTTGAATAAATGACTTTTTATCTTATCTTTTATCTGTTACTTTGGTTTCTGACTTACGATTGACATCTCAAAATTGTTTGTATATACGTTTACGTAAGTACAATGAATCATAATGAAGTATTGAATCTCTAAAGAAGCCCCACGTGATTCTGCGAAGGTTTTCTCTCGCATCCTCTGTAATAGAGTAACACTTCACCAGTTTGACGTCAGTCTGTCTCCGTCAATGTCAACTGACCACTTTTCTCTAACATAACTATATACTACACCTACTTGCTGAGTAAGTTATTATGTACTGAGTATAATAGTTTCTAGTAAACATGTGGTTTCGAATTTGATGTCATCTTCAAGTTGGGCAACCCGCTGTAATATGAATCCCATGATCTGGACGTTTATCATAACCACATTTGAACGATTATTATTATAATTCACTAAGGGCCAGTTTCACAGGTTAAGGATAGCCACTATCTACTAGATCAATTTAAAAATGGAACAGAATTTGTATGAAATTATCTGCCAGATAAACTATCTGGAACTTATCAGCAACCTGTGAAACTGGCCCTTAAACTGAAAAATAAAGAAAAGTTTACCTTTCCTAGTAGCTTCTGGCAGCAGGTTCAGCAGCTTTATAATATTAGGTAAAGATTTCCTTAAAATCTTCCGACAAGCTGATAAATAATCTAAACGGCCATCTTATCATAAAATTGATCACGTCTGAAAACGTCTTGAGAACCCACTGAAAGGAACATTAAATTTCCACCCAGCTCGGGTTTGCCAATTATTTTGTACCAAACTCGACCAAATAGACGCGAAACAACTTGTTATTTTGTCTAAAAATAACATTAAAGGTATATTTATCTTGGGAGTCGTTTTACGCTTAATTTGGCTCTTTGGTGTTTGTAATTTACGACAGGGCTGGTAAATAGCTGTGATTTTTTTCATCGAATTTCACCTACTGTTTCCGTCCAACTTCAAAATAATTCTATTTATTTTTAAAGGATTTTTTTTTTGTTAACGTCTAACGTAAAATTCAAGGTATGCATTTTATTGCATTTCATTTTCGGAAAATGCCTTTCCCAACCGTCCAATATACACCGTGATTTTTTAGTCGTCTTACAAAAGCCGCCCAGTTCATTTATCCAATGACTAAGTAAATGTTCATAAGAAAAAAATATTAATTTATTAGATTTGAAAGTAAAATAAAAAAATATTCATTATTATGACGCAAGACGTAGTTAATAACTCCCTTGTCTTCTGATAAATGGAGAAAGAATGATCTGCTCGACTCGTGCACTTTGTAGGTATACTCTACCGTTTGATATGTTAACATTTTTGGGGTGTTTCATATTTCAAATTTATTCATTTTTTTAATTATTATTAATGATATAAAAGTAATAATCGCATCTAAGGGTATTTTATGACGGATACTTTAGGTGGACTACTTTTGTAAGACGACTATAAAGTCACGGTGTATTTGAGTCAAACAAAAAACTAGAAAGTGTTTATAAAGCGGTTATCTAAATATAGCCTGCACTCTACACTACAAACATTTACTTCAATCCTTGAATACCTATGCGAAGGTAAATCATCATAATAATAATACTGAAAAGTTTACGCAGCATGGAAAGTGGTTCCCATGGCAAAGTCAAAAGGGCTTATCTCTATCCTCGATGAAGGAAACTTACGTCATTTTTGAATCGATGGTAGCAGAAGTGCATTCATAGCCCAGTGTACCCACTGCAAGCTAATTAATACCGGACAGCCTCTAATCGTAAATATTTATACCGCACAACATTGCACGATTCGTTTTTATGAAGAGGATTAGGGTTGTCTCTTTTGTGAGGTGCTAGTACTTGCGAGTCAGGTCTCCTGAGAATATTCATAGGTTTTATAGGAGAAACTAGATTTCATTTATTTATTTAATTATATTTTAAAATAAAATATTAGACAACTGACAAACCGATGTCTATAATTTAAGGGATTAAATAAAAAAAAAAACAACTTTCTAGGTAAATACTTATCGATGGATTGTTTTATATCGATCTAATTTACCATATTAGGCTAAACTTTATGTAGTTTTAACATTACTACACATTTAGTCTTAATACAAATACAACCAAGCATCTAAGCAGTACGAAAAGTACATACGCGAAACTGACAAATTTTCCCAATCAATTTCGAACCATAATGTTTCAGCGATAAAGTTCAAAATCTTTTAAGGAAATTATACAGATTGTAGTAGCTTGATGTGCTGGCGTCTGTACATCAACGAGGTCTTTTAGTAAATACTTAGCATTTGTTTTGCATTCAACTCTATTCTAAGAACATTACGTTATCCACAGTTCCATTACTTAACATAATTATCTAGTATTTTACATAATTATTGCAAATTCATGTAGAAAGGCTCCCTTGTGATCAAATCTAAACGGTTTTATAGTTCTGCGTACTACGTTATGTTACTTTCACATTTACATCGTCATTTTATTTATATCTCAGTTATCTAATGGATAAACTATGAATAAATTAAATTTGTTACGCAACAGATGTTTACTTATTCACATCTTGGATAATTAATTATGAGTTTCTCATTAAGTTAATTAAGACTTACATGATTTCTTTCTAGTTGGCAACGCAATTAATATGGATTCTCCTTTTCTATAATGATATGATAAGTTCTATGTGTGTATATTGAGATTCCTTGGTCACGAAAATCCTATATAACAGAAACGCAACCTCAACTGCTTGTTGCAAGTAAAACTATAATTTGCTTTTACATAATTATCTAACAAAAACCACCACAGATTCAATAGGGTACTTGACAACTAGTCAAATTCATTACTTTTATTGAACTGTCAAAAACGGTTACTTTCTATGCAATCTGTATGAAAGTTAGAATTATGACGTCACAATTTTTTACATCAAGCCATGTACTTGTTTTATAAAAATTATCAATAAAAAATATATTTAGTTATCCTTAAGATGTCAAATTTTTATAAATCCGAAAGAAACCGGCATATGTTTCATATTTTTTCTCTAGGCTCTTAGCACAGCCCTACCTCCCGATAATCGGCTAAATAGTCTGCCATGTACCGGCTTCTGTCGATCAGTGATTAATGACACATCGTACGGATATTACTGACATGCTCACCAATAGGCTCGGAGCCTCTTTTGTCAAAGGTCAAGGGCTCTTGTCAACATGTCGATAAAATTATGGAAGTTTTGATTGCTGCTTTCTCGAAAACGTTGTAACGATAAAACTAAGTGAAATTCTCAAAGTTATGTGTAGATAATGATGTTTTGGATTAGTTTCAATTTAATCTGGGACGAGGAAATTGATAGAGATTGCATCTGATTTCTACGGTTGACAACCCAGTTTAATTTAAAGGAAGTTGACTGTTTACTTGTAAATAAGGTAGATAGATAGATAATGCATTATACCAAAATAATATTAAAAAGTTAGTGGGTACAGAATACAAATTAAAAATATACATTATAAAATTATATATTAGTACGGTAGATAGAGGGAACACAAAAAAAGAATGGAAAAAATAGCTCCGTGATTCAGTGTGTCTTAAGTTTGCACCGAATGGGAGTCCAGCTCAGCATGTGTCAGGTAGAATACCTGACGCTGATGTTCTGCTGGATCTTTATAATGACGTAAAGTAAAAAGTACTGGTGGCATAGCATAGGTATTAAAATTACATATTTTATTGTCTAGCTGAGATTATACCTCCTTATCTCGGCATAGAAAGATCTCCTGCGGTTAAACTATCCATGTTCAACTGTGATTAGTGGCTGAATAAACATGCAGTCTGGACAGCACAAGCCCTATAAATCCGGAAGAGTTGACCCCAATCCGGTCAAGCGACAATGGTTCCCCCTTGTTGGTAATATTATACTGAAGGGCTTCTTGCTGTTCTTTGTCACACTTAAGAGGTAACATTTAGAAAAAAATAAGCTTTTTAATTTTATTATTCCCGCTACTTTTGATTAACAAGCAATTTCACTACGTTAGGCGGGGCTTTCTCAAATATAATACACCATCTTAAGTAAATTTTTAATTGGCTTTATTTTTATCAGAGTCGTGCTTAAGCTCTGTGCCACATTTTAGTCAAGATAATTTAGATGTTTAGTCGTGAAAAGATAATAAACAAAAATACAGTTAGCTACTTGCATTTATAAGTGGAGCAATTTCTGCGGCTGACAACCAACCTACTTAATTCATATGGCAACTATGTAACACCTCTTTCTGTAACTAAGTTAATTAAACTCGATAAATCCGGATGGTACTGCAATCAGGTTCCAGTCCATGGTATACGATCCTCTCTATAATCTGAGTAACTCGACACGCGATGCACCGCGGGGCTTCTTACACTGAGTCACAGCGACACACGTACTTACGTCACAACTATTTAATTTATTGAAGCACTAAACTGGAAAGTATTAAGTTTGACTAGCTTTACGTACAGTGTCATACTCACTGCGCTTTGTGGTACCTAATCTTTAATTCAGATCCCAATATCAGGCTGTAGAATGTCCACAAGAAATTCGTTTATAAATAGACAAGCAGGACACAGGCGGTCGACATTAAAGCATAAATCATGCTTATACGTAGGAAATCCGTAGTACAATCAGTGAGGTGAGTTTCTCCGGGGATTTGCATCACGTTCTCCGTGATTATCATAGATGGTGCGTAGCGTGGTGTGGGATGTCATCAGACGCTAACGAACTCACTGAAATCTGCAGTGTATTGGCTACGGAGGGTGACAGTCGTTCCTACTTTAAAATGTAAATATTGCATTAACGGAATTCGTTTTTATTCGCATTTGAATTTTAAATTCCGAATATTTTATAAGATATAAACATTTTGCATTCTGTTGTGGGGTCGTGAATATTGACAACTTCAAGTATATGTTTATATGTACTTAGCAATAGCATTAAGAACCAAAATCAATCTGTAATTTTGATCAAAATTTAATATATCTATCTCACTTAAAATTGACCAATCATCGAACCGTTCACAAAAGACAAGTAATAAGTCCTATACTAACTTCATGAATTAATTCCACCTGTAATTTGAGATAAAATTTTATATTATACATGTAGAGTATGTAGGGGATTAAAAACTTGCCTCGTCGGTGAGTGAGTGTTTATTATTTACGAGCGCAGATTGGCCTAGCCCTCGTTACTATGTGGTTAAGAATTCATAGGTGATTTGTTGTTCATCCACTAAGTGAAGTTTTGTTTGAGTATAGTTTTGGGTAATTTTAGTAGTGAATATTTTATGAGAGCTCTATAAAATCGTAAGCTTATGATAAGGTGTATTATGTGTATTGTTTCTATGAGATTTTTTGCGACTTATATCAACGGTGTGGGACTTTCAGCAGCTTAAAAGATTGTCCTTATGCGTTCGAAATATTTTCATTGTAGTGCTTACATTGAGACAGGATCCACACAATGTCAGACTTCAAAACACTAGGTTTCTACTAAACAACACTCATTTCATGTTCACCTGTGTAAAAATGCATATACCTACATCTTTTGTAGTTATCAGGAATGCTAACTAATTTAACAATTTCCGTCTCCAGCCCCAGCCAATCCCGCAAGCGCCACTGGCGCTGCCGCCGCCGACCGCCGCGCCAGCGCCCGCCGCCGCGCACGCTTCAGCGCCGCGCACCATCGTCATCCAGCGGCCAGACGCGCGGCACGGCTTCGGCTTTACGCTCAGGCATCTGGTTGTGTATCCGCCGGACTCGTTACAGGTGAGTGTGAGTAAATCGTTTTGGTATATTTTCATTAATTTTTTGGACCTTCTGAAGGTAGAAGCCACAATCTTATCGAAATTTGGTGTACCGTAACAGGAAAATGCAACCTAAAGAAGAAAGGTTTCGATTGGCGAAACACTTCGTGGAAAAAGAATCATCAGTATTTTCTAAAACTGAGTCTGTTATCCTTGACTACCTGTTCTGATAGAGTAGCTAATCAATCACAAATAATACACGTGAACATCCTTCAAAGATATAATGAAGCGTATAAGTGATCATTCAGCATTCCAAAAGATAATGTTTGAAGTACTGAGATATGCAATGATAGTGCACAGCTCAGACGCTATTCA
The DNA here is from genome assembly GCA_958496145.1 of Heliothis peltigera. Lineage (NCBI taxonomy): Eukaryota > Metazoa > Arthropoda > Insecta > Lepidoptera > Noctuidae > Heliothis > Heliothis peltigera. The sequence goes on along the minus strand of OY292326.1, from coordinate 10,276,000 downwards.
AGTGACACTTGAACAAGTATCGTTGCATATCCTAATGTTTTCCTTATGATTTTCGAAATATTGAATAGTCTCCAAAACACTTTTTTATTCCTGTGCTGTAGTATTGTCCATTTCCTAACTTTTACCGAATGTGTTCCAGGACCTATACGAAGATGCGCGCCACCTGGCGGTGGGCGCGGTGGGTGCGCCAATGGACACGATCTTCGTAAGGTCCGTGCGTCCGGGCGGGCCGGCGGCTGCGGCCGGACTGCGAGCCGGCGACCGAGTGCTTGCTGTCAACGGCGAGCCGGTCGCCTGCGGCCGCTCCCGGGCGCCGTACGCGAGAGTCGTGCAGTTGGCCCAACGGGAGCCTAGGATACTGAGGCTCACTGTCGTACCACGGGACCACGATTTGTTGCAAAGGGTAAGTACCTTAAAATTAAAGAGATCTAGTCACACAAGAACGTATTTGCCTCGCTCCTCTTTTCTCGGATTGAGATTTGTAAAAAGATAGCATGCATGCTTGGATTGAGTGCAGATTACCGTGTGATGCAAATAAACTTAGTTTGCAAGCATTAAGCAAATAACCTAATCAGCACATCATGCCTATTTCAAGGTTGCACAACTATTATGGTAATCTAATTTTGCACTATTGACTTTAAATTATACTGTTGCTTCACTTATTCAATTCTTCTCTCACAGTATTTCAGCGAGGCAGCTTACAACCCCGAAACAAATCAGCGTCCGCTAGACATGCCTGCGCCAGTAACGGAACATGAGTCGCGGCTGTTCGACGCATACCGGAGGCCCAGGGCAGCGCTGCCGGCCCCGCAGGCGCCCGCCAGGCACCGCGAGGACCCGGAGTACGCCAGCGTGGCGTCCCTGGCGCCCTCACGGTATGACGCCACGCGTCTGCCAGCGCCGCCACATTATCTAATGCATGATGGGTAAGATCATTATGAATGTACTAAATATTGGAGATTTAACGACTCGCCCTAATGATTGTTGGTTTCTGACATCATTATCATGTTTAACAGATCAATTTAAAATAATTATCATACCCAAACGTATACTTGTTTCCACAGCAGACGGGAATCCGACACTTCACTGCCATCTTCGGCGACAGAAAGCAAGGACAGCCTCGGATCATTCGACTCGAACTCAACCCTGACCGGGCGAGAGCTGGACGACTCGATTATCCTATCGCGAATACGAAAAAGCCTCGAACAGAAGGAAGCCTTCCTCCGAAGGCCGAGCCAGCCCACCGGCTGGGTTACCCCGGACGCCCCACCCCCTATTACGCAGAAAGAGTTCTACGCCAGGCCTCAGAAGCTACAGAAGCCTGCGTGGCCCCCACCTGCTGCGTCCCCGCCCCTTGCCGCGTCACCACCTCCTCAGCCCCCACCACAAAACCAAGAAAGGAAAGAAGAATGTTCAGCAAGTGTCGACAGCGGCACTTTCAGCGGTTACGGTGAAGTGAACGGAGCTCAAAACGATAAGAGCAGACAGAAGCAGGATAAGAGTCAGTTCGTGTCGACCCTATCGAAGATACAGGAGACTGCGCCCAGCATTCAAAGCACGAATGCGGGGACGGTCAGCAATGGAGCGACGGAGAATAAAGATGATGCTAATCAAGATAATAAGTAAGTTTTTCTGCCACCTTGCACTCTATACATATTATAACGCAATACACATGTCGCTAACCAAACTGCGGTGCGGTCCCCAGACAGGCGGCGGGCGAGCTGCAGCTGGTGACGGCGCGCACGCGGCAGCTGGAGGAGGCGCGCGGGCTGGGGTCGCGGCGCACGGAGTCGGCGCGCAGCGAGCTGGCGCGGCTGAGCACGACGCGCCTGCAGCCCAGCGTAGCGCTGCGCCGCAAGGAGTTCGAGTCGCGCGCCGCCAGGAGGGAGGCGCGCTCGCTCGATGTGCAGCCCCAGGGTTAGTGCACTGCTCCGTACTGTAACTACATACTTGGTGATACGTCTGCAAGGATTAGGGAATTTGGCTGACGAATGATCATTTGTACAATGATAAATTTCAATGGAGAATAGTCCGACGATATGGTTGATTCTCCGATCTATCCTTCCGGCCGTAATCTCCGTCACTTCGTCATAAATTATTTTGACGGATCACTTATTATTAGCCTAGAACATTCGGGCTCAAGATTAATACTGGTGGTTCGTTCTTATGTATTGCAGAGTTAGAGCATGAGTCACCGCTCGGCGGCAGCTTGTCAGGCAACCAGCTGATGATAACCGGCAGCAAACACTTACATTGCCCTCCGCCAGATGGATATGTGCCCGGTACGTGCGATCTTTCCCTTACACACAGTCTTTTATCTGTTTTTTTTTTTTTTCAATTGGGTATTCTTTTCGGTTCTCTAAAAACGCGCCTCGTGATCTCCTTATACGAGAGGTAGTGGGGTAAAATTATGTCTGTAGAGTAGAAAAAACGTTTCAATTTTAAAATTGCCTAGATTTTTCTAACTTGATTTTTTGGAAAATGGCAAAAGTTGCTCTAATCTGAATTAACAAGAACTGGTTTGTAAGATATCCATTTCAGGGATTAAATATCACTTCACTTAATCAGATCGGATAACTTAATGATGCTATGCTATGCTGGCAACGAAACTAATATAAACCAAAATATCCTTTTTTCAGATACGGAAAAGGTTCAAATGCGAACAAGGTCGAATAGTACCGGAAGCGATGGATTACCCATTAGAAGACATCATGCCACAGGTAAACCATGGCACAGTCATATCTTTATTTCAAACACTTCACATTTTTCTGGATCAGGCATTGACACCACACATACAAGCGCTAATGACACAATGGACTTTGATAAAAGATATTGGGAAAGTTAGTCTGGTTGTACCCTTTATTTCTTATGCGTTAAAGTTCAAAATAGCCTGTCATAAAATTTAGAAACATTATTCGACTGTAGTTGATTGATAGAAGACAAACAATACAAGGGCTCAATAGCTGGGCCAATAACATCCGACTGGATTATAATTAACTGTAAAGTCAAATGCAAATTCCGAAATTTATTAAATTTTTGACTCATAAAGCGCATACACACCACCATTACACTGATTACACTAATTTCGTTCGTTCAACATAATGCAATCTGCAGACTTTAGCTTTGGGCTTATTGGTTGGCGAAACGCTTATTCACAACACCATTTATTTGAATGCTTCAACTATCTTAATCTTGCGATTGTTCAAGTCATTTATATGATTAATAGACATCATAAATATTAATTTAAAATATTTGATACCCTTGTTAAACTTTTCATTCATTTGTTCACATAATCTCTCTCTTGTCTGTTCTTTTGCTATTACTACTAGTAACTTTAATAACTTCGATAATACGTTAAATAAGAGAACAATAGAATGTCAAGCATTCGAATAAAGGCGCGTAACGCTGGACGGCAGCGCTGACCAATGAGATCGCAACACACACACACAAACACAGCTTCGCACGCGTCTAATGGCACCGTTCCGCCCCAAGATGGCAGTCACGCGAAGCGACGAATGGGCCTGAACAAGGAACAGATGGAGGCGATGAACCGCGTGTCGCTGGGATCGGCCGAGGCGCGGCGCCCCACGCAGCTGAGCCTGGCGCCGCCGCTTGAGTCCTCGGCCTCGGCCTCGGCCGCCACCTCGCCGTCGCCGACGCCGAGTACGCCCGCCGACTCAGGTCCCGCGAGACACGCCTCGTCTTTTCGGAATGCTATCGTCCCCTCCCTAACCCGCCTGGCTCGTCGCGCTGCATGCTACTTAGACCCGTCACGGAGTACCAAACAGATATCGGCCTTAAATTCATCACCGGCATGCTATTCTACATTTGAACACCAGATAATAGTGACCGGTTGACCAATTAAGGTCTTCGATGATCTGTATGCTACCAATCTGTGTCTGTGTCTTGACGCCTTAAGTCCGACAATTTGTATACTGACTTAAGACGTCAACGTCGCTAATTGCCTGTTAATTTAATGCTAACCGCGACGCGAAATTCAGCAAAAAATGCTCTTATATTTTCTGCTCGTATACTAACAATTGGACTATCGACCCATGATCATGTGTTCAGGCCTCAAAGCAGTGTCTAATTCTGTGGGCACTGGTTTGATACAAGGGAGGAGGCGATTCGGTCTTAATCTGTCTTCTCTACTTAACGTTTTCAAGGAATGCTGTGTGCTTATAGGTGTGCTACTAATGCAGAACTAACCGTCGTGATCATTCGATGTCTAATATACTAATGTTGTGGTACAGTTGTGTTCAGAATTAATATTTGATCGAGTATTTCTTTACTCAGGTTTTGCCGATGATTTGGTGACTAGAAGACAAAAGAAAGATGCTCAACTCGGTGGTCAGTATTCCTTCCAAAGAAATATAGAATTTGTCTCCTAAAATATTTAAATAATGGAATTTGAGTCATATGACTAAGCTAATAGAGTTGAATTCTTTTCAAGCAGAGGAAGAACGTGCCATGCGAAGGGTTTCATACTTGAAAGCCACGTGGGGTGATCGATTGCACCTAGACAGTGATGTTGAACCAGACAATGATCCACAAGGCCTTAGAGGGTATGTACTAGTGTTCTGTTGTATAGAATTATTATTATTACCGAATTATCATAAAAATATACATAGAATTTTTCATTTGTTTTGTCACGTTCCGCTTTTGTCTATTGAACAAAGTTTATTTTGCTGTTTATCTTTGAAGGTTATCTATTAAGTGACAAATGAAGTGAAAATTGTTATTGTTTAATCGTATTAGACCTATCCAGTAGACAACCCAAGTAGTTAACTTCCGACCATTCCTGTCCAGATAACATGAATGTGATTAGCACCAAATGTTATTACCATAATATCACTGTGTCATATAGAAATGTTGTAGACAGACGATTGTTACTATAAAGTCTGTAGCCAATAGTAAGTAACCATTGTAACGTACCTAACATAGCGTGGGTCAATTGGTAATATAAATTGTACTAACGGGGTGTATGTGATTGGGTTCAAAACGCAGACTGCGAAAGTGGCGCCCCCCTCGGTTCACGGATGACATAACTCCGCTCCTGAGAATATTCGACCCACAAGCCGTCCTTCCTACGCGGTACGTCGACATAGATGGCGCTTTTAAAATGTGTGCAATAGTTACACGAATGCGCTCATAGATGGCGCTGCTAGTAGCCAACAAAAGATTTTGATGTTTTCTTAGAGTCTAAATTATCGAATTGCATTGCACTGCTTTAATCATGAAAAATAATAATAAAATAATAGATTAGGTAAGTAACCAGTATCACAATGAATCATGCAATAACGAATCGATGTACCAACCCGCATTTAAAACAAATTCATGCACAGGTCGATTAAAACTTAACTAGTGTGGGGAAAGCTTTGTAAGCGTCATAATCCGAGGATCATACGTCGATATTGTTAAATGTAACGCGAATGGATATGCATGGCGATTAATTATCGATATTGATGTTTGCATGACCGGCGTAGAAGCTCCATGTTAATCGTTTATTGTGTTCCCTCGTATGTACGTAAAATTCAATGTCTGAATGTATATACGGCATGTTTGTGGTATTTATTCGTTAGCCTTAGTATTTTATATGGACGTATTTTATATTAATATCTTAGTATAAGATTTATTTTTGATGAACTTTTAGGTTGGTGGGTGTATTACCTTTTTGAAATTATTAGGTGGCAATTCCCTTTTAATCAAACAGGCATTCAAAAGCGAAGTTTCCTTTTTCATATAATTTAATTAAAAAGGAGAAGAAGCTAGTTTCAAATTACACGCCCCATCTGAATCTATCTAAAAGACTTTTGCATCAACTCCCTTCAATTTTTAGAGACTTAGAGAAGTACTCCTCTTCCATTAGGTTGGTCGAAAAGTACAACAAAATGTGTACCACACTAACCTCGTCTGATTAGACACAAGTATAGTAACAATTGATCAAGTTTATGTCCATCATATAGCTCAACGAAGAAAGGCGAAGAAGAGATCACAGACAGTGCCGTGGAAGCCACGGAAGGCGATGTTCAGGGCAACGTGCAAATCAAAATGGTTGTCAGCAACGGGAAGGTATAGTATCATATCATTATTAAATCCATTATGATATCGTTGTAATACATAAGCTATCACAGCTTTAACTGTACTTTGGTGGATCAAATATACAGGGTGTAACAATACTAGTGCACCATATTTTTACAGGTCATCTAGAACATTCTAAGTATCATGTTTACCACAAAAAAAAGTCATGAAAACAACAACATATTTTATTTAATTTATCATCACAGTCGCCAAATTGTACGGATAACGCCGGTCTCTATGAAGGCTCTCGATCGTTCACCCCTAGGTCATTCAACTTTTTTGTGATAATCATGATCCTTAGCATGTACTAGATGGCCTGTAAAAATATGGTGCACTAGTTTTGTTGCACCCTATATTACCTTGAACAAATAAAATAAATTGGCGGGGCTTACGGCCCTGACCACAAAGGCCTATATATTTACTTGAACAAATAAAATAAATTGGCCCTGGCTACAAAGGTCTGGTCAGAAGGAACAAAAGTGGGTTCAGTCAATTAAAGTCCGACACTCTCTCCAGCTGCACTCACAGCGGGAGGGTCATTTCCCAAAAAAAAGGAGTCTAGTAACAGATTATTTCTGCTTCTCAATTTTTTTGAAGTATTTAGAATCATAATTTTGTTGGCAGCGTGCGAGTGACAGATCGTGGAAGCAAGTTTGGGGTGTGCTGCACGGGACCAAGCTGTACCTGTATAGACATCATCCCAGTCAGGTAAGTCGTAGTTATACATACATTTTTCATTCAAGAGCCTAAAATAAACTTATAATATTGTTGAATGTTTTCATAAACGAAAACGACTAGTTTACTTTGCATATTAAATTATTTTAGCAAACCTAAACAAACTACATTTACAAACGATCAATAGGCAGGGAAACTTCAACCAACATAGCAATTTCAAAGCTCGGAAAATCCTTTTATGGCTACATCAAACATGATGCGATGGAAGTTTCAGTAGAAGGTTCTATTTGTATATGGCCTTGGCGCTCGCTACGATCAATGACGTTTTCTCAGAGTGTACCTTTTTGCTGGCCGAGAGTGTACAGTCTGCACGTGTGACGTAGGGCTGTCGAACGAAGCCGTAGGATTTATAAGGAGAAACTTCTCTAAGAGAAGATTAATGATTATTTGCGCAATGACAAGCTAGTTTAGATTTTACTTAATTTCTACATTTGCTAAACAAGTTATTTTATACTGAATGTAGTATACAAACTTAAAATACAGAAAATATTAAGAGCAAGTACATATACTAAAATTGGAACGATACAGAGAAGATTAGCATGGCCCCTGCGCAAGGATGACACGCAAAATCGTGAAGCGTTCCACATTTTAGTAAGTTTGTGCTTGCTTCAGCAGTACATACTAAGTTAACTAACTAACTTAATAAGCCTGCTATTCATATGACATTTCACCTCCTCCAAATTTCCAAATTAATAAAGAAGTTAATTTAAAACGCGACACCCCTATCATTGTCTACAGAGTAGTGCAAATATTTTGAACAGTGCGGTAATGGAATATTGTTTTACGTGGAATGGTTTTTGTTTTGTTATTGTCTACCATCGATGTTTGCTTGCGTGGCACCGGCTACACACATCTTTATGGCGCTAAAATACCTCATTGTTTATATAATATCGACAGTTTAATGCATAGAATAAGATTGCTTATGTAATAGCAAAATTGACGAGAGTCTATATCTGGATCAAAGGTGAGAATGTTTTCCAATCACGGTTTTCATATCAAGTTACCTAACTGCTAAAATGGCAATGCTCTCGTTAAATCACATCATCAGCCTTTTTATCGCCCCACTGCTGGGCATAGGTCTCCTCTCCTACAGAGAAGGATTGAGCATTAACTACGAATCATGAAATATACAAGAAAGCAATTTACTAATAAATTGCAATTATTGCCTCTAACCCCGCAAACCCAACGATACCGCCACTCCAATTAAGTCAAAGACTAAATCTTAATTACTAATAGAGATACCCGTATAAGTTACACATTATGAATTCTAGAGATGTGCCGGTTATCTTCAAGATAAACTGTCGACTTCCTGTCTCGCGCCATAAGCGCGTGCGCACCTGGCTTCATTGTTCAAACTTCGAACGACACTTTAGGGTTGTCGGCGTCTTAATTATCTATAAAGATAAGTTTCGTTTAATTGTGTGGCTCGTATATGGATGCTCGTTTGACGTCAATTAGACAGAATTAAGTTACTTTAAAATTCTAAGGGCCAGTTTCACAGGTTGCTGATAAGTTCCAGATAGTTTATCTGGCAGATAATTTCATACAAATTCTGTTCCATTTTTTAATTTATCTGGTAGATAGTGGCTATCCGTAACCTGTGAAACTGGCCCTAACTCTTCAATTTTATTTTTCATTTGAAAATAAGTCTTCATTTACTATGGTAACTCCCGTAAGTTCTGTATGTTTGTAACTCTCAACTTAAATTTATTTTATACTCCAAACAATTTGAAGTGCATTTTAACCATTTTACACCAGCTGTCCACAAAACTTAAGCAACCACAAAAAACAGATGGAAGCTTAATTAAATCCTTCAACCCTTAGCTACGGTTAGCCCGCACCTTCCCAAGTACACGAGTAGCTAGCCAAGCGTGCGAGTAACGGAAACTTAGCTGACCCACGTGATCATATGCGGAACCACAGCTGTCACAGAATTAACATGTAGCTTTCTTAATTATGGACATAATTCAATATAAGACACAGCTGTTCTGTTTCAATCATATCGTCTTCAATAGGTGGGGGGAAATGACGTCGTATCAGGGCTGGCGAACAGAAGTTTTGATGAACAATGTGGTACCTACTCAATATGCAATACATTCTTAGTACACGATTTTTTGCTAAAATATTCCTCACACATTCACACAACTAGTCCCAAACTAAGCAGAGCTTGTACTGTGGGTACTAGACAACTGATAAAGATACTTATATACTTTTCTTTTGTAAATACATATGTGGGATTGAATGTTTCCGAACGACAGATGATGAATGTTTCTAAACGAATGTGTGGAAGAAGGAGCGAATGAATGAAGGAGTGAGAGGGATAGAATGACGATTTTGAATTTGTAAAGATGGCGGTTCTAGGGAGTGGTTAAAGAAAAAAAGTAATAAAAAATTAATAGTTTTATTGGAAAATCAGTGTTATTCTTCCTCGGAATTATCCTCCACCCCACAATAATTTGGGGGCTCGTCCGGGATGAAGATATAGTGTCAGCTCCGCGGATACTTACGAACGAATAAAGACGCCACGTGGAACGCCGGTTACTTCGACGAACGACGACGAAAAATTACGACGCTACGACGAATATTACGAGTTACGAATATGTCGAAGGAAACTGATACTGAACGGTGGAGGGATGCCGAGGCTGCATCGGACCATGAGCAGCTCTGGTGCACGAGGGACGCCGTTTCAACCTTCAGCGGGCAGGACAAGACGTATCCTGTCTCAAAATGGATCCAAGACATCGAGGACAACAAGGATATCTTCAAGTGGTCGCCAACACAACAGCTCATCGTCGCCAGGCGCTCGCTTACTGGTACAGCGGCGCTGTGGCTGCGGGCCGAAAAAACCTTCAAAACATGGGACGAGTTGAAAACGGCTATCTCAAAGGAATTTCCTGACACGCTGGATCAAAAAACCGTACACGAATTAATGAGTGCGCGTAAGAAAAAACCCACTGAGTCTCTATTGGAGTACTTATACACGATGAAGGAATTAGGAAAACGTGGCAAAATGCCGGACTATATTGCCATTCGCTACATTGTTGACGGTATACCGGACCTAGAGAGTAACAAAATCATGCTTTACGGTGTTACAACATATACAGAATTGAAGGATAAGTTTAAAATCTATGAGATGGTGAAAGAAAAAATGAAGGCGAGAACGTTAAGTGTGCGCAGTAAGCAGCAAGCGGTGAGTCATAGCGATCATCATAAGCCCTTCAAACCAAGATGTTATAGCTGCGGCGATCGAAGCCACATGTCAGACCAGTGCCCGAATAGCAGTAAAGGCAAGAAATGTTTCCACTGTAATGATTTCGGGCATATTTCGCCAGAATGTCCGAATAAGAAGCATGCAACGCCATCAAGAGCATACACACAATCAAGAAAAGATGGCGGCGGCGCGGAACGAACAAACCGAACAAGTGAACGACACGAATATCCACAGAGTCGCTCGAAACCACACGAAGCTGCGCAACTTCCGCCGAAGCAGACCTACTTCACGAATGAGATTGAGAACGAGGGCGCTGCGATCGACGACGTCGTGCACGATGTTCATGTTGTCAACACTGGTATGAAGCACGCCACCATTCATGATGAACGGAACCGGAACACAACGTATGACAGTGACAGCTCACCGATTGACGTTATCGATCAAGATCTAGATGTCAAAAACAATAACAACAACATAGCATTGTTTGCATCGAAATCGCGCCAGAAACCGCTGAAAGCGGTGGAAATATGCGGTAAAACGAAAGATGCGTTGGTGGATTCGGGCAGCGATATCAACCTTATTACGGATGAATGGCGTCGTCAGCTCGGAATAAGTGTTAACAGTGATAGTGTTTCGGTCAGTGGTTTAGGATTATCGGTAATAAAAACAAGTGGTTCGTGCACAGTGGACATTATTATAGACGCTAAGAAATACGAAAACGTAAAATTTTATGTAATTTCGAAAAGTGAAATGCCTTTTTGTATAATATTAGGCAATGATTTCTTACAAAGAGTGACAATGTGTATGAGCGGTAATTCTGTGTGGTTTGGTACTAAAGATGACGAGTGGTTGAACTGCATGCTGAGTGAGGTTAATGTGTGCTCTGATTTCCCTTCCACAGATCATATTAAAGATAAAAATATACGAAACAATGTTCGTCAGTTAGTTCAAAGTTACAGACCTCAGCAAAGTAAGGAATCTCCTATACAAATGAAGATTATTGTAAAGGATGATGTCCCTGTATCACAACGACCCCGAAGGATTTCATTGAAAGAACAACAAGAGGTAGAAACACAGGTTAAAGAGTGGTTGGATAAAGGCATCATTCGGGTAAGTCATTCTGAATATGCTAGTCCTTTAGTACTTGTCCGGAAAAAGGATGGATCAGTGAGAATATGTGTTGATTATAGAAAATTGAACCAGAAGATTTTAAAAGATGAATTTCCACTTCCGTTAATTGACGACTGTATCGATAAACTATCTGGTGGTAGATATTTCAGTGTAATTGATTTAAAAAATGGGTTTTTTCATTTACCTGTAAGTGAGGAGTCCGTAAAGTACACTGCTTTTGTTACCCATCACGGCCAATTTGAATTTTTAAGGGCCCCATTTGGACTATCGATTTGTCCAAATTATTTTATGAGGTTTGTGTCAATAGTGTTTAGAGATCTGATATCTGCAGGTAAAGTTATAATTTTTATTGACGATATAATAATTCCAGCTTCTGATGAACAAACGGCAGTAACGAGGTTGATGGAAGTTCTGGAAGTTGCCGCAGAATATGGACTGCAGATTAATTGGAAGAAAGCTAGCCTGATTACCCCGAAGATTACCTTTCTTGGACATATAATTGAAAATGGTGAAGTGCGACCATCATTAGAGAAAACTGAAGCTATCATGAAATTTCCTGAACCACAAACAGTAAAGCAGGTACATAGTTTTGTTGGATTGGCCTCATATTTTAGAAAATACATATTTAATTTTGCAATGATAGCAAGTCCATTGACTGACTTATTGAAGAAAGATACCCAATTTGTTTTTGGTGAACGAGAAAGAGAGGCTTTTAATATTTTAAAACAAAAGTTGGCAAGCAGTCCAGTTCTAAAGATTTTTAATTCAAGATTGCCCACAGAATTGCATACTGATGCATCATGCCTAGCCTATGCAGCCATTCTTATGCAGAGAGATGAGGATGGTAACCTGCATCCAGTTTACTATATGAGTCGAAAGGCTAATGAATTTGAGAGGAAGTATACAAGCTACGAGCTTGAGGCATTAGCTATCATAGAGGGGGTGAAGAAATTTCGTCATTATCTTTATGGTATAACATTTAAAATAGTTACAGATTGTCAAGCCTTCCAATTAACACTCAGAAAGAAAGACTTAACCACCAGAGTAGCAAGATGGGCACTACTACTACAAGAATTTGATTTTGTTGTCGAGCATCGCTCAGGAAGCAGGATGCAACATGTAGACGCACTGAGTCGCAATCCATATGTTGGTGTAGTGACGAGAATACAAGATAGTTTGAAGAAAGCACAAGAGCTTGATGACGGTCTCAAAGCCATCTCTGTGGTTTTGAAAGATAAATCATTTGAAGATTACTTTTTGCAGAATGGTCTCTTATATAAAGGTGCAGACAAACTTTTAGTGGTACCTAAAAGTATGGAGGTTGCAGTTATTGAAAAAGCTCACTCAAATGGTCATTTCTCATCAAAAAGGACAATGGATCTTATAAGTAAAGATTACTACATAAAGGACTTAGAAAGAAAAGTTAAAGATTACATTTCAACTTGTATTCCATGTCTCTTGGCCACAGCAAAATCAAAGAAAGAAGGATTTCTACATCCTATTGATAAGGGAGATAGGCCACTGCACACAGTGCATCTAGATCACATTGGCCCTATGTGTGAAACCAAGAAACAATACAACTATATACTGACGGTAATTGACGCCTTCACTAAGTTTGTTTGGCTATTTCCAACGAAGACTGTATCAGCTACTGAAACTATAAACAAGTTAATGATTTATCAGCAGACATTTGGAAATCCTGTGCGTTTCATCACAGATCGTGGAACAGCTTTTACAAGCAACGATTTTGCCGAATTCTGTAATGCTGAAGGTATTGAACATGTGAAGATTACCACCGGAGTACCCCGTGGAAATGGACAGGTGGAGCGAGTTCACAGGACAATTATATCTGTACTCACGAAGTTATGTATTGAGAAACCATCCTTGTGGTATAGACATGTTAGCCAGGTGCAAAGAGCTATCAACAGCACGTTTCATAGGAGTATTAACACAACGCCATTTGAGTTACTGACAGGAGTCAAAATGAAGACAGGTAAAGATGCAGAAATATATAATTTAATACAACAGGAAGAAATTGACGAGTTTGCTGAAAGTAGAGAACAACTCCGATTAAAGGCTAAAGAACAGATACTTAAAATTCAGGAAGAGAATAAAAGAAATTACAACAGAAAAAGGAAGGAACCTACTAAATACAATATTGGAGAATTAGTTGCTATAAAACGCACTCAGTTTGGAGGTGGACTTAAATTGAAGCCGAAGTTCTTAGGTCCTTACAAAATTACGAAGGTTAAAAGGAAAGACCGTTATGATGTAGAAAAACTGCATAAAGGAGATGGAGACGGACCTAACACAACTTCTACTTCAGTAGATAATATGAAGAAGTGGCCTGTAGTAGAGGAGTAAAAGTATTTTCTTTGTAAGGAACAAATTTAATTTTTGTTTTTTTTTTTTGTGTAAAAGAGATGTATGCCAGTCAACTTGTTTTCTTTAGTTTAAGAATTGTTGTAAAGAACAGCTGTGAAAAGAAAAATGTTTGTGCTATTTGTTGCTATCTAATGTAAACTGTTAAGTGCTAAAAAAGATAATTTTGTTAGTTTTAAGGAGTTGTTAATGTTATGTTCTTTTCAAGAGTTCTCAATGTTATGTTTTTTTTTTTTTCGACTTTTCTTAATGTTAACCCAAAATGTTATGTGTAAGTTTTTATTTTATGTGGTGTCTGAGGACAGACACTCCGTCAGGATGACCGAATGTGGGATTGAATGTTTCCGAACGACAGATGATGAATGTTTCTAAACGAATGTGTGGAAGAAGGAGCGAATGAATGAAGGAGTGAGAGGGATAGAATGACGATTTTGAATTTGTAAAGATGGCGGTTCTAGGGAGTGGTTAAAGAAAAAAAGTAATAAAAAATTAATAGTTTTATTGGAAAAACAGTGTTATTCTTCCTCGGAATTATCCTCCACCCCACACATATGTATGTACATATTAAACATAGAAAAAACCAGACTAAATCAAAAACCTATGTTTTCATGCACACACATTTTGGACTTATGGGGGAATCTAGCGTGAAGAGAAAGCCGAACAAGTGTAAAAAGTAAAATGTGGATCAGCAAATTTCCTTCACAATAAGCTTTGTTAGTTTATCTTCTTAACAGAAGTACAATAACGAGCATCAAATAATTATGAGTTCGTATTCCGGAAGTCACAACTCACTTCACTTCTACTCAACAAACTGTTTTCTTGTTATAAAAGTTGTCACACTCGCACCCACTTTCAACCATACACTCAAAGGCCTGCTACACGATCCAACCCAACCGCCAACAGAGGTCACCTAGGTCCAGTCGATATGAAAACCTAGCGTATAGACGTCGGTCGGCCGACTAGATGTGAGCGGAGTCTGTTGGATATTACTTGATATGGATGCAGATGAGATAAAGAAAAAAGACGTGTGTCCTCAACGACTGTTATATTTCGAAGGAAACTCAGTTACAGAATGTGTCTTTCAAGTGAACATTGAATGAATGAATGGTTGACATATGTATAATTGAAGTATGCTATTTATGAACTGGGATATGTGTAGATATCGTATATCGTATATACCATACGTACATAATGCGTGTATTCAACAGAGTTAAACGTCTTTGGACGACCTTGGTCGGGAAAGCATACATCACGACAGTGTCCGTGGTCGGCCCCAAGTGTGTGGAACGCAGTCGGACGACGGGAGACGCACCTCCGTGGCCGCGTCGGCGGTTGGATTGGATCGTGTAGAACGCGTTTAAATGTCAAAATCCTGACAATTCCACGTAGTGCGAACACCGAAGGCTCTTAAAAGCGTCACTCATTCACGATAAGCGCCATAAATTTATAAAATGATATATTTTTGGTTCACGAATCGTGGCCTTAAGTGACTCGTGTCACACGTAGACGTGTGCAATTTATGTTGTGGTCCGACCATTAATTTTGATGTTAATCAGTTTTGTTAGATACAGCTGAAGTTGTCTTTATTCGTCACTCCCTTATATACGTTAGCTACTATATGTTTCGTTTGAACTCTAAAATAAATCGTCCGCGGAATGCGAATGAAGTTAGACTCCTTGTTTTGTACTTTCTTAGTAATGCTTGGTAAATATTGTTTATGGCTTCCTTGATATTTGTTGAAGTGAAGCGCTGCTTTTAGGACAATGGCGCAACAATAAGTAAAAAAAAACATACTAAAATATGTAGAGAATTAATTAATTAATGGTACTGTTAGACTTGCAGTCCTCATTTACGATTGAGTGCTGAAGCATAATATCTTCAATGCTCCAGTGGTGATCAAAGGATCGCGGCGCGACAGTCTCGCACTTCCTCGAAGCGTGCCCTACAATTTATTATTGACATTACCGACACATTCTCAGTACAATAAACTGAACATTGGTTTTATATTCCTTATTTAAACATTCGTGCAGTAACCTGTATTGTGTTAACAATAAGTTCTATTTTGTCGTAACTTTGTTCTTAACTTTCACGGAAGACATTCCGCGAATGAAATGGATTTAGATATTCCGAGAAGTGTCGCCCCTATATTTCTAGAGTTTATTAATAAGATATTATGACCAGTGCGGAAATCCTATGCTCTTGTAAATATAGAAGATTGATTTCTCAATCACTCGTGTTATGGGATAGTAAAAGTCGTGTCGTTCTGATTTTCATCTTCATTTTGTTAGCTACGTATAACATGTACATGTATTTATCATATATAAAGATTATTTCTATTACTAGCCTCCGCCCGTTGTTTCACTCGCGTCCCGTAGTAAAGTATCGTAGTAAAGCATTACTACGGCCAAATTTCATTAAAATCCATCTTGTAGTGTTGGCCTGGAAGAGAAACAAGCATGCAGACATACATACCATATAAACTCATAAGTAGGTAATATAAAAATTTTGTGTGAGTAACTTTATTTCAGTGATATTCGTTCGTTCATAATAAATACGATGAAATACGAGCTTTTTAGCTCATATTCTGTGTGCGCTAATTAAATGTTAGTAACGCATGTTTGTGTGGTATCGTAATTAGTACTCATTAATTTACATAGAACAGTAAATTAACTACATGTCCTTGTAACATGAAACATTGTTCTATATAAAAGTGAAAAATTGCACGCGTACAGCCAGAAATGTTCACTCATGTGAAACTCACCTATTTGATAATAATTACGCTTTTATAAGCAGACGCCAGCACATCAAGCTAGTACAATCTGTCAAATCTCTTAAATAGATTTTTTACTTTTTCGCTGAAGCGTATAGTTCAATATTGAAACGAAAATTTTGATAGTTTTAGGTAACTTAATGTGCATATTTAGCGAAATACTTTTTTGTAAGTAGGTTACAATCAGTCTTGCTAAACAAGATAATCACACACGTCATTCTTTCACTGTTTGATGAGTGAAAAGGGTCCACAATTCCCTGCTCTACTTCCTTCGAAAATCCTGATTTATTACTCCTAAAAGAATTAGAAATGTGACAGAGAAGAAAATGTCAGATGTTTGCTATCACCCGTGATCTTCCCTTGACCTTATTTCGTTAAAATGAGAAAGTTTTACCAAGTATAACCTACTTTTACGGTTCACCCACTCAGCCGATTTTGGGAAAATTGTATGCGTAAGCGAGTTCTCCCGCGTCCTCTAGGAACTCCTTGAACCCGGATAAAAAGTAGACTATAGTAGTATATCGCCTTTCCGATAAATTGGTTATCTAACACTGAAATATTTATTTTAAATCGGAACAATATTTCGTGACATTAGCGCGTTTACCAAAACAAACAAACTCTATAGTTTTATGATATAAATCTCTATCTTTATATTTGAGTAAACTGGGAACAGTTAGTCAAAAGTATTTGTTTAATTTTATAGTAAAGCTTTTTATTTTGATGGGAGGTTTCATAGCTACGTGACCGCGCTCACGACGCATAACCCTGAAATAAAAACGTAAACTATAAAGACAAATCCAATATAAAATCATCTACGTATTGGATTTTCCCTATTACTAGAATGTCCCGAAATATTATTTCTCACTTTCCCTCAAAGTAACAAAGTTCTTCCCACTCAAATGACGGGTACATACCCATACCTTCATATTTAATATCTAATAAACGTTTCAACGCAAAATCTAAATCTAGTAAATATGAACGATGGTATAGTCAACATGATCTGCGATAACCATAATCTTAAAGCTAATGATATAGTCAACTTATGCCTTAATAACGGCTTATAATGAATTAACGACTTCACACCATATACAATGTTTTAATACAATTTATGAACGTGCAGAACAACGTCGAATTATTTGTACCTATTTATTAAGTGCACTTAACTTGCCGATACTAAATCAATGGAACAAAACACTTATTAGCATAATACCGTGCGCTAAAATGTACCAAATACATATTTATGAAGTTAACACCCAACCAAAATGCAAGAAGTTGCATGTTAATGCAATCAGATCAATGTCGGACGATGACTCTATTCTGGTGGGATAAATTATTTGCAAAATTGATTCTTGAGTGAAAATGAACGGGAAAACCTGTCAAAAAATAAGATGCCTGCTATACTATCGTTTGTTGTTAAAGGAAAAAAAGAAACATCGATTTTCAAGCCCTTTACTAAATCATATCAAATCGAGTTCTGGTACTGATTAGGATAAAAATGATCAATGTACTTTTTTTGGCAAAACGTATATGAATATCAAAATAATTTAAAATAGTCAAGCAAGTGGTCTCGAAAACTTTTACCACCGTATAAAGATGTAGCTGTGCTTCTCCGGCAAATTAATTAATTAATCAATCACAATAAGTATCAATCTACATTTCCAAATATCGAATAACCATTTCGATAAACACATAAATTCCTCAAATTATTTCAATCACCTCACCTCCAGAATATGCCCTCCTATTTACAATAATGTATAGTTCCATAAATTCAGAGGGCTTGTTATCTCAGTGTTGCCACCCACACATAGTGTTGCCAGCCTGGATAAATGCGATCGCCCGAGGAAGAATGCTAATGCGAAACAAGAGGATGCCGTGTGTGCATATAATACCTACTTATTATTTACGCAAAATATTTGAGATGTCGCTTCCTTTTTGGCAGGAAATTGGATGGTCGTTTTGGCATGGTCGGTCTATGTTGCGGACATGAGCAAAATTATTCTGTTTATTTAAATGGACAAGCCTTCAAAAGAGGCCCCTTTAAACAGATTTTGGAAAACTTGCCACGTTCTTAACTACTGTGTATGTTGTTAATGGGAATGGAATTTAAAAAAAGAAATAATATGGAACTATCCGTTTTGAAATCTCTTCGAAAGTATATAGATTTATTATTTATTTCTTCTTTTTTTTAAATAAGGAAGTCATTGTCTTTGAAAGAGTATGTTTTATTATTGCCAGGTACATGGCACAATTGACTCCATTCCTTATCCATGGTTAGAGTAAAGTTTTTTTTCTTCTTTCTCTATAACTTGTTACACTCCCTTCAAGGTCAGGTTCACTCGCACACACCCTCAGGCATACTCTTAACACGTCAGAATTAATATATGTAAATTGCTATCGATACACTATATTTATTGCAATGTTTTGGCGGGCTCTCAACTATTTTTCATTATGGTAATGCGTTCTTCGATTATAGACAGCTGACAGACTAGATTATATTTTTTTATACTACGTACATGGAATTGTACCTGCCTCGTAAATCCTTTTTCGCATCCCAGAAGTAAACATCATAGATAACATATTTTTCCATGGCTATAGAACTTGTGTAAATATTGATCAGTAACTAAAGTTTTAAGATGAATAAATATTAGCTTTTGCTTTAAGGCAAAGTCAAAAATATTTGTATGAGGCAGATCGAGCCTATACAACGAAAAAAAAATCATAAATATCGTTCCTACATGTTAGCAAAAAAAGATGGAGTATGCAAGCTAAAATAATGGAAATCTAGACTCAATCGTCCATGCACCGTAATGGATCGCTCACACGCAATCAGTGATCGATCGGTAGACGCTAGCGATCCTGCGCCCGCGTCGCTGATAATACGATAACCGGCCTACGGATGAATTACAAGTGACTTAGTAATTGAACATCATTGATATTTGATCAATTGATTCTCCTGTGTTTCGCAGAGCGTGCGTTTAAAATCTGCTTATATATCAGTGGACAGAAATATTTGTATGTGGACAACAAATTTTTCAGTAAAGCAGAAACAAAGCTCTTTATTCCACATATTATGACACATGTGCACCGGAAATTCATAAAGGAGTAATTCAGAGTTGTAAAATTGCGGTTGAAACACAATGATCGGCCATTGTCTCTTTATCCTCATTACTCAAATTCCGAGCCACTTCAGCTCGTAATCTTAAACCAACGCTGTAAACATCTCACAACTTAACAAAACACGATATATTGCATTCAATTGTTTTAGTTGATTTGTCGAACGGAAGACGACTGTGCAAGTGGGCGTATAATATTATTAGGCACAAATGCATTGATATTTATCACGATCTTCTTGGATTTCTGAAAAAGGCGATAGGTGCGCGGGAGTTTGAATGGCTTAGAGTTGTCGGGTCAATGCTGGGCAGGTGTCGTATTGTTTCAAGCCAGGGTTACTGGTTGTTTCCTAACGCATTTATGTGTACTTACAAAAGGTAATAATATGTTAATACGTACAATCGTGATGGGTTAAAAGTTCGTGCCGCCATTAAACTCAATAGGAAATATGAGCGTCGTAATATGAAATTTATTTACGGTCTATTTTGAATGCTTGCAGTTGAGCATGAAAAAGTTTATTTTAGAAACGTGAACATTAAAGTTTATTTTTATGTAGATGCACTCTGAAAAGTTATAGGAAATATTTTATTTAAGAGGTGCGTAGGCCTTTGTAATTTCGCCTGTTTGTTTATCTTTCGGTTTTTGTTTAACAGTCAAAGGCTATACGTATTGCAAATGGAAAACAAATTCTATCCAAAGTTTTTAATGTTGTTGTGTGTTTGGTGTTTTACACGTTTCTCGTCGTCCTGGCAACAAACAGCCCTGCCTGCCTACGTACCCATGTCAGACCATCAGGTGCAAGGAATTTTGGCGTAGGTATTCGACCTCAACAGAAATAAACATCTTTTGTTATAATTGTTCGCCATTGTCCCAATGCGTTGCACAAATAAACACGTTCAAAATAAACCGTAATTAAATGCAGGTAGGCACTCCAGTGTAAATGGCTTTCAAAATAGAAATGGAACAGAGAGACAATATCTTTGTGTTATGACATAATGTACAGATGAGATCAACGATCCTACGACGTTAATAATTTAAGTGTCATTTCTGTACCAGAGCCACGGTGAAGAAGGGATTCTTGGAAATCAAGATTGATTGCTGGCAATGTAAAGACAGAAGAATTTAAATTAGAAACTGGATGTTAACATAGACAATCACCATATTTCTTAAAATATTGAATAGATGATTTGAGGTGACGACTTTATTTTTAAAATGTTCAATTTGAGAATAGTACATTATATACTTATAGTAGTTTCGAGGATTTAATGAACACAACAAAAATATTTGCTATATCATCGGCTTGTATTTTCCTAGGCAATAATCATCGACATTGTATGGTTTAATGGCAATGCGACGAGTTTGTGAGGAAGTAGCAATAGTCAGTAACTATCCCAGTGCTTGGCGGGCCCGATCGAGTCAAGTGCTTCTAGCGGCGGGGCAGCTATTAATATACACGGCCGACCTTCACGAAGCGCCACAACACACTATATTCATTTGGCGCTTCATTTGTTGTTGAAACGCATGAATAATACTCTTAACGACGATCGTAGGCGTCATTCATTCCCTTGTCGACAGACTTTTACCAAACAACCCCTTAAAAGTACGTTGAACTCTACACAAAAGTTTGTAACAAGTGTAAAACAACAGTCATCTAGGACCTTTTACTAGCCGCAAGTGCCCTTAGAACTAGGTTTGATTACCTTAGTCCTGAAACTCGTCGAGAGGGCTTCAACCTCTGAGGGTTCGCGGAACTTCTATGTACAACCTATGTGTTAAGGTTTCACTTTCTTATCATGTTCGGTTCATTGAACACCAACAAGTTTAATTATGGAATCAAGTATTAATTCATTCGCCTCGATAATTGCCAAATTAAGCGTAATCAGCTGTAACTCGCGTGTAGATAGCCGCTGACGTGAATTGCCTATATTTCAGCGTCAGTCTGTGTAGCTCAATTAACTGCCGTCATTGGTCAAATTGCTTTATTTGCATGAGCGTGTGAGGTGCGCCTCCAGGTCCAAGTTGCCGCATGCATCGCCCCAGCCGCGGTTGGTTCCGACTTCCTGGCACGCCAATTATAAGAATAAACAATAATCACTTCCTACGGCGTTGAGACAGGTCGTTAAGTCCTGCTGTCGGCGGGTCGATGCTTAATTTGAGGGCGGCGTTGTTTCGAATTTGCGTAATCGAACGACGTGTGTGGCGAGACGGCGGCTCCTTATACGGTGAGGACAGCGCCCGCAGCCGCGTGCTGCCCAAAAAACAACCGCACGGCCATCGCCGCGTAATCGACACTTTATCTATCAAAAAATCACACTTCAGCTTAAATTAGCAAGCTCCGTGTATAGTTAAATTGGAGTTTTATTATGTCGCTCCATTGTCTTTACTGCGATGAGCTTATCGAAGCAGGTTAATAGTGGGCTGTTAAGACAAAAGGCTGGCGGGTTGCGAGCAGCGTCGGTAGCGGCAGGCGCGTACGAAACACGATTGCGCTTTTAAAATACTTTAAATGCCACAGTTGCAGAACAAGGACCGTTTAGTGTGATAAGGCCGACGTATAATAACTTTGTGTAATAAGTTGGGCAAGTGGAATGCCGCCCCGGAGAGCTCCACGTTCAGTAATTTGTGCGCAATTTATTAAGTACCTACTGAAAATGATGAATCCATCTGCTGGCCCAGTATATGTATTTTACGATGGTTATTGTCACTACATATTATTATTACGCTTTTTTACCTTATTGAAGTTCCAATCAATTGATCCTTATAGAGGAGGTAAATAGGGAGTGCCTCTGCCATTTTAGGTCGCAATGAAAAATCGTCCTCATTTTTCCATGAGCGTGAAGGTTGCCAATTTGTAAGCGCTAACCATGCGCTTAAATCACTCGTCCCTTCGAGTCGGAAGGGCAGGAAGTAAACTGCCAAACATCTGACAATCAGTAATAAATTTTGCAGCCCTTATTCGAAGACAATTTAAAAGCTTTTCGGAAACTGGAAGCCGGTATGACCTAGTTCTAAACTTAGGCATTATATTATGTCTTGAGTTTGTATTGTCGTTTCCATTAGATCCGACTTACTTGGGCGTGAAGAAAATTGAAATAACATTGGTTCAGGATTGACCTAAATCTGAATTCGACGCAACATAATACATAATAATTGAAGCGAATATTTATTTTCACAATTGAATTTCGGATGGCACTCGCTATAAGAATCCCTTGAAGGTCGAGTTCTAATTTAGCTGATATTTTGTTTACTGGACAGCACGTGTATTGCATCACAAATGAACTTGACCCATACGCATTACATAAGAGTTCACCTCAAAACAATGAACACGCGACCGAATGCCAATGTTGCGCCGTCAGCTCCCGAACAAAATGGCGCCGTCAACACCTAGCGATAAATAATGGGGAGTACAAATAATTACGAAACTACGAAACAAGCTATTTGGGTTGTACTAATCTCCAGGGTTTGACCTAGAAACGTTCCGTGTATCCGAGTGATCGCTTAATCTCCTAAATTGGGTTCGCAAAATCATCTGGGGAACTTCAGATTCTATCGCCCTACATACCTTCGTAATCTATTATGTAAGGAAAGCAGGTACTTAATGTATTTCTCTCTCTACGGTTATTTTTAGATCTCTTTTGTTGAATTGAGAAGGCTCGTGCAAACCTTTGACGCGTGTAGGGCTCGTCTCAGCGTATTTGTGATCGCTGAATACTTAATTTTATTTGTATTTGTTTGCTTGGACGCGCTAATCAATGGAAGTACTGAAACGTTTTGAAATATTCTTTCTGTTTTAGATAGCCCATTTAGGAAGGCTTCAGGATCTTTATGCGGAAGCGGGAAGAAGTTGAGGAGTTGGTTAGGTTTTATCAACTTCTGTTTATTTGCTCTTAACTTAGAAGGCTGCATTGAAGGATAAACATAAATAGTCTGTCCACTAATCTAAACCTAATACTCGTTTTTTTAAATTAAACTTGAATAATTGTTGGACTAAATACTTGCAATTAGTTACAACGTCGTGTGCATTTATAAAAATACTTTTTTAATTAATCATCTTCTACTCCGGTCTAGAAATTAAAGAAAAACATTAAAATAGTTCAGCTTCCCATTCCCACGCAAGCTGTAACACTCATGTAGGTAAATGGGTTACTTAATGATCCGCGACAATTTGTTCCAAACGCCGTGTGCACGCGCAACCTTACCTAATACCCAGTATTTCAAACATGGCGACATCAACTTGCAAAGTTAACATTTTTAAGGATGTTTTATTTACAATAATATAATAATAAACAGATAATTTACTTAGCTTGATTACAGCATATAAGAAAAAAAATATTGTAGCTTTAAGAAAATTGTCTTATCGGGAAAGAAAAAATTAATAGTATTCTCGTATAGCGGTAAAAATAATATTCTATAAGTCAGTAGATAACTAGTAAATTTCGAAACAAAACATAAATGATTTGAAACACTCGTATTTTGCATTCAGAAGCCTAAACAAATACTTAAGGCCGACAGACATTTGGCGAACGGAACGCATCAAAATGGCGGTCGTATTTCACTCATTACCTAAGTACATTGGATTGAAGTTAAACACGCCATAAAATAAATCTCCAACTATCCTATTAACAATATTATTGACTTTATTGTTTACGCCATAAAGTTCGGTTTTATAAAATCTGCGTAGCGTAATTGTGATGGAACAATGCGTAAACAGTGATTGCCCTATATTACTGATATGTTGCGATTAATCGTTCAATAAGATCTCATCTATTGCGCGAAATTATTCAAAATCTTTAGCGATTATGTGTGTGGTATGTTTACCACATTCCATGGATCTGTGTTTTGGTTTCCATGGAATTGGGAACAGGAAAATAATATTGAGTTATGTATGGTGAAGGACTACCATGTCTTGTTTTGATTATTTGTTTAGTCTTACAAGCCATTATCTCAGTAAACAAAAGTAGACACAGATCTTATAAACGCTAAAGTGCTTTTCAGAATACAAGAGAAATACGTTACAATAGAAAATTACTCAGCTTATTATAGTTATGACTTGCTGGAATCAAATCTTAGAACGTAGAACTTATAAGAAAATCATCAAATGACGCCTCCCGCTGAGAGAGCAGCTGGAGGGAGCGTCACACTCTTACTGATTTAAAGCCACTATGTTACTTTTGAAGGTCCCTGTGTGCCCGGGTCACTGTAACTTTTGCGAACAACCCGCAGCCCAGGCGGAATTCTTACGGCTTTTAGATCAACATTAGAGAAAAAATAGTCCAAACTATCTTCATGCATCGTGAACTCCATTCAGAAATTGTATTTTCATGTAATAGTCGTGTTAATTAAAATAAATTGCATGGAACGGAACTAGGTTCCCTGTATCGTAAATCGTTTACTGCGAAGTGGGACTATGAAGAAATAAACTAAACTATGAACGACAGGAACAGCCGTCGTCTTTGACGGGAACATTGCGATCGTGTCTGTGTTGAATTGTTATATTTTTTTTGGATTTTTCGGAGCATGTAATAGTTGTTATTGTCTTATTGAAAAATGTTGTAGAAGTTTTAGTTAGTTTTTAGTAGTTAGTATTAGATAATTGCTTCTTTATGTATGTTTTTGTAAGGAACGAAAACAATTGAAGATATTTTAATCTGCATTATATTAATATTTTTGTCCATCAACGTCCGCCTTTCCTCATTTTTTGGAGAAATTCCTCTTGCATTTGCATATCATGCTACTGCATGTTACTTACTACTACTGCATGTTAGTTACTACTAAACCATGGATTCAGCACATGCTTTCCCTCAGCACGTTTCCCTAATTAAAAACGTATTCAAAATAATTTACAGCTAACAACGCATACCAAGGCGATGACTAATCATTACCCAATAAGAAAATCTTTCATCAATATTGTTTTTCATACATAAGTGGGACTGCATTTAGGCCACATACCTCAGTTTGACATTCATTAACTTCCTCTCGATCTCTTTTCAAAACACGACACACTTCTGTCACTGAAACATTTATCTCGTACTTTCTCTGAGAGTTGCTCCAATGATTATCCAATTTCACGAAAGATTAAGTCTTATCTAACAATCTCTTTGTTTACTGGACGTAATAGCCGGTCTTGCTTGTAATAGCCGGTGGTCTAGTTAGAACAATCTTGTTTCTGGCTTTGTGATTCATTTTTTTAATACTGGAAGCTCAGGTGATTCATTGTAGTTAGTGTAAGTTACATCGTATGAGTCATTTGTTTGAATTATGTTATTATTTGCGAGGATCTCTTCCTTGTTATAAAGTACAGTGTCCCATTTTTCTTTCAATATAAAGGACGTTAAATTAACGTTATGCTACGTCAATATCTAGTGGGTCATCATCCATGTCTTTATCTGACATGATGAGTTAGGCCAATTAAATCATATGTATGTCCACAAGTTCCGGCCGATCTACGAATTCATCGGACCATTACAAATGCTTATTTAACGTTTAATAAATGAGACTTTAAAAATACTAGGTATTCAGTTTCGGAATCGCAATTGGGTTACATTAAAAAAATACGTTTTTCATTTCCTAGCCACATGACTCAATCCGTCCTCACTTACGTATACAGTCTATCGTCACAACAATTCCCGAAATTGTCCACGTGTCCTCAACTTGTCGAGTTTTGGTGTCACCTCATTTACAAGTTCTTGGGTAATCGATCACCACGAGAGTGTGGGGAGCAAATATTCCATCAGTAGGCACACTCGACCTTTGTAGGTCGGACATGGTCCAAATTAGGGATGTTTAAGTAAAGGTCACGCGTAGAGGCCCGTAGTCTAAACATATCGATTTTGGTCGGCTGGCGCTCAGACAACCGTTAATAATGACGGCTCGATATTGTCTGGAGCAGGTGGAAACTGAGCTAATTATAAATATTTTGGTATATATTTGGAAAATGTTGTAGTTTCTTCTTCAAGAGTCTTTCGGGTATATTAAAGTTTGTATAAAATACTGATCGTGCCAAACAATGCTCTTAGAATTTCTTGGAAAAAGCATCGTACCATAACACAGCGAATATTTCTGGCCAAAAATATTTGTTTTAGATCATGAATCACTTGACCCATTAGCTAAAAATAGTCGTATTGTGTTAATGATTTTCTATGAAATATATCTCGAACCGCAACTCTACACATTTTTGCATGATACTAACACCGGTGGCCTATATTGGTTGTTAGTCAGTGGGTTACCGCAAAACTGTAAAATCTGAGTTTTTGCGTAATTTTCCGAAGTGTCTGACATAATAATAATTTACGACTTGTGATCTAGGATTCCCGTTACGATATTGTGCCAGTAATTTATTAATGTTCTATGCGGTCTGGTGTTACCATAAACACACTTTATGTTACAATATTTATAGTGTTGCCAAACATTTATTCAGATATTTTTTATCTTGATTTTATTTGCACTTTCTATTTATAAACCACTCGGTTACCGCCCGGCTTATATTCCATTATTTAACTAATAATAAAAGGGCATACGTATGTGGTAAAACTCCATTACCATTAATGCAATGTCACCTTTCTCCATTAAAAAGTAATAGAACAAATAAGGGTTTATCTCTATATTTAGATCGTTTCCGAAACGAATTAGTAACACAATATCGTAACTGCGTTACGTTAATGCTGACCGGAAAAGTTCCAATGACAATATTTGTCTATGGTTCACGTCATAGCTAATTGCGCTTCATCGTATGGTTTTAAAAATTTCGAAATATTGATATATTAAACTGCATTGATGATTTATCTTTCTGGGTAGTTAAATAAAAATATACTTCATGCCTGCTTCAGCTTGCCATACCTAAATAATTTCTAGACATTATTGAAAAAGCAAAATTGCGCATAAATCTATTCGTGACTTAATCACCATAATAAACAAGGGAACATTACAGCCATCAATCGGCAGCAGTCGCCATAAGGAACTCCCACCGTTGGGCATAAATGAAAAGTGTTGCTATTTTCGACACGCGCTATGTCGACCGGCACTCGGGCTAATTAAGTCATGGCATTGAGACTGACATTGTTCCCGTGCGCTTTGCATAAACTGACCGGGAAATGGACACTGTGTTAAAATCTTACTTGTCATCGTAACCTGACCATCTAGTTTTAGTTTAATTGTTTTGATACGTTTTATTTGTAACAAAAAAGGGATACCTACTCATTTTTAGATTAATGAAACAGCCTATAGATTTGGTGTCAAAAGACCTAGATAGTTAACTTTTGTGCAGTATAGGGATATGGTACTAACGATATCACCTAATTAGTAGTAGTAAAAATATTCCCTAGACTGCTAACACAAAAATGTGAAAATGTTTAGCCTCTGATAAGTTATTACAGTGTTGTTACAGATTATACTGTAAATACCTCCGAATCCCATCAGGAGCATTACTTTAGAATTAATTCATCCTCGTCTATTAACGCAGAAACTAATATCCCTTGTAAAATGTCAAGGGCGCCGCGGCGTCGAGAATGTCGCCCGCCAACAAAGCGTGATAGCCGACTCTGATACGCCTGGGTCACGCGAATACCAATTGATTTTCTTTCGCACGAAAGCTCTTATTTCGCAAAAATAAGTCGTGTTTGATTTGTTTCCATATTTGAATAAAGTTATGTTGCTAAAACGTTACAAAACCAACCAGGCAACGGATTTAGACAAGCATGCAAACATCCGAATTGATAATTTCTTTCTGGCGCTTGATATGACACGTTATTTCCTTTTGTAACTCAACATCTTCAGCTTTTTAATTTTACCACCACAGGGCACAGGCCTCTTCTCATACAAAGATGGAACGATCACAAAGCTTGCTCAAGAAGGATTGGCGCTTTCCGACTATAAAGTCCAGGTTTTCTTAAAACGGTTTAATTCATTTTTACTCAGTCATTGCTCAACAACTCAGTGCCTATTATTTGTCCAGCATTTAGTTGCGCAGACAAATAACAATGAGATATTAGTTCCCAGGACAAAGCGATGGGTGTTTTCGCCTTGACATTTCTTTCTTATGACTTGTAACGCACGCTGCATGTATTTAATTTCGGGGCATAACCTAGCGATCTGTTAGGGGTCTTGATGATTCATGACTACAACCTAAGAATTTAGAACTAAAACTGGCGTGGTCGTGACCAAGTGGCCAATCTTTGTCCACAACAATAGATACTTATTCCAACGTTAAAGTGCTTAAAGAGTACCTCCTCAGAAAATTAGTTTCTGGAATAATGATTCATAAAAGCAGTCTGGTTTTTTAGGAACAGTTTGTAAAAATACTTAGTCGCACTTACAGTTTTGTAGATAAAAATAATGCCTTCCAAATACGTAAATAGCTTCGTTCTATTAATAGTCGAACTAGACTCGAGATTAACCTTGTTACACATTTACCTGTCTCTTTCTTGGGGCTGCAACCACTTTGGTCGGGAAATTAAATAAGACGCCCCGTTGGCAGCCGAGTTTTCTTAGCATTTTCTCGTAAATATATTAAGGTTATTTTCGTAGGAAAATATTTCCATAGTAACAGGTTTGCGGGTTTTCTATTTATAAACTTAGCAACAGTATTTTATATAAAAAAAAATGAGTAAAGAGCCTTTTTTATAGCGGCTACTTTTCTCGCTTTCATGAATAAATTAATTTAACGACAATTTCATTACGCCAATTTTTATAATTTCAAAGAGGATAAAGTTGCATTACAACGACATTTTAAAATGCCCATTAAGGTACGCTTATATACGGTTTTTCTTCTAAATGTATGTATCTCATACTGCCAGTAAGCTTAACAAGCCTTATTCCAATTCTTTCACTTCTGTTTGTTTTTAGTCAGAAAACTGTTCTATCTTTTCACATTGTATGAATGAAACAAAAGAAGGAACTTTACTTCTAGATAAAAGTCGCAGGTAGAGGCGTGTGATGACGTCACCGCCTCGCAGGGCGGTTGGCGACAGAGGGGTGTAAGCTTTATTATGTGTATTTTATAGGTATATGTTACGATGTGTTACTGGTCGTAATAAGCTCGTATAAGTTATTGGATTGTTACGTGTTAGGGACAATAAGAAAAATGACGGCTTATGAAATTTTCAAAGTTTTATCAACTTATTGAAGCGAGTATGTATAGAACAACGAAGTTTACTGTCGTGGTGACCTAGTGGTTAAAGCACTTACCTCTCAAGTGTATGCGGAGTCGATTCCTGGTCAGACAAGTATCTATGTAACTTTTTTGATTCATAGATAAGTATAATTTAAATTCATAAAAATACTAGGAAATACGTAATGAGCGCAAATTGTATCTGAAAGACGATTCACTACCGCGGGGGTATGAATAACACAGACATTGACACGTAGACGAAGTGACGAGGAAAATGTCTCTCCCTAAGGTATTCCTTATCTACGTCACCTAACTCTACGCTAAAGAGGAAAAGAGACAAAAGAACATGCATACTTTGTTTCATCCACTTTGAATCATTCCCAAAGCATCATCATCTCCCGAGCCCTTTCCCAAGTATGTTAGGGTCAGCTTCCAGTCTAACCGGGTTTATTACCAGTGTTTTTCAAGGAGCGACTGCCTATCTGACCTCCTCAACCCAGTTACCCGGGCAACCCAGTACCCCTTGGCTGGCTTGAATCATTCCCAAAGCATTAGTATAAAAATTTCTTAGACTTCAATGTCCAAATACCATTGCTCCGTCACCTGATACAACACAGCAGACGATAAACAAATTGCTGCAAGCATTGCCGTAATTTCGGTGTATCGTCTATAAATAGACGCGTCGAAATAGCGCGTCTCATTTATTTATGGAAGGCATTGTTTAGAAAGCCGGCAGCTCCATGCATGGCTCCCTGTCTTCGGCATGCATCGATAATGACATCGATATTGGTGCACGTAATCGGTTGACTTATTCGTTAGGGTGATGTCATAGAAATTTTTGATCGCAATTTTTGGAGGTCTGTGTAGGTAATAACTTCGTAAGATATGTATTACAAGACTTCTAGACCAAAGCCACATTTAGTGGCTAGACCTGAAGATGACAATGAACTTAGCTAATTATGTACACACGCCAGCAAAACTGTCAATTTTTCCCTATCAGCTTTGGACTATATGCTTCAGCGATAAAGTTGAATACAACATTTTACAGATTGTAGAAGCTTGATGTGCTGACTGTACTGTATGTACATATGTCTTTGAACCCATGTTCATGTGATGGAAAAATACTTCTCAGTCCATACTGAGAAGTATTTTTTGAAAATATCTAGTTGTGTGTGTTACTATTTGATAACATAGCCATAAGTAGGTACCTACTTTCAGCAATAAATATTTGTTAGGTACTTACATTGAACAATAAACAATGTAATATCGAATCTACGTCGTCGGTAAAATGACACTTAAATGTCTCTTGAGGCATCGTCAATTCAATTACATGTTGACTGCTGAGCTTTTATCGCTCAAATATGATTACGTCATCACCTTGTGACGTAATAAGCATGACGGTATATACGTCATTCTGTGAAACACTTGAACTTTTTAATTAATATTTTAACATTGAATTAATTGTGTTCTCCCCAATTTGGATTTTCTGTAATGGAGATTACGTCACTACAGTATTGTGCTGTTCATAAGAAATAATTTCAGGGTTATGATCAAGAATAATCGGACTTAATTTGGTGAATTGTATTTTATAAAACTTATTTCAGGTCCATACCACCTACAATAAATTTGATACTTAATATATAAACTTACCGTTAAAATTCGTTAGTGAACCTACATGTCTACGTGCAATATTTCACGTTTTATTCTAATGTTAAATAAAAAGTGTTTTTCCCAAGAAAATGTAAGCAGCTGGAAAAAAATACATAATATAATATATTTGTGCTTTCAATTCCATCCTATCGTAAAATATTGCTACTTAGGCATACCGGCTATAAAAATCCGACATTTTTAATATTTTATGTGACAAATTAATCGGGTGTCCCGTAGTTTTTTCAGCAGTCGCATAAAAACTTAACATTAATAATTTAAATGGAGATATCTACTATGGTTTTTGATATACGACCACAGATCCCTAGAATATATTTCAAGTGATTATTCTCGTGTGAATAATAAGCTTACTATTCCTATTGGGCTCACTGTCGCAGAAATACAGTTAGTTTGATGTGTTATCCAGTCTCGACTAATACTGGGGTCATTGACCCTTAGCCATACATGAAATAATTTGTACAGGGTTGCTACTACATATCAAACATAACTCTAACTCCTTCAAAGGGATGTATATGTATTACGCAACGTGTTCAAAGAGCAAACTGATCGGAGTCTGAAAGTTCGGAAATATTTTCCGTCCCATCGGCCTACGAAAGTAAAAGAACAGAGCGTGCTGCGAGCTGTGTCTGCGCAAAAGCTTGTCCACTGACTGATCTCCTTAGAGAGAACAGCCGCCGTGGCCGACAATCAGTCTGAATGCCATTAATACTGTTTTACCACCCCTATCAATAGCCAGTTATTTAGCAAAAGCTCTGTACATCAAATATTTTACCAAAGGCAGTGTTTGCTCAGGACCATGGGATCAACGACATAACACCACTAACTATTACCAAGGAAAGGACCTATAGAGTTCATTGAACTCACTTTATGTTTAACCAAGAGTACTATTATTTAGTTATATAGTATCACGCTTTATACCCGTATTGTATACATAAGACGGGGTTCGTGATAAATAAACAATTAATTTGGCTCGGCATTATTACTTACGCTAATAGCCGTAATAGACTGTTTACTATAGGTTATGGGTACATAATAAAATAATTTCTCGAACGATGACCGGACTATTGCGACTATTAATCAAATTATTGAATCAGGCGTTACTGTGCGGAAATCTATGACAATAAATGTTAATATGAAAAATGGAGCTTTAATTCCGCGAGACAAAAATCTAGGATGCAATGTTACACCACCCTCGCCTCGTACATATGAACAAGTAGGAAAAGTACTACCCAACAAAACCTAACTGAGCATCTGCATTTGAATCAAGATGCCATGTTGAGAAGGCTAAGTTGCAGGGCTTTTCTCCTTTTCTCCGTTTGCATGTGCACAAGGGCGGTAGGGTTTTACCTTTCCTACCTGTGCATATGTACGAGGGCGGGAGGGTGGTGTTACATCGCATCCCGCATCCAATCCTGGATATTTGTTTTTCTAACATTTTACTATTAATCAATGTGATTGGAGGGCTGAAAGGAAATTAATGAGGATACGTCATGGTTCAGAGTCTCTCTTCTTTCTATGGGAAGTGCTAAAGATATCTTAACATAGACGAGGCCATGCGGAAAACAATACCAATACGTAATCTGCATTACATATGAGCCTTATAATTAACACAGGACGGTAAACAGAAAAATAAACAGTATAAACAGTCATGATTTATTTTCTATCACCAATCGTTTGTACACAAAAACAATTTTTACAGCTCCGTTTGCTGGAATCGTGAATCGCAGTAATGTTCAGAAATATTTGCTTCATGGTACGTAGTTCACTTCAGAATAAAATTATTCCAAGTATTTCTTTATAAATAACACTGCAGTGAATGAACAGGAAAAGTGATTTTATATCTGTTTTTTTTTTCTACTGTTTTAGTCGCTCAGCAGTGACAGTGATTAAAGGTTTTAATAATTTGATACATTTATGAACTTACTGTTATTCGCAACCAATAAATCATGTAAGAATATGTCAGTAAGTTGCCAGCATAGTGAAATCCCGCTGAAGTGATCCTTGCGAGCTAAAATTGAAGAATACGCATAATATGTTACCTATTGAAACCTGTACATACAGATGCCAGCACATCAAGCCTACCTAAGCGAAACTCAAATTTTCCCAATCAACATGATCCATATGCTTCAGCAATAAAATTGACAATCTTTTAAGGCAATTTGACAGATTGTAGTAGCTTGATGTGCTGGCGTCTGTACCTTCTTTAAAGAAAATTTTTGCTTATATTAAAAACTTAAGCTTTTGTAAGACTTATCTTCGCTTCCTTTAGTGTTCTAGATTATAAGGAAATAAACAAGATTTTTTAACAAACTCTACCGAGTGATTGATTTATTTCCTTTTTTCAAATTGAAATAAATACTATATTGATGTTAAAAACACATAAAGCTGCAACTCACATATGCAACCAATATGACCAATATATTATTGTTAATGGATCTGTCTGCATCGTCTGCATTATTTAGGATTTATTGTCAGAATGCGTTCTTTTGTCCGAACGGCACATTTAGGAATGTTTTTGTTCCGATTTTTTACAGCCCATATAATCAATACTACCGTATGAGTAGTTAACACTTAAAAATCTTCTCACACTTTGACGAAATTTAAGCAGTTACTTATAAATCTCCTTAAACTTCTAAAGTTACGGAATCAATCCTATTTGCTTACTAATCTTATACATACATACAACAGAATCAAAAGGGCAGTATTTATTAGAACGTCTGCAACTGTTTGCTAACGAAATATCAGGCTCGGGAACAAATGTTGCAAACGCGATGTGAACACTAGAATCTATAGGTTCGCATTTTGCAATATGGCAATGTATATTATAGGTATTATTTCTCTACGTTCTAATATTGGTAATTATTAGAATAAGGTATAATCAGTGTTCTTTTCCTCAATTCGAACGATCTAAATCACATGATTTTGTAACATGATACCCTCACATAATCCACCCAGAGTAAGTTATATACATCGGGCTCGGGACTCCTCTTTCACATACGGTCGGTTAGCCGGTAGACCCATGGCATAAGCTATTGATTAGCTAGTGTTCTGAGTGCCAAAACAACTGATAAACTACATATACTTTACACATATATATTTATAGATACATATAATACTCAGACCAGAGCTAACAAGCATGCTTGTCACGCAAATATCGACCGGGCCGAGAATCGAACCCGGATCCTCAGCTCCGCAGTCCGGCGTAGTTTCCATAAACGTTACCTCTACTCTTAATTTTACGATGTTATCTGTTCCACAATCAACTTTAATTAGTTTAGACACATGCTCAGAAAACGTTCTTTATCTGCAGATCACCGGAACAGTTCCAAGGATGATACAAAAAAAAAACATGGCCACTATAACATCACTATTTTTATCCACACGCGATCCATTGAATATTCGAGTCGATAGCACTTAAAAGTATTACAAATAAACAACGCAATGTATACCAAACAATAGTTAAACTCGTGTAAGAAAGTACAACAGTCAAGGCTATCCTGAGTCGTTTCCTAAAATATTTACACAACTTCCACGTTTTGAAATGCTATCCAATGTTATACGGGATCAATTTTGCAACGTAGCGTACCTACGCTGTCGTAATTTGCGATAGGAATTCATAAAATGTCGTACTGTAAGGGTTCATTTTATTTTGCTATATTATACACCGTTCAAGGCGAAGATGTAATATGTATACTGCATATTATTTGCGACAACGATTCACCCTTATGTATATTTTTAATAATATAATATTCCTCACACATTCACACAACGTCATCTAGTCCCAAACTATGTGTAATGGGTAATGGGTACTAGACAACTGATAAACATACTTATATACTTTTCTTTTGTAAATACATACATATTATACATAGAAACACCCAGACTAAGTCAAACACCCATGTTCATGCACACAAATGTTTGACTTAAGCGGGAATCGAACCCGCGACCTATATCGTGGCAGGCAGGTTAACTAACCACCACGCCATATGGTCGTCATTAATGATTTTGTGTATTAAATTACTATGAATAATATAATGCTAATTATAATGAGAAACATGTATGTTTGAAATTATTTCAGCAAATTTTGCGCATCTCATTGAACCTTTAAATATAATTTATGACAAAATGGACCTATTTAGTTTGCTGCCAATGTTTTTAGTTTTATTACTTTAACATGAAATAGCGCAATACTTATTGTTTGAGGCCTCGCGCCTGTTATATCAGGGGTTATACGAGGCCACGAAACTTTACGTCTAACTAGTTGTATAGTTACTGCCGTGGATTCGCTTGCCTGTAAAATATATCGAATATATTTTCGAGAACCTTCCAAAGGATAATACATTGATATTTATATTATTGTGAATAACTTACGAATGTGTTATATCGTCTTGTGTACCAAAAAAATTAAACCAATGTAGTTTCATTTCAAGAAATATTTTTAATAGGGTTAAAACAATAGCTGTGGATGATAAATCAAATATTTTGTTTCGGTACATTTTTTGAAATTTCACACACGTACAGAATCTAGGGCACGAATACACCTAATCACTCAACATTATGACATGTACTGCAATTATCATGCTTATTTCAATAACTTTTACAAACATTGTTCGAATAATTATTTTTCAAGTCGACGTTTGTTGTGATCTGATGCATCATATCAACGGAATTCGAAGTCGAATAAACCTCGAAACTACAACAATTGTTAGCAAGGCCAACTCATACATTAACTACGAAAACATCGATAGACTTCTAGTACATTTATAAAGAAAACTATAGAAAAAACACACAGTTTTTTAAGCCTAAGTGTACAAACATACGGTTATTTTCAAAATATACAGTAGTGTAACGAAATTACTCTGACGTAAAGCCACGTAACTCGGTTTAAGGAACACGCCCGTAAAACTCACGTTACGCGCAAAAATACTGTTAAACGTTAAAATATCGTTAAAACGAACTGTTGACCTGTTTCCATGTTTTGTTTACCTTTTTTTCCGTTTTATATACTGATCTTGCTGGATGATATAGTGATGTCTGAATGCGTTAAACACTTTCAAAGTTAATTTTTGGCTATAATGGAGTGAAATCGAGCCTTAACAGCTTTTACCAAAGCCTGTGTAATTAAGGAATTAAAATGCAAAGATTACTTTTTTTATTACGGCTTTGCAACGAGTATTTGTTTAATTTCAATCGCCGTAAATTAACCTATTTTGTTCAGCCCACACGTTGTTTGTTTTCTTTTACTAACGTGGGTCGCCAGCATCTGATACTACGCACTTTCTTTTGTTTTTAATATCAAGGCAATTTTGCGGTAACGTCTTTCACTTCTTTCATAAAGGGAACTTAATAATAACCATAATTTAGCCAAACTTGCAATATTTAATGAATTTACATTTTCACCTTTATACGTATTGGTGTAAGATACCTTTGTTAGCTTGTTCAAAATTATAGAATTTTGTATCCGCAGCACGTGCGTGATGATATTTACTGATAGTGTGAACATTAGAGTTTCAATAGGCTTGTTGGTGAACCAGCGATCGAAAAGGTCAAATGTTGCTATGTTGTGGCTGGCAGGCTACTCACAAATGCTGGGGCCTCAGGATATTTGTGTTTTGTTTATCTTCGGTCAAAATTACAGTACCTACAAAACTTTATACGCATTATTTTTTCCCCACATCAACGCATAAATTATTTATCTCCGTATCAATCTTATGATAATAATATTTACGAGTATTCTCATAAATCAAGCTTTCAACCTTCACTGCCTTAAAGAAGCGACGTCTTCAGTAAATAAACAAACAAAAACTCTTCCTTCTTCTAAAAGGAAATTGTCTGACAATCATTTTTCACAAACAAAACAAATGTGACACAAAAACTGTTCAGCCATTGTTTTTCAGAGACCTTATAATAACAATTGCGGAGTTTTTGACGCGAGCCACGCCGCGGTCTCAATGAGTCCCACGTATTTACGAGAACAGATTCTGTGTAAAACCCTCAAATTATTAGTCGTACACTCATCTTTTTACGATCTGTTAAAAACATAATATCTCTAATGTTGTGCCAACTACTTAATTTATCATAGAGTTAACTAACAAGCTTATAGTGTAACCTCGCATTACGTAACTATTTATTAACCACGTTCTAATTTAGGTAAGGCCTAATTTACTTTTAGAATGTTTAAATTCAGGAATGTTATTTTAGTTTTCTACTTCTAAAAATATATGTCATACAATACTTACCTACTTCTTTCGCATTATGATGATTTCTCTGATAGTACTAACTTTTCCATACCCCGCCTACTGCGTTAATGAAATAAAAAATAAACGCCAAATAAATATTAGAATTATTGGTTCTTTGTAAATTAACATGTAAGTTATTTTTCATGATATTAACAAAATAATAAATTATTAATTGTTAACAACCAAATAAATAAAATAAATTACCTAGTTATGAATTTCAAACTTGTCAAAAATGTCAGAAGCATGAACTTGGAGCTCGTGTCAATAGAGATTGACGCTATTGAATTGACAAAAGGCGGCCATCTTAAAGTTGGTCTTAAATTGCGATTCCATTTTTTAAGGAAACTGAATCAATATTATTAAGCAATCTATGAAATTTCCTTACGTTACATAACTACGACTATATATATGTAACTACCTCTTTATGAGCCATTAGGGATATCCTCTTAACACAAAAGAAGTACACTAAAGTTTTTTGTTTGGGTTCGTAAAAAAATTTTCTTCTTTTCTGATGTCCAGATGTTTTAAATTTTCCGTGACCTACATTATATACTTCAAACGTTAAACACATTAGGTATCGCATGGAGAAAATCACTTCAAAATCAAAATGACTCATAAATCGTTGAAAAACGACTTCTATAATCGCATATCGAGTTAAAAGGCTTGCTACGTAATTCTTACGGCATTCTCCTATATTTTATATTTTCATGGCCTTTCTATTTTTTCTGGCGACCTACAATGTTAATCAGGTCATTGAACTGATGATAAATTTTAACTGTTTATATCTAAAAGGCTCCTTAGTTTTTTATTGGGTCAAGATAACATAGGAAACTCGATCTTCGTGTCAGTAAAATTAAGTAAATCATGCCTAAAAGGATCCCACTTTACTGTGTTAGAGATTTTTTTCTCAACATTTTGAAACATTTACCTGCTGGTCCTTTAAGCGAAAAATCAGCTGCAAACATTAGCTTTAATTAGCGAATTTCATTATAATTCTTAATATTTCTCGATACATAAGCAATAAATCACAGTTCTAATAAAACTTTATATCTAAACAACTTAAAGAAAAGCAATTTCGTGGTACGATTTAAGGTATCAGCCGAGACATAGGAACGTGTGGTCTTGACTTCGTAAGTCGGTCAATATGAAAATTAATGCTTTTCTGAGAAAGCCCCATAACATTCTAATCTTACCTAATCTTATATACGCAGTCAAATTGAGAACCTCCTTCTTTTTGAAAAAATGGTTAAAATATAATCGGTGAAATGTGGGGATTGGTCATTAGAGGCCTTGTCTTTTTACGGTGAATAAAATAAACCCATAAACCCTGCATCAATTTCCAGAAATGATAAAATAAAAAAGTGATTGACAATTCGAAGAATTGCTGGCTATCTATCAATCTCGTTTCGTAACTGAAGGAAGTTTATGCCGTAGGAAACGGTTATTGTTTACCTTGCCAACATAGATTCATTCGCGGAAAATTGCTTGAGGTAGGCTCGACGTACTCTGTGCAATTTGCAAGTATTCTTTTCTAAAATACTTGAGAAAAATATTTACCTAGATTGAAATTCGTTTGTGTAAAAAATAGACAATATTCTCAACAAATGAATACACACACACTTTAGTGTCTCCCGTATACATAATTGTAATGTATTTTGCACCTGCAATGCTATACGTATAGCAATATTCACTGTACCAAGGACAGGACAAAGTTCGCTGAAGGAATTCAGGCTCCAAATAATTTTGTTGTTAGCATCCCAAGGTCGGAAAGTACCCCGAACCCAGGAATCTCAAGGCTTTCAACCAAAAATACATTTATTAGCGGCTTTACAAATTCAACACATACATAAATGGCAGATCAAAGTGTAAACATTAGAAGATCAAAGATGAAAGCAATGTTAGCAATAACAAACTTGCTCCGCAGCTTATAAATGATTTTATTGAAACTTTCAACTTTCAATGAGCCATATAATTGCGTACATTAGCTACAGTAGGTATAATTTAGTGCATTTCATATTCCGATGACAGTTCCCATTACATGAAAGTTACGCACGGTGCTACCATCAACACGTCGGCGCAACGCGTTCGGACTTTCGGACAGTCTGACATAACTCGGCCATGTATTTTGCAACACATGCTCTATAAATAATCTCGCTATTCGACCATCCAAAATAAACAGTGTTTATTTTATGTTGCGGTGTTATAATTATAGTGCGGTGTCTTTAACCGCTAATGAGAGCTTACTGTCTTACACGTAATACGAATATTTTCTAAGAATGTTTCGCCGCTGCCCCATATCATGTACTGCGATCATTTTTAATTAAGCGACTCGCGATAAATCAAGGACGTCGGGAGCATTTTTCATTTGAAAGATATGGCGGCTTTTAAAAAATAATAAAATACGAGGAGAAGGTAAGGAAGCGGCGTCCTACTGACATCAATTTCAAATATGGATGAAACAAAGATATATTAGGAATTTGGAGCGTGGAGTGTTTAGATGACGGAGTGGGTAATGTGGATGAAAATTGCTGTTTACTTGTCCATCTTTTTACACCCCACGCAATATCGACACGGAGTCGGCGTTCTTATTTTAAATGAGATATTCGGAATGTGATCCAGATTTTTATATGCCAGTATGTTTGTCCCTCCCTTAGCTTTCTGACGAACAATACCAAAGCGACAGCACACGTAAATGAGACATTTCCTGTTCGAGTGGAGATGAAAGCGCTTAAATTTTTCAACGTCTCGATTCCGCTAACACGATAAAATAAACCTTCACTGAATATATCAGTCTGTAAAAGCTTTTGAATTGTCTTTAAATTCTTTAAAGAATATTTATTTTATTGATGTAATTTGTTTATCTATTCTGTTCTGTGTTTACACCTGTCCACAGCCGGAAATTCGGTCGTATTCAAAAATATATTTGTGAATATGTAAGTAATTTTCCCATTACCTGTTCTCAAACGAATTTCTCTTTATAATAAAACGTGGTTTTAAAAAGTACCGGCTTTAGTACCTACTAGATTTAGACCACTAAGTAGGTTCAAGACGATAGTTTAAAGCTAGCACTAAAGGCTCTACTTTTTTAAGACTATGTTTTATAATCCCCCTTGGATTGTGTAAACTTTTTGATACTTGAATCGTAGCGTATTACATATATATGTATATTATAGAAATACAAACAAAGCTTAAATATTAAATCGATTGGATCCAGTAGCAGTCCATCAACCAAAATCGATGGATACGCTTAAATGTATTAATCCAGTATCGCGGAAACCTGCAGTTTATGGTTCCTCGAACGTACCGCAGTTAACAACATCAGTAGCTTCGGATAAACTATAAACCTAGATCCGATACCTTTCACGATGTAAGGGAAACTCAGAAACCATAATAAACCATTCTTTCATTATCGCGATATGAGGTGGCGGTCATAACTTGGTTTAATATACGTTAGAGAAGAGACGGTTAGGTTAGGGGATAGTAATAAAGACAGTGCCGCCATAAATTCTTTAATTGACAGAGATAGAAACAAAATTACTTATATAGATTCAGTTTCGACCCGCAAACAGTGTATCTGCTATTTACATTTTAATTAAAGCGTGGCTTGCAGTTTGGTAGTGAACGTTCGAGCCATTTATATTAATACTAGCGGGCCCGACAGACTTCGTTCTGTCAAAAATTAATGTGACAGTTTTTTGTAAATGCGAAATAATGTCAATTTCCAATAAAATGATATTGCGACTATAAATTAAGTTGTAAGCTATCCTATCTTTCAAGTTGGATAAAACTGCAAACGGTGTACAAATTTGATCAAAATCGGTTAAGTAGTTTAGAAGTCCATCGCGCGAATATAACGTGACATGTAATTTATATATATAGAAACGTACTACGTAGATACAACCTTCATCTTTACATTATAGCCAGACAGAGGTGTCATGTAGCACAATTTCATTAATATAACATTAGCTGGGTATAATCCTACGCAATCTATTTGCCTATTTATCGTCGATTGTCTTTGCCAGCTCAAGTTCTAGGGTGACCCATTTGCCCTAAATATGAGTTGAACGATGTCGTCAATCATTTACCATTAAATTTGAGAATACATTATTTAGTCTGCCGATATTATTTTTATGAGATTTCCCGAGGAACATTGAGAAAAGAAAATTGTATATTGTTGGATTTGCCGTTTAGATGGAATAGGTGATTATGTACAGACGTCAGCGCATCAGGTTACTCGAAACTGACAAATTTTCCCAATCAACTTTGAACCATATGCTTCAGCGATAAAATTAGAACTCTAGTAAGGAAATTTGACAGTTTCGGGTAGCTTGATGTGCTGGCGACTGTACATAATTTTCAGTTTGCAGTGTACAGTTTACAACTATGCTTATGCTGAAAGCCCAAAAAGCAAAGAAATGTGCATAAAATATCAAAGAAATGTGCATAAAATATCAAATTTCGGAAACAAAAGCAGTTCAGAAATTGCGTATTTAAAGCCAATACCGTGTTCCCTCGGGAGCCAAGTTAAACATTTTATTTTGGTAAACATGCCCCATATTGTTTTCAAC
The DNA here is from genome assembly GCA_958496145.1 of Heliothis peltigera. Lineage (NCBI taxonomy): Eukaryota > Metazoa > Arthropoda > Insecta > Lepidoptera > Noctuidae > Heliothis > Heliothis peltigera. The sequence continues at coordinate 10,233,999 of OY292326.1, read as the reverse complement.
AAATGGACAATGGACACCTGCCATGTAGGAGGAAAGTTGGTACTGAATGAAGGGTTTTCCTTTCAGCGAAATGATATGAGTCTTTAAAAGGTATAATGTCAGTCACTGTGAAATTTTTACTTTAAAATACCACCGCCATTGTTCGGGGATTTATCATGTTTTGTTTCCTCCGTATGATGAAGAAGAAATACATCAATTGCATTATTATGAGATTCATAAAACTGTGCGACATATTAATGTTTTTAGACTTTCGCGACTTGTACACATATAATACACAAAACGTCGGGAGAAATAGAGGTAGCTTACATGCCTTTAAAGTTTTTCATCACGAATACAACCCGTGTGTTGTGTATAATACATATGTGTACGACATATCTTCGTATTATGTTGTAAGTAATCACAAAAGAATAGAACACTCTTGAAATTTTACAGATTTTAATTCTTTTATTTCTTCTTGTCTTCCGCAATACGCGACTCATTGTGACCTGCCATCGTGAACAAATATTTTGCACCAGAAATAAAACGCTCGTGTCAAATGACGTCACACAACAGAATACTCTGAACGTTGTATAGTCTTGTAAGTTTAAATATAATAAAAAATACTTGAATCGTAATTTGGTATCTCTTGACAATATTTTGATTATGGTGTATCGAAGAATGTAAGCTCGATATTTAATCGATTGATGAATAAATCACTGGATGAAAAGAAAAGGGCTTTATACCTTTGTGTAGTTCGTTCGATGACTGAAGATTTCGTCAAGTTATAAATCAGTCAAAATATTTTTTTATCGGTATAACATGATGTTGAAAGAATGTAACTTGTGATATGACGGCAGATAGAAGAGCGTGGAAGACAAAAACATGCTACGCCGACCCCAAATAAAACTTGGGATAAGGGGATGACGATGATAACATGATGTTTCTGTACCAAAATTGTTTCAATAGAAACGGTTTCTTTACTAGTATACTATAACAATAAAACTTTACCATTCAGTCAAACTAGATTAAATCAAAAGAATTTAATTAACCTTTTACCTAACGGAAACACAACTCCCTTTGATTCGAAGAATTAAAAAGATAAATAAAATTTAGTGCCGAGTCCTTTTAACATGAACAGACCAGGAAGACTATTTATGTCGTCGGTTTTATTCACTTTAGGCAAAGAGCTTCTGCCGAATTGGCCTTTATGGCTACACTCACATACTGGATGTCTCTTCCAAGTAGGTAAAACAGTGAATGTCAGAAGTTTCAGTTAGGAGTTTTTGTAATTCACGAAAGTAATGGGTAAATACACTATTAATCTATACACGATATTATAAATATGAAGAACTTTTTTTTTGATTGCTTGAAAACGTTAATCTGTACAACTACTGGTTGGTCTTATTGGAAATAATTTTTCAATGAAACAGCTCAATTATCGAGGATGGTTATAGTTACTACTTTTTACACGAGTGAAGGATTTCCCACGGAACGCTTGATCCCACTAGCGGCAGATATCATTTACTGTATATTTGCTTAAATTGACAAAACAAACAATATATTACATTTGATTGATCTACTTTTTGATTTCAATCAAAGCCTTCTAAGTAGTTATCTATCATTAAAAAGAAAATAAGTTTCCTTGTTTAAGTGGACATCCAGCAACGTAAGTAGAAAGCGAGCAACGTAACTTCTGACATGACTGTCGAGTGGCCATAATAAAGTTGCCCTTTCGGGTTTATTGCGCTGTCCGTGTATCGAGGTGCGTCTGCCTTTTGTCTTAGTCACAGACGCTGAGAGCAAAGAATCGGAACTGGGGTGCACATTAAATGCATCACACCCGACTCGGTACTTTGTTACTATCATGGCTTTAGTTCCTACAGAACTGTCGAGTAAGTTCACGAGAATTCATTGTGCATGGAAGTTGGTGTAAACCATTTTAAGTTACCTACATTTTTTTATATCGTTTTTGATTCAAGTTGATCATAAACGACTCCTTCGTAGGTCAACTGTAGGCAAATATAGCAAGGAAAATATATCTAATGGGATAGGTTTTAGAAAAACACTGTTGTTATCTGATCAGTATCCTCAACCATCAAACAAATGTCACCTATGAAGTCATTAGTCATTGTTAGACTGAAAAAAAAAATGCGTAACTCTTGATTCGAACCTGGGTAAGTCACTAGGTGGTCTACATCTACTCGTGCAATTTTACAATCATACAATTAAACCTGTAACAATGATGATTATTAGTATTGACAGACGATTTGTCATACTTTAACATCCTACTGTTCTGCTTAATATAGGTTAAGTCAGTATTTTATATTCAAAGTATAACACAATAATAACAATGCTTAGTAAATTTGTGGTGTACAGCTAACAGCTGAAGCAAAATGAATAAAAAAAATAATCAGAATAATCTAACGTATTTTCTTTAATACAATCCTTGAAGGTTGAAAACGCATGGTATTAATGTATTTACACTTTAACTTTAGTAGACCAAGTATAAATGTTTTTAGATTTTCGCGACCTGTACATATGTATATTTTGCACAACATACAGTCCAAAAAAACTTCGAAAACGAAACGTCGGGAGAAAAGAGGTCATATTTTCATCCCGAGAAAGACCCGTGTTTTGTGTATAATAGACCAAGTATTTTACTACGATTTATTTTTCGTAAACTCTTCTCTCGCTCGAAAGGGGCGACTAACTTCTAATCAATCTTGAATACTCTCTGCAACATATACGAGTAAAACCGCTATAAAATCCTGGCTACAGAGTTCATCGCTACTTCTGCCTACACCTGCGAAATTAAGGCGTAATGATCGAAGTTTATTCTCTCTCCTCGCCCACATACCAACCCGTTTGTGCGTATATTCGTTAAGCCGTGCTCCTGCATTCTATATGCACTTCCTGCATGCCTGTTGATGGTACAGATCTTCACCGACGGTTACGTAATAAATACAAGTCATAGTTATATTGTTTTAAGGAGTGTTTCAAGGATTTTGACGTAGGAATAATATTTGTGTTTTAGTATTTTGGTGCGGTAATTGAAGCTTCAATTGATTCGCTTTGTTATACGGAAACTTGCAGCATGCAAGCAAATCTTAAAGCAATCAGTTATTTATTAACTTTCAATAATAATATTTGGCGTAATTTCTTATAGAAGTGAATAGAGACACTCATTCATCGAATGAAAGTTTGTCGACCTAAGCACTCCGTTATATTCCAACCACAAAAAAAACATAAACAACTTCCAAGGTTAGAATAATATTGATTACAGTTAAAAAAGACGTAAACAAAAATGCAGGTGTGATCGTAATATCAACAATAAAAAATAAATAGGTACGTCAGAACCGTCAGTCTTCAATTTGAGGATACGTCTTTCCCCCATTACATCACGTCTTCATATATTTTTACGGATAAAAAGAAGCCAAAGAGTAGGAGGAAAGTGTATGACCTTTTTGTAGTCTAGTTAGTAGACTCGTTATTTCGTATTTTAAATAAAATTTCCAGTACAATTTGGAATTATATTTTTCTAGAAATATCAAATACATTTTGGTGCATGGAAACCGCGTTTTAAAATTTCATGGAATCTCTAAAGCTTCGAAATCTCCTTTTTGGTGACCCTAAGTTTTACTTACTAAACCAATTGTTAATATTCCATATACCATCACAAACAAATGTCCCTCCAACAGTTAATTTGATAAAACAATCACAAACACATTGTTTACCGCCTAACCCACATCGAAGAAAAAAATAATTGCTCACGCGCCGCTCCAATGAGCTTCTGTTACATGTGTTACGAGTGGTTAGATCAGATCAGAGGCTCGTTGACTGCCGAGAAGAGAGGACGTGAAATGGGGCGCGACGGTCGCGCGTGAACCCTGGTCGCCGCCGGACAACGGCCCTGGCAACTGTCTTTATTCTGAATTGGCGACGCTTCTTAGGAATTATGTAGTAAAAGTAGAATGCGTATCCAAAAATGCTTGGTCATTCATAGAAATCTAATGGTGTACGAGTAACCCACAAAACTTACAACTAACATCTGAGGGCACGGGAGTGCCCCAGCCAAGTACTCTATTTCTCGATTAAACATTGTGTTAATTTTTAAATTTTGTTCTAAACAAGAAAACTTATTCAAACAAATTAAGCATCCAAACAAAAAAAAATAATTTTCGATTTAGTTCTACCATTCCAACCTGTCGCCTAAATACTTCATTATTAACTATCCGATAAACAAGATATCGTAAAACAAAATTTATCATTGATATTGGAACGAGATAGTCATTACTCAAAATAGTACATTCCACTAATGACCCTCGCCTACACTATAGGAACCCGTTTACCTAAAGAACACCTACAGTTCGTACTAACATCCGCTATGGCAATGCAGCTGTGAATTCTTTTAAACCTTAAATCTGGAATGAATAACTAAATACTTACATTTCTTAGAAAAAATGCGGTAGTAATAATGCACTCGGATTCGGTCAGATGAAATGTTACACTGTCCTAATTGGCAACAGAATTCATTTGTACCGAAATGTGACAAAACTCAGCCCGACTTTTTTTGTCATATAGTTTTTGTGTGCATTTTTCAAATGTGGAACGTACTCGTACATTGAACATTTGAGTATAGCGATACCATACCTCAAAACATAGAATAATTACGCTTTACACCATAGAGAACAAAGAAAGAATTTAAAAATAATTCGTAATTTTAAAAACTCCTCCTGAATATGAGTATATTTATAGATGTTAGTTATAGCAAGCCATATATAGCTTTGATAGAAAAAAAGTAATTTCCTCTAAAGATTGAAATATAAGACTATTTCAAAAACGGGACGTCACGAAGGAGCTTTTGTTAAATCAATTTAACATTACCTCTCTAATGCTAAACGTGCCATTTATTAGTCAAATTATAATATGAAGGATACTAAACTAAATATAGATTTTCCTCTATCCTTTGATTTACAAGGGGCTTTTCCTTTGAGAATAACGATGAAAGCTCAAGGGAACGAGTTGAAATGTCAACTGAGATTGGATTCGAGTATCATAATCATAACTGTATACTTTGCTTACTTATGTATACAAATATAGCTAGCTATCAATAAACTGGTGCACTTTGTTCCAGAAAACCACAGTTTTAAACGACTTTTATTTATCTAAAATTAAATCGATACTACGCTTTGAATAATAAATTGAATAATCTAAAATTGATTACAGTTATGCACAGCGTTGGCTTAGTGCATAATCGGTCAGTTGTCTACCAATTAACCAGTTAATTAATGGTATTATACAAAAGTATCAACGTTTTACAATCTTAGTCCAATAGGTTACTGGTTGATTAACGATTCCAAATAAGCTTGCTCTTTATATTTTAGAAGCATATTTCTTCACACATCTGTACTCAAAATAATTATTTGTGTTCTTTGTTACAGGTATGTATCAACTAAATAACTCAGACGTAGACAAGGTCGTGACGTATGCACCCTTTCCATAAAGCAATTATTTTCATCGCTCCACGGGGGCTGGCAGAGGTAACAAACGGGTGAGTAGACAGCATCATACCTTCCATTAACCGAAAAACTGACGTAAAAGCTGCGTCAGACAAACGACGTAACTAGACGCTCCCCCGGTACATCTAACTGAAAAAATATCAGTCACTTTTAAAGTAAACTACTACCTACCTGTCTGTCGTCACCCTAACCCACAAATAGTGCTTCTATTTATATCCTAAGTCTACGTCAGCTCCTGATTTACGGCTTTGATGGCGACCTTGCGGTAATTGCTGACTTTAAAAACTTTACGGAAAATATATTTTTAGAAAAAAAAAGCGGACGCGTTTGAAATATTACGGAGTTTGTAAACTCGAGGTTCTTATGCGTTTTTAATGCACACGACGTTAATTAAAAGCGGGAAAGGTATTTTTATTAAAAGCTTTGCGGCTATACAACAAATAGCAGGCTTGGAACGAAATACACGAAACTTGGTCAAGTTTTGCTCGGAATAAATTCTCGTTTAAAATTTTAAGTTTATCTTTAGAATAAATTAATATGTTTTGATTTAAGATTACGACATAGCTTATAACAGTAGCAGCGTGGCATTAGCTAATCCCCGTGACTTAAAGTACGAAAGCGACATCAACCTCTTTACTATACTTTTTTTGCCATTATTTTCAACTATTAACTCTCTCAGATATACCTACAATTTATAGAATAATAACAGTGATGTTTTGAATAAATCACTATCAAATGATAAGATGAAAATATGTCAAGCTTAGTATACTTAGTAGCGTTGCGAACCATTGCAACAATTACGTTTGTAATTGACTAATTTCATTTGATTTCTTACAAAACAGTTGAAAATAGATGACGCTAATAGTTTATTAATCACGCTTCCATCTAATTGTTTGTATAAATTATACAAAAAAACCCGAGTGAAATTCGATAATGTTTTTCATACGAGATGTTTAGTAGCGTTTGCAGTTTTCCCAGAACGTTAGTGCTCAACATTTTCCACGTTATCGATTAAGCATTAATATAATATTGGATGATGATCTTTAAAAATAGCGTGTACGGTGTTTACAATAGTTTTCCCAACCATTTTTAGTCTCGTTGAAATGTGATTAGACAGTTGTTTTTCTTACTCTTGTGACAATAATCAGTTTTCTGGCATATTTTTTGTCTCCGTCCTCCATCAATCAACACATAACAGATTCTACGGAAGTAATAAAAGCAATAAGACAATTTTCAGCTGCCAGACTATTATAACATTGTACTTTATCGTCCGTTACGAGAAAACATAATTGACTCGCTCCATCTCCGCCATTTGCTTTTTCAAGAAGAAAAATATCTCTCCATCTGATAGCACTAAAATCCATTAGTTGCTTGAAATATCTGTTTTATAATTAATCAACCTTTTAAAATAAAACAAAGCAGCGCGTGTTTGTGATATTTATGTGCTATAAGTTATTTATACGTGGTCCGAAATAGGGTCGCCATGCATTCTCTTTTGAAATTACATTTTTCTTTCTTTTAAACAGTTTTATAGATGTGTTTCGTAATTTGTTTACATGTTATTTACACAGGATATATATTTATAATTTATGAAAAGTTTCATTAAGTGTATGAGGTTCTTTGAAATCCTGTTAATTTATATATCTGTAGCTATTCCGTTTTTTAGATATCTGAAACTGTCACTTCTTATATTTCCTACCATACGCAACTGGTACAGTTTATTCACCAAAACTCGATCAAAAATAAACAGGACCGACAGTTCCTACTTAACAGTACAGAAGCCATGGTGTCCCTACCACGGTGTCTGTCGCCTGATTTACCGTACGCCGCCGTGTGGTCACAGCAACGCACTTTTAGAAATACGACCACGGGTTCCAATAAATTGTGGTAAACAAAGAAATGCAACCATCGAGGCCTCAGCAGAGGACGCCGCAGTTAGACGCTATTTTAGAAATGTCAAACTAGTCCGAGGTCGACATGCTATTATTCTATTTTATAATAAACCTATCTTAAGTGCAGTGCCTTTTAAAACTTTTAGCCAAACGTGAACGTGTGTTTGCGAAGAAAAGTGCCACCGGAGAAAGTCGGAGAAATAAGTATATTGAAGGACAAAGATAACGACCACATATGTATGCCCGAAGGATCCTAACCTGACCTTACACCTTTTGTTTGAGCTACACACGTAACAATAGCCCAAGTGTTAATATTTTGTAACTTAACACGTGTGCAATGCATACGAAATTTTATACGCTGCAGTTTCGCAAGACGCAAAGATTCTTCAGGCAAACTGCATTAGTTATATCACATAAATCATATTATATTCTAGCACATAATATTGTTCTACGTGTTACTGCTTACGAAGCGTTAACCAGATCAAGGCGAAGTTATACATAACTGCTATTCGGATTTACGGTCTTTGTTTCCTTACAAAAATAATTTGTTTTAATAATCCTGCGTTTTGAATTGCTGTGAATTTACGCAATGTTAATTATGTGCTGTAAATGTGTGGGTGATATCGAATAACGCATATGAACATCTAACGTTGTAACATTCCGAAATACTTTAGTTTTGAAGATGCTGAATTTGTGATATGACTAGGATTATTAGACTATTGACTATAGATTATTGACTAATTAGACATTGTCTCTAATACCCATTTCAATAGACTTCATTCAAGTATAACCAAACTGAATTGAAAAGTACTTAACCTTAAGTTGGAAACTTTGTAGGCGTCCTAAACCTTCCAATGCCATTCGAGATATAGTACAAAAGCACACGTGTAGAAAACTATTAAAATACCAGCCAATCTTATTGGAGGCGTGCGAAGTTTTACAAGTGCTCGATAACTTCCTACTTTCACACGATACTCATGAGAAAATCAATGTATTTTTATTATAGACTTACTTTCCGCATAGTCCATTAAAACTATACATTCTATTATAAGTTAAAATATTTTAAAATTATCTAATAGCTACCTCAAAATTAATTAAAACTTATTAACACCCTAATGCTAATTTCCTAGATTTTATTTACTATGTACCTCTAAATATGGAACCAATCAATTTCAAAATCGACATTCCGCTATTTTCGCCGCCCACACAAACTATCAGAAACGAAAACAAACTTCGATTTATACTAAGTAAAACATTACTGACATTTCTGTAATACGGACTAACACCTTTACCTCAAACCGCAAAGTGATTGGCTTTTGACGTCATTCCGATATACAACCTACTAGACTAGGCTAGGATGCTCTTATTTGTCCGTTCTCACTTTATGATCGTAATCAGTCAACGCCCACGTGAACTCGTCTTGGACTATATAAGTGACCTGTTTAGGCTCGTCGCATTAAAAGCCTATTCCAGTTTCAGAGGTCCTGTTTTATTTCTCACCTTTGTATGTGGGTGTGTTATTATTGCTGTTTACCCCTCCTTAGAGAAGTAGGCGTGATGTTGATTGTTAATGAGGCCGTTAAAGGTTTATTGCCTTAAACGAATCATAGTATTATTTAGGAAATTATATTTTAGCTGTAAAAGAAATTCCCAGTCTCCGTATTACATATCTTTGTGCAGAGAGCAGTTGCCAGTAAAGATGTTAATGACAATATAGTTCAATGCAGTGGCCTGTTAGAAGGTACCCGTGTCCTCCAGTCGCTTCCTTACTGTAATTGTAATTATTTCCACCCACACCTTTTCTCAATCAGTCTCACGTAGTTCCACAAACCTTATAAGCTGTTACACGATACATTTCATTCACAACCTTGTTTGTGCTTCAATTATAATAACTGCTTGGAATATTATAATATCCGTATACGCAACAATGACATTCACTAGAGAAAACTGAATTTGGTTTGCTTGAGAAAACTATTCCAACCGTCTTTGAGACGGAATTAAGTATGAATGGGCTATTTAAGACAGAAAGAATTTGTCAAATTCGTCTAGTAGTTCCTCTGATTAGCGCGTTCAAGCAACCAACGAAACTTTATAATACTTGGAAAAAAAAATCAGGGCATGCGCCATTTTTTTTCTTAAATATATGTATGTATATACACTAGACCAGTCGTTTACAAAGCTGGCTGATAAGGATTATAATCAGATTCGAGATTATAATTCTATCCTCGCAAACTGTTCTATTTACGCTAACTCATCTTAAGAACTCACAGTCCTTGACACCCCATAAGGGAAATACTGACCTACATCTTGCCTGACCTCTTCAGTCGGAGGCAACACGTAACCTAGTCTTAACATTGAACAGATAAAACGTCTTTCATAAGATTAATGCTAGAATTATCCTACGCAGATCTAGACAGGATTAGGCCCACGCCTGCATTCAGTTGTACATTCGATCTATCATCAGGTGTCTTCGAGACGTGTGAGGTTGAATGGGTTTAAGTAAAGCTTGTCCTTCGAGATTCGCTGTTGTACTAGTTTTTTAATTAATGCTATTCAGTGCAAGATTATACGATGACTGAAGACTCATGTTTAAATAATGGCTAGTGAAATGCTTTTGTTTTTTTTTGTCTGTCGTTCGACAAGGCAGCGTGCAGAGTATCTTTGATTATTTACTCGCAATATCCTTGCTACGAGATTTATCTCTCAAGACTGATTTACGCAAATGCTAACAGTTATCAGTCGCGAATACACAAAGCGCTAATTAAAAATGTTCTTCATAAATCTATTGGTGTATATTGTGAAAACCACAAAACGGGTCAAGGTCCGTTGCCATTAATTTTGATTTGCCTTGTAATTATTTTATAGGCATGCTCCTTGTTTTTTTACCCTTCACAGCAGTCGTTAGAAAATCACGATGTTTACTACGATTCCCACTAATAACAAAAGCGTTTCTGTGTTCATAATTCATGATTATGATTGGTACTGTCATGTCAAACTGTGTGTGGGAGGAGACTGATGTCGGAGTACCAAAACCGCGACCTTCCTGGACTTGCAAGGTTTATAATTATTAGAAGTATATTTACCACATGTTTAATTTTGAAACTATTAAACTGCAACCTTCGTCCAGTACCATACATTGTTGTTATTTTTATTTTAATAAAGTATCAGGGACGGTTGTTATGTTTTTCCTGTGTATCTAATCTGATTGCTCAGGATTCTTGCAGTAATCCGTATCAACGTTTTAAATAATGATTGCGTTTTGTAAGCAAATCTTTTGTAAGAACATGCTGAAGGTTTTCACTTAGCGTGGCGGAGTTTAAAAGCCTCTGTTTTAGCTAATCAGATTAAGTAATTGGCGGGGCTGCGTCTAGCTATAATTCATTGGGCGAATATACTGTGGATATGCGTCAATTTGTAGAGATTTACGACTGAGCGCCTGTAGTAGATTGATTGATGTGACTGGATTTTGTAATTGAGTCCCACTTCAAGGCCAAGGTCTGCCTTAGATCCTATTTGTGCAGTATTTTGCCTTGTTAGGGCAAGTTCCTTAAATTAGCAGTCATCAAGTCAATCCTAGTCTAGCTTTGATTTTGTTTAATAATGTTGACTTACACGTAACTTTAAAACCAATTGACAAAAGACTTCTTCTTATGTTAACTTTGACATTTTAATTCCACAATGTGACCAGTATAAAAGGCTAAATCCGTTGCCGTAAAGTGTGATATAATGTGCCACAATGTATGAATTATCCAGGCTTTAGAAGTGAAAATGGAACAGTATACATACATTTTATGAAAGATATATCCGATACATAATATCATCCCTCCAGTCTGAGTGTCATAAATAACTCATCCAACTTAGATTTGGTCCCAGATGCATTTTGATTTATGTGAAAAACACGAACTAAGTCCGTACTTACTCATACCACGTGACTATTTCTGTTAAAGTATGTAAGGAGAGATTCATTTTTGCATTTCCAACGTATATTTTAAGAGTAGGTGCCGCTAACTTAGTTTTGCAATACGTAGGTATATATTTTAAGTTAAAAGTTTTTACAACGCGAAACTTGGGGATAGATTACGGTTAGATATAAACAGTTATATTTTTAATTAACTGCAGATTCAAATACCTACGCATTCAATATATAACGAATAAGATGAATCACTACATACGCATATAACACTTGAACTTTAATCGACTTAGTAACAAAATTGTAATTAGATCTACGTGGAAGAAAGTCTAACAATACATGTTATGTCATATTAAGTAACTTTATGATATGAAGCCTCTTCACACCTCTCAGATGTAGAACAAAATCGCGCTAACCGCCAATTAGTCTGACAACACATGCGCGTGCACACCTACGTGCAAAACATAATCCAATTTAATAGCACATTATGTTTGCAAACTCATTTAAAGCACATCACTTGCGTATTTTTTTATTTCGTGCAGTAAAACTTAAATGTCACAGGAACGATAAAATTCTCTCGCACTATAATAAACGTTAAAAGAGATTGTGAAGTTTTCTTTGAGGAAATGATAAGGCTTTTTTAATATTCATAAGGCTATAAAGGCATTATGATTACGCATCATTGGATAATACACATAAGATGTCGAAGATCTAGAAGCCGTCCCAATACGAGATGGGGGGATGTAGTTAAGGACATGAAAAAGAGACAGATGTCCGAGAGGACGTCAAGGATAGAGTTAAGTGGAGAAGAAAAATTAGTACAGCTGACCCACCACCATGTGAGATATATGTATGTATAGCTGGAAAGAGAGAGAATAACATTTATAACTAGACATCTTGGTCATTGGTGTTAATGCTCTCCAGTTCCATCAGACTTTCGAATAGTTTAAAAATTACGTTCCATGGGTTACAATTTATTTCAGTATTGTACTTACAGACGCCAGTACATCAAGCTACTACAATCTGTCGAATTTCCTTGATAGATTTTTAACTTTATCGCTGAAACTGATGTGCTGCTAGCTAACTGTAAGCTACGGACGCGTCCATACATTTACCATGCCTTTATTTGGTAAGGAGAAGTGAAGTATGAAATCATACCTACTTCTGCGTGTCCACGCTTACAATCCATGGGCAATGATATACATATTTCACGGCGGTTTACATCTGTCTATCAACGGCACCTAGACTCCTATAAACTAAGGCACGTAAACTAGCAATAGGAATTACCATAACAATGATGAATCGTAGCTTTCATCACTTTGTTAAATAACCTTTAGTTTATGGTGGAAATATGTGGTATTCTATTCACCATTACTTTGACTATGAGTCAACCAACTCTTGTATTATTTAAACCACTTAGTAAAAACGCTATTTTAATTTTAGATTTACTACATCCACATAGTAAATCAGAAATAGTTATAATAACTTCCTGCGAAACTAAAGTATGTAAGACGACGCTACAAAAATCTCTTTTCCGAGAAAACGACCGAAAAATCTGAAAAGATGAGTTTCATTTATGATTTCCTAACGACATCTTTTAGTTGGAATTCATCATAGAGAGCGACAGTCTAACTGACGACACTAATACGATTCCAGTAAAAAAATATATGTTCTAATTGGAAGTTTGGGCGGCTTGGGCGGGCGGGGCGACTTTCCTGAGATAGGAAAAGCGGAGCGCTCGGCATTCGCACGCCTGCCGGCAAAGCGATCGCACGCGTATACAACACACGCTTAAGGCGTCGCGGTACGCCTCTATATTCACATGTGTATTTGTGTATAGTGTACAAACAGCTAATACTAACTTTTTAGTGTATAAATGACAATTTTTGAATATTAAACTGTGCTCAGTGGCAGTGTACAATGACATTAGACAGGGGTGACAGTTTTGTTAACAAGATTCAGCCAGCGGCTTCTGTGTCCTGCTTGTCGCAGTGTCAAAACATTTTCGGGAAGAGGCTGAAGCGCTGGGGCTCCACGGGATCGTGGGTAAGCCTAGCAAATTATCCTAGATTTTATTTACACAAGTCGATTTTATATTTTCCACCCGCAATTAGTGCCTTGGTTATCGAATTTATTAGGAGTTATTTGGCGTACCAGGAGTATAAAACTTTATAGTTAGTTTAATTTAGAATACCGTGTGTGTTACAAATGACTTTGTTATAATGAAATAAAATTAAACCGCCAAGACAAAATTAATTGATGTTAAAAATAATATTTTAACAGGACTATCAGATGAATTGAAAAATTGATTAGTTTCATAAATGAATATAATTCTTATCAGAGTTTTTTAAAATGTATATGTCTGTACTTATTTACTGTACGTCACATTGCATGTGATTCTGTTTACTGGTACACTTGGCATAGCTTGATGGTATTTTAATGCACATTGTATAAATGCTCTTTGATAGAGAATTCAATAAAAAACAATCTTATGTTTAGCCGACTTTCTAGTCAGTTGTGGGTATATTGAGAATCAAAGTTCTTTGTGTGTTCTGCTAAATACCTGTTTAATTTCAAAAGATATGCCATAATAATGATATCTAATATATATTTTAATTTTAGCACTGATATTAAAATATTATATGTATATATCCGTCTACTTGCTTAATTTGCTAGCTGTAGAGCATTTAAATTTTATATAATTAGATGTAAATAATAACGCCAAAAAAACACCAAAATGTAATAGTACAAATTAGCACTATCAGATATCGCATTTTAAATGCTCAATTTACCACTGGCACAATAATAGCCTATTTCTTTACACACAAGCGACTCTAATCTCGCCTATGAATAGACTTAATTAAATAAATAATAAATATTCAAACAAACCAGTTACATAAATTCAAATAGTTTTATTCGTCTATCGCGTGTTAATTTGACAGATTACAAAACAGTCATTTGAAATTATATAAAAACCGTTAAAAGATGTTTTAGTGTTACGTTTCTAGATTTTTTTTGTAAGGGTAAACAGGAATTCACATGTGGTCTGGAAGCTGTTGCTACGCTTACATCAGAGCTTTTTTTTGTTTAACGGTTCAAGTACAGGACTGTTATCACTAGAGTGTACCCAAGATACATCCTTATGACAATCTTAATAAGGGTGGAAAAAATGCCGCTTCTTATTGCGGGTACTTCTCATTTCCTAAGTGAATAATTCATAGCCCTGATATTCGAAATCATATTTTTAGTAAGTCTTTGTTATGATATTAAATTCGTTGTACAAGAAACGAAGATTTTTTAATTTGTCAACAATAATACATGACTTTAGCTAAACATAGAATTTATGCAGTCAATACGCACGGAACACGTATCCTATATCGGCCTAATGACTACGTATAGTCACCAAAATTGCCGCATAGGAATCTCATGCATAGCATTCGATGGAAAAATAAATCGAGTATCACCAAAAGAATCGAATATATCACAAAATGATTGATTATTTCCACTCACGTGATAAAAATCCAACCAAATGTACCCTTACGCGCCGTCCTTCGCCGACCATGCGTAAACCGAATGCTTGTACGTATGTAAACAGAGTTCGCAAACGAACATAATTGTACGAAGCCATGTAGGGCTCCAACCCAAATTAAGGGGTGGCGTGACCGTCACATGACGACCGCGTCATTTCCGACAGAACCCCGCCGGCAACCACGTGGCTAGGGGAGATTTTGTAATATTACGAAATGTGTTACATAGTAGTCGTATGTTGAGAGACTTGCGGGTTAGTTTTGGCAAAGTTAGATTGCTTCTGTCGTTTATTTTCGATACAGCATAGCAATTCACTCCCAGTTTCATTAAGGGTTTATAACCTATGTACTAGGTACTTATGAATTCTGACAATGGTGTCCAAGAAAACACCGATAAAATCTACTTCCCTTATACCTATAGAAGTATAAGGTATATTTCAGCACAATACGTAGGTACTTTTAATATATTGAGGACGCCACGCCTGAGTTTCACGGGCTTTCAGGCTGTTAACTACCTTTATTGGCATTAATGTAGGCCATTTGTTATATGTTTTATTATTCAGTAGATATTTATTAGTATTCTTATTTATGAGTTTGAGCGAAGTGATTTTACGAGAGTTGGAAACGGCTCAAAGTTTAAATCAAGAGTTGACTAGCAACCGAGTCTTATCTCTTAAGTATAAAGGATGGTGTAGTTTGGGATAGTTTAGCTCACTGAACTAAAGGTAGGTATTTCGTAGAGATATCCACCTGTAAACCTATTTGATAAATGTACCAATAGTAGCTATGTGATAGCCATTGGAACTTTAAACAAATAGAATATCAATCCAGTCATTCTTAAAACATAGACGCTAAGTTTAAAGTAAAGTATTAGTTTAAAAGAAATCCGCATTAATGACTTAACTGTTTGTCTACAAATCATTTAAATACATAACGTGTAGAATAAATATTCTAACAACTCATTTAACAACGATTTATTACATTACTGTTAATAACAAAATGACCCGTTTTACGATATTTGCTTTGCAATTACTGTTCCGAAGAACGATTACTGGTGCATGTCATTATATTGTTATTACTTGACAACAGCTACAGTTTTTACTATGTCCAGTAACTGTCATAACGGCTAGTTTCGTAGTGAAGTGAACAGTTCCAGCAATGAAGTGGCTCTTAATAATTATAATTTACAATAAAGTCAAACAAATACTGAGGACCTGGGTGAGTGTTCTATTGTTTTAAAATCCTACGTAGTTTTAAACGACACGGTGTCATTATTATAATTCCGTGTTATGCAAAACGTGTAATCATAAGACATAAACACATTTGTTAAAAGACGTTTATTATGCCAATTTATAACGTTGCTTCCGATTACGCGGCTTGCTATAGTATTTACGGTCATAAATCCTGTATAGCGCGGTGTTACTACAACGCTATGAGTTGCCAAAACGTATCGCTCATCGTATACAACGTCCAGACGCGTTTGTTATTAGTACGCCTAGCTGCATGTTTGAGGAAGCTTTTAGTAATAGACACGTTATAGATTATATTTAAATTAACGTCCAATTATCATTTACGGTGTAAAGGTCATTTAATTTTGTAGCTGGGCTGAAATATTAATCCTTAAATAAATTCACAGCTTACCTAAGAACCCTTTCGCAGAATGTGATCGTATCGCGAGAATTAATAATCGCGAAAGTCAGCCATTTTGCGTGTTCGAACGTGAAATATAAAAATAATAAACGGGTTGATAGAGGGTAACGCTCCCTGCGTGGCCGGGCTGGAAGTGGCCGCGGATGGCGAGACCTTGCTTCGGTAAACTGGTCCGGATGCGCAGGCGAGTACTGGTTTCTCGTCCGTCGTCAGGTGGCCAGCAACACTTTACGTAATTTCGCGAACGTAATGTCATTATCACTAATGTTGTTAATGCGATACTCTCTCCCTATATTTCATGTTAGAAAGCACGTATCAAATCAATTTGTAAGATAGATTATTATAATTTCGGTTTTACTCCACAAACTTGTTTGCGGAATTTATATCGTTTTGCATAATATAGTCTGCGGCTTGTGAATTTAGTATTAAAATATCGCATTATAAATCCGGGTCTAAAAATATCTAGTTTAATATCAGATAATGAAAGAATTCATTGACATTTCAGACTTCAGACTCTATTAAATTAATGTATTTAAAATAACGACATTTCTATGAACGCGTTATTATCCTTGCTTCTGCCATTAATACGTCAGTGTAACATGTGAACACATTTTCATTTAAATCACGCACGACAGCTCCAATCTATGACAATGCGTATAGAGATGTATCTTTGGCACAAGTTTACGTAATGTCTACAAATAGTGACTGTGACATGACAACACGGTCATTCCTGACGGAGGGAAATGCGTGAGGCGATGCGATACAAATGATCGCAGACAAAAGCAAACCTGACCGGTAACCCACGCCAAAAGCACCTACACCAAAGTTTTGTATATCTATATAATATAATAATACCTATGTACCTATAATAATCCGCACACATTCACACAACGTCATCGAGTCCGAAACTAAGCAGAGCTTGTACCATGAGTACTAGACAACTGATGAACATACTTAAATAGTTTTCTTTTGTAAAATACATATGTACATAATTATACATAGGAAAACCTTTATTTCAAACCCATTGCTTTATATGACGGTTCAGAATTTCGCATTAAGTAGTGTCGCATATGCTGGTTAGCCAGGACCATAACTTATAAGATGTTTATTTTTACAAACATCGAACCACTAAATAATGTTCCGAACAATGTTATAAATAAAACGTAACTCCCACGCACCATGGAGTTACATGTCAAGGTTCACACTATATTTATGTTCTCACACGACCGTGTAATTAACTAATGCCGCTCCGAACTCATCAATTTGACTGACATTCTATTTTCTTTTTATTCCGCGCGCGAAATGGCTTGTTTTCCGCGCTTTGTTTTTGAATATCGAATTGCCCCGTTTTTTGTTCTCCATGCCCGTTGCCATTTAAATGTGAACCAGCCAGTTCAAAATAAAACATCAGTAAGCTAATTTCTAGTCAATGATGCGTCGACCGAGTTATCAAATATTCAGTAATAAATTACAATTCCCTAGCTGAACACCACCTGCCTTTGTATTATGCAGAAAAGTGAAAGTTCATAATAATATCAAAACAATAGCGTCCCCATATAAATTTCACTTGCGAGTTTTCTCGGAACAATAATGCTCATGATTGTTGGCATTGTACTCGGTAATGTTAGGGTTAACTGATGTACGGCTCTTTCTTTGTTTTTACGTCAAATATATCAATGGTAATGTTTACTTTTGAGGACAGCTTTCAAGCATATTTTCAAGTTATTCAAGTGTCTGTGTATTCGTGTTTAATCGGTTCCGCTTTCAAAATCCCTGGTTTAAAAAAAAGTTATACTGAAGAAAGAGATTTTATTACACAATTATGCCAGCATTTTTGATAAAAAAGTAATAAACATTTAAATCTAAGGACAGCGTGGTTTTTGAAGTTTTGCATGTCGTCATTATATCGATGTCGCGATTATTCGAATGGTTTTGGCATTGGGTTGTGGGATGCACAATATTTTGGCGAGATGTGTTGTTTCTGAACTTTTTGTTTTTATTATGAAATATTTATCAGTATAATTGTGAGACCTAACTAGGCTGACTTTTCACAGCAGTGATCAAGCCTGACCAAATAAATGATAAAAAAAAATTAAACACATAGTCCACATCGTCACACCAGTATCACATTTACATTACAAGAAAACCTACGAATGAAACTCAAAGATGGCCACAACAGATAAAGACGAACAATCTTAGCTTTACATAAATCAGTGTAAACAGCTGAATGCGCAGACGTCGATAATATGCAAATATCAAGTTTACTTTCTACGATAAAGTGGTTTGATTTACGACAAAAAAGGACTTATCTTATGTTTGTTTGTAGACCGTGTTTCGTTGGACACCTGGATAAGTATCTCTTGACATTTTATTTCGAAAATCGTAGTTCCATTTAAACATTACCGAGGCAATTAATTACAGATAACTAGGTAATTAATGTACGATGATTTAGCACCTTTCACAAACAATGACACAAAAGAAACCACATCAAAGCACTCTTCTCCCAATTAACTGCAAATCGTTAACTAATTGGCTTCGACATTGAAAGTTTTGTTACAATCAATCAAAAGTTGAAAGCGATTTTGATAAACATCTGCTCATATCTCACCGTCACCTCTTCATGACCTCAAAATTCCTATTGTTCAAGTTCAATGTAGGAATTCTTGACAACCCGCGCAATCAAAACAAATTAGAGAGACTATCTATAATAATATTATAAGGTCGAAGCGTTTGTTTGTTTGCTTGCTTGAACGCTCTAATCTTAGAAACTACAGAACCGATTTGAAAATCTCTTTCAGTGTTAGATAGCTCATTTATCGATGAAGACCGTAATACTTATCCGGGTGTGTGGAGAAGTTCCCATGGGACACGGGTGAAACCGCTAACGGAAGCTAATTATTTATATTACTTAATACTGTATTGCGATCTTCTTATTTTGGTCATTTGGATTCCTGCCCACCCAACATGCTAGCGAGTTCAAAATAATTTGACAGTATCTAGTAATAAGTATCTGATGCAAGTTTGGTGGCATTAACAAGTTGTTACATCGTCAGGCCCAATGTACTGCGTGACCTCTTCGGCAATCTTGGCCTTCAATGGCGCGGAACATTTATGTAAATGGCATTATTAGAACTTCGAAGGTGTGTTTTGATTACGTAGGAGTAAGGATTTATACATTTTATCGAAGGAAGCACCGTCTCAATAGACACGTAGGATTGCAACCAAGTTTTGTCTACGTGAGATGTTCATTTTGTTTATTCAGGTGGCCGAGCCCTTGTAATTATTATCGTCCCACGTTGTGATGGTTTAACTCAAAGGATTTAGAAAGTAATTAAAATAACATTAAGTTAGTAATGGCGTTATCTCAAAATCTGAACTTAGATATGCTGCAAAAAGAAAGTGCGATTTCATAGTGATGTTACACCGATATCGATAAAATCACGAATTCCTTATTCAAAGTGTGAAATTGTGAATCTACCCGAGCAGGTTTGTGTAAGATATAGGTAGCAATATTTCGTGAAAAATGCATCGCGAGTAATTTCCTGCAATAGAGTGTAGTAATAAATACCAGTCCGGTACAGTGCGCGGGAGTCGCGTGCGCTATGTTACGTCCGTTTCTTCATTCTTTTGTTATCTGCGCGCGCTATCGGCAGATGATAATCTTATTCACTGTCGAAATTATTTCCAAGTGATGCTTAGGAACCTGTTCTGTTCTTGTGAAATATTAAGCAATAGCATGCGAACAAGATTAAATATTCTTAAATTAGATTTGATGTATTATTAAGCTCCGGCTTAGATAAATAGCAAGGAAAGTAACTTCACCCAGATTTGGAATCAATAGATTTCACTTAAAATTCTACTGGCGCTGTCAAATAAAATACTTATTATGCCAATGTAAAAACGAACTTAATCAATTTAACAAAGAATCAGTTTAAAGCTCAATTGATCTGTCTACTGGCGTTTTGTCCTACAGCCGGCGGCTCTGACCGACTTTTACGCATTATAGGAGAAATCTAAGCAATTCGTTTACTTGACAATGGATGGAATCAAGGTGAAAAGCAATCCTAATTATACAGTATTAATTGTACTTTCTTTTTTGAACTTAATCCATCTAATCTCCGCCTTTGGGTATTATGTTAAGCTGAAGTTGTTTAGTTAGCAAGAGTCTGAAATCAATAACATTGAATAGAAGTTGATTGATAGAATAATAATAGCATAAGAAACTTGTCTAATATTGGACCGTAAAATATGATTGCGAGGTTTCAATTAAAAGATGAATTGATTATTAAAATAACTAAGAGTCCTCTATTTACTCAAGTTATATTCGACACAATAAATCTATAAATTTGTCTCCCGTATCCATTCAACCTCGTCGGTCTATTCAATACGCATGTCCGCGATTTCTAACGTTTGCGGTTTCGCCTACATACATACACACCGTAGCAAGCATTAGCGGCTTTTCACACGGAATGTAAGTAGCTGCTACTGGACACTTCTGTTGCTCCCATTTGTTTAAGTGTCGGTCTTATTATTGATTTTATATCGTACTTGACTTCGATAGCTGTGGTTTTATTGAATGGTTCAAGGAATATCGCCGAATACTTCCACTTCTGAACAAAGGTCTCCCCCAAGGTTCGCCTCTTTGCTTGATTTTTCGGCTGCACAATATATCGAAGATTAACTGCGTAGTTCCATAAGAATGATCTGTAACAAGTTTTGTTGTACAACTTACTGATGCGCGATAAACTTCATTCATTTTTAGCGTTTTTGGTATAATTGCAGTATGTTGTTACAAGGTTCTGACCATACGAGGTTTACCAAGAAAGGTGTGCACATGAAAACTCAGTTACACAACAGCCGGTCGGTGCGGTGTAGTCCCCTATTATCACGGCCCAGTTGTCGCTCGTATGTCGTAAACGTGTGTAGCGACCCTAATATTTATTGGAGGCGTGCAATTATGCAAAGAATTTACTTCGCCATGATGTAGTTGCTTCATGCAAAATAGTTTAAAAACAGAACGAAAATGGTTTTTATAAATCAACTGAGATATGCTTAGACCAATTTATTGGATGATCAATATTAATAAGTATTCAAATATGATATTTGGAACCAATTCATGTAGATTAACAGCAACCAGAGACTACAACGAATCTTCACAATTTGAATCAATACAACTTCGCGTCGTTGAACCGATGAATTTCAAAGAAAGAAAATAACCTTTATCGCCTTTCCCAGAATTCGAATGTCAATATAATGTTTGAAATGCTCTATGAAATGTTATTTTTTCTTCTTATGCCATGTTATCTATTTTCAGAGGTCAACGAACTTTGCTCAATTTATTAAATGCAAAAATAGCTAAATAAATAAAGATAGGCTTATTCAATAAAGGGAAATAAATAATGTGGTTTTTCAACCTACAATTTTTTCAGAAATATATATATATTTATTAAATTTTGTGTGGGTTATTTAGCTTTAACTCTTCATATTGGATTACGATCCTCGGGGAGTATTTGCTAGAAGTCAATGCCTTAGGTGGATGGAATCTGATAGATTTATACAAGCAATATCCTGTCTAAGTTCATTGTACGTTTTCAGATTTACGATCCATTTCATCGAAACTTTTACGTTATTCTTATATTGGCAGGTCGTGTTAACCTTAAACTTTCTTTGTTAACTAAAGGTCACCACCGATAATAAAATTATTTTTTTGCAGACGTTAATTACGATTTTACGAAGCTGTTTTTCGATTACTACATAATACTGAAGGAGGCATTCACCGGTAAAGCAAGAGCGGGAATCCTCAAAGTCTTTGTAACAGGATACGCAACAAGTCAATGCCCTACAACAAAACGCGGCTATTTTCAAATACTTAATGAAATTCTTCGTAAAAGCTTGATATTTTCCCATCAAAGAGCCTGAACGTAAAGTGATGCACTTAATCTCAACCTAATCATATTAAGTTCTACGCTTTGAATAGATCCTGGTAATGAATTCTCGTGATAATGCGATTTTTTTCCGCTCAAAGAAGCACGTTTAACGCCAAACATTATGTAAAGCCTACTCAGAGGTCGTTGTACTTAGAATATGGAAAATTGGCGTCTCTCTTTATTAATATTTATAGACTAGAGGTCAAAGTTTACGGGTCAGTTGTTTTTATGAAAAATATAAAAGAAATTCATTAGTTCGTAAGTACATTCTTTTCGATTTGAAAGGTCTCTGAACCGTGTCAAAGAAAGTCTTAACCATTTTTCTGTCACACGTTTTCACTCAATAAGACTGTTTTTGCTTCTTAGAGAAATAGTTTTGCGTCTAGAGGCACAATATATCCTTCCGCTACGACACTGAAGTGTACCTAGAAATAACCGCGAATGCTTCCTGTCCAGCCATATACAACATAGAATAATAAATGCTATACATAGAGGACAATCAACGTAACGAATCATAAATGACGACTGCACAATCTGCGATTTCATAGAAAAAAATTCTTAATACTTCAAACAACACAATAAATCGTCATAATATAGGTATCTGAACTCTATTGTTTTAAAATTTTTACTATGCAAATTCAAAGAACAGTTTAAAAATTATCGTGATCTGTCTTCACGATTCTGCTGCCAAACCTTAGATATATCTCCTGCCTATATTAAAATAACTCAACGACTTCCTATTCAGCTGAAAACAAAAAAGAAGAACAATCGATCGGCTAAATACTCACACGCCTTGAACCTATCGATAAGCAATGATTTATCATATTCATTTTACAAAGGAAAGGTTGGGAAGGCTCCGTGGCCTTGCGGCTGTAAAGGTGAGGTCACATGTCTATTCCGCGCTCATAATGGGCAGCAGATGACAGCCGATAAGTCCTGACAGGACGTCTGGGCATGACACGTGTGTACAATTGCACCCGTACTGTAACGCAACCGGTCCATGTCAGGCCATGCCTTGAGGTTGCAAGATTTCGCGCACTGAGCCTTAACAAGTGCTGTGACGTCACATGACACAAGTTACCTGTTACTTGCACAGTGTTCAATGTAATGTGAGCGAGGACATTCCGTAACAGTGCATGCCCTTTGCTCTACATTTCAATTCAATCTATACTAGTTTATCTTTATTTAAATGAAGAGCGACGCTTTTGCGATATTAGAGAGCATATTCCTAGCACAATGCTGAGCTTTACCATTGCAATGCATTGTCAGCAAAAGGCCTACGAATCAGCATTAAATCAAGCATCCTTCAAGCCAAACAACAATTTTAGCCCGTCTTCGAGAACGTCAACAATGCAGCAAACTCACCGCCGACTACCGAACATAGCGTTGCCTTGCGCGCGCAATTCTTTTATTAATTATAGTGGCCAATTGAGTGAGGATATGACGCCATGACGGCGGTGTCCGCGCGTGACCCACCTGCAAATCGAACTGCGCACACGCAACCACGGTATTCATCCTTGAATCGCTTGAGGTAGAAACTGTATTGTTATTTGTTGGCGCGTGCCATCCAAATATCATGGGGTTCCAATGACGGCTTAAATATGTACATTTTAAACAGGGAACTGGTCGTTTATATAAAGTGGTTGATGTCGTGCTCGTTTTGCTTCGGATGTGCTATTTTAACATTCCTTAATGTCTGTAGCTTGAAATAAGCGGCTATCGGATGGATGGTTACGATTATTAATTCCCATTCGATACGACAGCACTGGATGATGCTTCAATTCAGAACAGAATCAACAATCGATGCATTAACATGGCATGGAATCACGTACGGCAATAATACATTGAGTGTCGCACGTAACAGTGCATACATGGACGCCATAATAATTGACACGACGACGTCTTGTAACTTCATAATCTTCATACTTTTCCCTATGTCGTTCCCAATCTTACAGCAATAAAAAGCGATTCGTATAATTACAAAGGTTTTATGAATCTACGGAAACTTGGGCATTACACATAATAAACATAAAATTTACTCAATAGACATACATTATAATTTATATATAATGGTTTCTATGCTAATAAACGATAGATTTCTTCGTCTGTTTATGGTACCAACGACCTGCGTTATGTCATGCGTGACATTTGAAACGGTCTGCGCATGCGGCGCGATTGATTTCATAACTCCGTTAAACCATAGTTTGTATTCTCGCGAACGTTTTGCCAACACAACGATGATGGTGTCGAATCGCAAAATCGATTAAGGACCGTCTGCTGTCATTAACTCACTCGCCATGTAAATCGATACGGTGCTTTAACAACTCGATTTATTAATCAACCATTTAATGAGTGGATCGATAATTTAATAATACACTTCGTATTTCATAACTACCGGATGAAGTTTCTTATATGGATGAAGAACAGCGTTTTGTAATTTTATCCTTTCCTATATTCGCGTGACTTAATCGTTATAACATCAATCAGATTATATTATACAAGAGAATCGCAGTACTGAATGTTAATCAAAACATTTACCTCTATCGATGTCTGTTTTTCATGGAAACTTCTATTTTAAACAACTTCTTTCGAGTTTTACTCTCATGTTCATAATATATTTATTCATGGAAATCCCAATTTGAGATAACCATGATTATAATTGGTAGGTATTTTGGAGGTTTTACATTGAGGAAGTAGCACCCAGAACAATAATAACCACCTTAAGTATTATTAAGAAACAGCTATCGATCAAACGTAGGTACTTGGCTATAAGTACGATCTATTTAATTTTTTTAACCGAAGCATTAATCTCAAGGCAAAATACGTAATTCCTTAAGTGAAGACAGCAAAATAAATATACTTTTAAAAGTTTATACTAAAACTAAATAAAATAAATGTTCATCTTGAAAGATATGGAAAGCCTAATGGAGTCGGTGTACTCGCGAATGTTGAAATAGACTCAACCATGTTTTTTTTATTTACTACAGACGTCGAGGAGTTTTCTCGAAGCTTTTCTAAAGGTACTTCACAAGCGGTTTGCCGTACTACAAACAAGATACTCGTTCAGTACAATTACGTAAAGTTCATTGGTCATATGACATGGTCAACACAAACTGACATTATTAAAGTCGTCATTTCAATCGAGGTCATATATGAACCTTTCTCATGATATTAAAGTCTAGACAATCCTTTTATTTGTAACAAAAACAGCCTATTCATTAGTTTGAAACTGATATCTTTAATTTCATTGATGTTAAGGTATTTTGGCTGTTATTAGATATAGCCTATTGCACTTAGGAACGGTGTATTTCATTATTTTCTTTGTCGAAGATATGCGAACGATTTATAAGATAATAGATGAACCATGTTAAAGGAAAACAAACTGCTGTTGCGATAAAAGTGCCTGCACACTTTATTGAACCGACAATAAAGTTTTATTCAAATAGATTCTCTGAAATACATGCAAATTTATATCGGCCACCGTTACGAGTACATTATAAATGAATCAATGAATTACATTTTTACATCATAAATAACGATACACGGCTCTGAGTGTATTGTGTTGCTAGACCGAGAAAGCCAGCCTGTCAGTTGTTCGCGGTGAATGAATCATGTTATATTCAATGCTTATAACATCGTACGTGCATTACGACATACTGGCTAGTCGAATTTTAAAATCGTTTCGCAATCCCCCGCCCAGCCCTTGTAAACTAAATGTCAGTCACATCGAATTTACACGCTTTTTATATTAACCGCAGCTTTGGCAGCTTTCAGTATTTCTTAATTCGTGAAATATTTTAGAGATTTCGAAAACGTACTTTATGCCCTGTTGCGTTTGCCATTGACCCAGCTTTGATATTTTTATTTAATAAAATAACGCATTAGGGGACAGTATTATGGCTTTTTTGTGGAACAAGGGCGTGGGCTCTATAATATAATTTTAATTATAGAACAAACATTAGATATGTATATTAATAACTTTTATTAAATATCGGCACTAAAACATATTGTAAACGATCCAAAGGGTAACCGTCATAAATACGTCCGTGACGTACGTGTGTATGAAGTAGCAGATTTTACAATTAGAGCCTACACCGCTACATATAAACGTCTATATCTGTTTAGAGAACGGTTCGCCGACCGTCTGTCCGTCGTCAGACTGTTACTCCAAACTTCTCATGATTTATTTGGTAGCGCGGCTGTCGACGCTCGGTGTAACTACCGTTTCCGACGTATCTGACCATCGGACTAGTACTTTACATTGTACAAGCGTCCGTCTGTCTGTCAGTCATGATCGTGCGCCTGCGCTTCCAAGAACGGATGCCTCGGTCCCGCTCTCCAGGACGTCCACTCATTACGTACTATTAGACCTCTGCGTGCCTCAGATTGTGCCGTAAATGGACGCTTAATTGCAGTGTTTTACTGCTAACAGTATTTATAACTTGACTCGATCTCCAGGTGCACTTTTGTCATCTTCCAACCATTCTACGAAGATTTTTTGTTTTAATGAGGTATTTTGCCAATAGTGTGAACAAACGTCCGGTTCGAGTTATTATCCATCAGCTGAATGAATAAATAATCAAGTAGACACACTTATAATAAAGTTTATATATGCTTCGTTTAATGCTCCGACCAGTAGACCATTAAATCGTCAACAGTAATGTCTATGCTCAAGTGCATAGCGTGAACCGTTACGGCGGGGAAAGCTTTTCATCATGTGGACACGTCCCAGTAATTGATATGTTCCATATCTGTAACGCGATGGTACACTTAGTGACGAGTGTGCACACACTCCTCCGGTAATGAATACCCTATCAATTTAAATTGCATCACATTTTCCTACTTGTGGCAAAAGCTGACGAAGATGGGATAGTGGCAAAAGTACCTTTTTAGTGTAAATTTTTTTATAGCAAAACTATTACCAGTCTATATACCAACAAAAATGTGTCATCGTTGACTTTTACCTGTTCTGGGATTTTAACGGTAACACTCCGTGTGAGTTTGTGTTCCTAGATTCCCATTTCAACCTTATCCTCGAATCTTACGCACGACATCGCACATTATGTCCAACAGGAAAACTTTAATTCTGAGTAAACGATATTTTACTGCTCTTTTTTAGCCAGTACAAAGGTCATATATGACTAAAAACTGGCTAATAAAGCATATATATATGCAAAAATACGCGGTGCATTATGAAAAGTACATGCAAGTGTAGACAAAGAGCTGTTCGCACATGGCGGCCGGGCCAGACCGAGTGTCTGAGTTCCAAGAAACATGCGCCGAACACATTCGTGTGATAAATGTGTAGCACTTGCCTCTTGCTCATTAATTACGAATACACATAATTCTGTGCTCTCTCGCAAATTTATGGAATGCTTTTTTAATCGACACTTTCAATATCGATTGATTGTAACAGCACTCAGGGTTGTACTGTTACCGTTTTGCATTTTTGGGAACTTGTACGTATGTTGAAAGAATTTTTCAAATTAACAACAGAAATCCTTTAAAACTTTGACTCTATGTAATATAGAAGAACTTTGGACGCAAACAAGGAGACTAATATCTAATTGACTGAAAACAGAACCCACGAATTACGGAAACGAAACACGTGCCTGTTCAATTGATTTCTAAATAAAACGTTCTCTCATTGTGCATTCGCAATGGCAATAGAATCGCAATACTGCATCTCAGTAGGCTCTTCACTGTCAATCGGTTATCCTGCGATCGCTTAGCTGCGCACACGCACGCCTATCCGTCCGTCCGCGACGCACCACGCTGCCGGGGTCGACGACCTCGCGCAACCAACCTGGAAATACACACAAACACTGGAAATGATTGCAAAATGTGCAATGCCATATAAGTGGAAACAATCTTATAGACTAATTATGTAATGCGTAGTAATGATAAATGTCATTTTAAAAGTCAATAACATATAATTGTGTTTTGCGTCGACAGAACGCGTAAATCGTTTGAAGTAATTAAATTGTCTTTTGGCATGATCGCGCAAGTAGAAAATCAAATTATTCAGATCGTTGTTAGGTAACAATCTGCATGTTAACTCTACATTACATCTGTCAAGTAACCTTATGATCTTGCTCAATGGTCTTACTCATCATAGGAACTTTCTCGCTCCGGTTAGACAATATCACCCACGTGGCACATCCAGTCTTCCGCATCTGCGCTTTCAATGAACGAGTGGGCTCACGGACGCTTGCCAATTATTATTGTTTACTTTCTAACATTAATTGCATATTCCATTCTTTCAAAATTCTAAGTGATTCATAGTCTCAAGTTACTCGAACTATGGATAAGAATAAATGTGATTCAAATAACTTTATGGGGGTTGGACCTGGACATGCCAATCGATTTGCAGATCACACTAATTATGGCTACGTGAGTAATGGATGTCAAAAAGCACAGACTAATTAATCTATGTATTGGCCAATGCCAGCCCACATTCGCCAAAAGTCACTCACTGTCTCGGGCGCAATTTGTAACATTACCTAATTTCAATTCGTGTTTCACCTTTAAATGAGGCATCAGGACGATCGATAGAAAGTGATTCTTCTGATTAATAGTGGGAGTCACTCACTGTCAGATATTTGAAACATAAAAAAAAACTTTTCCTTTCATGTCGACATTTGTTTAACCATTGTGTCGGTCAACGAACCATAACATACGTGAGCTCGTATTAATTAATTCCATAAAGTTCCTTCGCCTCATTATTTTAGTTGCGAACTCTTTCAACTTTCCTGAATTGAAGTTTATTATATGAGTTAATCATGGAATAAATTTTATAAAATGAAAGCTCATTACACAAGTTCAGTGTTATCCTCGAATCCAGTTTATGTAAACAAATATAAAAACCAATATAAAGAACATGTAAGATATCCCAATATTGAGAGAAGTAGGACATGATGAAAAACGTGGAAATACCAAAATATTTACATAAACCAAACGGTTTTATCAGCTCAGCATGTCTTTACTCAGAATGTGTGCAATAACTGTGTTAACATACTCCAAATGAAACTTTAAAGGTTGATTTAGTTCCTCAGATCTGATTCCGTAGTACATAATTACATAACAACTTATTCGCTATATACAATGTATTGAGCTAAGATAAAGAAATACGAAGACAAACAAACAAACAGACACATAAATTGTACAATTTGCGTACAAGTGTTTTCTCTCGCATGGTTTTACGATTTCTCGTATCGACAGACAAGCTGACAACATGATGGTCCTGACAAGAGAACAGGTGTATAATAAAGATCATTATTATTTCCGATTTTGAATTGTCATCATTGAATAACAAACATCCATACTAACATTTGTTTTGTTGCACTTAAAACACATGAGTGTTTTGTAGCGTCATAAATAAACCTCTACACTTATTGAACTTATTTTCACGCTCCCCAAGCGGTTCAAATTTCGCTTACCACTCATCATTAATGCTGTATGAAACTAATTTGTTCTCGTTATAAGACGATAGGGACAGTACCGCTTTAAGGAGAAATTAATGAAGTTATTAAAGTAGCAGATCAGTTCCGAGCGATCGGCTGCCGGTGGAGCGGGACGGCCGCAGCGCCCGGCTGCCTTTCGGGGTCGAAACACACCGTAAACAAAATACCATTGGTACAGACGTATCACTTAGCAATGGACATCGAACGACATTTCATTAAAAGACTTGTGACACACATTTTCTACAATTTATACTAAACAGCATTAATTTAGTTGGCTTAGAGGAAGACTTCAAGGGATCGAAACAAGGTGATACAAAATATTATTATGATCTAGAAAAATGTTAACAGTAAAGTTGTGAGTTGAACGATAAGTTCACTCACTGAGTACAAACATTTTAGAGTGCCGAAGAAGTTTCTAACCGTGACGACACGTCCGATCAAACTCGACTCGTGCTGACAAGTGTGATAAGTCCTTATCGTGTCATGCAACAACACTTTTACAATTGAAATAATATTTAGAGCTGGAGAAATTAGCTTGATACGCTTCCGAACAAACACTTTGCTGTGCTGGTCCCGTATACTTTTTGCGAGATTGCAATCGGAATGAGGGTAAAAGCTTCTGAGCCCCGCGATTAATTTCGAGACATCTTTATTAAGTTATTTATGTTTTGCTTGCAATAAGCATGGCGGCTGGCGGACCGAATTGCATCAGTTACGACATTATATAGAGCGTGAAATCTTATAACTTTCTTCAGACATGTGCCTGTTTAGTATTTTTTTACGATTTGTGTCCCCGCGAAAATCGTCCTGAGTAGCTCTTTATTTTTTTTTGTTGGCTTACAATGAAAAAGAGCTTAATTTTTTTTTAATTCAATAATCTAATCATATTATCTATTGTAGGATGTTAATCGCATAAACTTATAAACAACGTAAGTATTCGTTTTTCAAACGCTACACACAAATGTCAAGTAAATACATGTACCTACCCATGTACCCGACAATCTGTCCTAATGTAATAACGACAAGCATTCAGATAGAAATCAAATGAGACTCAATGTAACCTCCGATCTCGCCTTACATCATCAGTCCACACTAGCCTTTATTTATTGCGAACAAAAAAAACATTAGGCCACGTTACGCAATATTATCAATTGTTATTATACCCGTTATTTGCAAGTAGGCTATCGGCTATCATTACCTATATTAAGGCTATGATAGCCGTAGCCCGTGGCTTCGCCTACAGTTCTTATTTGATCAGCTTTCTAGATGCTAGCGTAATTGTATATAACGTTTTGATTATGTGTTGTTGCTCTGTAATATTGTTAAACGCCATGACGTAGAAAGCTGTTGGATGTTCTAATTTTACTTTCAGAAAAGGTATTTCTCAGGTAGGTACACTAAAAAGTTTAAGATAAATGAAGAATTCCAAGAAGTAATCTAAAGTTGATGTCTACGTGATTGCAATCGCGTAAAAATGTAAACACTTTTTCCAATCAGATACACATTTATATATGTGAAAAGTGATCGGGAAATTAGCGAGAAATCAACATGAACAAACGTACTCACTATGTGAGAATATTGTTTAGTAAACAGTCTGGTAAGGGACCGCTTTGAAGTTGCCGCTATCACGGTCGAATGAACTTTCAGCCTCGCTAATTATGTTCCTGCAATTTTTTTTGTTCGTTTCTTGAAGCCGACCTACCAAATTATGCTAGGTTTTCTTTAAAATTAAACAATGTATTATAAGAATTTTTGTTTCTGCTTGCATATTATTTTACTGCTCATTTTACGAGTAATGCTCCGTCAAAATAAATCACCTGCAACACTCATGTAATTTCATAAAACGCATCTAATGACCACGTAGGCCGCATATCCGTTCCATTTTAAAACAACAATGATATAAATAGAGTAAAATAGGTTGTAAAACATGAATGTATGAAACTGCCTGACCCAAATACGCGAATGACGTCAAAGTGACGTGATGTAACGTAAGGCGGATCGGGATCGATTTGTGGCCGGCGCGGGATCTGGTTTCTATTATACTTTCTATCGATAAATACGTAAATCCGCACATTACACCGTACATCATAATGCAGGACGCGATTATGTAGAAAGTTACAAAACGCGTTTACTGGGCGAATATCGAGTTTTGAAAGTAATTTGAAATAAAATTGTTAGCGTGCAGACAGATTTATACTGACACTATTGTACCGTCAGTAGCAAAAGCCATCATTTAAAAATTCAATCGAAATTTTCTAGCGATCATAAAATTTATTATCAAAGTTTTCAATCACTTTAGCAGTCACCAGACACTTAATGGTCGTAAAGTTCAAATAAAGCGTTACCCACAACACTTATGCTTTTAACGTTTACATAATATAAAATTAATTGCTAAATGTCTTTTATCTGCCACGATCTCTCGCACAAAATAGCCCTCTCAAGACTACAGCCGACGTCTGGCGGGCGGCATTATGCAACAGTGACTCATTATTACCAAATATCGATCTATACTACTGCACGCACCATAATTCTTTCAAGACGCCGCTGTTGAATCATCCAAGCCGCCTATTGTTTATTCGACACTTAGTCACGATAAGTAGATTTAATCGACACAGACGGCATTACACAAATCGCCACTACGGAGTTACGTAAAAAAAAACGAAACGCAAATATTCCGGAAACTGTCAAACTTATTTACTGAAAGCGTCATTGTGTGTCATGTGAATGGGTTATCCGATTCGCCAACACTCGCTCTTTATGAAACTAGAAGTCTAAGAAGTAGCCAGTCGTCGAACGTCAATATAGACGACTGCTGAAGTCACTGCGGTGTTCCTATTTCTGTACATCGTCCAAAAAAAGTTTAATTGCTAAGTAACATGCGTATCGGAGCAATGACTGGCCCTGAAAAAGTTTGTAAAACTGTTAAGAAACGAATATTGAGAAATGTAGAGCGTATGCTTCACCAATTTCAGCAAAGTGATCTTTCTCTTTGACACAATGTGAACAGAAAGCTAGAACATACTGAGTTCAATGACAAACTGAGGAAATTGTTGACGGCTTGTCGAATGGCAAATAAAAAGGATGTAAATTAAGAAGCTTGCGGACAACTTGTGAACTGATATAAACCAATACATCCTGTTTTTTACATATGGCATAATTTCAGGAAAAAATTAACGTCACACTTCTGAAGGGAAACGCTAAGAACACCCGAGGTAGGAAGTTGCTAATTGCGTCAAAATATTTTGAAGTTATTTGACAAGCAATATTTCTAAAAGCGGAGGAAAAGTTTCACGAAACACGCTCATTAGCTTGCTTCGCGACTGAGGAAATTACTAGTGACACGGCCATTGATGAGCCGTCGATTATAATTCACTTTGCAAGCTTTGTAGCCGGATCTCACAGCACTCGCTTGACACAGCTTACTTGTTTGTGGATAGCACTTGATGTGTACTAAATCAGTAAAGATTTTGTTGCAGTGGTCAAATAAAATGAACAACCTATAAGTTGGCCGGTAGGAACAGATTCAGAATTACATACTTAACAAAGCTGAACAGCAATAGCTTTAGCAACTCTTAAACTAAAAAGCTGTACCCAAATAAGCGTGTCAGAGCAAAGGCAAAAAGACTAAGAAAATACCAGTACAGTGCTGAATGGGTCATCCGGAAAAAATCATCAGTTTCCGTACCGTGAAAAAGTCATTTTGGCAGACAACGCGGAGTCTGCGCGGGAGCACTTTCTCTGCGCAGACGCAGCTCGGCAGAGCGTCGTCATAGTCCTTCAGACGCGCGCCCGTACCGCCCGCCCGGCAGCGCTGCACATTTCCGGAAATTTATTCAATTTTCACATTGTTATTTTATCGCCGGTATCGATTCGATCGCGCACTCGGATAAATCGAGCTTAGTTGATACATTGCAACACTGGTATGAATGTTCGACATCGACTGCTACGGATTTGTGTCTTCACTTGGTGTTATTTCGGAAGTTCGCGAATTACGTTAGGGCCAATGCCCTCGTTTCGAATTCACGTGTAAAGTTTACTGGAAGGGTACTGTTTAGTGAGTATATCCTACAAGTGCATATTGTGTGAAGAGTGGCGGTGTCAGGCGATGACAATGACCACCGCGCCTCGCCCTCACCTGTGACGTGCGTGGACTGCGGCCAAGTCATGACACTCTGGTACACCGATATATTGGTGAGCTTGCATTCAGTGTTTCCTGAAGTTATTTCAAGATGCGCTGCAATTATTTTTTAAGAAATCTCAAAATACTCTGTGACATTCATCTAGCTGACTTACGTTGTGTTGTGGTGCATAAGTAGAGGCAACAAAAGTATTGTAAGCATTTTTCATGTATGAACATCACATGAACATCGTCGCACATGTGAGGAGAAACTGTCATAAAAATCGAAATGATAGACCAATTAAAGCCAACTAGGGAAGTAATCAAAATCAGAAGCCTTGTAATTATAATATGAGATAAAGCTAACATCGACTCGCTTTCGATCTCAGATCGCCTAATCATCGTTTACCTACATTTTAATTCTGGTCCACGCGAAGGCGTCACAGACACAACACGCCTCGCAATTACGATTATTGGAAGGTATAGGCAATTGACCTACAAGTAAAGTGATATGCTATTACCGATAGAGGTGCCGCCGAGCCTGCATCTATCGGGTCAATTACTCGATAGGTCCGACATTCTTTCGTGTACTTTCTATATAATCACCGCACCCGCCCTCGCGAACGGGACTAGTCAACGAGCTTCCTCATTAGCTCCCCCGTTAATTGTTTATTAGCATCTCTCGTATATTGCACGCTCATTACGTCACCGTACCACTTCTGACAAGCCGTTGACCCGCTAATTGCATTTGATGTGAATAGGTTACAATCGCTAAACATTGTCGTCAGTCAGACGAACATGATTTTTTACTTCACTGTTACATATGCGGAAATTGGTGAATGTAGGTCAGTCACAATAAATCATCGATTCTTATCGAGGACCGATAGTTTTCAAGACTATTTGAAACACGAACATTTTCTCACATTGATGAAATCAAATTGAGTTTAAACGCATTCGATCACGATAAACTAAATGGCTCTACCGTAAAATAAATGTATTGTCTCTTAAATGGCGAGTCGTGCTCATTTTTGAGTTGCTTCTCCAAGTTAATGCCGTTTTCGTTTTGTTTAAAGGTTGAGAGGTTGTAGGTCACAAATAAATTATTGAGGACACTTGCGTTGCCTTAAATTAAAATTCATAACACTGGAATAAAAATGTATTTGACAAGAAGGTAAATTAAAACAGCATGAAACATTATACGTATTGTCTTTACACGACTTAAACAGCACCTCATTTGAGATAAAAATCTAAACACGGTTAAACGATGGTTATCCGGTGATACCGTGACAAGGGCCTTGACTTGCGTGCCATGACGATGTAGCACGCACTCGCGGAAGAAGCAGCCGCCTTCATACTTTCGATTTCCTTTGAGTAACGAGCCTCTGCCGCGGGCGGGTAAACAAACACGACGACTGCTAACAAAACCTATTCACCACTATATAGGCAACTAGAGAAATGTTCCGTCTTGTTCGCGACCTACTTTAAAGCATTGTCAATCTCTAAACCGTTACTATTCTGAAGTTTGTTAAACTTTTTTCGACAATCGTCATCACGGGTTTTTGGCATTCGCATTAATTACGAATCTATTTTCAAACGTCTTTAAAATATCTGTTAGCGAATACATTGTTGTTTTAACGTTATTTAAGACAGTTGCAAACGTCTCATAGTTCTTCGATTTTTAATATCGTGTGAAGATTTGCATGTGGAAATCAAGTTGGCAGATTAAAGCGCAACTGTGTAAAAACGTGTTATTATTATCGTAATGGCGCCTTTGTTCCGGTTAATCTGCGCCTTTGCGCGTGCGTTGCGCCACTAAACCAGAATGTTCAGAGGGATCACACCGACCAAGCTTGCAAGTATCTTATCTTTATTATATTAATTCCAATATTTATAATAATTATTCTGGCGATCGAACGCTGAAATAAGCAAAACTTTACAAATTACTTTAACAGTTCCTATGCGATTCGTAACCTCGTGTGTGGATTATCGGGCCACTGAGACAAAAAAAAAACATTTGCAAGTTTTCCCGTTCCTGCATACAAACAAGGATAGGAAAATGCCATATTAAAAAAAAAAACTTATTTTTATTATGGAAAATATATAAAAATATTACAAGTCCTAATCTGACGACAAAACTAATGCGACTCACATTTATGCACAGTCTGATGAGTCATCTCTATTCTTTCTGAAATACCTATAATTAGGGGAGGGGTGAAAGCTAGACAAAGTTTTTATTATAGTTCCGCGTTGTCGCCTCACGACTTATCAACTAGTTTTTCGGAATGCACAGTAATTACAATAATTTTATTAACGGATAGACACGGTTCGATTACACGGTACTTCCTTGATTTAATAGATGGCCATGAAACGGTGACTACCAATTATATATTGAGCTTTCATTTGTAATGTTACAATCTTTTTTTTGAGACTTTTTACGTCACGTCTGTCCGTCTTTTTTCTCCTCTCATTTTCATGTATAGTATTGACGTGTACAGTCAACGACATATGTAGCTACGATACCCCGGTTCCTACGCTTTTCCACACAATTTAATGATTCAGAAATTCGTTTTTTACCATCATGAGGTTTTTTGTAGTAGTATTTAGTAAATATTCTTGTGTCTTCTGGACCTTTCTCGCTGACTACAAATGGCCTGCAGCCAAGACATTGAAAACACGCGGACATAAGGTGGTAACTAATCTATTGTTACTCTTTATAGAGAACGTCATCGCTGCACGTTCAGCTGGTCAACGTCTGTGAGGTAGACTATTTTTGACAGATCCTGATTCCTATTTCGATATCATTGACGTTCTTTTTTTGATTGTTATAGAGCCCCGGCGCGGTGAGCGGCGGAGGTACGGAGGCACAGCCAGGGTCCAGAGATGCCCTGGATGTGCGCTACTCCCTCGCAGCCCTCGCTGACGACTACACCAAGAGGAAACATGTGGTGCGCGTCACTACGGCAGCGGGCGCCGAGTTATTACTGCAGGTATGTTGATACGAGCAAAATTATGAGTGACAATAAAAATCACGTGTTGGATTCACCACATATACCTTTCGCTAAAATTCCAATAGCAAGTCTGTAATTTAGCGAATATTAGCCCCAAAAGCAAAGTCCTCTGTATTGATGATGAAAAAGGCGAAATTGCAAATTACTTCCCATGCACCAAGAGCCTGATATCAGACAAGTCTATTTTGAACGTTCATTAACCTTATCTGCCACTTATGAAACATTCGAGTATAAAAATATCTACAACAATGAGTTTTTGTAACATTTTCCATACAATACAAACACGACGGCAGGTTGCCAAAACACGTAATTTTGGCAAATTGTTAAGCGCTAGAATGTTTCACTTATAATTAGCGACTGCGACGTACCTATTGTTGTTATTCAAACATCCCAAATTCCAATGCAAATTCAATTCATTCCGATAAACAACAAGTTTATATCAGGTCGTCTAATAAGGAGTTCACTTTATCGTCAATGGATAAATGCTATTGTAATTTCACCTTTATTACATAGGCTGAAGGTGCAGCGGACGCCCAGCGCTGGCTGGCCGCGCTCCGGCGCCACTCGGCCGAGCCGCCGCCGGCTGAGCCGGCACAGACGCAGGCAGCGCCCGCAGCCCCTGCGCCACTGCCCGCGCCCGACTGCCCCTCCCCGCTCCCGCCGCAGCGCAGCAAGAAGATCGGCAGGAATAGGTCTCCTACTGGTAAGTGAAGCGAACTTATTTATTCGGAGAGTCCAAATGCTTAATTCAGTAGTTTAGCTTAAAGACATATTGTTTGCATGACAACTAATTAGATCATTGTCAATACTCTTCACACTGATATCACACAAATTTTGTCAGTGAGACTGACTCTTGTGTGTACCTAAATGAATTAACAGGTCAGTCCCATCTCCCCCTACATTGACCTCTTTGTTTTTGGTAAGACGTCTCTTTGCGTCAAGTACGTTAATAGGTATTTTCTTTACAGGCCCACCGACCCCAACCCTTCCCTCGTCTCCTAAAAATAAGACATGGAAAGGCCGCATGGCGAAGCAACTGCGGCGCATGCATGGCGGAACGGCAGCGGCAGCGGCGCCCGCGGCCGGCTGGCTCGGCGCGCCGCTCGAGCGGTGCCCACACGATCCCGAACACCCCCTTGTTCCTAGAGCTGTGACTCTACCAGCACATGCGGTTGAGGTAGGCGATTGAAAATTTAAATAAGCGAAAATCTAAGCTGATAAGCTAATCTTGGGCGTTGTCCAAACTTCACAAGTATTTATAATCTCATGAAAAATAGTAGCATTACCAGTTCCGACTCCCAAAACCCAGATATAATATCTTAAGCATTTACTGCAACATAAGAGTCTAACCACCGAGTCCGAGTCAAAATTCATCCAGTCATCCCCTTCCCCAGGCATACGGCCTTCGCACAGTGGGCGTATACAGAGTACCTGGCAATGCTGCCGGCGTGGCGGCACTGGCAGCCGCCCTCGACCGCGGCGAGCCCCCACCCGCAGCGGACGCGCGGTGGGCAGATGTGCACGTCGCTTCCAGTCTGCTGAAGGCATATCTTAGGAGATTGCCTGATCCCCTGCTTACGGCTGATCTGTATCCTGCTTTTATTGGTGAGTTTTTTTAAATGTTGTTGATTTGGGAACAAATCCATTGGAAATCGATAATCCTAATCCTATCCTAATCCTAATATCCTAATCCTAATACTATTATAAAGGCGAAAGTTTGTAAGTATGGATGTATGGATGTATGGATGTTTGTTACTCTTTCACGTAAAAACTACTGAATGGATTTGAATGAAACTTTACCACAATATAGCTTATACATCAGAATAACATATAGGCTACTTTTTATCTGGGTATGGAAAGTACTTCCCTCAGAAAGCGGGTGAAACCGCTGGTAAATCGTATAAAAATCCTAAGACAGTTCTTAGGTATTGATCCAACAGTTTTCTTTTCCGGCTGGATTAAGGCAAAGGGAATGTATCCATTACTCTAAAGTGGAAGTCTACTGAGCAATGCTCTTTAAATAAGCTAGTCTATTCTTACACTGTTGGGAATACCCTGTCAATGTTGCCACTATACATAATTGAATGGAGAGACAATTCTTAGATATCATTAATATTTAAATATCGTGACATCCGTGTTTAACAAAGGTGTCCCTGCTTAACTATTAACGACAACTATATTAGCCGTAACAGTGCGTTGCATTTCATGAATACCGTGCGCAGAGTTTACAATAAAAATGCAGTGGAGTACACTGACATTTAAAAAATAACGCGATTAAGAGGAACAAAGGTTTTACAGAATAACAAAGTATTTCTTCTTCCCGTAGCTGCCGATCGGTCACCAGAAAGAGCACGGGAGCTGCGTCGTCTAGTCCGCGCATTGCCCGACGCACACTACGAAACACTCAAGTACCTGATCCAACATTTGAGGCGAGTGGTAGCGCACTCCGCCTATAATAAAATGGAGGCCAGAAACTTGGCCATTGTGTTTGGCCCAACGTTGGTCCGGGCGGCCAGCGACGACATGTTGGCCATGGTCAATGATATGTCCAGCCAGTGCCGCATCATTGAGTCTTTTCTCACACATGTAAGTACCTACGTCCAAATTATTCAATAAACAATATGTAAAAATAAGTATTCTAAAATCCAAAATTCTGTTACGACTATTTCAATAACTTTGGTGTTCCTTTTGCAGTACGAATGGTATTTCGAGGAAGAAGAGGGTGACCCTCCAATGGACCCACCCACAAGCGCGGAGGAGTTATCCCCCGCGCCTGCACCCTCACGAGACCTTCTAATACACAACGTTAAGAAGATTGAAGGTAACTATCTTTACAAGCGCCAAATTACTTGTCCCTTCAAAATTTTGATTGATATAACCTGAATTTGATGTCCTAAATTTTGCGTGCAGCCATTATCCCGTGTGAGCAACCAATTATACCACTCAAAGTAGCCTTCCAAATTCCAGGCAAGGACGTGTCGACGCGCGACATCGTGTCGTCAATAATTTCCGCGGCGAACCGCAAGATCCAGCGCAAGCCGCGCTCCAAGCCTGACAAGAAAGACGAGAAGGCTGCGTCACCGGGCGGCTCGCCCCCCGCCTCGCCGCTGGCGTCGCCGCCGCACCACCTCACCACGTCGCTTGCGGAATACGACGGGCTCAACCATAAGTACAGCAGGACGCAGGATGCGAACAAGTAAGTCGATAAAACTCTCAATGTTTTTTATCGGGCGCCTGTTGCATGTTCGAGAATGGTCATTTCATTTTGTCTCTTTTCTATCTAATATTTTTACTTCGAGATCAATTTTTAAACTTAAGCTATAAAGGTGAGATCACTTGACTCAGAGTCCGAAAACTGATTACGCCATATTTTTTCAGAATTGAACTGGAGTCAATGCAAGCGCTGGGCCGCGGTCGTCAGGAACTCTCGCGGCATACTCACGCGCTCACCAACTTCTCAATAGATGGTGAGTTACACTTCTAAAAAGATTTTTTGGTTTTTGGGCAGAGTATCAATAAGACTTGTCTTAAACAAAGTAAACGAACTGTCTTTCTTATTGAACTCTTATTTGAACTGGGATTGACATAAAATGATACTGTTTATTTATATTCGTGTACAATAAAGGTGTCCGCTATTTGCCCCACTAGGTGTCCAGTACTGACGTCAGAGAGTAGACACACCAATCCCTTTCTTTTGTCCACATTACAAGGTAGAGGAATGTGAGCGTGCGTGTTGCAAATGTGTGCGTGTACGCGCCGGCTACGATAACACACGACGCTACTTGTTCACATCTGTTGCAAGCGTTACCAACGTTTTACTCGCGCGGAACCATAACCAGTCACAGAAATTCTCTAACTGTGCCAGTGCAATGTTGGCACAACGACGAATAGATGTGAACAATTGCAGTGATCGAACTAACGCTTCAAGTCGGCGGCTGTTTACAGCACGGCTTTAATATGCTCGTGCATTAGTATAGTGGTAGGCCGGCGTGACCATAACCACATCATCTACTGTACATACCGACATCACTCGATCATCCTCATCAGATCAATGGTCACCTAACGTCGCAGCCACTCTCTAACACGCTTCCGTCTGTGCCTAACCCTCGCCCCCAGCTCGGCGCAAACTAATCTTATTGTATATTGCCGCAGGAACCGGTGACTTGGTGTCGTCTCTGACCAGCACGTTTGACCAGAAGCTGCGCACGTTGAACAATTCGTCTCCGCTCGACGACGGCAGCATCCCGTACGCGGATGAGTGCCAAGACGAGACCGAGGAGGGCAAGTCCACGGCGAGCTCGCCCTCCGACGGCAACAGCGAGCGCGAGGAACGGCTGTCTCCTGCCGCGCGCGCGCACGAACTGAAGGCCGCGTGGCTCGCGCGCGACCTGCGCCACTCCTCGTCCTCCAGCGACGAGCCCGCCTGGCCGCGCCGCCGCGACGACACTGACGACTCGGAGAAGGAGAACTGCCCACGCGACCCGCCCGCCGCGCCCGCGCCCGACCCCACGCCCGGCCCGAGGGAGTACAAGCGCAACAGTGCTGCGCTTGAGTCCGCACCACCCGCCGCCGCCGAGGAGGACGGCGCTAAGCTCAAGCGCTCGGAGTCGCTGTCGCGCGAGCCGGAGCGCGGGCGCGTGCTGCGCTCGGAGTCGCTGAACTGCCGCGCCGAGCGGCCGCAGCGCTCCGACTCGCTGGGCAAGGCGGAGCGCCGAGACCTGCCGGCGCTGCGGCGCCGCGACGTCGGCGCCTGGCGCTCCACCAAGTTGAAGCGCAAGAACGGCATGCCGGAGCGCGGCATAAAGCGGCGGCACACGGTGGGCGGCACCAAGGACTTCGACAAGGACGGCTGGTCGGCGCGGCACACGCGCACGTCGTCGCCGGACCTGTCGTCGGACGCGGCCGAGCTGCGCGTGTGGCCGGCGCCGCTCGTGCCGCCGCCGCGGCCGCCGCTCGAGTCGCACGTCTGACGTCACACCGCCTCGCTCTAGGCGCGACTGAAGTGCCCAGCAGTGGACATTGCCGCCGATGTGTCGGATCCGCATCGGTCTCGACCGAACACATGAACGACTATAAAAGTACACGTCTCTTTAGTTAACGACCCTTCCCGGTGCCTATTTGTTCGAGTGGTGCTGTTTGATATAGTTTTCTTTTGTGCTGACGCAGAACGAACCTTCTTATGAATTAGTTTGAATTATAGCAAAACGAATATAGTA
This sequence comes from Heliothis peltigera, assembly GCA_958496145.1. Taxonomy (NCBI): domain Eukaryota; kingdom Metazoa; phylum Arthropoda; class Insecta; order Lepidoptera; family Noctuidae; genus Heliothis; species Heliothis peltigera. The sequence continues at coordinate 10,191,791 of OY292326.1, read as the reverse complement.
TTCTATTCTAAATCGTCTAACAGAAGTCTGATTTACATTTATCCATTACCACGTCGATACTAACAGTTCGAAACTTCATTTCGAGAGAGGCTATTATTTGATTCGATTCAATTGACTGAATAGATTAGGTCACAATAAATATCTATCTACATTATATTGTATAATATTACGAATGATTATAATACTCAAAGTCATTTACTTCATCAAAGCATGTTGAGAATTGAAAATTCCATGCATATTACAATATTAATCAATGTTATTGTCTGTAACTGAGGCGTAGGTTATATTAATTATATCTATATATAAATATAAAACAAAAGTGATTCAAATAAAATTTATGAATTCAGTAGTGCAATACATTTTGAAAGCGTGGACTAGATGGAAAACAATCGGTAATACATAAATTAGAACTAGGGGAAGTTGTAATGAACTTAGCTCACTAAACTATAATGCCAAAGAAAGATATGAAACTGACGTAGTAACAGTACGCATGCGCGGCGCGTATCAGAGTGACGGAACGAATCGAGAATGGAATGCAAGGAGTAATATGTTGTTGTGAACAACAATACACTGACCACAACAAGGAAACGTGTCGCACTTTCCTGTATGAGACATATATTGGTACTGAATAGTACCGCGACAGCCCTTCCGCACGGCTACATTATTTGTTTGTAGCGCAACTCCCTTTGTAGATCAACTACTACTATTTACGGAGTTGCGGTGGAACTGTGACTTTATAGAGTGCAAAACAAATGCATAATACATTAAATTAGTGCTACTAGTATGTAGTTAGAGCAGACAATGAAAGTTTATTAGCTAAGGACCCTCCGGGCGTAATCTTTAACTCGTATGATATAAGTGATCGGACGTACCAGTGGGTACTCGACATTCTGACCACACTACTGTAACACCACTTAGCTGTAAGACATATGCGTAAGATTTAATGTTAGGTCTCCTGGAGTTCGTAATAGTGTTTATTAAATGGATTTATGAAAAAAAAAATGCATACATCACCTACTTGCCTTCGCAATAGTTTTAGCTGATTCGAGTTTTATGCACAATTCTCAATTTTAATATTATAGATAACTTCTACGAATTAAAGTTACCTTATGTCACCTTTTGACGACAAAACTATGTGTGAGTACGACGATGATTAATTAGATTATATTGTCAGAACTTTGTAGATTGTAAACGCTTTTATTTCATTTACAAAATATGAATGAGGTGTTTAAATTGTAAATAATGAATGCAATACCTAATGATGTATAATGTAAAAGATATTCACTATGACGGTAACAATAGTTAGTTATATGTAGGTGTATGCCTCAGCCGAGCGGCGAGTTAACTGCGCGACTAACAGACGTCAACACTACATTACAGTGATAATAATAAAGTGATCCCTCTTAGCTTTGTAAAAATTGTACATTTCTTTTATGATTAATTTATATTAAATTTGTTATCGTAGCTTTGTTGAATGCAATTATTTTTTATTGTTTTGTTTATCAAAGAAGTATTTTAGGCTAAATTCAATTGTTATTTATTTGTGAGAGATGTAAAACGTGATTCGGCACAATTTTATTTTGGAAAGGAAAATGTAATTACTTTTGTAAATATTTTCGTCAGCAAAATAATGTTTTAGACTTCCGTTCTTTAACTTTTTAAATTTTTATACCATCTTTTACGTTAAGACGATCTCAAGTTTGTTGAATGTTTGCAAAGCGTTCCTTTTAAAGTTTTATTTGTAAATATATCATTTAATGTAGGAACAGTGAATTTACTAATTTTACTGAATCATATTGTACGTAGACGGTAGGTGGCAGTAGTGAGCTGCTCGTTTCACAAAAGACATGTTTCAGCCGAGAGCTCGCCAATGTCTGCTTGCAACAGATTTGTATTCAAATAATCTATTCATGTTCTTCGTGTAATCAGCTATAAAATTCAAATAAACACCTTAAAGACATTTGCAAATATGGATGAATCCACATTTTCAATATTTGTCATTGTGTATATTTTGGAGCAATGAAAATAAAATATTGAATCAATTAAAATCTGTTTTTGTTTTTACCCTGTAAGTAATAGCCGCACGGGGCGACGATCATAAGGTTAACCAATTGGCGCGGTCGGTCCTGGGATGGACGATTTCCTCCGTATTTCAGAAGGCAATTTTGGTTACAAGAAGGTTAATTTTTTTCCCCGGCTGTCATTTGAATAGTTATGGGAAATCAGAAGGCAGAAAGTTTTAAAACCAATCATAATAAGGGGTGCAAAGGTAGATGAGCTGAGGAAGTCAGATAGGCAGTCGCTATAAGTAAAAATCTGGTCTTAGCTGCATCTGGTTAGGCTAGAAGCCGACCCAAACATAGTTGCGAAAAGAAAAATGGTGTCACATCATAATGTTACTCTGAACACGTTTTCAAACTTCTACATTTTCAGTTCTGATATAAATCTCAGAAGGAAGTCGCCGATATCAAATACCAATTAGCCAATAAAAATTATTACCTACAATTATTAATCTCACTTCCACAATAATAATTATGTAAGAAATAAAAAATAAACATAACGTACCTTAACCACATGGGAGCTCGTTCAAGAATCCCGCCAACCGGGATGACAGTTAAACATCAGTATCATAGACAATGTAGAATGACTAAAGAAGTTAATTATAATAATCGATGGGTATCTATAATGTTCGTTACACTTCTTATTGAAACAATATTAGTATTTTTCGTTGGGAGCGCGTAGAATCACAACGACAACGGTATTGCTGCTCGCATTACCGCTGAGTATAGGTTGACTAGAGCCGTAAAATTCCTTCAAAAGTCACTCACTACCTCCCTCAGCACATGAGCACACTTATGATCGTCCAACAATCCAGCAAATATCCGAATGTCTTCCAACACAATTCGACCGAACAGGAATATCCAACAACATTCCGCACACATACATTACACAGTATTTAAAAGGTATTTAATTACAGGTCGGGAAGTAGTTGTGCCCGTTTTACACTTAGTATAATTATGTCAGGTCATAAGGACATGAATCTACGGCATACTGTCGATTCTGACCCCTTCAGAAAAATGTGACCATCGTCGGTCGGATTGCGCGTCAATACGTCACAACGTCGTCGAAAATATTACGAACTACCCCCAGTGCTTAGACGAACAGTTGCATGTTTGTATGATCGAAAATCGTGTGGAGCCGGCTTGTGGTATCGGGCCATCAGCGAGAACTAGACATTGAATTACTAACATGTTTGCATTGGACGACTTTAAAACATATTGATTATTCTTAATATCGCTTGTGGCGACCCCAACAGACACCAACACTAAATTCCAAACATCAGGATGCACTTCTTAAATCATTTCAACTGAGAAGACTAACAGAATTGGGATAATCCTGTAAAAGGTTATAGATTATGTAGGTATATTATACATTATTTTTATGCAGAACTTAACTTTTTAAATGTTAATAATAATACCGCTAAAATTAAAAATTCAGCAGTGGATTTTGAAATAATTGAAACGATCGACGCGTGAAATCCGCTGTTAAATTTTTGTGAGGTTTTCAAACAAATCAGTTTTATTTCCATGACGTTCTTGAAAGAATTTCATGAACCAGTCTTCTTAGTATGGCATACTGAACTCATCCATCAGTTTGCGGACGGCTGTCCCTTACACCCTGTATACATTTGTATTGAAAGAAAGAATCAGTTAAAAAGTTATAATAAAAAAACGATTCCATTTTTGTGACATTTTATTAATGTATTACATCCATTTAATCATAACATCAATACATAACTTTTGTTATATGGAATCAAAAATATAATAATCAAACATTTTATATTCGAATACCAGAAATTAACTTGTACCCATCGAATTGTAGTTTTTATTTTCATTTTTTTTTTTGACTAAAAAATAAAGTAAATTATTTATTAATTCGGTAATTTAATCCAATAAATGAGTTAAAAAATCCAACATTTGACTGATCTAATACATAAATCGTGTCTTAACGCTAGGTACTGAATACGCGACCCTCATAACCATAAAGAATCACACACTTTGAACTTTTCAGTCATGTCAATCTACATAACTAATATATTAAATACTTAAACATCGACAACTACGCCCGGGTGCAGCCGGAGATCGATACAATCACATGAAACATCAAATATTTGAACTATCGACACCAAGTGACCCTTGGAACTAAGTTGCTGAGTGCAGTTGACATACCTGGCGGGATTGCAAGTTGTTCTCTACCCTATCAGATACACGTAAAAGCTCATATTCGAATGCGATATCTTGCAGATTCCCGGTTGGTACACAACAGATAAGATTACCTATAGTGGAGTTTTAAAACGTTTATTATGCATATTTTATTGTAATAAAATCCTTGTCTATAATATTCTTCCTAATATCATTAAAACGGACTACAAGCTCTCTAGTAAGTTAATATTGAGAATTCTTGTTTACTGTTGGCATGATGGCAACGAGGTTCTAATGTGAAATATGAAGTTATTCAAGTAAATATTTAAAAATAAATGCGAATACTAGTAAGCATCTCAGGGCCGACATTGCGGAATATCTAATTTAATTATAAAAATATATCATAGAACAAAATAAAAATAGCACTCTAATATTTTTGGCAGGCGAAACAAATTCGGATCACCTTAGAATAATTGTACTGATAAAAGTTAATAATTACTAAAAATAATAAATATAAGAGATCGTTTAAATTTTGAGTCTTTTTACCTAATGCCCGTACTTTTTATACGTTTTCATATTCTATCTACGCGACGATGAGACCCGAATCGCTCAACAACATAAGAGGCACACTCAAATATCATAAGGACTATAACCGTGCCGAATATTACCTAACCGTTCTAAGAACGGTAGTGCCAGTCGAGGAGTATCTATGAAGCCTATGGTTGGCCAACGGCAACTATCGCTGACGAGGCCTGCCTGTGGTTCTCCCACTATATAAAGCTGATATTACAGGGATCAATTTTGGTTTATTATTGCTACCACCCAACGATTTCAAAGCAATATGGCAATATTGCTCATTGTGAAAAAGAAAAGTGTATACAATATTGAACAGTGATTTATTCTGCGCCCTAGTTTCCGCATATCGTTGTATCATTGATAACGTGAAAATATTTGTAGTCGTTCAATGTTCTACGTTGTTTATTATTTGTTTGATCCGTGTAATATCGTGTCGTTCAAACAGACACCGTTGTTGACTGCGGGGCGAGGAAGGGTTCAGGGACGCGCGCGCCCCCAGCGTCAGGCTGTTCAGTGGTGGTACTCGCGGCGGTAGCGCGGTCAGTCGGCGTCGGGCGGCGCGGGCGGGCTCCAGGGCTGCGCGGGCGGCGTGGCGGCGCGAGCGCCCCCCTCCGCGCTGCCCTCCAGCGACAGGCTGTTCAGCAGCATGTCGAATAGCGTGTCCTGGAATCATGTGCCACACATTGATGACGAAAATATGTAGTTCGTTTATCAAGTTCTATATACCACTTTGCAAACACTATGATATACGTCAAAACTCAAATGAAAGTAATATGTAATGTTTTGATGCAAAAATACTGAATATTGGTACTATCTCATAGCTACTTGAAAACAACAAAAATAACCAATAAAACAACTTAATAATAGGCACATTTCCAGTACTTCGTAATCATTAAAATATTCCAATAAAATTGGCTCCAAATATTCAATAAAAAACCTTTTTTTTTAAGATAAAAAAAATATAAGTACTTAGAAAACATGTCTATTAATAAATGAACAATAATCTCAATAACTGCACTAGAATAAGACCAAAAAATAAGGTGAATCATGCTAAGTTTAAACTATGATAGCAATAAACTGCAATTTCTACAGTGTTCACGCATATTACTAGTCCAACCTCGCTGTGTGTGTACTAACTTAGGAATCGTAGTATAAAATATGTCGAGCAAGAAAGGGGTGTAACAGTTAAGAGAAAATTTTATGTGAATTCTAATATTGCTATGGTTCTGTTTGACATGAAAGGGTAAGGGGAAATTGTCCTTTTTATTCCACGGCGTGAACCAAATGAGTCTCATTCGTAGGATGGTGGACTAAATAATTGGGTATTACAAAACACAGCGGATACATTACATTAAGCACATGCTGGGTATCGGTATTTACGTTGTAGTCGAGCACGGCGTCGACGTCGTCGTTGTCGCTGACGGAGGACACGGAGGGCCAGTAGTCGTGCAGCGCCGCCGACACCGGCGACACGGCGCCGCGCTCCGGCGTGCCGGGGGACGACCCGCCGAACTGCCCGCCTAGGCATGCTGCAATCCGGGCAAAAATATACATTTTATATTTTGTGAATATAACGAGGCCAGTTAATAGCTGAGCTTGCTAGCGTGGATTAGTTGGTGTGGTTACACAAAGTACGTACAAGTGGCGGGGTGCCTGGCGCCGGGGCGGTGCCGCAGCTGGCCGGGCGACAGTGGCGGCGGGCGGCGCGGGCGTGCGGCGGGCGGCGCGGGCGAGGCGGCTGCGCGACACGTGCTGCGCCGGCTGGCGCCGCTCTCCGAACTGCCTGCGCTGCCGCTCCAGTGGCGCTTGTTGCCGGCTGCAAATGTTAAGAGGATTAAGTTCATACTACATTTTATCTCTATCAATCGTAAAATTAGTCATATAATTGAGTGAGTTTGTATTTGTTTTAGAATATGTCGCAACTTACTATGTCTGGAATGTTTAGGCGTGAGTCCGTTCATGCGCATGAGGTTGAGCAGCAGCATGTCGGTGTGCGCGGCCGTGGACAGCTGCGGGTCGTAGTCGCAGCGGGAGGCGGCGGGCGCGGGCGCGGAGCCGTCCGTCCCCGCGGGCGTGACGCCGCGCGACGCCACCGCGCACACCAGCCGCCGCAGGATGTCCGCGCCCGACCCCGCCGCCCCCGCGCCGTGCGCTGCCTCTATGTCGTTCTCACCTGGTACACACATGTAGGTATCAGTACACGTCACACTCCCTTACGCTACTCGGCTGAACCCCACTTGATCACACCGCACCGCGCCCATACTCCAGTATGATACTGAAGTAGTGAGGAATTATAAGTGTTCACGTCAGTAATCTAGTTGATGAAAAATGTTCTTGAATCCTACACAAAGTATCAATGTATCAATAATAATGTGACAAAGATTGACCACTTGATGCCAATGATAAATGCTTTTTGCCAAAAAAATTTTTATGATCTTAACGGCCGCTCCACACCGATATTTCATAGTATTGTTATATGCTAAAAAATAATGTCTCCTTAATCTACATATATGATTTTCGGTCTAAGCAATATTCTCCGCTCGGACCACATCGCGCGGGTCCGGCGCGTGGGGCGCGGTGCGATCAAGTGGAGTTCAACCCTAATACTGACGCTACTTACTGCGGCCGTAGTGCGGGTTCTCGGCGGTTAAAATCAAAGGCTCGACGGCGGGTTATCCTTTATTAAGATTAATTTATGTAAATCCGCCGCGGCCGGGTGCTTCGGTTATTCATACCGACGGTTAGACGTGGCGACGTGGTATTTGCGGGGTACTTGAGGAATTTTCATGGGAGTTTGGGGCGGGGCGGGCGGGGCGGGCGCGCTAGTGCGGCGCGGCGCGGGCGTAGGGCGCGCGGCGGCGGCGGGCGGGGCGGCGCGGGGGGGCCGGCCCGGGGCCGCCCGGGGGGCGCGAGCCCAGCCCGCACCACGAGCAGCCCGACGACCCCGACGTACCCTCTGCCCCAGGACCAGTGTTAGGAAGCGGGAGGGGAGCCGCGGACGGACAAGCCGGGGGCGGGAGCGCCCTACCGGATGCCAATACACTCACGCTACCACACAACTCTTAAAACAGTGTTTGGCAAAAATAACATTTACATTAATCAAATTCTCAAAGAGACATTATGATCAATATCTACTATCGAACATCGTGCAAACAATAAAAACCGATATGAAACATCAAATAAAATAAAACCTTTACCTGACATAGTTTCGTCGTCAACATCGTTCTCTTCATTAGAGTTCTCGTCTATGTGACTCGGGTTGTTTTCATCGGCGAACACTTCTAGTTCGCTGAACATTAAATCCTGAAAATAGACAATTGAATAATTTTTTGTGGCCTTTCAAAAGCAGCTAAACACATTCACATTTTCGAAAGTTTTCAATTTTTAAGTCGAGGCTGATGACAGTGTTCCGTATACCAAAATCAAAGAAGTGGGTGACCTAACATCTCGTAGCTTGATACTGGAGACACACCTTTTAGAAATCGATGAAGGACCCGAGGAACACAGGCCGTGTTGACCAGTAGACGTGTTAAGGCTGCGATATCTCAGGTACTCACGCCAGTGTCGCTGCTGCTCTCGGAGGCGGCGTGCATGGGGTGCTGCGGCGCGGGGTCGCCGGACTCCAGCTTGGCGCCTGCGTTCAGCTCGGGCGACGAGATGGAAGAGCATAGCACCACGTTTGTCACGGCCGGGTTGTTCGTCTCTGTCACTGGGCTACTGGATACTGCTGTTAATTAAAACCATGTTTTATTTATGTTTCATTCAAAAATGATCTACACATCAGACTCAGCCGATTGTAAGGTTGCGGCTCGGCCTATCATGTGGTATATTTCCGCCACATGGAGGGACTTCGCTGACCTAGATACTAAAAACTTACCAGTAAGCGTAGAGTCTTTAGCAGGCACGTGATGTTTGTCAGGGCGCGGCTCGGCCTGGCGCTTGCTGGCCAGCTTGCTGGGCACGCGGCTGGGTGCGTTGGCGGCGCTCAGCAGCGTGTGCAAGCTCACCAGCGCCATGTTGTCCGTGCCCGACACGTGAAGGGAGTTGGCTGACCTACGGGTGCACAGTAACAAATAAAATGCCCCAAAATATTGAAAACCAGTTTTTAAAGTTTTAATTCTCTAAGTTTTAGTTTTCGGTTTCTATTGATACGTACGTATGTACATAATTTATAGGAGAATAAAAATACGGATAAAAAAAAAAAACAGAATAATTGGGTACCTACACCATATTTAACTTAAGTTTGTTTTACCTAAGGTTAATATGTATGTACCATGAGCTATCAGCTACCTACCGTGACGTAGAAGGCAGGTTGTAGCCCGCATCCAGGGCATGCGTGGCGTGCGGCGCATGCGCAGGGCGGCGCTCGAGCGGCGGGTAGTCGCCGTAGCCGAACGCGCCGGCTGCCGCCGCCGACACGTCGTTGTTGCGCGACTCCTCCGCGAACATGCCCGTGTTCACTATACCTGGACAAGCACAAGCCGTACGCCTAGTAAGGCTCTAGTCAAAGTTCTAATGAAGTGGTGGCTTATATAAAGTTTAAGAAAAAGCTTCCACCATCGATTTTAACTGCGCCCAGATAAAATGCCTTCATTCTTCCATAAATGGGTTATTTTACAATGTAAGAATTTTTCAAATCAGTCCAGTACTTCATGAGATTAGCGCGTTCAAACACAAACTCTTCAGATTTATAGCAAGGGTTTTTTTTCTATCCGTACCAGCAAAATAAAATTCCTCTGACCTGGACTAGTAAGCCTCTGTCCGCTAATAATATTATGTGGCGCGCTAAACTTCCACTGGTTGCCGAACACGATGGAGTCACTCAGGCTGTTTCCATCGACGGGGTTGTTCTGCGAAGGGTTGTCCGCGTCGTTGCTGCCGGCGTTGGACTGCGAAGTGTTCGAACCGTTCTGCGCGCGCGTCGCTGCGATTGAGTTGCGAGACATCTCTAGGGAGAGACGCTGTGGGAAGGAAAATATTTGTAGACTATACCACCATGTACAAAAAATATTAGAAAGAAATGTACGGGTTGTTATGACAACTGGGCTAACTAGAACTTCAAGATAATACAAATTACAAAAGCAAAATTGCTCTCCTGGAATCATACTCTTAAAATTTTCTTCTGAAGTTATATTTTGCTTATAAAATATTTTTTTGAGAATATTACTTTTGTTGTAGTTTTCTCATATAACCGTAGAATTGAAACAATTTTGCTATTGTATCAAAGTAGACTATATTAAGAAGATATTGTTATTACCTCTTTGAGATCATTAATCTGCAGAATATGTTGATTCTGCATCGTAATCAGCTGGTTGATGTACCACTGCTGGTCGCGGCAGCGCTGGTAGAACGTCGGAGGACGCACTTGGAATCTTTCAAGCAAAAACACATTTTGAGTGAGATTTTGTATACCTACGAGTTAAGGCTCTTTTCTCCTCATAATTGAGTTTATTTGTCACCTAAAATTTTAACGGATAATATGATGCTTATTGGTTCATATAGACTGAGAGGATTTTGGTGCAACAGGGCTTTAGAAGCACACATAAAATACAAAACAAAAGCATAAACATATTTATAACGAAAATACCCTAAACACGTTTAATTTATGAATTTCTCACACTTGGTAACATATGGACAGACAACGACATAAGTACAGTGCAATTCGCCTTAAGACACAATTGTATATTCATACACACCTAAGTATAAGAGTATCAGTTTCAGGGTCGAGGTAGCCCTCGCTGGCGAGCAGGTCGAGCCTGAAGAAGCGGTTGTAGCCCCAACATTCGCCCACTTCGAAGTCGGACGCAAACTCGCGCACTATGTTCTTGGAGGGGTCGCGCGACACTTGGTGCAGCATCTCCACGCGGTACTCGTATCTGGGACACAGTGTTCTTAGATTCTGCTCGTGGAAGAGTGAAGAGGAATATGAAACTGGTTGAGTTTGAATTAAGATTAGCTATAGAAGAATTAAAGTTTTAAAACAGGTGACAAACGTCTGTTTGACTTTTTTTGTATCAAAAATCTTTAGTGAATCAACAATGTATGCCGCGTCGATTATCATAATGTATGAACTCTTTATTTACATACAAACTGTTTTTCTTGTGATATATCAGTACATAATTGCCGTGCGACTCACTTCGCCGCTCGTAACGTCCGCACGTTACGGACAAAAAAATACGGACGCATCAGTAAAATATTTTTTGGGGACATCACATGTGTAAGCAGCAAAACTCGTAAAGCTTATATAACAGGGTTATAGTTTAAATTATGAGACTAAGAGTGGTTCGTCGAGTGGCAACGAACTTGAAATAATTTCTAAAAGACGTATATTTTATAAGCAAAGTTAACAACAGATAAGACAGATGTACGGACAAACAAGTAAGGCTATATAGAAGTTTTGCGTTTAATCTAGCAGAATCTAATGTTTCATTTATATTTCCATTCTGGAACGAGCTATAATTTTTGAATTCTACTTTCTATTCAGAGATATTTACACAGATGTAATTGAAAAATATTTTTTACAATATTTATGCCTGAACAGAATAAAGTGCCACATAATACATACCTCTTAGGAGTGTTAGATGTGTAACTTTATAAGCGATTTTCTTTTATTTTAGACACATAAAAAACGAAGCAATATTTTGTTAAGGCATCATATATGTCGCCAATGGACAGTGAGGAACAATAAATTTAAGCTAGTTTCCCACAGAATATTATATGGATAGTTTCTGTATAACAAGTGATAATATAACATCTTTGAACGCCTTAAACGAAACTAATAAACTTATACAGACTATTTTGTGCTTTAGAAATTATTTACTGCTTTAACTAGATAAAGACTACCTCAAAATAAATGTTGAATAGAAATGCTTATGTCCGTACATTATCTTTACACTTCTTGAGTCATTCGTTAACATATACAGAGACAGAAACAGAGCTTTTTTTATTATAGCCAAATGGATCATGAATACATTCATTGAGTATTTCAAAAACTCATGATTATAAATTCAATATTGTAGTTTAAGTGTTCAACAAGATGTAAACTTATCACTTATCATCACAAAGGAGCGGATTGAGTGAGCACACAGAAGAGATGTAAGGCACTATTTATACAAAATGCATAGCCTATGAAAATATTGTTTACTAATGCGATCATCACGATAACGTCATTATTTTCGGAAAACAGTAAACATATTTGTGATATTTATGTCAGTGTAAATTGTAAATATCGTTAGATTATAATCTGTCTCACGAGATTGTAAACTGTCGGAAGAATGTAAACCTCAACTTATTGCTTACAATTTTACGTATTATTTTCCGTTAGATTGTAATATATCGACGTGAAACCGTCACATTGTGAAACGGAGCGCACCTCGCGAGTTGATTACCATCTATTTTCGATAGTTCACTATCTCGCGAGATAGATTATATTCTCGATATTTGCACTTTGACGGTGACATACTTTAGAGTAGGAAACTGGTAAATACAGCAGCAATGATCCTAATGAGCTGATCACATCCAAGATTTTTTTTTGACAATAGCAATGAAGTATAAGTAGTGCCTTATATACCAACAGCATGCTAGCACATGGAGCTACAAATGAGCGTCGGCGTTCGGCCGCACTTACCTCTTGCCTACTCTTAACTTAGCAGTGCTTGCAATAACGAAACACTAAGTTATTCGGCTATCAGATACAGGGTACAAATTATTTAGGGTCGGGTTGTGCAATCAGTGTTGGGCTGCTGTTCCACCACAAACAAACTACGTGCGCCAATGTGTTACTAATTTTGGTACAAAGGCCAAATAAAAAAACAATTTTGTGTTATTGTTAAAATTTATATAAATTACTACAAAAAATACGTGAAAGATAATACTGTTATCTAAGTATAATGCCTCGTGGTTTTGGAGACATGTAAGCAAATTTTTTTGTCGAAAATCGTGGTGAAACAGACCCTCAAAATAATACAGCGAGAAATCACTTAAGAGCAATTAATATGGGACATAAAACCCAAATATCGGACATTATCAAAATCAATCAAATTTATATAAATAAAAAACTTACTTGGAAGTCTCAGGTAGACCAGCGCTTAATTCGAGGAATACTGAGAGATAGTTGCCTCTGACCACGCCGTTACCATCAGGGTACACCTTCAGGCGCCAGCAGAGTCCGTTCACGTGTAACGGTGCTGAGTACACCGGCGCTGCCGCGTGTTGTAGCTGAGTGAAGTTGGTGAGAGGGAAGGTGCTGCTGTCGTAACTCGGCACGATTTCACTGAGGAACGGAATATATTTGACAACGAGCGGTTCACTCGTGTTCCTATATAAAGTAGTCTTTCCATGTATATCCATGACTGACTCAATCAATTAGGCCTTTTATTATGAAAGAATAACAAAATAATTTACTTTCGCTTTTATAATATCATAAAGGATTACACGGGATATTTTTTTTTTGAGACCGTGTTTAAAGTTTAATTCGGCGGCTATTTTGTTGATTGTTGACTGTGAAACTTTGGCAACCTGTATACACAAAATACGTGTATTACAAGTATTTAAAACAGCATAGCTTATAATAATCTACATTTAACGTATTTCATTAAAAAAAAAATGACGAATGGTTGACAATTATCATGAAAATAACTTCATAAGAAAATATACAGAAATACAAAATGTTAACTTGCCTGTGAAAATCGGCCGGTACGGGTGCAGTCACGAAACTAGCCATGGGCTTCTTTCGAACTTGGTGAATCATCTTCGAAAGTTCACCACTCTTGGCTATCAATTCAGACCTACAAAAATAATAAAGATAAATGTAAACAACAAAATTATACGTCAGAACAAACATTGATAACGAAACTTTAGGCAAGGAGAACTCAAAAAAGTGGGGGAACTCCCAATACTTGTACTTCATCATTCGAATCAGGGGTGTCTTTGGAACAGAAGTCACGAAACAAGTTGCTCTCATTCTCTTTTGTTTACAATAGACAGATTTCAACATTGGCGTATCAAGTTCTATAGTGCTTGCTAGCGTGATTAAGACCATGTAGAATGTGACGTGATTAAAAATGTAGTTTAAAGCATGGAGCCAAGTTTTGTCATGCTGACATGAGGTTCTTGAATCCATAAACATTATAGTAGTGAAACACATGCACGAAGTTTGACCTTTAACATGCAATACTAACATAATTGATGTTGTACGTTTTCTGGTCACCCCAAAACAGATAATAGCATGAAGGTAGAAAATACAAAATTAATATAACAATAGGCTAAAATATAAAACTAATAGGTAAGACTTGTAGTCAAAGCTATGCGTAACTTCATACAAATAATGTAGTAACATGTAACATCTACATATCAGAATATCAAATGGAAAAAATTGCTACAGCAAATACAAGTATTAATTAATATGAATGTGCCAAAACAATTTCAAACCAAGGACAAGACGTTGGCCCCGTCCTGGCGCACATACTAATGACCCATCTTATTCTGTCACTACCGGAAATGTACTGAGAGATATGTTCAGTACAAGTTTGTAAATAAATAAAAATATAGTTAAAGAAATTGAACTTACAAGTGACAAATATTTTTTAATGTACTAAAAAATTTTGATTTTTTGTAATGATCTAGTCCACTACCCAAATCTACTATTAAAATAAGCATTACAAAGAAAACCTAATAATACAAAATAAATAAGTATGATTAGAAACAACTTGCTCTACCAAAGTTAAAAAACATGAGTCTAAAAGAAATATCAGCAAGTACCTACAATCAACAGAAAACAAAATAACCACCTACCTAGTACTAGAATGTAGTTGATGATCAATCTCTTGCAATAAATGTTCCAGTTGCTCCGTCTCCTGCGTCAGGCTGTTCTTCTGGCCCATCAGAGTGAGGAGTTTCGCCTTCAGAGCAGAGTCCAGGCGTGATATCATCAGTTCTACGGCGTTCCGAATCTCGCGCACTCGCTCGTCTTTGGCTGCGCGCACTGATTCCACATTACGTTCCTAAGAACATCTTTGTGATTAGAACATTTTAAAACAAAGACAGTTTGAAAACTATTAAAAACTACTGCTACTAGCTGTTCTATGAGGGTCCACCCGCCGCCCAAGGGAACTACTTCCAGCTCCTGGATAAAAAGTAGCCTATGACCCTACTAAGGCTCTAGCTCAGTTCTGAAGTTTTGACTTGAAAGCCCAAAAGACAGACAGAGATTTAGTTTCACATTTAAAATATAAGTATGGACTTAAAACAGAAAGAAGAGTGATTGAAGTCAATTATAAAAAAAAATGATATGGTAATAATACTTTGCTCTTGGTGCTACAGCTAAAGAATAAAGGAATAATGCAATGCTATCTATAGAGCCATTGTAGACAACAATCAGTATACTATTATGAGCACAATCAGATTGACATACTTTAAATGTGTTTTTGTTTTGATTGTTTTTATGTATTTCAAAATAGGCTGAAATCAACCAATCAACAGTCTATAGTCCTTTAAAGTAAAATCTGTAGGTGTATCTTTAAAAATGTATACATGTTTACAAACAATTCCCTTTACCATTTTTTTCATCTTAATTTTATTCTCAAGAATACTTTTCATCATATTTACAACTTTGCCCAGAATGGGATAGCTTTGTTTCAAACCAAAGCCCAGGCATATTTACATCTATTATACGGTAATAATTCTACAATGCATAACATGCATACAAATGTTTCATACCAGTTTGATTGTTAAAATACTGTTTTTATAGTAACAAATAAACCAAAATCTTACCACATCTTGCACCAAGCTGATAAGCTCCATAAGTCTACGCCTCAACTGGGACACTTCATCACGAATCTGTGTGACGTGTTGCTCGTACACCTCCTCTAGGGGCTTGAATGTGTGTCCTGAGTGGGTGCCGCCCCACAGAGCACACTGGTGACAGATGCAGCGCCGACACGTCCAGCAGTACACAGTCAGCTTCTCCTGATGTGTAGGACACCTGTTCAGGGTGCTTTATGTGTATTTATTATATCCTTATGTTAGTAGTTAACTCATGACATGCATAAACTTTTATATTTGTTAAGTCAATTGACCCTGATCTCTAAGTAATAATCACCTATCTCTGAAGCTCTCCCTCTGACTGGCAGAATTGCTCTGCTGCATAGTCTCGATCTGCTGAGTGACTTCCTCGACCCAGCGACAGTTGACGAGCTCGTGGAGGTGCAGGGCTGCGCGGCAGTGCGGGCACTGCGATCGCTGCTCCGTCAGCCATCGTCGCACACACGCATAGCAGCACAGCTTCGAGCAGTGCGGGCAGAGGTGTGCGTCCACCAGCTTCTCCATACAGATGAAGCATCGGAACACCTCCGCCAATGTCTGCAACCATCATTCCATTCAAAAACTCTAGTCAACTCAACATAGCTGTCAAATATGTAGGCCACATCGATTTACCTCAACGATCTGCTCCTCGCCATTTCCATTCCCTTTGTCTCCTCGCGAGGCCATATTTAGGTTTGCTTTTCTTACTACGGGGCCGACGAGTAATTCACCATAATTTGGACATGTTTATATATTTCTAAAATAACAATTGGACATGTTTCGCAATGCGAGCGTCAATACACGAAACCACTTCCGCGTTCGAATATCAATCGAATCAAAATAAAAACAAAAAAATGGTGCTTTTGTACTACTAATAAAATTACCCTATACTAAAATTTTATTAAAATAATCGATAAACTACTAAAAAATACGGTATTTGATCGGTAAATTATCGAGATGTGTTTCACTTTGGTATTTGTCTGCATATAGATTTTTGTTTATTAAACTTCAATCCTAACTAAGCCATTCCCGATTTTACTATCTCAATATTTCCCTATAAGGAGGGAAATTAAACTGGCAGCACTGGTCATTAAACGGCAATGTTGCCATCAATTTTCAATAAAATTACTTAGATCGATCGAAATAGAAATGGTATACGAAAAAGGATATTATCGAAAGAAACTTCATCAAAAATGCCATCAAAACACTTGGTCCTTAAAAATCCTTTATAAATAAGACACGCATGATGATTGATTTGTAAATAAAAATTAAATTTATCTTATTCATTTGTATAATTATTAAGTTAAACAACCAAAAAAATAACTCGTATCGACTTAATGTTATCGGTATAAAATTACGTATGCAGTCCAAAGAGCATAGTTATATGATATAGTCCGATTTTGTGCCGCATAGGTATTTATCTGTTCGAGATTGATGACAGAATAATAAAACTGGTTTAATTACCAACTAAGTTGTATAACCAAAATAATAATTAAATCCCAATTTGTCCTTTACTGGGACTGTAAGGTCTAATTATGGAGAATGCAAGTCGAAGTTGCGGACAAAGTGCAAACCAATAATACAAATAAACACCAGTACTGAGTACAGTTCCAGATGAATTCATACGATTTAGTTGATTAATAATATTTCAGATTTATCTACGGGCCGTTATTTGCTATTTCTGTAATACAGTATACAGGGTCTGAGCTAGCTTTAACTTAAGGTATAGCTTTAATAGTGGCCTGTAAGAATTTTCATGGGTTTAGAAATATTTAATACATAGTATCATAAACAATCATTTAATGATTTATTAATCATTTTAAAATCACCTATCCAAATAAAAAAGATTAAGCTGGCAATGACCATCTAGCCTACCACGAGTTACGTCACTTATGTCATATGTCGAATTTAACTTGATAACCTCTGAAATGTTTTCATATTATCATTTTTATCATAATTATTTTTCAAAGTGATAATAAGGGTGGTTTTTTAGAATATTTATAAAACTAGATTACAATTTACTAAATACGTAAGTGCTCTTTTAATCATTCGTTATCCGTGCTTCAAGAAAATAACTCCTATATTTTTTTATTTGAAATTAATACTTGAAATGAGCTGTATGTTATTTAACTCCAATGTTTGAATAACTTTGGTTTAGTACCGATTCTAGTCTCGTGAGTTAATGTAGTCGCACGTGTACCCGTGCCATAAATATAATTAATACCAAAAACAAATATTTATATTGGTTATATTTATATTTCTGTAAATTTCAGAATGTTCATATAAGGCGTATAGCGACAGGATGTTCTATAAAAAAGTGATGCACTGCACGATTTGCCTGAAACATGGCACTGTCGGAATTTCAGGGGTAAGATTGATTATTTAATTTTTTTTCTTCAAGGTGTCAGGATAGATTAACAAGGCATTGTTATCTAACATGCCAGATTATTATGTTTTACTATTGATACAATGATATTAGCTCATGTATGTGTTGTTTGTGGCATAGCACTCATTGAAAAATACATAAGCGTGATGGAAATCCAGTCATCTAAAATAAATAATTTTAAATGGTGTTTAATACAGGCATTGTAATAAAGGCATTACCTTTCGGTTATTATCTGACATTTTAAATCAATTCCTGATCAATCTGTGTCTACTCATTTCCTACTTAACATTTTGCTTTTAAAAGGCTTTTTATAATTATTTGTACTATTTTATGAATATTGTTGATAACATCATATCATATTTATTTATTCTGAACATAAGCTTGATAAATTTCTGGGAGCAAGTAGACATAATTAGTTTAAAATCAAAAGTTACTTCAAGGAACATGTAGCAAATAAACTTTATTAATAAATGGAGTTACAAGGATATTTTCGACTAAAAAGCAGATAAGATAGTTTTCCTGCCTAGTGCATGCCAGGCAGGTGATGGCGAGTTTGATTCCCACATAAGTCAAAGATTTGTGTGCATGAACAACGCTGTTTGATTTAATATGTCTATGCGTAATATGCCTGTCTGTACAACAAGAAAAGTATGTAAGCCTGTTTATCAGTTGTCTAGTATGGCTATTGCAAGCTTTGCTTATTTTAAGACTAGAAACATCCTCTAGTTCCAAGTGTGAATGTGTTAGGAAATATTATAGTATAAACTAATTTTGCAAAAAAGAGCACTTACAATAATCATTTATTGCGACTGTTAGTATAATTCCACATCTGAATATGTTCCAAACCATCTGAATATGGCCCGCAAGGCATGAATAACAGCGTGTTCTAAATTAAAATTCACTCTTATATATGTATACATGTTCCGATCACTAAGAGCCTTTGAAATACATAATCGTAAATGTCTAGACTAACATTGTTAACAAATGTTGGTTTTCAAATTTTATTACTCAGCAAATTATTGGTTAGCATATTAAGTAAATAATGGATATTTTACTGAATATGCATACTTCATATTGCATCCAAAATACTTCCATGTTGAAAGTTATCAGCAAGTTAATTTCCCTGACTGATTTTTTATTAATTAAGAAAATGTTCTCTGCTCTGCGTAAAATAGAATTCAGTGACATCACCAGTTTCCTCAATAGTCTATGATCAGTTTCCAGTTGACCAGTCCATTGTATTATGATATATTATTTCTTAACATTCTTATCTCATTTTAAATATTGTTTTTAAAAGTACTTACACAAACATTAAAAAATTAAAGAATAGTTGTCCAATGATACCGAGAACAGGGTCTAAGTTACCAATGGTTAGGGTTCCAGAGACAGAACCTCCTCACAATACGTGCCGCCTCAAGGAGTCTTCGCCTTCTGAGTTAGCCGCCTAACGAGAGCCTCTTGAGATATTGGTCGAGGCTCTTATCATTTTAATTATCTTCAAAAGCGTTACTTAATTAGTTTTTTTGTTTCTATGTAGTATTTTTTTGGATAATATTTATTGGTTGTAGTGACTGTGATTCAGCAGTTATGTTCTTGTATACTTCGTATTTTGAAAATACTAGATCTAGACAAAGTCGCTTAGCGCGACTGCTGTACAAGGGTTTGGGTTCGATTCGGTCGGGCAGAAATCCCTTTGTGGGTTTTGAGAAACTTTCATAAAGCAGCCCGGAATTTGGTGATCAAGCATCGGAGAGCACGTAAATGTCGGTCCTGTGACTGATCTCTCTCCGGTCGTGTCGGATTGCCGTCTCATCGGACTATGAGAGTGAGGCAATAGAGAGCGCACCTGGCTGATCTCCTTAGAGAGAAAATATCGACCTTTATCCTACTAATATTATAAAGGCGAAAGTTTGTAAGTATGGATGGATGGATGTATGGATGTTTGTTACTCTTTCACGTAAAAACTACTGAATGGATTTGAATGAAACTTTACCACAATATAGCTTATACATCAGAATAACATATAGGCTACTTTTTATCCGGGTATGGAAAGTACTTTCCTCAGAAAGCGGGTGAAACCGCTGGCGGAAGCTAGTGTTAAATACAAATAGTTGCTCTTTAAATCCTATTTACAATATGTTGAAAATCAACAAACCTTTTTATTTTACGTAAACTGGGTAATGCGGTATCGTATTACATCAGTACCTACTCAAAAAAAAAATACTACACTTGCTAACTACCAGTTTGAGGCTGATAGGTAATCTCAAAATTTGTTATTGAAAATTCAAAAAAGTCACGCGTGATAGCTTTAAAGGTTAAAATAATAAAAATGTTCAAACCGTTATCAAAATACTCGTGTGATTTTTGATTTTTTTAAATGTACATAGTATTTGAATTTAATTATCTTAGTCTGCTTTATAACAAAACACGACTAGGTATTTAGATTAGTACAAGTAGTGATAAATGAAAGCTATATTGTAACTTTTTTCAAAGGCTTCTTTTGACTATACGGTTAATCTTGCTTGATACTTCATCCACACCCTTGATACTTCTAAGTTAGTACTTACGTTTGGGTGCGGTCGATAGCAATCAGATTTTGATATACACAGCGAAACATAATTGAAATGACAATAGCTTGTGTTAGGATGACTAAGCGATCTTTTTACCTACTACAAACAAATTAGTTAAGGTCACGAGACGACCTGCGTCTGGCCGCTCAAACGAGCAAACGAATTACTTAAATGGGGCTTTAACACGAGTAAATGTTCTTCATTCTACGTATTCTGAGCATAATATAGTCAGGCTCTTCTTCTGCGCTGGGCACACAGGGAACGTGCCCAGGGCACAACGATAGATTGGGGTGCCTTAGTCTTCATCTTTACTCCATGACCAAACGATAACCGATAGCAACTACTCTGCTTTTGCAGAATGAGTCAATTTGTCCTTTATTTTTAAATAAGAACTAGAATCCCTCATCACTTAACGGCTTTTTTAAATCTTTGGTCATACGGGACCCACTATCCTAATGTGCCCAGGGCCTCTAATGGGCGACGGACGGCCGTAATTTTTATGCACTAATACGTCTTATTAATCTGCCGTCTGTTATCTAATATTAGTTAGATTAACAGCAACTTAGAATTATATTCTTTTTTTTTTATTAGCCTGTACTGTCCCACTGCTGGGCAAGAGCCTCCCCCATATCTTTCCACTTATCTCAATCGCAAGCTTTATGTTGCTCCAGAAAACGGACTAAATCGTCTCTCCAGCGCTTCCTCGGTCTCCCTCTCGATCGTCTGCTACCATCTGAGTTGTAATTCTAGCATACTTATCAGGGTGCATTCGACAGATGTGATCCGCCCAATCCCACTTCAACTTTGCAGATTAGATTTATTATTAATCTGACAGATCATTTGAAACTGTATACACATATTTCCGCTCACATACTTTCTGTAAGTAAACAAATTACGTAACCAACAGAATGACTCATAAACTTCTATTTCAGAACGGCATTCTTCTACAGCAACTGGCAAGGATATCGACGTCACAGTGTTGGAACAGTAAACTGCCATTGACAACACAAACATCAGCAACAGTGAAAAGTAAAAATGTGCCGCAGGACAACAGAATGTGGAAGGAGACGCCGTCCCATGACAGAAAGAATCAATTGGGGAATTATTGTATGATGCTGTCTAAGTTTCGGTTAAGTTGTAAGTATTTCAACTTTAATACTTTTATTTCCTTCACTCACATGTAGACCTTTTGTTCCCTTTCTTAGTGACTTATTAGTTAAGGTAGTGGTTACGCCATCAATGGCTATCGAAATATTCACCATCATCAATTGATTTGATAAGATAATTAAACGAATACCAAACCTAAAAAAGTTATAATGAATGAGCGGGACATAAACAGCATACTGTTATATCGTAGTATTTGAGACACAAACTACTTGTACCCGTATAATCAGAGAAGTACCAAAACAGCATTTTTTTTTTAATAAAATTCTAATTATTTTTATACCTATCTCAAGTTCGATACAGTTGTCCATTCGCTGCAATGATGACAACAAAACCGTGACTAGATTTTAGATATACTATTCGCTTAATCATGCAAATTATTATCAACATTCACACCATCCAATTGGTTGTAAAACAAACGCCCGACCCACATTACATGTTGAAATACTAGATATAGATAGACAATTTATAGTAACAACGAACGTTCCACGAGGCTTATCATTTACCCGGATAATCGATGCCTTTATAATCTGTTTGAAGATAATTTAAGTAAACAGAGAAAGCTGTTTATGTCGTTTCAAACACGAGGTGGATTGATAACATATGCCACGTGTATACTCGTGACATAGATACTTATACTATCCGGGAAGAACATCTGACTCTCGGATTGGAAAACCCCGTTGCCCTATTTACTAAATTAACTACTATTTAATTATGTACGTAAATGATCTTCGCCGTTCCACCCGCTTATGGAGGGAACTATTTTCTGTGCCTAGATAAAAAGAAAGGATCTAGATTAGACTATCTTGAGTACCAAATTTAACTGGGGTTATCTACGAATTTTCGGCCTGAAAGCGCGATATAGAGCCAGACGAGAGTTGCTTTTGCATTTCTAACATTAAGGAATCATAGTTTAGTCACATGTAGGCAAAACATATTTTCCTTCCACTATCTCTCTATTTAATGCTTTTAACATTTCCGTCTTATGATATACATACGATAATCTACGGCAGAGCTAAATTATCGCATAGTTTGGTAATACTGAAAATGTCTACTAGCTTTGCTAAACATGACGCATTGTTATTGCAACAAGGAAGTTTGTTGTTGTTTCTGTACCTACGGCACAATGTAGCCTTACAGAGATCTAAATTGTCTTCATGCTGTAGACACAGCTATCATCAACGTACTTACATAATCAGCTTAATTTACGGTTTTCAGTTTAAACAAATGGGCCTTTAGGCGGAAACGATTGTGTCTACGAATGATCAACTAAATATACATACAAAGACTTGCCTTATTTTTACGCCATGGTCCTGGGGCTACGCTCAAGTAAAATAAACCTTGATATTAACTAGTCTATAGGCATCCTTATGTACAGAAGCCAGCATATCAAGCTACTACAATCTGTTAAATTTCCTTAATAGATTTTCAATTTTATCGCTGAAGCATATGGTTCAAAGTCATTTGGGAAAATTTGACAGTTGCGTCTGTACATCCATTATTATTCACATCATTAATATTTTTTTCAGCGTTAGTAGTGATGTCCTCAATGGCGGGGTACGCGCTTGCGCCCGCGCCGTTCGACCTGACGACGTTCGCGTTATGCGCGATCGGAACGGGACTCACGTCAGCCGCAGCGAATTCTATTAATCAGTACCATGAAGTACCATTTGACGCGCAAATGGCCAGGACGAAGAATCGAGTTTTGGTCAAAGGATCGTTAGAGTAAGCTTTTTGACATTTTTACTACCCGTCCTTAAAATAAAATGTTTTTCTCATTTGGACGCTGTATCAGAACTTAAACATGGAAAATTTTAGATCTTTTATGGTTCCTAATACATAATCATTATTATTTTGTAAACTTCTTATGTATTATGTAATCTTATCATGTCAAGTTCAAAAGGTATTTTGTGTTCACATCTAAATTCTAAACTGACCTTTTGACCGTTGCTATAATAATTAAATTGTCCATTTTTATCTCTTTATATTTTCTCTAAACCTATCTAAACTTATGTAAACAATATTTTGTGTTTTGTCTAGATAAAATGTCATTAAATCATTTTGTAATTTGCTGAATTGATTGGCACATACCACAGTGAAAACCTTTGTCTAAACTAAAAAAGATGGATTAGGTTAACCCTAAATGGTACATTTTTTCCCCAGGCCTGTCCACGCAATAGGTTTCGCAGCTCTAACAGGGTCCACAGGCTTGAGCCTGCTTTACTTCGGCGTGAACCCATTGACAGCGGCCCTGGGTGCTGCCAACCTAGTACTTTATACGTCCGTCTATACGCCCATGAAGAGGATGTCTATTTATAATACCTGGCTAGGGTCTGTAGGTAAGATAAGTTCAAAATTTTCTTAAACGCTGAAACCCAGAACAGTTTACCTTTAGTGGGTAGACAGTTCTCATTTGGCAAGATTTTAAAGGAAAAATGGACAAAAATGTAATTAATTTTATCCACTTTTGTAACTAATGGCAACACTAACCTACAACCAGATCCATACACACTTTTTAAATCATAACTATAAATTGTTATAGAGACGAAGTTTGTTTGCTTGAACGAGCTAATCTCATAAACTAATGGACTGATTTGATAAATCCTTTCAGTATTAGATAGCCCATTTATCAGCTACCACTGGCGGAAACTTGTTTTAAATATGTCTTATAAAACATCAAATTAGTCACAACGATATCTGAATCCTATATACCGTTTACAGTAGGCGCAATACCTCCCCTCATGGGCTGGGCGGGGTGCTCGGGTGCGCTGGACCCGGGCGCGATTGTGCTCAGCGTCATCCTGTACTCGTGGCAATTCCCGCACTTCAACGCATTGTCCTGGAACCTAAGGCCTGACTACTCTAGAGCGGGCTATCGGATGATGGCCGTTACTGATCCCGGTAAGTTGCAAATGATGTCAGGGAATTTTCGAACAGTCAGTTTTTAATTTGAACCTTATAGCTTTGTATTAAGGTTCATGGAATAAATGTTTCGTGTTAATTTATACATCACATACTTCAGATGCGTTCTTTCTCCCAACTTTGTTGAAAAACCTAACCCCTTCTTTGGTAGTAATACAAAGCAATAAAACTGAGGTACTAATATTGTGATACATTTTGCAGGTCTGTGCAGAAGAGTAGCCCTTAGGCACACGGGGGTAATCATTGGAGCGTGCCTTGCCTCATCTTACTTCGAAGTTACCAACATGTGGTTCGCGCTAGAATCCTTACCATTAAATATTTATTTTATGTACTTAGGTAAGTTAACGATAAATATGATTTTCTCACTTATACTTCTTCTCAATAACTTGTACTTATCTTCCATTTTGTTTGCAGCGTGGCAATTTCATCAGAAATCAGACAGTAACAGTTCGAGAAAACTGTTTAGATTTTCACTAATACACTTGCCAGCACTAATGTTGTTGATGCTAGTCAATAAGAAGAGTTGGTATAAGAGTGACACACAGGATCAGGAGACTCCAAAAGTGCAGGATGTGAAGATTCCTGATTCCAGGATATCAGTGCTGCCTCGCCGGCCAGTGGTCGCAGCGCAAGAGTCCGACATCGACCAATAGAAGTGGAACTACTGATCGATAATAACCGCACGCATCGTATAATCGCACGGAGTTGTCGACAATGCGCTAAAATCGCAAATGTTACCTATAGTTAAGTAAATATTTATTCATGTCAATTCGGCAATCTAACCAGTCGGCAAGAGTCGTACGA
Source organism: Heliothis peltigera (assembly GCA_958496145.1). NCBI lineage: Eukaryota > Metazoa > Arthropoda > Insecta > Lepidoptera > Noctuidae > Heliothis > Heliothis peltigera. The sequence goes on along the minus strand of OY292326.1, from coordinate 10,166,367 downwards.
TCGCACGTTTGTTTGTTAGTTGCGTTGTATGATCGTCATCGTCGATGTAACGATAGCTCACATGTTATTTGAAACTTGCACGTCGTAAGTTGCATATAAACGGACCGGTGTTTATTGTATTGGTGCGATACTTACGCTTGTTGCCGATCAGTGTTCCGTACTTACTGTATAATGTACTGTAGGTGTAGTACTTGTGTAAATAATGTACATTGTAATTATGTGATTCACTTAGATGTTTGTAAGTTAGTGATAACAATCTAACCTCAGAGATTTTGTTAAAGTTACAGTGCTAAGTAACTTGGCAGGTGCCAGCTTATTTAGTGTGCCGTTTGTTTATTATTTAAATTATGTTCAAACCTAAAATAGTCTCGAAGTTACTACAATAGTAATTTATGTATATTATGATTTATATTTTTTTGTTCCTGGTTATGACAGTACCATTGTATTTGAATAGGATCAGTTGATTATAAATTAGTCCAGGAATTGGAAATAAATGAAATCAGCAAATAATAAATCCTTACATTTATTTCTTCGCGGTATAATTTAAATTACATTTTCATTGGAATCAGAAATAAACTACATACATACAAAACATTCAGACCTGATTTGAACATGGCGCAGACGGACATTGGGTGTGACAACACAGTTTAATTAAACGTAACGAGCCGAGAGCGGCAAATGAAACCCGTGTTTGCTCCTAAATCATAGCTTGTCGCCAATTTATTTCCTGAAACAATAACAAACGAGCATTAGTCCTGAATCTCATCTAATACATAATTTGTTTGAAATTTAACATTGCAATGTCAAAAATTTATCCTTCTTCAAAAGGTAGGTAACATTATGATAAAGTCACTTTTGGATTAACGATTGAACATTATGATACATATACACCTTCAGGCTTCAGGTACACGAAAATCTGTATCCGTCATGGACAATCCTAGTCGTTTAGTTCACTAAGGGCCCGTTTCACAGGTTGCTGATAAGTTCCAGATAGTTTATCTGGCAGATAATTTCATACAAATTCTGTTCCATTCTTTAATTTATCTGGTAGGTAGTGGCTATCTGTAACCTGTGAAACTGGCCCCAAATAGCATAATACTCACTTAGCTTTCTTAGAATGACGATCGTTCTCCCGAGAATCGTCGCGGGAACGTTTGTGCGACTTGGAATCGCTCGAATGCTTCTTATCGTTGGACTTGTTGTGCGACTTGCTGTCGCTCTTGTGGCCGCGGTCGCTCGAGTGGTGGGAGGACTTGTGATGCTTGTCACGGTTCTTTGAAGGGCTGGGGATATATAGCACTCGATGTAAATAAGCATATAATTAGAAAAACCTTCATACTACAAATACAAAATAGCCTTAATGATTAACCAACCTGCTGCTACTGTGTTTCGACGGACTCTTGTGATTAGAGCTTTTGTGGTTAGAACTAGAGCTTTTATGATTGGACGAGCTCTTATGATTACTGGAGCTCTTGTCATGTTTGCCCTTCTTGCCGTGTCCCTCGTCCTCGAATCGTCCGCGGCCGCCCTTGCGCTTGCGATCGAAGTCTGTCTCCGTTCGGTCGTAGATGCGTTCTTTCTTGTCTTCTTCCGCAGCTTCGCGCTCGAGATCTGACCAGTCTTTACCGGATTCTTCGTCTTCTTCACCTGCAATTAAGTATTGGATTTATACACTGTGCCAAAGCGTTGGCGCTGACTCTAAAGGGCAGTTTATTACAGGCATTATTAATGACCCTACATTATGGTATCACACACGGAAGTTGTTCACTAGAATAGGATACTATTTCTTGCCTATATAATTGGCTGAACTTTAAGACACCAAATATTAGCGCAGAGTTATTTAATCAAGCGCTCCTTAGTTTTCTCGAAGTCGTAATCAGAACTCCGCCAAGACTGCAGTAATACACCCTATGTCTTACCATCACTGTCGCCAGACGCATCAGACTCATCAGACGCTTCTGAATCGTACTCGGAGCCATCATCAGAATCCTCTTCGGTTTCCGCGTCAGTCGGCTCGTACGCGTCATCTTCTTCCTCTGACGATTCATCCTGAACAGCAGAAAACAATATAGGGAAGGTTAGCAACATGTCTTTTAGGTAGCTTATTTAGAGGAATGTTCTTTTTTATTAACATTAAATCTATCGATATCGATAAAGATCTATCGATCGAAGAACTCGATGTAGACACAACAGAATTGTGTCGTTACCACATTCTCTGTAGGCACAAATAATTTATTATGCAATGAGGAGTTTACGAGTGAACAATCGGTACTAACGTTTTCAGCGTTCTCAACATCCGACTCAGGATCCAAGAACGACCAGCCGCCGTTGTCGAAGAAACCTTCAATGTCGTCCGTGATTGTCTTCATAACTTTTGTCCAGTTCAACGATTGTATACCTTCTGAGTAACGGATGTCGCATGAGCTGCGGACAAACAATTATAGTAGCAGTATATACTATGAGTTAAGAGTTATAGAAAGATTTCTTTTATGATGTCAGATAATTAAGCCTTCATTTTTTATCAATAAATGTGGCCCTTAATTTATACTATCTTTCAAAATTGTAAGAACAATAACAGGAGAAAAAATCCTCATTATAGTCTAAGAAAAATAAGCCAAAATTACTGCACACATTATTTATAGCAACGAAAGGTAAGTTCTTAATTTTCTTTGTAAGCATACTCACTTGAGCCACTCCTTAACATGATCCAGCATGTTCATAGGCACAGCGTTCACCATAGCGACCTTCTTAGCGTAATCTTTGAACACGAACACCATATCAAAGTTCTTGAGATGGAACTGTACTCTTTCGAAGTGGACTAACTCTACGTCTTCTAAGGCGATGACGAACGGCGGCCACTCCGTGAGGTTCACGAGAGCTCCGGAGGTAGGCTGTAGGAGAACTGTGCTGCGGAATGGGGCACCAGGGAAACCTAATTCTCTGTAAAACAGAAAATATATCCAGTGAGGAACACTGAACTTAAGTTGTCTTCAGCTTGCGTGCGCAAGACGCATCAATGCTTATGTATTCTCTTTGTGAGAACAGGCTTATATCAAAGTGGAACAAGTAATATGCTAACGAAGACAAGAAAAATAAGTCTAGTTTTGGATGACGAGATTATACATGGACACTGTACAAGTACATACTAGACTCGTTCTATTATATATAGTTTTTGTTTAAATTACATATCTCTCGATAGCTTCAGACATAACATGGGATAACGATAAAAAAAACAATCGATTACAACGTAGGTAGACAACCGTAACAATAACACAAATCTTAACAGAATTTAGAGAATATAAAAACCAAACAGGTTCTATATAAAGAAAGCAGTTGCTTCAATTTGGATGAAACGTTACGAAACTTTGTACACTAACCTGAAAGGTGTATCAAACTCGACCTCCTGCTTGGTCATATTCTCGACTCGTTCGCAGAAACTCTTGAAGGCGACCTTCAACTTATGTCTAAGTTCTCGTTCGCTTTGTTCCGCGGCCAAGTCGTCTCTGTCGTGCATGTGTTGGTGTTTGCCTAAATCTGTTGTGATCTCACCCACTTCTGTGTAGAATTGAACGTCTACGTGCTTCTTTTTACCTAGAAGTTTAGATTAATTATTATACAACAACTTAATGAAAGACTATTTTATACTGAGCCTGTAATAAAAAGGCCAATGGCGAGTCGGACTTGCGCAAGGGACCGTCGTATCTTTTATGGGAGTCCCTTAAAAATTTAGATTGAATTATTTACTTATAAAGTAATACTCAATATTCTGTCTTATCAATATGCAGCAAAAATTTGCAGATATGTCCCCATAAAATATTTTCCAGTACTTATTTCTTATAGTGGCAACAGAAACACAATCTAAAAACTGTGATTCGAGAGATATAATAGAACATGTGTCAACGTACCAAACATAATAGCATGCTTCAAATGGAAATGTAACAGTATAATCATTTCTCCATCACAAGGCTGGAAGAATGCATTCTTAATATTATTGTACAAAATATCCACTTTGTCTCCTCTCACTGACGTGAACCTGAATCCGTTTGTATGTGCTTCTAAAGACCCGCTCATTCTCTTAGTTACGATATTAGGTCTTATGTACAAGTCTTTAAGTTTGGGATTGCCTTTACTCTGTGAGAGAACTAAGGTGTCCTGTTTGACCAAGTCCTCCTTTTCTCTCTCTTCTGCTTCTCTTGTTTTGAACTTCTTCTGTACTTCCTTAATGAGTCTGAAGCCAGTGTTGAGGTTTGAGGAGGGAGGGGATATCTCACCCGGTTCCTTTGTGTTTGTACTTCTGTATGTTCTGTAATTTCAAATAAATATAAAATTAATTGTAATCAACTGTAAATCTAGCCTAGTTATAATTCTGGCTCATATTATTGTTTTAACAGTTACGATAATTTCATTCATAAAAATATTCTATTGTGCAACAAAACAGCTCTACTCTAAATCATGATAAGTTGGTCATAATGTATGAAAAAATACTTACACTTCTTTGACAAATGTGGCATCAGGCTGAGAGTAGTTTCCTCCTTCATTTCTGCCCATAGTGGCACCAGGGTGGAAGAAGTTTATTCTGAGGTAAGTATAATCGCCCTCAACCGACTGAGAGATGTTTTTAATCGTCGATATGTGGAACGGTACCGGCACTCCGAATATTGGCAGAATTACCGTCTCATATTTACGATCTGAAATTTAATGATATCTTTACATCCATAGGACGATGAGGAGGATGCATATTCCAAAGTATCTGCTGCATGCATTGTACAACAATAAAGACACTAAGGCCTGCCGCCGACTGCAACTTTTTGTCACTTAGTCAAGTGCAATGAAAACTGTATTGAGTACGCTCATTATGTTGACGTGATAATACAGTGACAAATAGTTGCAGCGCCGGCAACACCGGAGTCTGGTGACTTTTTGTCACTCGGCCGGTGAATTTTCCTTTACTTTCCGTGTATATAGAATGCACCCAGTAGCTTTTTTTCCGTTTCATTTTTCTTCTACGTATTTCAAGAACACAAATGGCAACCTCGTTGAATGCCATTACAAAAATGAACGCGATTTGTTACCCAAGAACAGATTCAGTGAGAGCACGGTGGGTGACAGCAGGTGACAGTAACAATAAGTCACGGTGACAAAAAGTTGCAGTCGGCGGCGGGCCTAAGAATTCTTGTGTGGATTTCTCTTTTATGTTTACCGCGACATATGGTTACAAAAACAACTCACCAACATATAACTTGAGCTCTTTCACTTCATTTTCCCTAGGCATCTGACTGGTACTCTTGTATGAAATAGTGCTTTTCCTCAACTTTTCTCCTTCTTTGCCGCTCGACTGTTTCGCTAATCTTTCCTTAGCCTTTTCATTTAGAGTGATAGCCAGTTCCCTTTGATGTTCCTTACGTTTCTCTTCTGAGGAATGCTCCGTACGAAGTTTTGATTCGATAACTGCTGTCCTTTTACCTCTACCTGAAATGATATCATTCATTTAGGGACTTATTTTGTGAGTAAAGTTTGACTGTACTTTGTTTTTCTGATTTTTGTGAAGCATGACTCTCGCGCTTGGTAAAGATTACGCGAACGCTAATAACATAGTATAACAGTACTTTAAATAAATGTACGGAGCATCGAAATCTTTTCGTTCGCCAATCTGTACCAAGCGAAATATTAATGAAACAAATGAAGTAATACTGAAGTTATTATTTGTTAATACTTGTTTTGTAGTCAAAATCTGTAGAAACTCACCTCCATTCTCTATAAAGATTTCCGATAGCATGTAACGAAACAAAAATATGTAAGTATAAAACATTCCATTTCATCATATTGTAGTTAGTTTAGCATCTATATTTACTGAAAGCTGTTACAAATATTATACAGGTAGAAAATCAAATGGAAAATCATTCAAAAATACTATTCTGCCATTCTTCACTTTACTTTACTGTTTTATCCTTAAATTATAAATAAATTGATTAGATATTTTGCTAGTCACATGCAAGAAAATTGTTCTCCTCAAATTGATTGTTATATCAAAAACATAACTTTCAATTTCTTGAACCTCACCAGAAAAAATGTTTAAATAAAGTTAGTGATATTAAACCTTGAAACAGAGCACAACAAAACATTCGTACATTTTAAAATCCTTAGGCGATCACACTCATATTTTTCAGAAATATGTACCTTTCAGCCTTCAAATAAAGTTCAAATTTCTTTGTCTGACAAGCGACCATTCAACCAGGCAAAATTCAACCTTACTTTCTTTGCATAAAGTTCATAGTTCTTTGGCAGTTATAAGAACTCACCAAGTATTTCAGTCTTGTTTTCCTTCTCTTCTTCTTCTTCCTCGTCATCGTCCTTTAAGAAGATGCCGACGTTCTTGATTTTCTTTTTGGATTGCGTGAGAAGCGACGCCGGCTGTTCTTCGTTCACTAATACTGTGTCGCCGATGAACAAGGCGTAAGTCTGCAAAAGGTGCACAAAAACACTTACAATCAAAAATATGCCTTAAGAATATAATACTAAAGTTCTTTTTTGTTGCTAGTAAAAGCAAATTTAACAATGACAAAATATGCTAATGAAAGAATGCTAGCTATATTCTGTATTTTGGAAAGATAGACGTGCATGTAATAAATACCTTGCCTTCCTTTTCTGTGGCGGCGCTATTTGTCAAGTTGGCCAAACCAATGTTAATGTTGAAGACCATTCCTTTCTTAGCCACAGTTGATGTTTTGGGTCCTATGATAATTGAACTTTCACGGAATTCTATACCCATTGCAAACCTGGAAGATAAATCAATTTATTACATTATTGATTGATATTTTAAAAGGACTCTCAAACATAGTCATATTTGTTTTCTGAACTTACCCAAAAGATTTTGTAAGATTCTCAACTAAATCTGGCTTCTCTTTTTTCGCCAATTCCAAACCGGCTTCGTAAACCGCTGAAAGTTTGGCGCCAGAAACTAGTTTCTTCATAACTTCCTCTTCTATATTCAAAAGGAAGTTATAATTGCTCTGTATTTCGTCTGTAGGGTTGACAAGCAATGTTCGAACAATATTTGAGCAGTATGACTTATATCTAGCGCCTAAAGAACAGACGATAGCGCCGAAATGTAAGTGGTTTTTGTCTGAAACGGCGCTGAACTTGAGACTGTAGTTTCCTCCAGATTGTATGATTGGGGGGTAGCACATGTCCACTTGGCTTGTGTCTACTCCTGTGACGTACTTTTTGTCTGAAATCGCCGCTTCAACGCCCTCGGCGAGTTTGGAGTGTTTCACTTTCTGTAAGAGAGTAGAAGATCCTTAGTATTTCAGACCTGTAGTTGATCCTAGAAATTTAAAAAAAATGTGTGTGGTAAACCTCACCTTATCTGAATCAATAATTTCCATAATTTGGTCTTTCAAATACTTTGTGAATACATCAACTGTGACCAAACAAGCTTTCTTAACAGTAATTATTTCTGAATCTTCTTTTGGAGCCATTAGATGTGCGATTGAAGAACTTATATCTACGTTTTCAAACTTTTCTCCTTTCATTACGGCTTTCCAACTTTCACAGAATTCACCGGGATAGTTATCTTTAGCGAACACCCCGAGGGTCTTTCCAGATTTGGATTTTTTAATCTCTTGTACTAATTTGTTAAAGTTTTCTTTATCTTTATCATTCTGAAAATAAAATCAACATCATTAATCATGTACTATGTAAAGTTAGGTTTATCAAAAGATGTACATGAAAATCTTATGAAGATTATAATAAAATTAGCCTGTTGTCTTTTCCTCATGTTTGTTTCCTGAAGATAACTTAAAAACATATCTAGCGTTCGGACGTGCGTATATCAGAGACGCCCGTAATTTACGCAGTAATATACTTAGACGAAAATAAAGACAAATGTCGTAGATGTACACCCTGTTAAATTCCACATAACAATGAAATTATAAAATGTTTACTTAGGACCAATTTTTCATTTATTTAAAGACTTTGTTACATAAGAATAAAGAGTTAAGTGCTCTCGTTATAACACGTGACGTTACGCGAGCACGTTTACGCACGTGGGTATGTCTGCGCTTAGCTTATATTTTCCCTAACGCAAGCGTCCTATAAAAGCTAACATTAAATAATAAGGTTTTCATTCTATAATTTATTATGATAATATTAGCTACTTGATACATAAGGACATGATTTTTCATACACTTCAGCAAAAAAAAATATTACAAAATAATTGGCTAGATGGGACAGTTAAGGGAGAAGACAGTAGAAGGCAATTGGGAGAACAATTCCAATATTAGGGATTATTGAAGCAATAAAGACCGGTCTTTTAACAAGGATAATGAAACATATATCAAATTAATAGTTTAAGATATTCCAAACTTACCCTATCTCTAATAAGTAATTTCACTGGAGGCAATTCTGTTTCTTCCTTTCCATTCTCTATTTGTCTTAAAAATTCAATCTTCTTTTTGCTTGCAAGAAAACACATGCTGTTTTCTGTGAGAACTGTTATTGTGTCCGGTAGCTCGTAGCCAAACAGCCAAGTCTGGTGTGGAAATGCAAGTCAATACATAAACATAACATATTATTGACATTACATGATGACATATCATTAACATAGAAGTGTGATTTAGGGAATAATGTTCAGCTTTGATATTGGATACTGTTTAATTTATATAAGTAAATGCAGACTTTGTTCTGTACCCATTTACTTCTAGATCATTCTTTTGGTATCTGTTATCTCACATTTCAGTAATAGACCAGTAAGCGGCAATCTATCATAATGTCTTGAGAAATAAAAATGTTTAAGGAGATGAAAAAAATTCCTTATGCTATGCATATGATCCCTGTAGTACATAAAAGAAAATGAATTAAACTATGGTTTGTCATTAGTTATTAATGTGTGAACATATGGAACATGTTTGCACTCGTCCGTCTCGGACTTGGCTAGGTTTTTTTATTTAGTGTAACATGGCCACTTAATGTGTAGCCATAATGATAAAAGTATTTTATATAGTTACACAACAAATACTAGAATTATGCAATCAATTATTATTTTTATATCACCACTGTCCAGAAAAGTGATGACTTGGTGATACAGTCCACAGAATCCTAATAGGAATAATATTATAATATTTAAATAAGACAATGAAAATATATAAATTCCATTGACAAAAAAATAAGCTATAAGCAAAAAATAAGAATAAAGTCAATTAAACATTTGTATACTACACCCCGTCATGATAATATTGACGGCTCCTAAGTATACTGAGTCAACTATCAAATTTTGAAAATTGCACTTTTTTGTGTATTAACAATAATTAAATCATTTTCTATTTACATGTAGAGGAAAAAAAAATCTTTATAAGTATAGTTGACTCAGTATACTTAGGAGCTGTCAATATACATCTCAGAACTTAAATGGAATCTTAGAAGCTGATTATTTTTTTTTCTAAATAATGTTCATTCACAATAATATACTCTTTTTGTCATGGCCAGTGTTAATTATTAAAATGGGAAAAAAGTCTTAATCAAAAATGAATCTCAATTAAACGGGCTAAAAACGGATTGATTTTTGTACTGAAATAACATCATAAATGTGAACAAAGCAACTGAATCATGTAGCTAACCTACACCAGTATAAACAAAATTATAAAATAAAACAATATTGCTATTGTAATGTCATACAATCAAGATGTATCAAGTTCACTATAGATATGTACATTTAAGTAACGTAAGTATTATTCCGAAGCTAAAAGTCGGACTGTAAGCTAAATGTTCTAGCTCATTAATATTGTTGAAATACTGTTGTTTGGGTAAAGTTCCCGCAAAACCATTACACTGCTACGTAACTTCCAGCCAAATAACTGTAAATACTGTACACAAAAGCCACTCGGCACGTAATAATTTCGATTTGAGCACATGGAGTGTTATAAAATTCGCGCAAACCTGTAGAGCTGTTGACTTGCTGTAAAGCGTATCTTCATCCACTCCGACGCAAGAAACCAGGCAATCGACTTTCCCCAGGGCATCATCGCTCTTTGAATCAGCTGCAGCAGCCTGTAAAACATGCAAATACTGTTAATTGCACCCACTAAAACAGTGACATCAGTAGACGGAGAGTAACCGACCTTCCATGCTGCGTACAGCTTCTTCATACGCCGATAAAAAGTTTCTTTATCGAGCGATATATTCGACATCGTGAACAATTATAATAAAACTTAACTAAACAAAATATTCAACGTAATTACGCCGCAATAATAGCAATTTATTCACAACTCCACGACATTACATCGCTTTTTGACAGCAAACACAAATGGCGGGCGTCGGTAGAAGAGCTACCGCGAAGTCTATGATAGAGTTATTGTCTGTGTTCCATAACCGCCGTAACATGGCTCAAAGTACCGCATAATATTATTATTAGTTTCCACCTTGATTTAATATTAAGTTCTAAAAAGGATAAGTATTGTTAAGTATTTTATAGGTGTGTACCTATATATTTAGTTTAGTAATAACAAAGTTATAAACCTAAAAAGGTAAGTATAAAAAAAAACTAATCGTATCTTGATAGGTTATATTTGGTTCTTAAGGGTTATTTGCACTCACTGTGGCACTAAGCTGTGGCATTTACAGCCAAGTGCAACAATGACCAGGTCTAACGAAGGCTGACTTTGAATTCACCTCCCAAAAAGATAAAGTAATAAAAAATAAATAAAAATAAAAAGTATAATGATGTTTCACATATTTATCAACCAAAGTTCCATAAGAGTTGAAAACTAATTTGCCAATATGGGCTCGGTGGCATAGAAATAAAAACCGAGACTTAAACAGATAAAAACAACTTATACTCTGTTTTTCTATCTTAGATTATACTTTCTATCCTTTAGGTATTATTTTTCTTATATATACGAGAAAACAACTAAGTTTTCTTTAACTTGGTCTCGGGCCAAACCCATCCTACAAGCTTCAGGGGAATTCGGCAAGTAACCATTTAGATTAAGATTTAACTCCATTAAATCGCTCGCGAGACCGAATGTTAAATAAATAGAAATACCGTCCCATAGTTCTTCAGTATCGCTAAGTAGTCTGTGGTCTGAAATGTCAATGTCAGTATATTGTAAACTCTTTGTCAATGTCAATCAATCAATCAATCAATATCAAATCAATAATTTCCGTTCTCTTAATCAAAACAAACAAGTTTTGAAATTGAACTTAAGGAAATAGTTGTGCTTTGTAATTTAGGCTTTTTTTACTAAAAAACTATCTTATAAATGCAAAAGTTAAAATCCCAGCAGTTGAGTAAGCTCTCTACTAGTTCTTTAAAAATTCTATCACAGAATCGAATCACAACGATATTAGATTTTCTTCAAGAAGATGTTACAAAGTTATCAGCACTAACTAAATTGAGCTTATCTGAAATACTAGCTATTAGAAATGAAATATTTACAAAATATTCAGCGCCCTTATTAAATGGAACTACGCTTTATAACAAACTTTTTAAGACGAGAAGTCGATTTACTACAGGCATAGAAAGGTATGCATATAAATTTTTATCAAAGTAAATTAAAGCACAATAAAATTGCAAAATAAATGAAAGAAAAATAAGTAGGCACGTTTTTAAGTAAACTCTTTTTTATTTTATGATGAATTTTAATTTTTTAAACTTAAGTTGATATTCATTATATACAAACTTAAATATCTAATGTATTAATAACTTCACTGGATATTAATAAAAACTTGGGGTCATGTTAGGGTGCTAAAACTAATAAAGAACATCAAGAAATATTTAATTACATGTAATGTTTAACTACAATTTCAGATTAGATACCCTAATAAATGGCGGGATTCCAGTTAGATATATCACGGAGATATGTGGTCTTGCAGATTCAGGGAAAACTCAATTAGCATTTCAGTTTGCCATCAATTGTGTCAAGAGTTATATGGGTACTGTCCTCTACGTTGATACTAAAGGAGATTTCTCTGCCATAAGAATACAAAAAATTTTAGATGAGCAAAAGTGTTCCCATAAGGTAATTTGAATTTATCGTCACATTGTCATATCAAATGTTCATACTCCTTATTAAAAAAAAAAAATGAATATTTTCAGGATATGGCTGCAATAATGTATAAAATACGAATAGTCCGTGTATGGACTATGGAGGACTTAGTAGAGTTATTCAAGAACATTAAAAACAAATCACTAGTCTTCGATAACTTGGCATTGATTATTGTAGATTCTTTACCATGTCTGATGTTACAACATCTTGGTGATGACAATAAGATAGGTAAGGAACAATTTATTATATGACAGGTATGATTCTGAATCACCTCTCTAAGGTGTGTTTCTTAAATCTTAATCTTCAATTTTTTATATTCTTATTTATCTGTACCTATTTGTAATAAATTAAAAGAAAAATCTTTTTTTAAAAAGCTTTTATAGTCATATTGGATTAAGAATAACGTCATATTATTTTTTAAGTCACTCTCAATAAGCCCTTTGATTTGACACCCATATTGTTGAAATTCATTAAAAACAACTACTCCGCCATGTTGGAAGGTCCGCCATATTGGATTTAAAATAAAGTCATATAACATATCTTGTGGGGTCTGTGGTTTGGTCTTGACACGGTGTGTAAACTTAACCTCAAATTCTGATTGTTTAAATCATTTCTTACTGCTGTTTCTGTTGTTTTGTCTGGTGAAGGTTATTTATAAGGTTAGTATAACATCCCCTTTTACTGTAAGACTCATTTATCACGAAAATGAGTGCCGAAGAACCCCCTGACGGGGGTGGAGGAACTCCTCCAGATATTGATAAAATGGACTGTAGCCTAGCCTCTGGTGAAAGTCAACAACAAAAATCCGCTTTAAAACGACCTGCTGAATCCGATTATGGTATTGAACCCAAGAAAAATAGACCTCCGTCTGATTCAATTCAACATGTTTTTACGAAGCCAGGCTTTGAGTCCAACTCTAGGCTTTCGTACAATGAGTGTGACAGAGCACCCTTCACAGTTTTTATATCAAGAATAGAGTCTGATCCTGCCGCTGGTTCAACTCTAAAAGTCCTGAAGTTTGCGCAATTCCTCCACAAAAACAATATTAAGGGCATTACAGAAGGTGGCATAAAATCCTTAGGCCGTAATAAGTTATCAATTGAATTCAATTCTGCCAATCATGCAAATAACTTTGTAGATAGTGAAATCCTTGCAGCTAATAACTATAGTGCTAAGATTCCCCGTTTCCAGGTGACGCGTATGGGTATAGTGAGGGATATTCCTACTGACTGGTCTTTGGAGGATTTAGTCTCTGGTATAGAAACTCCACAAAATTGTGGAGAAGTTATAAGAGCAAGACGCCTTAATTTTAAAAATAGAAAGGAAGACTCAGTCTCTTGGTCGCCTTCCTCCACCGTAGTTTTGACATTCTCTGGACAAACTCTACCAGAGAAAGTTTACTGTTATAATGCCTCCCTCCCCGTCTCTGTCTACCTTCTTCCAACAATCCAGTGCCGCAACTGCCTACGCTTTGGTCATATCCGTAACCAATGCCGTTCCAAGCCTCGTTGTTTCAAATGCGCTCAACCACACCCTGGTGACACTTGTAATGTCCCCGACTCACAGGCTACATGCATCCTTTGTGGAGGTGGTTATCATAAGGCTACAGATGATTGCTGTCCTGAGCACGCAAGACAGAAATCCATTAAAATGGTTATGTCTGAAGAGAATTTAAGTTATAGTGAGGCTTCCACTAGATTTCCCCGTTCTAAACGATTATACTCCGACGTTGCGGCGAACATACCACAGACCCAAACATCTCAACCTTCTCACCTTGACTTCTCTCAACTACTTACAGCTCCCTACTCAACTCCTTCTTCCTCTCCGTTTACGTCTCCCTCCAAAACGTCTTATACCAAGACAGTTTTTCGTTCTCCTAAACCTAGACCTGTACTGGGCAAGTCTTATGACATTCAAGCTCATAAGTCGATTGTGTCTTTCCCCATTTCCTCTCAGCCCAACGGCTGTGCCCTCAAAGATTCCTCGCTCTCGGAATCCACTCCTTTACCTACCCCTAATGACAATCTCATCGAATTACTAGTTTGCTCTCTAATTAATATCCTTTCTAAATTTAGTGATGCTGTACCGAACAATGTCGTAATACTTATTGAACAACTGCTCCAATCCTGGACCCAGAAGAATGGCAAAAATCCTTCAATGGAACAGTAGAAGCATTCGCCAAAAAAAACACGACCTGTTGCATCTAATTAACCGCTACACTCCTGTGGTCTTTGCGGTGTCGGAGACATGGCTCAGACCTGAATCCATTTTCAGGGTTCCTGGTTTCTCGTGTCTCCGGGACGATAGAGACGATGGGCGGGCGGGATGCGCCCTGCTGATCAGCAGGTCTATCACCTTTTCCCAAATTCCCATTCCTCTCCACACTTCTGGCTTGCATGTTGTGGCCATCAGAGCCATGGATATCTCCTTTGTCTCTGTATACATCCCTCACCCCAATGCCAACCTTTTATCAGATCTCAACTCCATCCTCTCAACAATTCCCAACCCTCTGATAGTGCTAGGTGATTTTAATTGCCGCCACACGCTTTGGGGCTCTCATATCAACGACCCCTCATCCAGCTTTTTACTTGATCTATTAGACGATTTAAATCTCTGTGTCCTTAATGACGGATCTGCGACACGTAGGGTCTCCCCTATTCAAAATGTTAGTGTCCCTGATCTTACATTTGCCTCCCCTTCCCTAGTTTCTACTCTCTCCTGGTCTGTCCTGTCTAACTCGTATGGGAGTGATCATTTCCCTATACTAATCTCATTACACCATGGTCACTCTCCTTCCTCTCCCATTCAACCTCTTCAGAAGTATCGCCTTCTTCAGGCTGACTGGAACAAATTTTCCTCCATTTTAGATTCAGATCTACGATCCCTCCCTCAAGTCGACTCTTCTAATTTTCTTGCCCTCTATGAGGTTTTCGTCGCCTGTTTAACACGGGCGGCTGATTCCTCTATCCCCTTAAAGAATACTGCCCGTAATTTTATCCCTTCCCCTCCATGGTGGGACGCAGAGTGTA
Source organism: Heliothis peltigera (assembly GCA_958496145.1). NCBI lineage: Eukaryota > Metazoa > Arthropoda > Insecta > Lepidoptera > Noctuidae > Heliothis > Heliothis peltigera. The sequence goes on along the minus strand of OY292326.1, from coordinate 10,151,297 downwards.
CTGATAGTGTGCGAAAGCGTAAAGAAGCAGAGAAAACATATTCGCTTAGTACTAATATGGCCAATTACCTAAACCTCAAGAAGGTTTCTGCTCAGACCTGTAGACTATTAGCAAAGAAGAAGAAATCTGGCTGGCACAATTTCTGCGAATCTCTATCTCCTCGTTCTCCTGTATCCTTAGTTTGGAGGAGAATCAAAGCGTACCGTAGAGTTTACGATGACCATTTCTCAAATATTCCTTCTAATGATCACAGCTCCTGGTTAGAGGACTTCATAAATAAATTAGCTCCTCCCTTTGTTCCTAGTTTTGATTGCCTTCTCACTCTGGACTCTCCTCCCCGTTCTTCCCATAAATTCGATGATCCATTCTCTCTTTCCGAACTGTCTTGTGCCTTGGAACATCTCCGGGATTCTGCCCCTGGTGCAGACGGCATCCCATACTCTTTTATCTGTAAATCCTCTTCTCTTTGTAAACAAATATTCCTTGACCTTATTAACTCTTTCTTCCTCTCTGGCATAGTACCGGACTCTTGGAAATCCCAAATTATTATCCCAATTCTAAAACCCGGTAAAAACCCAAAAGATTCCTCCTCATACAGACCTATCGCCCTCTCTTCCGTACTAGCTAAGATCATGGAGAATCTCATCAAGAACAGACTCGAATGGTTCTTAGAAACCAAAGGCATTTTATCTCCTTCCCAGTATGGCTTCCGAAGAGGTATGGGTACCCTAGACAGTCTAAGCGTTTTCACCGCAGATGTTCGAATTGCTTTCTCTAAAAACGAGAGTGTCCTTGGCGTTTTTCTAGATATAGCATCAGCTTATGATAATGTTCAACTTCCTCTACTCAGGCAGAAAATGCATCAGCTGAGTATCCCTGTGAGGCTGATTAACATAATCTGCAATCTATTAATGTCTAGAAATATTATAATTCGACATCAAAATTTCATCTCCTCATCCCGCTTAGTCTGGAAAGGCCTACCCCAGGGTTCGGTCTTAAGCCCTATTCTTTATAATGTTTACACCCACGATTTAGAAACTTCAGTTAGCTGCTTTTGTAAAATCCTCCAATATGCAGATGATATTGCCCTGTACTTTGGCTCCTCCTCTCTTCTTGAGGCTTCTTCTCGCTTAAATTCTGCCCTGCGCTACTTAAATCAATGGCTAGAAGATCATGGCCTAAGCCTATCAGTCCCTAAATGTAACGTTGTAGTGTTCTCCCGCAAACGTAACATTCCTCCTGTTAACCTCTATATTGAAGATGAACCCATCACAATATCGGATAAAGTTAAATTTTTAGGTATTATTTTCGACTCCAAATTATCTGGCCTCCATCATCTCGAGTATATTAGCAAAAAATGCGAAAAAGGTGTGAATGTCCTTCGTGCCCTCTCTGGGGTTCGCTGGGGCGCTCACCCTGTTACCCAAAAAATTCTATATAATGCCATAGTTCGGAGTCACTTTGACTATGGTAGTTTTCTTTTGGTTCCATGTAATAAAATCGCCATCAGTAAATTAGATAGGATTCAAGCCAAATGTCTTCGTATCATTACTGGTGCCATGAAATGCTCCCCCACAAATGCTTTACAGGTGGAATGTTTAGATCCACCTCTTGCCTTACGCAGACAATACCTGGCTGATAGATTCTTTTATAAAGTCATTCAAGTTAAATACCACCCCCTTCTTCCCCTTTTACGAACACTTTGTGAACTAACTCAGTCTTCCCGTTACTGGTCCCACAAAGATCCTCCTCCCCTTGTTAGTAGTTACAGAAAAAATGATGCTATGTCCGTCTCCTTAGTTCAGTCAGATATGAATCCTCTATTTGAAGTCAGTTACGAAGCTTTAATCTTCCAACCAAAGGTTATTTTTAGTCTTGGCATTTCCAAAAATGACCCCGGTGCTAATAAAAAATTAAATAATATTTTAACTGAGGACTGGCAAGATTGGCTCACCATATTTACAGATGCTTCTAAAGTTTCAGAAGACAGCATTGTGGGTGCTGCTGTCTGGATACCAAAATATAAAATTATATTAAATTTTAAAGTCTCTTGCCACTCCTCCATATTTTCTGGGGAAGCAATTGCTCTATTAGAGGCGATTAAGTATGTTGAGTCACACAGTCTAAATAAAACTTTAATTCTTTCAGACTCCTTAAGCTGTCTTCAGGACCTTACTAAATCCCCTTTTCGCTCTCGCCATAACTTATCCATAATCCTTCAGATCAAACAGCTTTTATACAATTGTGACCATTCAAATATACAAGTTGCTCTTGCCTGGATCCCCAGTCACTCAGGGATTGTGGGCAATGATAACGCAGACTCACTTGCCAAGGCTGCAATTCGTTACGGTACTGACTATTACCTCAAAACCTGTTTCCCTCGAGACCTGTGCTGTTCTGCGAAACCCGCTATGGTAAAGAATTGGGATTCCCTTTGGCAAAAGACTCGGAAAGTTAAAGGTAAATTCTTCGGCACTATCCAACCGTCTATTCCTCATAAAGCTTGGTTTAATAAATATAAGCAATTTGACAAACAATCTACCTCTGTCATCATTCGATTACGGCTCGGTTTTGTATGTACTCCAGTTTTTCTAGCTAAAATCAGAGTAAGAGATCATTCTATCTGTGAATGTGGCTTGGAGGAGGGTACTCTGGAACACTTATTTTTTTCATGCCCTCGCCTGACTATCCCTCTTTATGATCTTCTTCCTAACGATATCCCCCGTCCAATAAACATCCCATTCCTGTTAACTCTTGCCCACTCCCCCATGATAAAGATCCTTCACAAATTTATCAACATTAATCACATCCAATTATAGCATTAGCTCATTTATATTATTTATACACTTTATTATTACGAACCCGCTCATGTGTATGGTTGTTATCCACGTATTCTTCACTTCCCTTCGTTTTATGTTCTAACCCTTGTGATGTTAGTACTAACAATTTGTTTTGTCCTTTTTCAGCATTACGAACTTCGCTAACTACCGGCCACTATAGCTATTTTTTTTGTTTTTTTTTTTTTTAAATACCGATCACAGTGTCTTTTCCTACCCTGACGTTGGCAAAATCTTCGAATACTAACGAAGGAGCCATAAACAAAAAAAAGAAGAAGAAGAAGAATATCTTGCATTGTCATCCAAACTGAATGTGTATACAAAATTTCAGCTCAATCGGTTGAAGATATCTACTTCAAAATTGAGTTCAAAGAATCCACCGTAACATACATACACGGCAAGTTAAATAAAAGCTTTTAAAAATGAATCCCTACTTCACTTGGTCACACCATCACATGTAAACGGCTGGGCCACTCCATTTTTCTTTTTGTTAGTTGTGTTTGTTATTTTCAGGAAACATTTCTTATAAGAGAAAAAATAATGGGACAATATCTGTTGAGTCAGCTAGTTACTTAAAAGTTTTATTTGTTTTTTTTTTACAGGCCTTTCACTTTTGAATGTCTTGGTAAACTATAGTAGATATATTTGCAATGAATTTGATGTGGGAATGATATACATTAACATACAAACAAGATGGGTAGACAGCGAGATTGCTGATATGGAAGGTAAGATCTAGAAACTGACTTTATCATAAAAGGTGAATATTATATTTATCTGTTATATACATGTTTGTTTTCAGATGATTGTGAATTAACATCTGCTTTTAAAGAGACAGCATATGTTGAGAAAAGGAATCGTTGTTTAGGAAGATATTGGGAACAAGTTCCAGCACTAGTACTTCAACTAGAAAAGCTTGAGGAAACCTCTACAGAAAATAAATGTTCCAAACAAGTAAAGGTTTCGGTTTTAAGTTCTAACAACGTTAAAACTGGTGATAATACTTGTATTCTTAATTTAAGTGCAGTTGGAATAACATAGTTTATTTAAAAATATATTTTTATGAATACGAAAGATGTTTGATCTTCATCTCCAAAGCGATTTCGGCTCGACCCAGGAATCGAAACCGGGACCCTGTAAACAGCAGTCGCCAAGTCAGTTTTTACCTATCTTTGTTAGTATAAAGATTAGGATAGGAACTAAAAGTAAATTACTTCATTTATTTTCTCAGCTATTGTAAGTTCCAAGGTGGAACTACGTTGTTCATTCAGAAATTGCTAGATGGCGGTATACAACAATATTGTTATCGTACGTGACGTTGTACGTTTACGTTTATGGTTCGTAAATGGCACCTTGTCTATGAATCATTCGATTCAATAACCGAGGCTGCGCGTCAACAATTTACTCAGTCAATCACTCGCCTCCCTTTCATTCACTCTTTCATTTGAGCGCACGCCTGACGGGCGATGCGTGTTGTACTGTGATGGCTCTTTATAACACTTTTGTAAATTCAACATTTTTATGATATTTGTGTGCTTAGTATTCTTCTTAGTGTAATTAATTTTAATTTATATATTTGCGTTTACTCAAAAATGGCGAATCAATCCCAGAAAATCGTTTACAAACTGGTCCTCACCGGAGGTAAGAATTGCACATATATTTTGTATACGGTTTTATATTATTTCTTCCTTTTAGGAGCGTACAATTTGTGGTTTAGTTTACTTTATAAATATATTACACCCCTGTTGAATCATATTTGTTATTGAATGTGTTAATAGTGTCATGGAAAATGCAACACGTGGATTTTTGACTGCGTAAATCTCACCTCGATACCACATTGTATTTTTATTCAGGACCGTGTGGCGGCAAAACCACCGGACAGTCCCGCCTCAGCACGTTCTTTGAGAATTTAGGATGGAAGGTGAGCAAATGATTTTAGTTTATAAGACCATTATGTATGTGTACTTATTCTTATGTAAATTGATGTCAGTATGATATGATACTTTAGAGATATTGTCTCCGTTTGTAATAACCATTTATTCAATATCTACGATACTGATAATCAGCAGCTTTTGTGAATGCTAATAAGAATATACTTAAAAAAACTTACAACTAAACTTTCAAAATTTATTGTAACATCTATGTATATTTGGACATTTTATTATTGTCAATTAATTTCCTCATAAAATATTTTGGATTTAAATTTTGATTTTCTTGGCAAATATGCTTCCCTCTCAATTGTGGTGTCTCCGTCTGGAGATCATATGACATGGTTCCACAATGTGTTTATTTCCAGGTGTTCCGGGTGCCGGAAACGGCTAACGTGCTCCTCAGGTACGAAGTGAAACCTACAAAAACTACACAGTGCATCACAGTCATTATTTCAAGCTTTTAAATTTACATTTGTACTTTTTGTATGGGTATGGGTGCCAAAACAAATTAAACATAAAATTATCATTCTCAAATGTTGTTTGAACTAAAATATATTTGTGTTTTATGCACACTTTCATCTGATTAAATTAGAAAACATCTAAATGAGTAATTGTCTGAGAAATGTTACTAGCTATATATTATATCAAATTGTGGCATTGAATAATGTATACAAATGTATGGGTTTAAATGGGTTTCCAAATGTATACGTAAAAATATATGGAGTAACCAAAGAAAATGTAAATTTAAAAACTGATTTACTTACAATGCACTGTGAAAAAGCCTTAGTTTTTGAAATTTAAAAGCTTGCACAACACAAGTATGCAGTAGTTATTAATTTTATATATTTTTATATGGAATTGGGAACTAATGCATAAGTGATGTATTAAAAATGAAAACATAATATGAATTTTATACCAACATGTTTTGTTTGTATAGTGTACTGCAATGATTATTTTTTCTTTTGCAGTGGTGGTATCAAGTTTGCAGATCTCTCCGCAGATGAAGGTAAGATTTTCTATGGTTTATAGTTTATAGTATTTATTTTATATGCATATAACATACTTACTAAAAATATTACGTCTAAAAATGCCTGTAGTATAGTGCTTAGTTTTTATAATTTCATGGAACTTTCATTCTAAATCAAGAGTATTCCTGCTTGTGGTTTTATAGAGCACTAATGCTATTGCCCCAACCCTTGAATTCAACATATAGCGGTACCTATATCATACAAACTCTGTGTAAATGGAAATGCTCTTCAAATCTTGATTTATCACTAAATTCACATTAAGTGCTTGTGTGAACCCACAAAATACTCATTTCATGGTGAATAGATTGTATTAATTCAATTGTACAAAATAAATAAATTCATAATTCATTAAATTTTGTACATACTTACGTCAGGCACCTATCTATGCAGTTAAACAAAAGCATTTAAATTCATTCATTTATGACTAAAGGAAAATAATATTTAACGCGCTATTATTAACGTAAACATACCTAAAGCAATTCATTTATTGTGACTATAAAATTCGAACTACAAGTAGATATTCATTGGAACTTAGGTACCCAATGCATAAGTTAGAACCTCTGAATAAGCAATTGAAGAATAGTGCTTACGGGAATTTTCACGTTGATACGAACATTTCAACCCACATTGTTCCATAGAATTTACAAACAGAAACCCCGAAGCCATGGTACCTACTTACTGTTGTGTTGACGAGCAACAAATTTAACGGAACAGAGAAACAATGGGAGTAAACAATTTGACTTGATGGCAGCATGTCACGTCGCCGTTTCATTTTATTGCATTGTTTTCTGCAATAAAAGATTGTTTTATAGGTACTTTCCCATAAAAGTCTTGAATTCCATTAAGTTAATAATGCGCAAAAGAAATTTAGCATGATACAAGAAAACGACATATTTTTGGAAAACGCTAATGTCTGCTTTTGTTTGATTTGGCAAGTGTGATGACCGGAAACCTTCACTGCCTGTACGTACATTTATTGTTTAGCATCGACTGCTGCCAAAATCTTATATCACACGTTTTTTCACCCCGTTCTGTTTAGATTAGGCATTCTGATCTCGGTTTGGTCCTATTTCGTTTTAAATGAGACCGGCTGCGGCCGGCTAGCTTTCAACTAGTTGTAATCGTATCCAATCTCCTATTCGGTGTCAATGACTTCATCTAATTATACAAAACTAAACTTTACGCACACGTGGTATACCGAGTATCTAGTTAAATATTTCGCTGTATAAAGTACTTAGTGATTCAGAGGCTTCTGCAAACTTTGTTCAATTAATAATTATTTACAGTATTTTTTTCCAAATTGTTTTCTGGTGGTGGCGTTCGATGGTCGTCAAATCGAATTTCCACTGTAGAAATTCTCACGTACACGACTATCTGTTAACATTGATAGGGGCGTGACTGCGATTGACGTAAGAACCACGTGAGGTAGGTCGACTATGCACTTTGCCAAGTCCTAATTGAATTTTAGTTTCTAAATGCTAGTAATTAAACTAAACTGGCTGGGATGATGGACAAGTGGGCGAGGCACGAGGCAACCCTTTCTGTCATTGAATCCGTCTGTAGACACTATACGACTAGGTATAAAATTTATTTATCTTATTGAAATGTTTGTAAACAATATCCGTCTGCCATTAACATAACACATGCGCGTAACCTTTTTAGGTCTGTCCTATCACGCGGAACCCTGATAAAAAAATAACTGCGGGATAAAGCTCCAACCGGACTGACTTATCACGTCCCGCGATGTTTTAATATTTAGGAGACTAATAAAAATAAACAGTTCACAGGTTATGCTACAAATTTATTGAACAAAGATAACCCATGAATGTTATTTGTAAAGATTTGTTTTTTGTCGTGTCAAACGAATAATTTAAAGTCCACAATGTGATCTCAATCGCGTTGTTGATACTTTAAGAGTGAAACTTTTATATTCTTTGGCTTTAAAACAGGGCCTATAATTTTACCACCCAGTCTAAATAATTATTTATGTATCATAATAAAATATTAAAATTTTGACACTGTTTTGGGGAAACACAATGAAGTAAATAAGTCTTAAAGACGGTCATGTGATTTGGAGGCCTGAATCGTTAAGGCCAAATGGATGAATCATGCCTGGCGTACTCGTTCAGTCTTTTAATTTTACGAAGTCACACGTCGTCACTGGGATTTTTATACTGTAATGCTCTGTCACCATACATATAGGACAGACACCGCTCTGCCAAGATGTAACGTCGGGCTAAAGTCCAATATAAAACAGTCTAGATCTGTATAAAACTCGTATAAATTTTAAAACTAGTAATTACGTTGCGTAACATCAAACGTATTTGTATTCTGTTACGTGGTTTATTTCGGTTTTACATCGGCTTCGGTCACGTGCATCGTTTATTTTTGCTCCTGAAGCTCTAGGTGAAGACCGATTTGCGAGCCCCTGTTTACGAAGCTCCGAAACTATTCCCGAGGACTTTGTTCTCTATTTTAAGGATTTCATAAGTTGTATGTTCATTATTCAACCTTATGGTAATGAAGTACAATATACCATACATTAAATCTTTTGAAACAAATGGATATCATCTGTCTAATGTGTCTAATTACACTGTTCAGTTCTACTAATCCCCTGAATACCAAGTCCCTTTGTAAGTGAAAATAACAGATTATCTACGCTTAGTAGATCCTCCCTATTCACAATTACATTTAGTCTTTCGTAAAAGCCTGTAAATCTGTTTAATCCATTATCGGCAAGGCCGCCAGGCGATTATCAATGAATAATACATATTTCTTCTATTAGAATAATCTACTTATAAAAATTGCATTATAAATTTATATATAAGCTGTGGGGGATGAGGGGTAGGTTCTTTATGAGGCTTCTCGCGCTCTCGACACGTGAATGTTGATGTGTGTGTGTCGCTGACGTATCGAGTAAGCTAGTTCACGGTCACGTTCACGGCGATAGAAACACGTTGTGTATGGAATGCGTAGTTACGTATCTGTAGCATTGTTAGGCTCTACGATCGATGACGAAACTTAGTTCTCTTATGCCTCTCAGTCTAAGAATTGTGAAATGATCGTTGTAAATTCCCTTATCTTTATTATTTTCCATTAATTAATCAGATCTGTACCTATCAATGCATCTGTTATCACTAACGCAGTCGGTAAAACCGCGATGGTATTAATAATTGTTTTGCGTTTTTTGTCTATCTTGCTCGAACGTTGGTGATTATGATAAGCTTCTTACTGTACACTTTTTGTTAGCAACTCTGTTTCACGCTTCAGTGCCTTCGGCAGTTGTTTCTGATTGAATATAAGTAGTTTTTTCTGCAATTTATACGTGTCATGACACAGTTTCAGCGATTGATACTATTGCTACAATGTATACGTGAATATCCTTTTGCTCTTTATGAAATCTGTTATGTCACGCTCTTTGGCGACCCCATATCCTAGCCGGCTACCCGTGTCTGCAAACGTTTATTATTAAAATTTACGCATGTTACCCATTAAACATAAATAGACAATCTGTAACCGGTGCCATTCAACCGTTCAGTTCAGTTTTCCGTTCCACTGACAATTCACCGTTTAACCATCACTCGAATAAACTGAATAAAACTTAAAATCATTGTTCTTGCTTTGCTTTTAACTGTGTTTACAAAGTATGTGTCATCACCTAGTCATCATGACGCACATATCTCTGTAGAGTGAGCAGAAAAAGGTGGCTGAAATAAGTATGCACCTCAACTTCCATCAACGTAATGTTTTCCTTTTCATATCTACAGGCATCTAATGATATTTACCCATAACAAATGAAGTCACATGCATCCCTGACGTACAACAACATTAATTACTTTTGGCCCGCATCACTACGTTTATCATTCATGATGAAATATTATTTTTTTGACAAAGAAGATCTTCAAAGACATCGGTTGCTGTTCTCTTTCGTTATCCTCGAATGAGTTATTGTCGACGTTCCATGTGAATTTTTGATTTATTTAAACAATTTTACGTTTCTTTCAAAGTAATGAGTCTGAAAAAACAGCAAATGACAAGCTAGTTTTGACAAAATGCCCATTTGTTTTTATGACGACTATCAACATAGAAATTCCTGTCTAGTAGTAGATACTTTGTAAGACTTTCTCAGCGTTTTAGAATTATGGTGGCATTATGAGTACTTGTGTGTAAGCTCATGGTATTGACAAACACATAAAGCTTGGATTTATAGGGGTCGAAGAGTAAGTTCGGACAGACATTCTCAAGGTCAGGGTGACCTCACAAACAGATATTGATTGATACTCAATGGATGTCCATTATAAATGCTAATAACCGTTACAACGGTAATGCAGTTTTTTCTCTCCGTAAGGTGTGTATTGAACTATAAGTTTTTATCGTGTCATTAAGGCAGTGACCGCAAGACCTCGCGCCTTATTTCGTCAAATATTCAATTACAATAGTTGTGAAATAGAGAAACAAACATGAACGCTTTCTCGTCCTCAGATTTTGATAAGTACTACTTCGGTATTGATAATAGTTTACATAAAAACCTTTTGTTCAGAAGTAGGGCGGGCCGAGTTTCAATGTTGAAGTTAATATCGACCTACAAATGTATTCTCTTTCAATTGTACCTTTGCCTTGAAGTTCTATGTCAATATGACAACACAAAGGTATCATTATCGAGCCCATGGATACTTAAGATGACGCAATTAATCATTAAGACCAACATCTAATTCGACACGCTAAGTCATTTAGATTATCAAACCAATGTAATGACTAAAATTTGTCACGCACAGCACTTCCATAAGATCACTTCTATCGATCCTATGAGTTAAACAATCATGATGTGCGCTACAGCAAATGCTAGAAACCATATTTGTCATAAAATGTACATTGTACAACATCTAATCGTCAACTCTCGTCTTTATGACACGTAAGCTACACACATTAGTCAGTACAATGCGCCAAAATACGATCATGTGCATATAACTGATAAATAAATTGTAGATCCGCCGATAAGTGTTTCAGTTGACATGTGCACTACAAATTGTAAATGGTGCACGGCCGCGGCTGTCGCCCAGGCAAGCGACGGTGTCAGTGGTGAGTTGGTTACCACCTAAAAACAAAGGCTCAGTAAACTCCGTTACGCTAATATAATCACCGTATCCATGACAACACTTGGGGTCATTGATCTATAGCTAATAGCTAGAGCTAGTTATCTCAGCATAGGTACTTGTCACACAGCTCTTATCAAATTAGGTAGTCTTTACTGAGTTATTATAACTATTGTGCCTAATATGATACGATATTTTATTTATTAGAGGGCATATTATAAACAGCATCTGCCTTTATTCAATAAATGTATCGGTTAAAGGTTTCATGCGATAGGGTCGCCTGTTGTCGGCAAGCACTATTGAGAATTTCCTAACGAGCTGACCCATTAACGCTCGTGGTTTCTAACCGCAACACCTCACGCTCAACAGTCGTGCTCCCAGATTGCGTCTAGTAAATGCAGCTAAGTCGTCAAAAAATAATGATAATACAATTGTGGTCAGAACAATAAAGTCAACAAAATTACTAGTTTTTCTGTACATTATAGATATTGCCATGTCATGGAAGGCTAAAAAATTCTACCTCTAGTAGTTACATACTTGATTACTAGCAATGGAGTTTATATTTTGTTTTTAGGGTTTCGTACTTCAAAAGGAAAAGAAGCAAGCAACCTTATAAGATCACTATGTTGTCCGTTTGTCACGATCTCTATTTCGAGAATGCTTATATGTAGGTATCGAGTGGGTTTGGTAGGTTAGATACTCATATTAAAATCTGACTTTGTCTACCCATAGCTTTTTTCACGCAACATACAGTCATAACAAAAGTTGAAAACGCTTCTCTGTTGTTATACATTCGTAAAATTGCCCGCTCTTCTTTGGTAACGTGCCAGTAACCATATTTAAACGCTCAATTATTTTAAGAATCTCGTACACCCGTCTCTTAAAAAGAGACCAAATCTTCATGATTTTTAGGGTTCTGTAACAGAAGGGTAAAACGGGACCCCTATTACTAAGACTTCTCCGTCACTAGGTTTCTATGTAATGATCCGTGATAGTTACAAATTAAAATTTTCACAGATGATGGTGTTTTTGTTGCCACTATAACAAAAGTACGGAATAATATATTAAAATCAATATTTTAAACGGCTCCCACAGAAATTATTTTTGTCTGTTAAAGAGATATTGTTAGGAAACCCTTCGAGCGAGAATCTGACTCGCACTTGACCGGTTTTTTAAATTATTCGGTCATTGTTGCATGACCGCCTAATTATCTCCAATCACAGAGGTAAATGTAAAATTAGATACAAAGCTTTGTTTGGCTTCGGGTGACGTCTCTATGAGTGTTGAAAGTTTTTGTTTTTTTTCTGTCGTTCGGACATTGACGTCAGTGGAGGCGTGTTGGTCAACGTCCACGAAAGTGCTGCCAAACATTCTATGAAGTAGACAGAAATTTTAATGAAAAAAAGAATTGGAACGTTAACATTTAAATAGTTCTCAAATAATGATCATCTACAAATACGCATTTTTTTGTCGGACTTGTCATAAAACTACAGTTAATGGCGGCAATTGTTAAAAATATCCGGTAAAGTAGGCTTCAATATCTATACTGAGTCATAAATATCATTGAAGACATGCATAGCGAACAAGCTTGCTCAAAGAACGATGAATAATGTACTTAATTTGAATCGTGCATGAAATTTGTCATGAAAACAATGCACGCGATATGAAAATTTATTTGATTTCCACGTTATCTTCGATTATCCAGAAGTTTATGATCATGGCATATAAAATAACTTTCTTGTATATTCAGTTTTTCGCCTCACCCAGAGTAATGGGTCGTTTCTTTGATTTCAACTTTCTACTTCAAACAATTTCGACATTGATCCAAGATTTCCTAACGTTTCTTAAGTTTTAACAAAATGATCATCTATGTTAGGAAAGTTTTTAATTAATGGTAGCCGAAGTAGGATTTCTGCAGTTTGATTGGATAAATCGGTTTTGCTTGCAATGCTGAAATTAATAAATATTCAACGTAGTTCTTTGACGACATTGTACTTTTACCTACTTTTAATACCATTTCGTTCTTGGTACGAAAGCAGTTGACCTCGTCATGCTGACTTTGTAATTAGGGGTAAAATAATTGCAGTATTGTACAGATAGTTGTTTTTTTAACAAACTAAAACAGTCATTTTTTGTTCAAAGGAGGATGCAATTAAACCCCTTTTTTCCTTGCTTAACGTTTGTCATTCTCTTGACAAGAAAATCGATGTTTCCGCCATTCTGCAAAATTATGTTTTTTCTCGAGTCGGTACCTAACAAAAGCAATGATACATCAAGTTCATGGCTTCTCTTATCTTTATTTTATGACGCGATAACTGAGTGCGTCTACTCTAAAGTGGCTAATTTATGAATGATATCAAGCAAAACAGGTAGTATTTATGAGTGCTGTACTCTAATGGCAATTGCTAAATGGATAGTCCATACTCAGTGTACTTATACCAGACCCGTGTACTGTAATGTGACCGTATATTGCTTATCTCTTAAATATAGAAGGTACTTTCCTTGAGAGTATTTTGATAACAGTCATAAACTCTTAACTCATTGCTTATAAAATTAGGCGGTTGGTGCCGAACACCGAACGGCATGTCTGTCATTGAGAGCATTTATATCGAAATTAAATTAGGTAACGTGTGTTTAATTTTACGATTATTATTTCTACAAAAAAATTGCAATCGGTTAGAGGATGTTTTGTTAAAAAAAAAATATTATTTACATCAAGTGCGAATTCATTAGTGTGGGGCTGAAAATAAAACGCCACAGACAATCATGGCCGAATTTCAAAGTTTGTCTGCCGGCAAATTAGTTACTAAAATAAACCTTTAATTTTTAAACAGATCAACATGGTGCTACATTCTTTCCATCAATCAAAGAGAAACTTCCCTTCCTATTTTATTATCTTACAAATTTATCCAAGACATCATTTCAGTCATTTGCTAGCCATCATTCTACTACGTACCCTGCTAGTTGTTTCTTGTTGGCATGTACTTCGTGAATAAATATTTACTGGCTTGATTGTAATGCAGTATAAACCGGTGGTATTCAACCTGACAACATTACCGCTCTGCTATGGCCCGAATCGGAATCGTCTTACATAAACAGGATACTATAGACGCGATACCTTCTTAATTGAACATTGCCAGTTGAGAGGCATTCATATCGTAATACGAACTCGCAGCATCTTCACATTAGCGATATACACACCTGTGTTATCTACTATAATTTCGTATGCATGCAGTATGGCGGAATCTCTTGCTAATTGTCTCAATCGATGATTGATGGCTTGATTCATCACGAGCACGACTCATGATTTTAATCATCGATTAAAAAAATAAGCTTAATAGCCTAGTGTATAAAGTTTTCTTTCTATAATCATTGTCATGTATTTTATTGGCATTGATTACAATGGTAGCTGTCGGGGTCGTTAACAGTGATTTGTAGGTGATAATATATGTTCCGCGCGCCTAGTCGCGTCAGTGTCCTATTGCGTCACATACTCGTGGTCTGAGCGTTCTCATAGTGACAAAAAAAAAAAACTATTTAAATCCGTACTACTATGAGATCGTCAAAAAAGTTGGCCTCTTAAAATGGGCTATCCAAGTCTTTGAATTCTTGTTAAATTAAAATGCATGGAATATTGTAATGCAAAATACTAACCACACCCCTTTTATAGATTTCATATTTTATTCAACGGGTGATGCGAACAGTAGAAGTACTTAAGCTTACATTTTGTGTCACGTTCTTTAGAACGGGAAGTTTAATTTCCGCAGGTAATATTGAAGATGCATAGCTTTTTACCTACTAAATTAATTAAAGCACTGCATTTGTGCGACATTAAAATCGGTATAAAGGATCGTGCAGTAAATTGCCGTAATCAACGTAAATATCTTTCCAAAACGTTTGTATTATCGTAATAACTTAATGTTGATAAATGTACCTTACTGTCATCGTTTATTATGCAGCGGGTAATTTGCCAGATAGCTAACCTTCAATATTTTCAGTAAGTCAAATAGAATATAGAAACTAACTTGCCTAGGATTTTCGTTCCAATTCTGTTTTAAATTGCTTCACAGCTAGATATACAACCCTTGTACTTTTTATTTGTAGCTTACTCGTTTCTTGTATTCCTTACGGTATCAGTAGTTTCATGAATCGCATTTAACCAAATTAGAAATTTATTTTTTTGTTTCTTAGTATAATAGTATAAATAAATTGTGGCAACATAAAACGTACACGTATGTGATGCCAACATTATTATGACTGACCAATTTTGAAAGCCATAAAATTATCTAATTACTGCTGTATAAACACTTTATCATACTTATCCACGCGCAAAGCCAAGTGTAATCAAGTCTAGGATCGTGTACATGTCTAATAAAAGTAATATACAACGGGCTTTATTATATTTACCTCAGTACATTTTTATGTGAAGTGTGTATGCTCAGTACATTTAACCAGCTAAGTAGGCACTTAACCGACTAATTGTATAGTTTCAATTGTTAACGCGTGTGAATATAGGGGAATTCCTTTTTGCACTTAGAACTCTGGCTCATCTGCTATTTTCGATTTCTTAATTCCATTCCGTTTTCGGCAGCACGGGACTAAAGAACCACGTGTCTTTTTGGCGACAATTCAAGAACTGACTTATTATGTTGTTCTTGCAAAATATTCGGTTTTGTCTGGTCTAAAAAAGATACGTTTTATACCACTCTTATGAAGTTCTAAAATGTAGGCATAAAAACAAAAAAAATATATCATGATAGGCCTAAGCAAAATTTCCGTCGGTACATTCTATTGTCTTGTCTTATGTCTAACTAATAGGCAAGTTTCATGTAGGAATGCGTGTTTTCATAGGTTGAGCTAATGTCGTCATCACAAAGTTTATCTTAATCTGAATGTTTAGAATACCTGTGGGAATATCTTAAACATCTGCGCTTTTTCTAAACTAGTCAGTCCATTGAAGAGTGTTTTGTTGGCAATAGTCGGTGCATTGCTTATTACGAAAACCTAACAAAACGCTAGATATATTGACAAGTAATCATATTATATTGTTTTTAGAAATGCTTGCGTGGGTTGATGTTTTTGCAATAAATCATATTGATGCAATCTATTTATCACTGCATTAACGTCATCGCGTCTAACTCTAATATGGTGTCTTAACGAAATGCATTTCTTTGTTACAGCGTTAAAATTCCAGGAGAACCTTCTAAGGACTATGATACAGATTGAGAACACTTTCTTCGAGCTGGGCAGGACTTGCCAGAGGGATTGCCTGATTATATGCGATAGGGGAGCGATGGATGCCAGTGCATGTGAGTTGATCTTGAACTTTTAATATGAAAAATAAATAACTGCCCATGGAAAATAATCAGTTTAGCCAGCCGGTCGATGTATAGTAACACGTCTATTTATACTAGTCGCAAAACACAGAACAGCTTGCCATGATTATGATTAACTGCGAAAAGACAGACAAACAGACGCCTGAAGGGCAATTTGTCTATGAATATAAATAAGTATATCGTCCACGATGATAATAAAATTAACAACAATGTTATAGTAGACGCCTAGGAAATTGTAGCATGGAGATAAACTAAAACACGTGCCCTATAAATAATTCTAGACAAACAGTATGGTGTTATATTCGTATTATACATGTATAAAGTTAATTGTACAGCATGTTTAACTTGGACATAGTTTATTATCATTGTTGGAACGAGTCACATGTTTCTTATATTATTATGGAAACTTACAAGCTTCACTTGAGTGCTTACCTAGTTTATGAGTCAGAAACAAGAAAATCGTTTTATCGTACAATCACGCTGCTATTGTCAGGTTTTTTGATGTTGGTTAGGACTATTAAAAGTATTGGCATTAGAAACTGATTCAAACAAACAAACTTTTTGGTACAGAGTTTACAACGTTTCCTTCAATTATCATCGGTCAAAAGTTTTTTTTACACTTAGGCCTTTGCAGGCTGTGCATCGGTCCTATTATCGGAATTGAGTATTTCTGAACTCTAAGGGCCAGTTTCACAGGTTGCTGATAAATTCCAGATAGTTTATCTGGCAGATAATTTCATTCAAATTCTGTTCCATTTTTTAATTCATCTGGTAGATTGTGGCTATCCGTAACCTGTGAATCCGGCCCTAATACTACCAGACCTTGTACAACACGTATTTAAATGAGTGTAACAATCAGCTCGCGTATAGCGACGAAAGATGCATACTATTCAATTACTAATTAATAGAGCGTACATTTTTTAATTTATTAGTAGATACAAGTAATTGAAATGTGCATTTATAATTGAGATATGTTTTTTTATTATTACTTAAAGCTTTGTCATATGTGGTGTCATATGCAATTAAATCGCCATTTATTAATACTTTAATGCGTTATGCAAACTACTATTTGCGTTGTATGAATCATAAGTAGATGATTTAGTAATAAAGTTTTGTACGTCAAAAAGCAGTTCATAAAACAGTATTTATTGAGTATCAAATACACAGAAATTATTATAAAACTTTTTGTAATTACTGATGATATTTGCAGTGAAAACTAGGGCAGTCAGCGATAAATACAATTTAAATGAGTAAAACTACGTTTTAATTGTAAGTAAGTATGTATGTATATTGAAAATTGCACAATCGCACGTCGTTTATTTTGTACACTCTCAAAAATAAGTGCGCAAATATCTCAGTCCAATTTTCTACGCTTGAAAACAAATCTATGATATTCACGGTGTATTTTATTAACTTGAAGTTTGTAAACAGGTTTACAGAAATATTTTCGGAAAGAATAACATCCCGGAGGTGTGCATTTTCGTTGATAACGTCTGTTTGCTATTTTTACATGACAAGCTGTACAGATAAAAAATAACTCTGTACGGGCTTAAAATCTTACTGTACTGTATGTACTTAATGTACTGTACTGAAAATCCTTAAGTGTCTTCCAAAGCATCAGTGATCTTCCAAAGTTGGTCCGAAAAATCTAAGCCACTTTCAGTAACTCCAAAAAAAGCAGATTACTGTTTATATCTTTTCTTGTGCAAAGAGAACTTGTAGGGCTATGTATTTAACACAAGCACACGTGGAACTCATTTGTCATTACATAAGTATTTCTTCTATTTAACCTTCATAGTCGCGAATGAAGTAGCAAGCGTTACACACATTACGATCAAGCTAGCTGGCACATACTGGATGCGGAACGAGGAAAACTGTGACTTGATAATGGCGGGAAAGACCTGAAAGTACACTGTATGTTACTAAGATTTCGATGTCATATTCTTGAGAGAGACCTTTGTCCAACAGTGGACTGTTATATACTGACCAATTAATGATAATAAAACTACTTTATCTAAAGACAGTTCCTCATACACTTCTTATATTCAATCATCATGAGTTATGTAAACTCCAGCCACGCGCTCGCACCAAGCAGGTCATTTGTTCTGATATGAACTCGAATTTTGTTTACTTACAGCGATATCAGAATGGGTCATAATTACAAATTATGACTAGCGAAGCTTGACTTTTGACTGCTTTATCAGCCACCTTAATTATATTTAATCATTCTGAAAAATAGTAAATAAGTATACTGGTTGGCAATTTTTCCGGATTTTCTATTCGGCTGAGACGCTTCCGTGTCATACCCAAACATTATAAAAAAAGTGTGTCAAGGTGTTACATAAAATTGGCGGACAGCCGAACATTAAAATTATACGTAACAACAAAATGCATTATACGTTGAATTGTGTCTGAAAGATTGTCTGTGTGTTATTTCAGTTATATCCAGAGAGAAGTGGGAGGCGATGCTGTCTACTAACAACTGGAATTGCGTGGAACTACGAGACAACCGGTATAATCACATTGTTCATATGCTTTCTGCTGCTAACGGCGCCGAAGACTTTTATTCCACAGAGGTGAGCACTCAACTATCTTTTTTTTATTTATTTCAACCTTATCACTAACATTACAGACATTTATAATCTAATGCATGAGTAATGAAATATCATTGCAATAAAAAAAACATGAGATACCAATTTAAACTAAATTAAAAATAATAATATAGCAATAAAATACAACAAAAAACAAAACATGTAAAAGGTAATTAGCCTAATCCAGCTTATAACAATAAATAAAATCGTCCTTGCGACTTCCCTGAACCGACAAGAAAAAATGTGTATGTTCTGGATTTCATTAATACATAGTACGAATCGCTCAAACATCGCCTTCACGAACATGCCACACCGCCTTATAGTTTGAAAAGGATTTTGTGTGGTCCTAATAGTACCTAGGTATATGAAGATGTGACCTTTCTAATAATGACGTCTGTATTGTAGCCAGTCAGTGAACTAGGAAACGCAGGCCAAACCTCTTAAGTAGATCACGTTTAAAATAAACTTGAAATAAAAGTCAGTAGATAATGTGGTCATTCTATTTTTAAATTTTCTTTTTCTCATTAGCCTTCACGCTTAAATTCTCCTTGGGTATAAGGACAATTTAAACCTGAAGGCTATTAAAATCGAATCTTATTGGAACAATTTAGTTTTAATGACTAAGTTAATTGTTACCGACTATTAATAATATTACTACGCTTATTTTCAATAGAAAATCAGCATTGATTATGTTACTGTAATTCTAATTATAAGAATGGAAAACTTTTATCTTGAATGCCTATCGAATTTTGCATGGTTTACTTCCACAATGCGCATTCTGATAATAAGAGTAATTTTACCTACTGTTACAATAATATCTACAGGTATCATTTAGGTATTTATTTGTGTTATTTTTGATATTATTGAAAACATAATTAAAACTGGTAATATCATAAAACAAATGTTTATCATCAAAAAGTCATAAAAAAAGGTCACAGAGAACAAAGTGGCGGTATCTTAGACGCGAAACTTAGTTGTTAACACAGTTAATTGCTTTTATCATTAAAATATTACGTCGAATATATTAAAGTCATTAAAATCGAAATGTTACCCATTAGGGTGTAATGCTGTTCATCCATCTTTAAACCTAGACCACTAAGAAGTTTTTAAACAACCAAAATAATTTCGTTATTCATCATTTTGTCTCCGCCCACTCACGGAGGTATACCCCTTTTTTCGTGGGAATCAAACGACCCCTCCCGTTGAGGGTGCAGCTGGAGAGTGTCAGGCTCTTACTGACTAAAAGCCACTATGTTCCTTCTGAGGTCCCTGCGTGCCAGGGCCACGGTAACTCTTACGAACAACCCGCAGCTCAGAGGAGGGATAGCCTTGAGCGCAGAAATGCAATTGGTTGTTTAAAAACGTCACCGCTTTGGTATAGAGTCTGAGCCTTAGTGTTTGATCTTTGTTTAAATCTTGGATCAGTGATCATAACCTCGACTGTGGGTGTATGCGGGCATTATCGCTTGCAGTTCTGCGTCAGTTTCAAATCTAAATGCACGTATTGATTTAACAAAATCTACACAGCTATCGTATTGAGGAAATGTACCCAATGTATTTTATTTTAGTACATTTAGAAGCAAAACATGGCCGATTTCAATGTCACAGCGAAATTCTTGAATGTACCTGAGGCATGATAAGTCTATTATGTTTAGCCACTATAGATACGGAGTGTTATGATATGATAACATCATACCTCATCATACAAAATAATTAACACAAGATAAGTTACGTGACTAATAACAGTTTATGTCAACACTATGACAATAAAGTGTCTGGGGACTTAGTTTCATTCGAATAAGTAACTTAATGAAGTACTCCGCACCAAACTATAATCGGACTAGAAACCTCGGAGTACATACGTAAAAAAACATACGGGCGGTATTGAGAACCTCCTCCTTTTTTTGGAAGTCGGTTAAAAAGAGTCCTTTTGTTTAATTTAATTACTTCTACAATTAACCATTATGTGTCAAATCATTGCACCGTCTTGGTCTGTATTTTGCATCCTCAGAGTTAAATATAATTTTATGGAAATTAAAAACGTTAAAAACGAATACTGTAGATAGACTATCACTAATTATGGCAGTTCATTAAAAAAAAAATTGAGTAGCTGATTTAAAAGCGGACTTTTATTATTTTATTTACAATTTTAAAAGCTAAGAGCGATCTCTTCCAAACAACCTTTGGAGGGGTAGAGATGAGAAGTAAAAGATAAACAAGTACTATACACAGGTTACATACTGAAATATATTTGTGTGGAGTTTAAAGGCCAATGAAACCTTAGCTATTTTCTCGTTCCCTCGTACGTCTTCCTGTCATAACAGCTGAACATCATAATAGTGATGGCAGTCCAACACTCCATTTAAAGTGGTTAAAAGCGTTTTGACACTCTTGCTCCTATCAATCAAATTGAAAGACAAACAGCGTATTTAGTGACTCAGTAGCCTCTTTGGCTCTAAACATGACATGTTTTCAGGCGATCCATTGCACAATAAACAGAGCATGGTATTTCAGAAACTCGTTAGTCCACACAATGGAGGGGTCTAATAACAAGCACGTGACAATATGTTTGAACACGCTCTTTAGAATCGAATACGTCACTAATTGTGATACTAATTCGCGTCCCATTACATTTTTGTATAAATGAGTAGGTACTCGTATCTGTCGTGACCAGCCTACTGCGCGGTTACACACATGATGGCAAACGTGACTAAAATAATAAAGTGTTTCACAGTGCAATTTCATTGTAAGTAACTGGAATTAAATTTGCCAAACGTGTCACAGTACTCATTCACGTGTGGGACGCATATTGTAACTTTATATTATGGACAACGTTTTTAATTTCGTTAATGTTGCATATAACAATAACAATATTAATTAAATGTCTCAAGTTGATAAAACTGAGCGATTACTATACTATTTTTACCTGAGCTTATTCTTTTAATTAACACTTATCAGGCATATTATAAGTAATCGAATTCTCATGATGATACCACAACCTGTAGGTACCTATGTACTATATACTGTATTTTTATGGATAAAACAAGATGTTTTTTTTTTATGCAGACTAAACAAACCATTCATTTACAAATTAAACGATTTATTCGAACTATAAAAACAGTATTATTCAAAAGTCTAACTTTATGAATGATCGCAGCGCATGCAAGCTATTCGCCTGCTTGGTTTCACAATAATATTGGCAATGTGCCATTTACAGTCTATGTTGATAAAGCGCATCGTATCAAATAATACCTAGGATCACAACTGTATGACGTCAAATAAATGAAGGATAAACGTTTTGCTATGGATTTATAAAGACAGATTAAGGAACAGTAATTAAAAAATAATAACATGATGTATTTGTGTCATGTGATAGATCTAATCGCCTTACCTCAATTATCAAACTTATTTCTACCATTCATCGTATGACCTAAATTATTATTATTTCCGTATCTACATTTTTTTACCCAACCTTGACAGATACCTAATCTAATCTGGTTTAATTTACCTATAATTTGCATTGTATTATTTACCAATAATAAAACTATGCTTTATTCACAGGACCACGCTTGCCGATCTGAAGGAGTAGAGTTGGCCAGGGAACTTGATTACAATGCGGCGGCCGCTTGGATCGGTCATCCGTACTTTGACGTCATCGACAACTCAACGGACTTCGACCTAAAGATGAACCGGCTGATCGATTGCGTGTGCCAGAGGATCGGCATCGACACCGGCGACCGTCTCAATGTCAACTCCAAGAAACGCAAGTTCCTCGTCAAGTCACCGATTGCTCCGGACTCGGAGTTCCCATCTTTCCAGGACTTCGATGTCGTTCACAACTACTTGCAAAGCGATGTCCGCAAAGCGCAAGTTCGGCTTCGCAAGCGTGGCCAGAAGGGCCACTGGTCTTATATTCACACGCTACGGAAGGTGCATCCGATCAACGGGCAGTCTGTCGAAGTGAGGACGCAGCTCACGCACCGCGACTACCTGAACCTGCTGCCGCAGCGTGACGAGGCTCACTTCACGATCTTCAAGAAGCGCCGCTGCTTCATTTACAACAATCAGTACTATCAGTTGGACATTTATAGACAACCCTCACATCCCAGGTGACAAGTCAATAAAATACTTTAAGTTATTTATATTGCTTACTATTGTTATTAATAAATTAAAATGCTATATATTTATTTTATTATTTATTTATGTATATGCTTTATTTCCAATAGATACAAATCTTGAAGGTAATAAAACATATTTCTGCTTCATAATTCAATCTTGTAATTACTTTTTTAAATAGGCTTTATGTTAAATGAAAATATGTTTCAGGTGCCGAGGCTTGGTTCTGCTCGAGACGTATAGCGCTGTGTATGACCAAGACACATTGCTGGCTTCACTGCCCAAGTTCCTGGAAATCGAACGCGAGGTGACCGGCGACCCCGCATACTCCATGTACAACTTATCCCTGAAGGAAGATTGGAAGAATTCAAAAAAGTACTACACGGGTGGTGAAGCTACCGGCACCTCCAACGGTAAGATGGCAATGTGTTTGCTTGGCTATTTCCAATGCTCATGGAATCAATCTATTCATTTTCAACAAATCTCAAAATTGAAAAGAATTTTATTGCAAAAAATATTATATCAATATAAATAAGTATTGAGATTTGGTAAAATTTTACAGTTTACCAATTAATTTCTATGCATTTTAAATGTCTACAAATGCTATTAAAACTTATCAAAATTTTGTTAATTTCTTTCAAAACATTGTTGAACCAAGTTCTAATGGCTTTTGGATCAGATAAATATTAGATTTATGTCTTCGTCGGTCATTTCTTTGCATGCGATATTGTGATGTGAACACTGGCGTAATTGTGTGATAGAATAGATTAGACACCCCTATTAGTTCTGGTAGATTTTTTACTAGTTTATATAGGACCTATTCCGATCTGTCTAGTTTTTATAACATCATGATCACACGTTGAATATTTGCACTCATACGTCAATATCTCCCACGTAATAACATTGATATTCTCGTGTTCCGCTCTCCGGATATGCCTGCGCAGTAACCGTGTTGCCGACATGGAGAAGTTTGGATTTACTTGAATATACATAATTTTGTATGCGAGTTTTCAAATCTCGAATATCAAATATTAAAGCCAATATTGGTAAGAATATTCGCTTAACGCAAAAAAGACAATGCGCGCGGGAGGTATGGATACTTTTTAAACTCACTCTGTGTGAAGAATAATAGGTTGTCCTTCGCGAACGCCCGAGTATATTAAAGTCACACGTAACTTTCCAGATTCGAGAGCTGTATCTATTTTGGGACGAACAGATATCTTTAGTTCTGATGAATCCACTAATACGGTCAATACGGAGCGCTAACATTGCCATTCAAGAGTTTAGAATCTTATTTCGTAAAGAACATTTTAGCTTAGAAAACGTGACTAACACATTTGCGCCAGTGTCACTTTGAACACGTAGTTTGGGGGTTAAAGGAAATTTTCTTTTGGTTTATCAGGGCCCACTAAAAGTTTGACCAACGGCCACAGTGATGAAAAACACAATGGCCAAAATGGAGTCGCCAAAATGAATGGGCACGCAGGTGAGAAAATGAATGGTCACGCTGTAGGGAAGATGAACGGCCTCGCCGCAGACAAACGTAACGGCTACGGCGACAAGCGCGGCCACAAGGCCACGCACGCCGCGCTCGCCAACGGCGCCGCGCGAGACGCAGAACTCGACGAATTCAACAAGACACACAGAATGGATCTCGGATCACCAAAGATTACAAAGGTCGCAGTAAAGATTTAAAAACATTAACTTATCTACTTTAGATTTTGAAATTTTATGAAATTCCACTTTGTAACACTTCAATATACACCAAATTATGAAATACCAATAATTTTAAGATCTACTTAAATGTACTAATAACTGTTTAACTATCGCCAACCATCGTTAAATGGATCATGTATGCTCGTATAAATATTGTATTTATTCATACTTATTGTATAAATTGCCAAATGATAACTATTTTTGTAGTATTCCTTAAATATTACAATATTTTACATAGGTAACGCATCCAAGAAAACCACAGCATTATTATAATATATTGAAATTCTGAATGAATTCAGATAAAATGTAATGTTTTGTATTGTTTGTGCCTTTACACAGTATGATATATTTAAATACTTTTTCATAAAATAATAAATGTAATAACATATATTGTCATCCACATCAATAGTATGTACTTAAAGTGTTGCAATAATTTCAATTTAAGTATTGTTGCAGTATGTTAAACACTATGATTAGTGTTTTAGGTATTAATGTACCTAACGCGATAGCATTTTATTTATAGACTTAATTTAATTATGTAACGACGACGTTAATCAATTTCATAATTAGGATGTTGCAGAAAATCGTTTTAGTTTGTAGAGAATCGTGAAATTTTAAATGTCTCGATGTTGTGTGGTCACGTAGTCACACTTGTTTCTTTACAGGGGTCCCGATTGTAAACGATATTATTCAATATCATTCGTAATATTCATTAGAACTTTATATGTACCCCTATGCTTTTAGCGTTGGATTTGTCTTATAATATAAAATATATTTTTTATCAAATAAAGAAATATATTTATGTGACATAGGAATAATTCGGTTTAGAAATTAATGTCGTTGCATGTCACTATTTTTCGTTGTCGGAGGAGACTAGTACTTATCGCAAAATCATAAAAATAATTTTACAAAAGTATTTTAAGCCACCTTTATAATATAATTTCAATGTATTGAATACAACATCTACTGTATAGCGGTTTGCTAAATAGCTATAAAGCTATTCAACCATTTGGCAAAGATCCACGGTAGCATTGTTAATGGCTGTGCTATTATAATTGAGCAATTGAGGGCTCCAATCTACGGAGCAACTGTTGGCGACGAACTGCCGACAGAAATATATCTTACGAGCCGTTTGCACCAAAAGGATAAATAAAAAGCTAGCTTTATTGCAGTGTGCAATTTGTTAAAATAATATTGTAAGACGGCGTCTTGTAGACTTGGCTTCCAATATTGTATTGAATGAATCCTTACATTTGAAAATGTAATTTGTTTTGGTGCATCGCGCTAATAGCTTCTGAGCGTAAAAATCTCGAAATTGCATATTATGTAAAACCTCCTCGCATCGTTTCTTAATAAAGAAAATGCGTCATTGGACTTCGTTGTTTTATTTACATTTTTATTTTGTGGTAAAATTGAACAAAATCTATTTACAATTAAGATCCATGTGGCTTAGTATCGTCAAGGGTATATTCTTTGGGCTATATCCCCAGACCCTGACTGGCTTTCTGCTTTAGTGGGCGGCTAACTTGTGAGAATACAAGTGGTGTCTCATCTGACACTTTTTGCACTGGTAGAATCGACTGGAGACGATGTTTAAAATGTTGACGGCCCTCCTGTGTACAGAGTCCTTTTATTGGTAGTTGAAAGGATGCCAGTGCCTAGCCAAGGCAGACACCATTGTAGTATTCGACTAGAGTTAGTAAATCAGAAAGAGCTTAATCAAGAGCTTTTTTGTAGAGTTCAGATGAGCAGTCGTCCGAGTAACCCATAATATTTTATCTGAGACTGCTATTCAGGCTGCATCCAGTCGTCAGAGTGGTAGTATCCGACAACGATAACGAATTTTTATCATAGTCGCGCCATGCGACTACTAGGCCCACGAGGCTACAACTACCTGCTTTACATAGCTATACATTTTTTAAATAAATACATAAAGATACCTAATATAACAGTCAGAACAAACATGTACCTCACACACTCAAACGACTGTACCGCGAATCGAACCCGGGCCTCTAGTTCGGCAATCCGGCCGGTGGCCACTGGCCATTGCGCCGACAGCGCCGTCAAAATATTTTTTTACTGTGTTCATAGTTTGGCAAATAAACTATAATTAATTTACCAAGGATTCTATCAAGCATTTTCATCGTAAACACCGTTGATACTACTCCAGTCATTGTACCAATATTTCCTTTGTTTTATTAGCATATACTGATCCACTGCTTACGCACTTCTGTATAGAAAGGTCTAATAACAGATATACATAATTATACATCCTAGGGACAGGAGTTGAATTTCAATGGAATCGAAGTTTAGGCTCTCACGATCATTTGCTGACTGTATTCCAAGAATACATTATTATTATCATTACTTCCATCTGCACCAAACAATATAGAGAACAATTTATTATCCATGATCATATTTATTGTTTTAACATTACTGGAATGAACATTTACTATAGCATTGATATAATATATAAACACTATACATATATGGAATGTATTAGACATAGCTTAGAATAGAATTAAAATAAAGATTGCTGCATATGTACTATGGTTAAATGGTTGTGAAAATGTTTGTGCTATAAGCATTTTGGCTAGTATAATTGTTACAAAAAGCTGGTGTATGTTGCTGGTAAGTGTTAATAACTGTGTTAACAAAATGATGAATTAACACTAATACTATGAAATGTATGATGTGTTTTTAGTTTAACTATTTTATACATTCATCTTAAAGAATCATATTTTTTTAGCTCTGGTTATGAGATAATTACAACAACACTGTCATCAGCAACACAGCTAAATACATTTTATACAACATCACAAAGTTTTGATATCAACCATGTCACATATACAGCAACCTTAACAGCTGATGTGACTCAATTTTTATTTGTATCTTTGATTTTCTGTTCTTTATACATTTTGATAACTTTCTTGCCAGGTATGAGAGTCTGGCTTAGTCCTGGTCTCTTCAATTTTTTCTTGTCTCCTGCTCCTTCCCAAACAGCATCATCTGTTGGTAATACTGTCTCAAGCACAGCTACGGGGGGAGGTACTGCCGTCATTGTGCCTGCACCCTCACAAACCACGGACTTCAGTTTCTAGAAGGAAACAACAGTTTTGATAATTTGGCCATATATATTTCTTGCTTATTTATGCATTTTCTTTATTTTATAGCATTGTAACTGAAAAGATGTGTCACAGTTTAAATAAGTACATATTTTAGACACAGAATTTAAGATCACAATAAGATTACATAGTAGGATGACCAAATATCTAATCAAAGACCATTTATAGCATAATCCTCAACTTATCGGTAGGTTTATCTACATAAAATATCAAGGTACCTGTTTGTCTGCTTCTATCTCATCATTGGACTTCTGTATATCTGTGTCATGTGCATACTTGCAGTTGTGACCGAAGCGACAGCGGCCTTTCCGGTAGTTCCAGCATATTCTTTTGCCATTTATCATCTGTGTGTTGTCTTTACCTGGAACCTTACAGTCATTGCCTATGTACTTGACGATTGTATGCACAACTCGATACTAAACTTTTTTATACCTTAGGTGAGGAAAGTTAATAGTAATATTTAATAATAAATGAAAATTAATATTGCAGGTACCTACATTATGTTTATGTTATGTAATTAACTTTTATACTGATTGTCAACTTAAATAGAATAGGTATAATTTTCTAGAAAGGTTAGATAGTACTTAAAAATGGTGTCATGGCATATTAGTTACTATATTATCCATGGAGGCAGGTAAGTACATTAGGCACTTAAGCATTGATAATGCTGATATTATAAAGTATTAAAACAAAACTAAGTGGGCTAGTCAATTATTCTGTATAATAGAAAGTCAACATATACCATTTTCACATGCTTCTCAAGTATTGCCGCCTTTGCTAATTCAGCTTCCACGAACGGATTGGAAAAAACAGAAGTTTGTAGGCTACTTTCTCCTATCGTCGGCTTTGGTAATTTAGGCTTTGTGCTCTCCGTCTGAGATCTGAAAATTGAATACAATAATGTGAAATGTATAAACTTTAATTGAAAACTATGATAAAACTCATGAAGTGCACTTTTAACTTACTTTTCATTATCAGTGTTTTCTTCTTCGGAATCACTTGAGGACGAACCATAACCTAGTAAAGCGTTCATATTTGTGATGTTGTGTAAGTATTGATGATTAATAAATGATGAGAATAATAATTACAGTTTCAACAATCAATAAATAAAAACCATGCTTCGCATCGATTGCTGTTACGTTAACATCACGAAACAATAACAAATTGTCAGATTCTGTAAATCAATGAATGTGAAAGAAGAAGATGGCGATAGTTTTCTTGCTCTGATCACCACACCACGCATCTTTCCCTCGCGAAAGATTTTTGAAAAGTGTCTGTGGCCATTCACCCCAAGCCTTTTTTATTGTGTTGTTGTAGAATGTGAGTGATTTGGATAATCTTTAAAATTTAGTGCATTTTTTTCATTCCTTAAACCTAAAAATCTTTCTATTAAATAAAACGAAATAAAAGTAAGGTTATTTCATTCATTGCAAGTAGTATTTTAACTGGTAACATTGTTTTTTTATGTTGGCATCAAGTGAAGGAAAATCTATACCATATAGAAAAAAACTAATGAAATAGTAAAATCCGGCATAAAGCTGAATGAAATTAGAACAAACGCAGCTTCGCGCTCATTTGTATATCTTTAGCAGTTGTAGTTGTGGGTTATCAGGAGCCAGAAAGTCTTTCAACCAGTCTTACCTAGGAAGCGTTTGGAACTGGGTTGATTGGATTGAGCAGGACTGGTTTTCGGCTGCATCCAATTAGACTGGAAGCAACATATTTACGAAAAGGCTAGACAGAAGATGACTCTGTCTGAAATCAGATCATCTTATTGATTTGTAGCAGATCTTAAAATAATAAAATCGGATTCTAAGAGTATGAATAATATGAATGATTTATTCGTTTTATTTAATTCATGATGTATCTGCTAAAACATCTATAACGCAGTTATAAATAAGGATTACCGGAATCTGTCTCAGACGTTTTTTTATAGCCCTAACTGAATGGATTATTCCCTACAGAAGCTTCTCTTCTAAATGAAAGTTGTTGCATAGCATTTTTCTACGTTTGGTAGAAAATAAGTTATGTAAAAGATTTTTCAATCAGAGAGTGTTCACCCTAAAATTTCTTTTTCCCATATTTTTGAATGTGTGCGAGCGAGACAACAATTCTCGCCAGTTTGCCGTGTAGTGACGGCGGCATCAATTTCTGAATTAATTACCATTTGTCGCAAAAACTGCGCGTCCTTTATCTTTTCTAGACCAAAATCTTTAATCTTATTGCAAGTTGTGTTGATTAGTGATCTAAATGGCATCGGATGATGAAGTAGACGGTTCTTTCGCAGGTAAACGTTCAATTTAGCTAGCATGTCATAGGTAAGCCGCGAATAGCGGTATCATGTGTTTACTTGCGGTATATGCAATTAAAAATTTAGAAAATTTTGGGTTCCGTGAATTAGTTTTCGCCACTTGTTACGTCTTAATAGAGTGATGTGTTATCAAAGAAGTGGTTTTTCAGTGAGTTAATATTGTATTTGTTATTTTGTGGTTGTAAATATTTTTAAGTGGCAGTTTGTGACAGAAAAGAACATGCGATATCCCCTCATTACTACTTAACAAAATGGACGCCGCCAAACAAAGGGATTAGTGACCTTAGGTTGAGGAGTGTGCTCATGTGGCGGAATGCACTATCGTAAAGGTTTAGCTAGAGTGTTGGTAGGAGACTGGAGTGGTGGACTGGTTTGACCAGTTTATTGTGAACTTGCAGGCGACGAGGACGTGGAGGAAGGTGAGGGTCAGAACGAGAACTCGGGAGAGAGTGATGAAGGACCACCAAAGGTAACTGGAAAATATGATATTCATTCATGTTTTTAGTATTATTGTACAGTGACTGGGTGTATTTGTAAACATTTGCCTTGCTGCTATTTGTGTTATGGTTATGTTATTGAAGTTGTGGTTGGTATTATTAGGAGGACGAAGACTACTCTCCTGAGGATGGCAGAAAGAAGAAAAAGGGAAAGAAAAGGAAAGCCCGTGGAGAAGAGAAGAAGGGTAGAAAGAAAAAGAAGAAGCGTAAGAATGAGAGTGAAGAGGTAAGTTTTGATTTAAAAATACTCCAGTTTTAGTCTGAAAATCTGTAAAGAAGTACTATGGCATAAAACAATTGTGTAAGCATCCATTCTTTTCTATTAAAGTAGGAGAGAAAAGGTCATTCATGTGTTTATGAAAGATAAATAAAATCCGATTCCATCTATTACATCACTACAATTGTTTTCAAAACAGGTGGAAACTGTCCACTGTTTTATATCAACATTGATGTTACAGTCAGTCACAAAAATTCTAAAGTTGTTCACTTGTTTGAGTTTTTAACTTTTGTTAGACAATTGTTATGTAATTTGATATCACATAGGCTTGTTATATTTCAGGAAAATATACTAGAATAGTCTTTACCCTTAATGTAAAGATTTAATACACAAAAAAAAAAATGCAGTAAACATATATGGATAGTACTTTGTATACAAACAAAACTAATGAATGAATCATTCTCTAATTTTTTACATGGAACACTTTATTTCTAGTTTCAATTCTAGGACTTTTCAAACTGACTGTACTAGAAACTCAATTTGTATTCTAATACTACATTGTTTGACCATAATTGAATTGCTATCCAGTAGGTATTCAATTTCCTATTAAAGATAGGAGTTTTAGTAATCAGTGCCACTATATAAATGTTATGATAAAGTTCATATTTCCATTTACTGCATTTGTTTTTTGAATTAGTATGCTAAATTGCAATCTATGTACCTTTGAAAACTACACCATAACAGGAGCAATTTTTTTTTACTTTTGTACTTATAAAGTTAAGATTTTGTACAATACTATTTCGAGTTATATCCAAACAAATGAAGCATGAAGCAAAGTTCTAACATAATAAAATAAACAATAGTATAGGCACATCTTACTGTAAAAAAAAAAACCAGCTTATTTTACTAACTTATCATAGATTCAAGCAGTTGCTCAATACCATGTAAGCAGATCCTACAGAGAAAAACTAGCAACTCCATGAAGTTTTTAACTTCTAGTCTTTGTAACACAGGATGAGGACTTTGGGGTTGAGATTGAGGCAGAAGGGGACAGTGACTATGCCCTCAGTGCTATGTCTTCTACAAAGAAGTCCAGGAAAGGCAGAGGAAGTAAGCACAACCCACCGGTCACACCTGCAGCCTCTGATTCAGGTTCCAGTAAGTTTCTTTCACCAATATTTAACTTTCTAATGTTCATCCTTTTTGGAAATATTTGAATATAATTAATGCAACAAAAAAATTTAATGGTACTTATAATAAAATTACAACTATTCATTTAGGAATATATTTTGCATAAACATAGTATTGTTCACATCTACTTTCCTAACATTTCTTGCCCAATGCTTGATGTTCCAAGCATGAAATGTATAATAGTACATTCCAAAATATGTGTTCTGCTGTATAATGACGTCAATAAATTTTAACAGGAAAATATTGGTCTTACCAATGACTAGTAGACTAACAAGTTTCAACTACTACTTTTATAAACTAAAATCAGTGAAAGTAATGCCAATTATTATGTGTAAATAAAAATATAAAAAAGTAATAATATAAACAGGAATTAATTTAATGATATGTTTTTACGCAGTTTTTCAAGTACATACTACTTACGTAACCAACACGCGTCACACATATTAATCACGCGTCTGCAAGAAAAATAACATATGCAATTATGCAGTTTAGATTTACTGAACTACATATACATGCCACAGTTTAAGATTCAGGACATACGATAAAAACAAATGTGATGAATAATTATCTTTGAGACAGACGAGCTAAATAGAAGTTAGCATTCCATAGTGCAATGACCTCTTCAAGTTTATAATGACCTTGCTCTGTTCTCTATCATGTATCAAGATCGTTATTGCGTCTATCTATAATTTGTACAAGTTTTTGTTATTATGTTGGTAGTGTGCTAACTATTTTTTCGATGATTTATTACTAAGGAGTGAAACAAGGCCCTGTATGCTTACCGTTCTAAGATTACTAATAATTCAACTAAAGAACTTAATCAATGCGGATTTCCTCGAAAGCCTTAATCAACTCACTATTAATTAATCCAATCACTACACATAACATCAACAGTTGTAGATAGGGACTGAGCAAAATAGTAAATAAATTCCATAAACGCATGCAAAAGCAGTTAAAGAAAATGCTTCATCCTTAAATATAATATGATATCCTTCAACTGTTGTCTGGTCCCTCGGTACAATATGCAACATTTCCACAGTAGGCATGCCGACAGTTGAGGAGGTTTGCTCTTCATTCGGCCTCACAGACGTGGACATACAGTACTCGGACGCCGATCTAGAGAACTTGACGTCATACAAGCTGTTCCAACAACATGTACGACCTCTGCTGGTTAAAGAAAATCCAAAGGTAAGTGGACGATCTCGCAAATATTAAGATTTGGAAGACATAGACGAAGTTTAGAAACTGCAGTCTGATCATAGCTATCTGTGTGGTTTTTCGGAAGGTCTGAATGCATTAAATGACCGCTTTGATAGAGCGGTAGGCAGTGTAGTAGGTCTTCTATTGCCGTCCAGAGACGCGGCAAATCTTTCGCAGTAAAAATAATAATTCTCGCTGCTGTGGCCGGCAATATTGAAAAAGTTTAACGAAGTTGTCTTGAGTGTGTTGTTAACCATTTAGCAAAGAATCAGCTGCTTTGTTTACATGAGCGCGCATTTTTATTTAGCTAGCACACATGCGATTCTCTCACGCAGAGACTTATAAATATTTATGTTGCTATTAAACTAGTCATTAAATCACTTTTGCCTCTAGATTTTTTCCTGTTAATGAAATACCTATGCTCCTGTAATAGATGATCTAACTAGGAATTTGCTCATTCTAATAGCTATGTTATCATTGGCCCTTGGAATTGTTCAGGATTATTATTTTCATAGATTGTCCTCGAATGTTCTTACGGTTTACGTCATAAACAAACGAAGTACAAAATTTCAAGTTTTACTTATTGTCGCATTAACATTTCACCGTTTAATCGTATCTCTATTCCGCCCAGGTCCCAGTGTCAAAACTGATGATGCTAGTAGCGGCCAAGTGGCGCCTGTTCTGTGAGACGAATCCGCACCTCAGTAGCGGAACGCCGGCTATGGGCTCCGAAGACAACACGAACACATCTACCACGTCAGACTACGTGCCCGGTAAACCCGGTCGGCCTGGACGCACGCCTAAAGAAGTTAAGGTAATTAAGAACATTGCTAAAGATGCACATTTTACCTTTATAGGCATTCTTTCTTACTGGCTGTCAAGAAAGCCACCCGCCTATTTCCATAATCTTGAATTAAACAAGCAACTTGTACACAGAATGAAGAAGTACAAGAAGAGCCAGAAGAAGAAGAGGAGGAGGAACAGAGCGACGAAGGTGCGGCCGCTCCCCGCAAGCGCGGCCGCAAGCCCAAGCACGGAGCCGCTGCCACGCCGCGCGGTAAGCCGGGCCGCAAGCCTAAGGTGCCCACGCTCAAGATCAAGTTCAGCAAGCGGAAGAGGACTAGTAGCGTGAGTATTGCTTTTTGTTACCAACTTACATAATATAACATATTTTATGTCCCATTGACAGAAAAAGACCCATGCATAGTTAAGCATATTTTTTTATCTTTTTTACGTTTTGATTTTGCCCTATTAAATTTTTCCATTTGCTGATTCATTCTCGTCAAGTCTCCTTTTTTTTGGAATATGGTTGAAGTACCTTTGTAAATATGATGTTCTTTGGGCTGTGTAGGGACAGATTGATGTGTCCATGTGAAAATTCTTAGGTGAACCCAACTCGCCCACCGACGTTGGTGTTATTTTACCATGCCAATAAAGACTTAAACTCATCAGTCATTATGTCAGCATGGTTTAAGGTAAATTCTATGACTGATAGTGGGAAATTTAAAATAGTAATCATTCAATTTTGATATTTTACCGAAGTTAATATTAGATCGGGGCGTGATCTGTGACATTAAGTCCGCCTTTGTACACATTTTTTGTTGTCGCATAAAGTTAAATAAATAAAAGATCTTATGGTCCGCGCTTTTAATATACCTTATGTCTAATTCTTGATGTCTTTCACCGATCGCTACATGCACCTAAAAAAAAATTATATGCGTTCACCTTCTGTAGTAGTGTTATGTTTGCGCCTAGGAGGAAGACCAAGAAGGTAGCGCAGTAAACTCGGATTCGGATGCGGAGTTCGAGCAGATGCTGGCGGAAGCGGACGAACCTAAGCCTAGCGCCGCAGCCGCTGACGAAGCCGCGCCGCAGAAGGAAGATGATCCTGCTGTACCGGTAACTTGATAAAATTGTATATTCAAAGGTTCTAAGATGCCAACTTATTTTTTTTTGAGATCAATCATTTCTTTATTATTTGAGCTTGATATAATTTGATATATTAATTTTCAATTTGTATTCGTGTGTGCGAGCAATGTTTCAAATCGTGTTATGAACATACTTGTCATAGCGTAAATTTACGAAAAAGATAGTGTGATGCAGCTGAAATTTTTATTGTTCTCATAAATCCTAGCAACTTATTTAAAGAGTCATGTTTGTCTATTGTAGCAACCCAAAAAGAAGGCGAAGACAAAGATTGGCAATAAGAGCAAAAAGAAGAAGAAACTAAAGACTACAAATAAGTTCCCTGACGGCGCCGAGGGAGAGCATGAACATCAAGATTACTGCGAGGTTTGTACCTTCTCATTTATAGCACTAATACTATACACATTGGCCCTAACGCAGCTGACTGTAACTTTGTTAATCGAGACATTACCATTAGCCCTACTTAGACCAGCGCTGACTCTATAACAACATTCGCTTTTAAGTTTATGAGGAGCATTTAAGAACTCAATGTTTCTTGTTGGATTATTCAGATATAATTTACATGATTCAAGGACCACAATTTTCGTTCCGTAATGAAGTAAACCTTTACAAAATCCTGTTTATATGCTCATGAAATCTTTTTCTATCATAATATTTAATTATTTGCTATGTTTGGTACCAGGTGTGTCAACAAGGCGGTGAGATCATTCTCTGCGACACGTGTCCCC
Organism: Heliothis peltigera; assembly: GCA_958496145.1. Lineage (NCBI taxonomy): Eukaryota > Metazoa > Arthropoda > Insecta > Lepidoptera > Noctuidae > Heliothis > Heliothis peltigera. The sequence goes on along the minus strand of OY292326.1, from coordinate 10,115,457 downwards.
GCGCGTATCACTTGGTGTGCCTCGAGCCCGAGCTCGAGGAGACACCCGAGGGACGCTGGTCGTGTCCGCACTGCGAGGCCGAGGGCAACCAGGACCAGGACGATGATGATGAACATCAGGAGTTCTGCAGGTATGGGCCAAGCTGCAGTTGACTGAAGTGACCTTAAAATTATTCATAATTCTATATTTTTTACGAGTATAGCTACTGAAGAGAGTGTGAACAATATTATTAAACAGGATTTGCAATTAATGGTAGTGTGAAGATTCCTTTGATTTAACAGAATGTGGCATGTTTTGTTCTAAAACAATTATAAGCAAAGCTATAAGGTTCTTATTCATTTCTGTCATTGTTCCATTCCATACACCTGACAGGAGATAATTTCAAAATATTATACTTACTTTTATTATATAATTTTAGACATAAAAATCTTCGAGACTACTGTTATACAGCTACTCTTCCTCCACAGGATTTGTAAAGATGGTGGTGAATTATTATGCTGTGATTCATGTCCTTCTGCATACCATCGGTTCTGTCTCAACCCGCCACTGGAAGAGGTGCCAGATGGAGAGTGGAAGTGTCCTAGATGTAGTGTAAGTATATTTATTCTTATTTTATACATTCCTTATAAAACACATAGGTTAGGCACATAGGTTAGGCATTTGGGGACCTTGGCATGATACAGTTTCTTTTGAGTGTGAATATAAAGCAGAACTTATTTTTTTTTAAATATTGCTGTTCCATTAACAAATCAACTAATTCCATCGACCAATGACTTTATTTGTTTATTGTAGTGTCCACCATTAGACGGCAAAGTCGCGAAGATATTGACGTGGCGATGGAAGGAACAGTCGCCGAAGTCAAAGGCGCCTCGCTCCAGAGAGTTCTTCGTCAAATGGCACGAGCGATCCTATTGGCACTGCAGCTGGATATCAGAATTACAGGTGAGATCTAGTACTTTCATATTAACTTGTGTTCAATTCCTAGTTTCAATATCAGTTAAAAGTTAAACAACTTAATAATCTTGATACATCACCATCTCCCGATCCTTTTCCCAACTATGTTGCGGTCGGCTTCCATTCTAACCGGAATCAGCTGCTACCAGTAATTTACAATGAGCCGAACTGCCTATCTGACCTTCTCAACCCAGTTACCCGGGCAACCCGAGAGGTTGGCTCTTTGACCACTAGGCCGCCACGACTCCTCACTTAATTTTTGTATTGTTATTATGACAAGGCAAATTTTTATATGTAATATATTATTCAATATTGTACATTTCAGTTGGACGTATTCCACCCTCTAATGTACCGCTACTACATGCGCAAATCGGACCTGGAAGAGCCGCCTAAACTCGAGGAACCGCTGGACGAACGCGACGGACGCGTCAAGCGACTCAGAGACAAGCAGGACCAAGATACTGACGAGAAAATATTGGAAGAGAAATACTATAGGTGAGTTGGAACTGATCATTTCATTGTTCGATATTTTTTTGGGAGTTCTATGATCTTTAAAGTCAAACTAGTTAAATAACTGCTAGACAGTTGAATAGAAGCATAATTCTAATTACGAATCAACTTCCTGTATCCTACTATTTCCCTCACATTAATACAAAATTACTTCGTGAACCACGGTAAAGAATATTTCTTAAATTACACCAATAGTTTAATAAACAACCCAAATGAATAAAAAGTTTGGATCTGTCCAGAAGTGTGAACCGATTTACGTAATCACCACCTCATCCCTTGTCTTGTTTCACGATATTTCGATGTTCAAATAACAAAAACAGATTTATTCCCATCTACACCACCATTCACCATTGTTTTAAATCAATGCACTCCTAACATAAATAAACTATGACCTCAGATACGGCGTGAAGCCCGAATGGCTGGTAGTACATCGTGTGATCAACCATCGTACCTCGCGCGACGGTACTACATACTTCCTGGTGAAATGGCGTGACCTGTCCTATGATCAGGCCACCTGGGAGTCGGAGAATGAAGATATAGCTGGGCTCAAGAATGCTATTGATTATTACCAGGTTAGTATTTTTGTATATCTAAATAATAAGTATTTAAAATATTCCCTAAACATCCATACAAAGTCATCTAGTCCCAAAATACGCAGGGCTTTTACTTTAGGTTCTAGACAACTAATAAACTACATTTGCACTTCATTTTTGTTAATGTAAGTACATAATATACAAATGTTTGCGTTATGTGGGAATCAAACATGAATGATCTAGCGAATATAATTTCATTTTGTTGTTTCCAGGATATGCGTTCCTACATCACTTCTGAAGGCAAGACGAAGGGCACCAAAGGCAAAAAAGCGGGACGCAAGAGTAAGAACAAGGATATTATCGACGAGGATGACAGCAGTGGTGCTTTACAAATGAAGCCCAAGAAATACAACCCGCCGCCTGATCGCCCAACCACCAACTTGAACAAGAAATACGAAGACCAACCACCTTTCGTGTATGAAACCGGAATGCAGCTTCATCCATACCAGTTGGAAGGTCTCAACTGGTTGCGGTATTCCTGGGGACAGGGTATCGACACTATTCTTGCCGACGAGATGGGTCTCGGGAAAACTATTCAAACGGTCACATTCCTTTACTCGCTGTTTAAGGAGGGGCATTGCAAGGGTCCTTTCCTTGTGTCTGTGCCGCTTTCCACAATCATTAACTGGGAGAGAGAATTTGAGCTGTGGGCTCCCGACCTCTACTGTATCACGTATGTCGGTGACAAAGACTCCAGAGCTGTTATCAGAGAGAATGAGCTGACGTTTGACGATGGCGCCAACAGAGGTGGACGGCCATCCAAGATTAAGTCTCAAGTGAAATTCAATGTGCTGCTGACGTCATACGAGTTGATATCCATCGATGCCACCTGCCTCGGCTCTATTGAATGGTCCGTACTGGTTGTAGATGAAGCCCACAGGCTCAAAAGCAATCAGTCAAAGTTCTTCAGGCTTTTGGCTGGCTACCACATCAACTACAAACTTCTACTTACTGGTACACCTCTACAAAACAACCTAGAAGAATTGTTCCATCTCTTGAATTTCTTAAATAAAGACAAGTTCAACGACCTCGCCGCTTTCCAGAATGAATTCGCCGATGTGTCGAAGGAGGAACAAGTGAAGAGGCTTCACGAGATGTTGGGCCCGCACATGTTGCGACGTCTCAAAGCTGACGTGCTCAAAAACATGCCTACTAAATCAGAGTTCATTGTACGAGTGGAGTTATCGCCTATGCAGAAGAAGTACTATAAGTATATTCTGACGAGGAACTACGAAGCTCTGAACCCTAAGAGTGGTGGACAAACAGTCTCACTACTTAACGTCATGATGGATTTGAAGAAGTGTTGTAACCATCCATATTTGTTCCCTGTCGCGGCTGAAGAAGCTCCTCTTGGTCCCCACGGAAACTACGACACGCAAGCTTTAGTCAAAGCCTCAGGCAAACTGGTTCTTATGTCCAAAATGTTGAGGCAACTCAAAGAACAAGGACACAGAGTACTGATTTTCTCTCAGATGACGAAAATGTTGGACATCCTCGAAGATTTCTTGGAGGGAGAAGGTTACAAATATGAGAGAATTGATGGTGGTATCACTGGAACGATTCGTCAGGAAGCTATCGATAGGTTCAATGCTCCCGGTGCTCAACAGTTTGTGTTCTTACTGTCGACGAGGGCTGGTGGTCTAGGTATTAATTTAGCCACAGCCGACACTGTTATCATTTACGATTCCGATTGGAATCCACACAACGATATTCAGGCGTTCTCGCGTGCCCATCGTATTGGTCAGGCCAACAAGGTCATGATCTACCGATTCGTAACACGTAACAGTGTAGAAGAGAGGGTTACACAAGTAGCTAAAAGGAAAATGATGTTGACTCACTTGGTCGTGCGACCGGGCATGGGTGGTAAAGGAGCCAACTTTACTAAGCAAGAATTGGACGATATTCTAAGGTTTGGTACAGAGGAACTGTTCAAAGAAGAGGAAGGTAAAGAGGAAGCTATTCACTACGACGACAGGGCTGTAGGAGAACTGCTTGATCGTTCAAAGGAGGGTATAGAACAGAAAGAATCCTGGGCCAACGAGTATCTTAGTTCATTTAAAGTCGCTAGTTATTCTACGAAAGAAGGCGACGGCGAAGAAGAAGTTGATACTGAAATCATCAAACAAGAAGCTGAGAATACCGACCCGGCGTACTGGATCAAGCTTCTGAGGCATCATTACGAACAACACCAGGAAGACCAGGCCAGGACACTGGGCAAGGGCAAGCGAGTTCGCAAGCAAGTCAACTATAATGACGGTATTGTGGCGCAGACTGAAAACAGGGAAGACTCCACATGGCAGGAGAATGGTTCTGATTACAATTCAGACTTCTCACAAGGCAGCGAAGATGATAAGGAGGACGATGACTTTGATGAAAAGAATGACAATGGTGACCTCTTGAGTAGGCGCAGCAAGCGGCGGTTGGAGAGGCGCGAGGAACGCGACCGGCCCCTGCCGCCACTGCTGGCGCGTGTAGGCGGCAATATGGAGGTACTTGGCTTCAATGCAAGGCAAAGAAAATCGTTCCTTAACGCTATCATGCGCTACGGCATGCCACCTCAAGACGCATTCAACTCCCAATGGCTTGTCCGAGACCTCCGTGGCAAATCCGAACGTAACTTCAAAGCCTACGTGTCTCTATTTATGCGACATCTATGCGAACCCGGCGCAGATAACGCAGAAACTTTCGCTGATGGAGTACCTAGGGAAGGCTTATCCAGACAGCATGTACTAACTCGAATCGGTGTTATGAGTCTGATTAGGAAGAAAGTGCAAGAATTTGAGCACATTAACGGGTATTATAGTATGCCAGAGATGATTCGTAAGCCTGTGGAACCTGTGAAGTCTGCTGCAGGAGAAAGTGCGGCGCCGTCGCCAGCGCCTTCTACTGCGACGCCTATAACGTCTGCCGCGCCCTCACCTGCACCCACGCAGGTCACACAAACATCAGGACAAGCCCCCACACCCGGTGGCTCAGAAAAAGATGACAAAGAAGAGATTAAAGAGGAGAAATCAGAAAAAGATGTCAAGGAAAAAGAAGAACCAATGGACACGAGTGACATCAAAGAAGAAAATGGTGATGAGAAAGAATCTACTAAGGACAAATCTTCAGAAGACAGTAAGGACGGTGAGAGACGTATGTCGGTTGACGAGGAGCCGAAGGATGACGAGAAATCTAATGACAAGAAAGAGGACAAGGAATCCGTTAAAGTGAAGGATGAGAAGGAGGATGTAGATAAGAAAGAGGACGCTAAGAGTGATAAGGCGGAGTCTGAAGCTTCCGAGAAACCCAAGGATGAGAAGAAGGTAATTATTATCTTATCGTTTGAATCAAAAACTTTTCCTACGTAATTTCAGTTTTTTCATTATTATTGTCTTCCATACATAACTATATTTTCTACTTAAACCTTAATAAACCTTTCCAGGATGATGATGACGACGACGTGGTACTAGTGAAAGAGGAGGAAGATCTCAAAGTGGAGCGTCGCAAGTTCATGTTCAACATCGCGGACGGTGGTTTTACAGAGTTACATACTTTATGGCTCAACGAGGAACGAGCCGCAGCCCCGGGCCGGGAATATGAAATCTGGCATCGCAGGCATGATTACTGGCTGTTGGCTGGTATTGTGACGCATGGGTACGGACGCTGGCAAGACATACAGAATGATCTACGTTTTGCGATCATCAATGAGCCGTTCAAGATGGATGTAGGCAAAGGAAACTTTTTGGAGATCAAGAATAAGTTCCTGGCGAGGCGTTTTAAGGTGAGTAGTTTAACTTAATTTGTATTTAAGCTTTAAGGTAAAATTCACACTCGTGGCCCCAAGAAGTGTTACAGAATATAATTCCTAAAAGCTGGCAATATTCAAAATACTTTGTCGTGATAAAAACATACATTTTACTTTGCCAAATTACTAAAGTAATTTAAAACATTTGAATAATAAATATTAAAACAAATAAATAACATTTGAATCGACAGCTGCTGGAACAAGCGCTGGTGATCGAGGAACAGCTGCGTCGCGCGGCGTACCTGAACCTGACGCAGGACCCCAACCACCCCGCCATGTCGCTCAACGCGCGCTTCGCAGAGGTCGAGTGCCTCGCCGAGTCGCACCAGCACCTCAGCAAGGAGTCGCTCGCTGGCAACAAGCCAGCCAACGCTGTCTTGCATAAGGTATGGATGGACAATTCTTTGTTTCTATTACATTTTATGACCGTTGGCTGCTGCCTTGCAAATAATATTCTGTAATATATAAGAGTCTAAATAAACGTTTTCTTTCCATCAGGTTCTGAACCAACTGGAGGAGTTGCTATCGGACATGAAGTCGGACGTGTCGCGGCTGCCGGCCACGCTGGCGCGCATCCCGCCGGTGGCGCAGCGCCTGCAGATGTCGGAGCGCTCCATACTGTCGCGCCTCGCCGCCACCGCCGGCAACCCCGTGCCAGCCGGTCATTACTTATTCTATTATCTTACTATTCATCTATTGTATTGTCTAGCTTAATTTTAAGGAGTACTGCACTTGAATTAGAACATAATATACCATGAAATATGGACGACTTAACGATTTTGTAACGCCTTCAATTTCTTATTTGATTGTTTCCCAACAGCTCAAATGGCGCAGTTCCCCGCGGGCTTCCAGTCGGGTGGGTCGCTGCCGGGTTTCTCCCCGGCGGCGGCGGCGGCGGCTAACTTCTCCAACTTCCGCCCGCAGTACTCCGTGCCCGGACAGCCCGCTTCCAGTGGATCATCTAATGTAAGTCGCTACTGAACTAGGCCACGATATATACTCCATCCGGATGTATGATGTTCATTATATAAAAAAAATGGGTCGAATTCATAATGGAGGAGTTTGAAATTTGCCAGCCACATAAATGTATCCATATATTAATATCTCCTTTTCTTTCGCAGAAATCATAAGCTCCGTAACTTATACAACATATTTCAACTTGACAAATTTGCAGGTATTATATTTCATTATTTCTAATAAATAGACAATTTTAAAGTTTAATAATTAACTTACTGTCTTGCGAGTAGTAAATTTTAAAATAAAACGGTGAATGTATTAGAATGTCTGATGTTATAATAAAGTATAAATTATTTGTTTTAGTGAGCGGCTAATTGGTCACATAGATGAATATTTTAGATTAAGCTTTCCAAGATTCCTGTTCCACCTTGGGTTTGAAGTGATAATTATAGCGTATTAGTGCAGTTATGTTAGGTAACATATACAAATACTACGTCATTTTGATGCAGAACTCACAATATTATTTATTTCATCCTGATCTGTATGAATCTTGTTTATTGTGTAAGTGATTGTGGACTTTTAAGAAACCTATTTTTAATTTACCAAAAATGAAAATTGAATAAATCGTATCTTTAAGTGATTCCGTATATTATTTCGCAAATCCTTTATTTCACCCTTAAAAAATGACCCTGATGTAGATGGAAAAAAATAAAACAATGCACTTGTACAAAAATATCATTTAATTCATGATCACAATGAATACGATTGAAAAGCAGTCACAAGAGTAAAGACTTGCAATATATCACCACATGTATGTATCATCGTCCGTATTGTACTTCACACAATCCAAGGGTTTGATTACATTGGGATCTGATGAACAGAAATGTTGAAGCATCTCCTCACTGATGCCACAGTCGGACAGATTTTCTTTGTTGAAAGCTTTGGCGAAATGATTTGGCTCGTTTTCTTTTGACGATTCATCTGTAATTAGAGGAGAAATCTTGATATTACTTCAAAACATAACAGATCTCATCCAGTAACTTGGCTACTCTGAAATAGCAGTCTTACCTTGTTGTACCTACATTTTGACATCGCAAATGATCAACTTCAGAGGGTAATTACATTTTTTTTTTGTACTTAATCGTATATGTTACCTTCAGCAATATTACTTGCTGCCCACGAGAACGCCAGCGTGGGCTGATGATGCGCGAAGGTTGCACTGAACTGCGCTGAAGAACTCGTCTTCAGCACGTTGAACAACGTGTGCAGAGTGGTCGGCAGTATCGGACCGCGTAGTTCTATGGAGTAGTACTTATTGCTATCGGAATGTATTGTGTTTTCGCGGACCTAGGACAGATAAATTACATATATTATTTCCACGTAGTAGGTAGTTTTATAGTTCCTCCATAGTTCAACTTCAGATTTTAATGTAAGTGCCAAGAGGGATTTCACGCCTATATTGACGCGCGATTAGGCTACATGGCGACGTGTGGATATTCCTAGCTTTGGTGTTTGGGAGACAGTGGCAATATTGAAGTTGTAACACACTTGTTGTGGATTAAAACGAGTGCATACGCGTGGCAATGAATATATACAGGAAACAATTAACTAAAACAGAAAAAAATAATAGAAAAATTGCCACTCCATAAAAAGTTGGGCTTTAGCTTCAAATTTTGTATGATAACTTCAATTACTTTTTTCGAATCTCATTTTTTTTCAGTTTTATGATTACATTGACCTCCCTTCGCATGTGTACCCCCTTTCCATTATACCCTGTATTATAGAAACAAATGTCTCATCAAGTTTGTTATCAACTAACTTTCAACGACTGCAAGGTCCCTCCATGGAAGGCAGTAGGCGACAGTAAGGTGGGCGGCACGCCGGCGAAGGGCCCCGTGGGGCTGACGATAGACTTGCAGTTGAGCAGGAAGTTGAACAGCGCCTGCGCGTCTGCTCCTCTTACAAATACTAGTGACTCGGCTGCACTGTCCACACTACTTTCTGCGCTGTGGGTGATTCGGGCCTGTAGAGTGCAAAAAGTTAACAACATTATTGGAGCAATTAAACTTTAGTTACCTATCATTTTTGCGCGTATTATTAGACACTAAGAAATACTTTGAATTTTCTTATCAAAGGTATGTATAATTCTCAACAAAATTTAGTCGTCACGAAATAAAGCGCGAGACGCCGCGTTTTAAAAAAAAAATAGGTACTTATCACCGGGGAGCGATAGGTGCGTGATTGTGCTCGAAATTAAAATCGCGGGTTTTAAAGTTTTTGCGAAATTTATACAAAAAAATCGCATTGAAAACATAAACCCCGAAGCATTTAATAAACAAAATACCTGTGTGATATTAATCTTCTTAATAACTTCAGTTTCGAAGCCCATTTGGGATAGGAAATGGTCGGGATCTTCGTCATCCTCTTCATCCTTCCTGTCGATACCGTCCTGCGTACACTTGTCGTCCATCGTGTCGTAGCAGCTGTCGATGGACGAGTTCTTTGGTCTATCGTCGTCCGACGTGTTTAACTTCTTCTTGCTGTCTGGCCGGAGCGGCATTGTGTATTCTATATCTGTAGAAGAAAATAGGATTTAGGATATATTGGGAGAACCAGAAGTAATTACCTCAATAGGAGTACCGCGGTCAGAAACGCACTTTATCATTACTTAGTGGCTGAAAGTTACGATATCAAGTCAACCAACCGCCGAAATAGGTGATCTGGGTCCAGTTTGTGTGATAATCTAATTTGTAAATCTAAGTGACATGTAATGTTTTTTTTTATTGAGAATAAAGATTCTCTAAACCTATCTACCGGCCGACCAGATATGGATGGAGTCAAACGACTTTGGTCGAGAGCCCATCCGTCACGACAGGCTGTGTATGTGGTCGGCTCCAAGCGTGACGAACGCCGTCGGCAGACGGGAGACAGGACCAAGGTCACTTCTGTCGGCGTTTGGTTTGGATCGTGTAGAACGTACTTTATTGCTACGTACCTTCTTGCCGCAATATCTGCCTGAAGCCTCTGGTGGTGGGTGCGATGAGGGCACACGGTTCGGACACTCCGCACAGTCCGGCCGCGCGGAACAGGCACGTGAAGGTGTTCGCACACACGTAGAAATAGGGACAGTGGAGGGCGCGAAGAAGCTGTAATATAAGTTTTTGTTTGGTATTTATCTTTTTTCAACAACAGTCAATATCTCTGACTTATTATATGACATAATAATGGTTCCTGCCGTTTTGGATAATATTGCACACTAGCTTCAGCCAGCGGTTTTACTCGCATCCCGTAGGAACCTATCTAATAAAACCTAAATAATAAATGAATAAAAATCTCTCTCTAATGATTTTTCCAAATTGATCCATTAATTTCTGGGATTAGCGGCGTCAAGCAAACATTTAAACTGTTCCATTAGTACTTTATAGATTAGCTTAAGCCTTACCTTGCATGAAGTGTTTTATTTTATTTTCAACTAACAGCCAATAGACCACATTCACTTAAAACTCCTATACAATGAAATAAAATCTCTTTTTCACTAACCTGAAACAAAGACCTGAAGCTCTCCGTCCACTCGGTATGCAGAGCTTGTTTGACATCTTCATTGGTAGCCATGAAGCTGGTGGCGGCGACCTTCCCCGACGACCGCGGGTAGAGCTCCAACCACGGTAAGTGCGGGTGTTGCCAGTATAAGCAGGCCTGGTGGAATCGCGCGCGCGGAGATGTGTCTAGAGTTGGTGATGTAGTCGTGTCGAGGCAGCGAACGAACCTAGTATTTTTTTCATAATTAATTTAGTATGGAGCTGAGCTACCTATATTTGAGTACCTACCTAATGAGACTTTCTATTCGATATTATAGATACTTATCAATAGCATAGTAAAATTATACAATATTATAGCAAGGAATGCTGCAAGATCCTAAAGTGAACTCAGTGTAGCCTGATAAACAGGAGACTAAAAAATTGGTTTACAAACGAAGAAGACAAAACACGCTCGAATTGGAACTTCCTTTTCTGAAGACAGTTACCAAAATAATTATAATGCTCTGTATTATGTATTACTTACACAATGTTACATGTTATTTATTAGTTAATTACTATTATCGAAGTATCGAAATTATGCCAGCTTCGCAAATCAGACGAGATTATGAATTTCGTTTATGACATTCATCTCATAAAATCGTTGCAAGATCTCGGTGTACCTACTGTGATTGCATATTCTAGTTCCTCTCTAACTTACCCAGTAATGCCGGATGCTTCCTCACTAGCTTTCAGTTTAGATGTCCACGCAAAGGGTTTTGGAGACATCAATCGTAACTTAGTTTTTAAAGCCCAATCAATAGGTAAATGTTTGTATTTCTTCTCTGGTATCTGAAAGTTTAGTCACTATAAATGTCGAGTAAGATCAATACGAAATTCCATTGAAACTGAATTACATGATAATGTCAATAAACAAAAACTACTGTCTTGTTACCTGTGTGCTTGCAAGACCTGTTAAATGAGAGTTCAAGTAAGTTTTAAGATTAAGATAAAAATATGACACCTTATTATAAAACAGTACCAGCTTTAGTGCTAAATGATAATGATATTTATTTTGCAAATAGGTTAAAATCAACACTTTTACACGTCTACACATTTTTTATAGAAAAAAAGAGCTGAGGTCGGCATTTCCTCACTGACTACCTTGAGAAGAAACACAAGGGTATCATAGTCTCTTTTAGAGCCCAGACATAAAAAGAGATTACATACTAAAGTATAGATGAGCTTGCTAAGTTTAAACCTACCAATACAACCAAAACTTATTTATACCTTATTTTATAATAAGGTGAACTAAGTTAAATGATAATATATCACACATATTTTTAACATTGTATAAATTAATACTCACCGGTTCCACAGAATGTTCGGCTGTGAATTTCTGTAATAGGTTGGAGAATGTGGACAGTTTCTCCATGTCCACATCTTTGGCTGGCTTCTCCACAACCTTTGCGGGCAAGTTGAGGAGAGCATACAAAGTCTTGTCATTAGACTCATCTAGTTGGTCCTCAACCTCTAATTTTGGTTTCTTGTTTTGTTCAAGTTTGCCTCTAAAAATTGAGTAGTTATATTTAGTTGGTGAAATATTAATTCTTTCTTTGATATATTTTGTGTATAGAGTACAAATGTTAGTATAAATAGACATATTTCTGACAATTTTGTAGGCACCTAGGTTTACATACTATTTGCAAGTGTTTAAAAGAGTGCACATGGCATATATCATGCAAAACCCTCAGGATGACTTACTTGGAAAATGGATTTTTCCTCTTTTCTCCTTCTAAGATTCTTGAAAAATCTAAATCATTTGTTTTTTGGCTGCTTGATGCATCTGTGGTTGGCTGGGATGGTTGTTTCATGCGTTCCTATACATTAATAATTTGTTAATACTACATATGAAGCTAGCCTTATGGCTATGACTTTTTACCACATGACAAATAATTGCAGGGATGCATTACAATTTATCAAAGTATTATCACATTGATAACAGTGATCATTTTGATAAAACTGCATTGAATCATGAAGTTTTCTATAATGCAGATGCATATTATGGCAATAATTATCTACCTAGCATTTTCCAACTACTGTTGGAGTTGGTATAGAGTATCTGCCCTATATGACCTCTTCAGCCCGGATACCTAGGCAATGCAATACCCCTTCGTAAGTTGTTAAGGTTAAGGTAACTTATCGGGCTTTCTGGCCTCTGACTACTCGCAATAATTGGCAAAGATGCTCAAATGACAGCTGGGACCTTGACGTGCCTTCCTTAACACGGAGAACAAGACTATCATGACGAGTTTTTGACTGTCTGGTCATCCATTCACGGACCGATAGTGCCAAACGTTGCTCAACCTTATAATCGATTGATTCTTGTGGCTGTTGCTTAGCCATGAGCTCCTCTAAGACGAACAATGGATGTTTTTTTTACGAATATGTAGTATATATTTTTATCTTGCCGCAGTTCTGTTTCGTGGGTATCCGGCCTTATCAGGAATAAACATGAAACCATGCTTACGACTATTTTAAAGTAATAATTTGACAATGCGAAAATCCAGTGTCACATTTTCATAAGCATGAGATCGAGTTTTATTTCGCTAACAAGTAGAATTGTATTTAAACCACTTGTTTCATTTTGGTTTGTAAATGGAAATGTGTTGTCTTTTGTTTTTGCTACCAAATTATTATCTTAAATAATTTAATTGATCTGGAGCATGTTAATACCTGTAACGCTTTTTTTCGCTTTTTCAGCTTGTGCAGCTGCATAACTTCGTTGGGCCTCTTCCATGGCGACGGTGGTTCCATGCTTTCAGTTAATAAATATTATACTTATTCTAGCTTGATTCACAGTTCATTACAGATTGTAAAGCATTTTTAGTCACTAATTTCATCGTTGTTTATAAACTAAAATCACCTGGCAAAACGCGCATAGACATCAATCAAAAATCAAACATTGCGTAGTCCAATGCTACCAACATCAAGCCAATAATGTTGCCATGCTATTCAAGGCTGCCATGTAGAAAATGGTAGAAAGAGAATATCGTAAAATTGTTGCTCTGTTCCACGAGCTAAATTAACATTAAAAAAAAAAGTTCTGAAAATTATGGCTTACAGACCTGTCAGTTAGCTACGCAGGTGGCCACAACATTAACTGTTTACAGTAATTTAGATTGGACTACTATTAATGGGATAAAATCAAATATACTTAACAAAAGTTTTCTTCATCATTCAACATTATTTTATATATAAGTTAAACTTAGTTGTTCCATCACTGAATGTTACCGTGTTGCGCGACAAAAAGTAATATTAGCGCAGAGCAGTCCCTTGATGTTTAACTCCCGTTTTTCTTAGTCAATGTCTAAAATGGCAACATCAAATCAAATCTAGCGGCGCTAAACGTATGCTCTAACATGCATACCATTTAAAAAGGTCATTAAAACTAATACATATTAAGAGTTAACTTTCTAGAATGATACTCGTACCCAAGTACCTAACAGCCGCACGTTACGATCGAATTAGAATTAGCTGTAAGCTGTAAAATTGTGTTTTAGGTAATAAGGATTGGTTTTTTTTTATCTTCGGCGATGTCGATAATAATGAAATTTATTTGGCTTATTAATTTAAACAAAGCGCATAATAGAAATCAATTATTGAATTATAAATCGACAGTTACTTTAGAACCAACTCCCAAACTGTAACATTGAAAATGAAGAAATACTGAAGCCCATTATTACCAACAGAACAGATCAGATTCAGGAAAACAGCCGTTTATCATAAATTCTAATTTAAAAGCAATATCGGCCTTAATCGACCTTAATAAACTGGTTGTGAAATTGGGTTTCAAAATATTATTCGTAATACAAATACTTACACGAATTAATTTAATAATTCTTGAATTAGTGATAAAACACTTTTGTATTCAAACTATTATTTAGTTATCTAGTAATTCCAACTGGAATTACTCACACGTAAACTCCTACGCGTAAGAGGATTAAAATGCGTTGACCTATGAAATCTCGGCGCGGGTTTTGGCGACACGTTCCCGCGTCGGCCGGCCGGTTCGCCGCACGTATTACATCGCGGCAGTCACATGCTGCATGCTTAAGCCCTAACATCGCGATCACTGGCATCATGGAAAAGCTTATCAAAGCATAATTAACAGTGAATTTAAAAAAAACGAAGAAGAGCGCGAAAATGTTTCTTCTATTGGTCACGAAATCAAATTTCGAAACTTCTAAAATAAAAATAAAATTTGTGCATTTTTAAAAGTTTCATAAAAGTATTGGGTTAATTTAACATGAAGTTAACATCACTAATAAGCGACAGTTTAGAATGTGTAAAGAGGCGTATTTATTTGGTAAGTTGTGTTATAAAAACTAATATTTTTACCCCTATTTCATAACAACTTAATTTCCTTGATCGTCTTTTTTTCGTCTTCGTTTGCGGCGTAGGTCTGTTGAGAAAATAATAGCTAAATTCCAAGAATTATGATGATCTCAACTTCACGGTCAGTATTCAATAGTTATTTATATAAACTAAACATTACTTCGTTTGTTTGTCCTCTCTTATGGCGGCCTCGTCCTGAGAACGCATTGAAATGGGTGCAACTTTAGAGTCCCGAATTAATTATCTGCCACTTAATTTATAATACCAGGCGTCTGTTGAAGGTTGAATCTTTTGAGACTTGCACGGATCGAAACATAATTAGGACTTTTTACAACATTTAAAAAACAAGGAGAAATGTTTAGCTGGAATAAGTATTTTTTGCTTAAACTTCAAAATTAGAAACACAATAATAATGTTTTAAAAAAAGTTACCTCATGAATAAAAAACTGTCCTTGCACCGGTTCTTTCGTTTCAGCATACCAGTTATGCTATATGTACGTATCTATAACAAGAATACACGCAACAAAAGCATGCAGGACAAATAAAAGTACTTATTTGGGTCAGGCGGTAAAGCAGGCACAAACTCTTGCAGTTTGTTAGCCTCGCGTAGCCGTAAAGTTGCTGCAATAAAGAACATAAGTAAAATTCACTCGAGGAAATGCTCATCTTCCTTTCTTTGCTCATATTTGTATAAGCAGTTCCATTGAACTATACATACAAATAAATAAAATTGAAGTGCCTGTTCTGTAGTAAGGGCATAACCGCTTTTTACTAAAGGCATTTTATTTTTTTTGTCTGGCTGTTTGTTGCGACTAATCTCTGAAATGGCTGGACCGAAATTGAAGGAAATAGCTGATATAAAAAGGAGTAGGTACTTTGAAGACTTACGTAAGAAAGTAAACCTTTGTTATTACTTGTAATGAGGTTTTCCTGGTCAAAGACATTTCATTCCATTACGTAAGTTCTCTAACACAACCTGAATGGTATTTACCGTGCTTAGTTTACGAGACGAAAGACATTCAGTCCATCCTTAGTTTAATATATGAACTTAACATAATAGCCTAAATGATAAAATAATAAAAGAAACTAGAACATAGGTACATACATATACAATAAGTGCGAATTAAAGGTTTTATGTTCATATTCTTTAAAGTCCGCGATATTAATTTCTCTTAGATAGGTATTACTTACTTCTAGGAATTTATATGTGTCAAAGTAGATCCATAGTCGAAGCAAATAAACGCAGTATGTAAACCTACGGTTACGGTATGGTCAATAAATTATACTTAACATCAATTAAGATGCGCGTGAGTGTAAAACGTTTATCGCTGGGCGCACGCGTTGACAGTTAACTCGATTACAGACACTACTCGTATTAGATGACTCAACTGAAAAGGATAGTATCACATTACAAAATGGTAATTTTACTGTATCTAAATTAATTTTGGTCAATTTTCCTTGTACCGGGGCTGCGGGATTGTTTTCAAGGAAAGAAGACTACGGTCCTGGCACAAAAAAAATCCAGCTGGAACAAAAGTGTTTTTAGTCTGAAAACTCCCTCCAGCTGCACCAC
Source organism: Heliothis peltigera (assembly GCA_958496145.1). Lineage (NCBI taxonomy): Eukaryota > Metazoa > Arthropoda > Insecta > Lepidoptera > Noctuidae > Heliothis > Heliothis peltigera. The sequence goes on along the minus strand of OY292326.1, from coordinate 10,099,170 downwards.
CGTGGGATCGTTTAATTATTAACAATTCAAAGAAGGTGCTAGCTGCAGAGTTACATAAACAAACAAGCTGTTTCAACAGCCTCCATCTGATTTCCCACAAAAAAAATCTTACCATTTTTTCTTATCGTTTCATAGATTTTTTTATAAAGATGATGAATATAATATTTTTTTTTCACCAACTGCCTGACTTTATGAAAGTCTTTCAAAACCCACAAAGCGATTTCGGCCCGACCCGGGAATCGAACCCGACTAAGTCTCACAAATACCAACTAACTGAATGAAATCATTTTAGTTAATTGTTTAATTTAAGAGCAAACAAAGCGCGTAACGGGCCATGAGAGCCATAAAACGCGAGTGTTAATCCAATAAAAATGATTTATTCGCTCTAGTTATCAGCTGTAACCACAGGAGTACAATCAATCATGCAGTTATGATCATTGCATGATTTGCGTTTGTGTATTCGAGTGTTAACATTAAATCTGATTTCAATTTACAACGCTTTATGCACCCTATGAACCAGCTCTTCATCTGACTCGACTTTTAATTGAATTATCTTTTTATTTAGGGCCAGTTTCACCGATCGCTGATAAGTTCCAGATAGTTTATCAGGCAGATAATTTCATACAAATTCTTTTCATTTTTTAATTTATCTGGTAGATATTGGCTATCCGTAACCTGTGAAACTAGCCCTTAATCATCTAATTTCATTACTGAAAGAAAGCTATTATGTAGGACATAGTTTAGTTGTGGTTTAGTTTCTTATTTGTCAATTTCAGTGAGAATAGGGACATTATTTTACTTATAGATTTTTGACTGCTAACGGCTACGGCTCTGTTAACACTTGCGTCGGCTAATAAAATTCATTCGTAAAGTAGAAAGGCCTAATATGATACCTATATGAAACAAGACACATACGAAGTGCGTGCGTATCGTATCTACTAAAAATAAAGTTACATTGACCTTTCGCTAAAATAAGGCTACGATTATTAAAACAACAAACAGGTATCTAAACGCTTTGTCATATTGTAGGCAGAATTGCTAATATTAGCCTAGTTTTACAAATATTTTCAACCTATCACGTAGGCAGATTCCGTGCGTTTTATTTTACGGAAAAGGCTTTATTTCATTTTCTTATTTTATGATTCCTGTAAAGTAAGTTTCGGAGTTTATGATGGGGTTCTGGCATGTTAGCCAAGGAAAAGAACCGAAAGACACGACATCGAATTATTTCATAGTACGACAGGATTCAAAGATTTGCTAGCTAATAATGGTATGGCAGTTGAAGTCTCTATACCTTATTTTCTTCTTGCGATATGAAAAATGAACAGTAAATCCGTTCTCAAAGAAGGCGGATACATTAGTCGGTGTGCAATGCTATGGAAACGCAACTCAATTCGATTGAGAACACGATTCTCATTTCCTTTAGAGTACCCTTTCACTCCTTCAAACCCTTCACTTGTCAGAGGAAGCACTCGCGGTGCAATTAGAATGTAATAATATTATGAAGCACCAAAGAAAATCCCGTATTCTCAAGACAAACTTATTGATCCTAACCATATTTAGTCTGTTTTATATCACCATTTCCTTGCTGCATGCAGTCTACGAAGATAGTCACAAATCATCAAATAAATTTGCACCCTTGGAACCTAGTCGGAATGAATAACCGTAGCTACTTAGCGTTTATAGTTTTCATAGACAATCGTTGTATGTATAATATTTTGATAAGCGCATAACGACACAAGTATAAAACGTTTCCTTGTAACTGATTAGACCCGCGTCTATGCCGTATCTCCTATATGGAGATGTAGCAAGATCATTGTTATTTCTTATAGCCATTGTTTCAGCGACCTAGTCCTTGATTCTTGACACGAAGATTGATGATGGACGACGTAAACCGTTTACCTTGCTTATTATAATAAAAATCAACGGCGACTAGGCGATTCAACTTGTCATATTTTGGTTACCTATAGTTATTTGAATGGATGATCAAGCTTCATCAGGCCAGATTTTCAGAAAAACAAAAAAAAAAAATTGAAAATTTCATAGAAACTAATGCTTTGCGCGGTGCCGAACCTTAGATGTTAGTGAAACCATGTTTGTATGATGCCGTGGTTTATACTAAAAAATACCAATGTAGATATCAAACATATTTTTCAACAAGAACAAGAGGTATAATATTTCGATGTTTATTTACAGTTTTGAATACTTTCCACCTATGACAGCCTGTTTACGCTATGAATTCAGGTTTATTATGACTCATTAAATTATAATTACTCATTTAAGATTCTGAAATTCCTGCAAATGTTTCTTGCTATTCTAAACATAATTATATTCGTATTTATTGGCAGATTGCAAGATAAATAAATAACAATAGTTTATGTCGTAACTTCTGGCAAGAAATCCTTTCTTCGTAATAAATCAAAACATTAATAATTGAAAACAGTAGACATTCCTAAGTAGCAAACATTGGTGCCTGGCTAATGTAAATTGATGATACTATAAGTACTTAGTTACTTGTATATTCAAATCCTTAAGGACAAGATGATTGATAGCTATCAATTCCCATCACCCATGTAAGATGGATTAATGCACTCAGGAGGAAAAACCCTTCATATATGTAATATAATACATATATAGCCTACCTACCCTCGGTTTTATGGGGTTTGTATGTACATAGGTACCTATGTTCAAAGGTGATAGGGAAGGTGTCCCTCATAAGGGCGTTCACACATTACGCTGCACGGCAGCCGCAACGTCCCCGCCGCCGCTAGGCATCCCGGAACTGCGGTACCGCCGCAAATGCATAGTGTGTAAGGCTCCATAGAAAATCCATGGGGGACAACCTAGTACAGCGGCGCCGCAGCGCTGGCGGACAGCTGCCGCTGCGACGTAGGTAAAGTGTAAACGCCCTCAGTGTTCCGTGTTGACATTAATGAGATTATCTTAATTAATTTAATCGATAACACGGTTACCCTATAATTGTGTTACGTATTCGGGAGACTGCTATAAAAATTGATGTTGATGAAAATGACAGGCGCCGGAAAAATGTCTCGTGTACTCAATTTATGAATAAAAATTCATTTATTTTTTGTTATTTACATAAATGCCGTGACGGAGTACTTCCAACTGACCGTGAAGAATAGATTTTGCTCTGAAACGCGTATTAGCAGTGACTATAACGTTTCAGTTTATTACTTGCAGTTCGCTCAAGATCAAACATCAATATGTATACTCGTACATTGTTTATTTCAGTACAATGTCTAACGTTGTTTCTCGGTTTATTTGTTATCACCGAACAGAATGGAGATATTGTAAACCATTCTCAAATAAGTACCTATCATTAATATTCTGAAGTTACAGAATTATAAAGGTCTATTTGTACAATCTACTATCATAACACAACACATTACCCATTTACTCCATGCTTTAGAGATCTTTATATTTTTAGTATAAGCTTTATAATAAAAAATAAGTTTGGTAATAAAAGCTGAAGCAGGACCCGATTTAGTTTCTACATAATAAAACTTGTTACATTATTTAGATACGTCATTCGAAAATCAGAAACGCCGCATCGTAACATTCTAAAACCAGTGGTTTAGGTGCCGCTAAAACTACGTAACTATACAAGGCTGTAGATCTAGGTCCATAGTACCATTTTATACAGCTTCTAATCAGAAGTTCCAAAGCATCGCCTATAAGATACAAATCCTGTCACTTACCGTAATATATGTAACATCTATGCCATTCAGTTTGAACGTTCGACATCCGTTAATTAATGCAGGCCCACACTCTGCGCTTAACGCTGTCATCGGGTCCATTCACTTGTTCAATGGAGGTAGGCACAACACGGCTGTCAAAGGCTGTATAGAAAGCCGTGGCTACGCACAGGCGTTGAATAGAGTCTGAAGTGGCTAGCTATACGTTAGTTTACACTTCCGACGCACCAACCGCCGACATAAGCTGATGCAACGTACGATTTATGCGCTTTTACCATGAAATGGTATGACACATCTGAAGTGATTGTCTGGAAGATATGTTGTAGAACGAAGAGCGAAATCATTTGTTTCATTATAAAATCAACAGTTCCTAAAGTTTTTTCTCTATTTCCTGGGATTGTGTAGTCGATTGGTACGAGTATTTTTAACCAAAATGTGAATCAAAGATGCTAAAAATATCTGATTACCGTGCTACACTGTCTCATTCTTCACTGTGAGTTAAATCAATCATTATAAATTATCCAGGCCATTGCTTTAAACGACAATCATTTCTGTAGTGACTGTAGTCTAAGTACCTAACTAGGGAAATAATATATCTTGTTTTAACGCAAGTAGACTTCATAATGGTTTTCCTTTGTTCCAGATATTATGGATCTCATTAGTTCTATATCTTTTTTACGACACATTTATTTATTACAACATTGGACTGCAGTTTTATTATTTAAGAAGGATTTTAGGGGTAAGTTTTATTTAAATAAACAAGTACTCGTAACAACCTAGCTTTGAACTTTGTAAAAGAAAAATCCATGTGTTTAAAACCTTGTTATTTCATAAAACGCCGTTTTTTCTCACCTGCCAGCATTCAACATACAGACTGCAAAAAGGTTGAATAAACCTCGTCGGCGATATTTTTTAATATTTTTTCGTTTTCAGTTAGGACTATGCATCTCCCGTGGCACGGCGACTGTTATAAATTTATGTTGTGCCCTGGTGCTACTTCCTCTATGCAAGAAGTTAAATCAATTGCTGTATAGGGTCTTGTCAAGATTATGGCCAGGTTTATTCTTTTTCTGGCTAGAAAAAGCGAAGAGCTTTCATATGACTGTTGCAATAACTCTATTAGTTTTTGCTGGTAAGTTTGTTTTTTTTTTTAATTATTAGATAATTCGTTATAATGAAGATTTACTTTAAGAAAGCGGAATCTTGACATAAGTATCAAAGATTTTCCCCTTTTAATTGTGCGTGTTTACGTAACAAGGAATGTAATTAAAAGCACCTTGCATTGCTGAGTCAAAGAAGCGTTTTATAAATATACGAAGTCTGAAAGTATTTTCAGCTAAAAGTAGGCAAGAATCGTTAGAATTACAGAACTGTTATTATTACTAAGAAAACTTTAAACGATTCCAGGCATCTGGCTGGGTTATTTAAAAATTGAACGTAGGATCGATATACAAACTTCAATGTAAGCAGTTTGGTTTCTTTTTCATAATTTCGGGACCTATTTTAACTAGTATATAACTGGCCAGGAACTGAAAAAGGGAGGTTGTCAATGGGTTCCATTTTTAAAATATTCACAAAGCGAATTGGAAATGGTGGAGGGCTCGTTAAAGCCCTACGCGTATGTAGAGCACCATTAAGTTGTTGAGACGAAGGCTAATGGCTGCCAACGCCACTGTTAGGATTTCTAGCTTTTGTTACTGAACTAGACGTGGTGAGCAGTGTTTTTACACATTTTCAGTCAAGCTGCAACTTAGATTTTTAATAATAATATAAAGCTGAAGAGTTATTGGTCCTACTGGAATATTATCAAAGAAAGAAGAAGAAGAAAGAAGAAAGAAATCATTTATTTGCAATGAATATGGGTATAAGTTAAGATGTAAACATTGTAAAAAAAGGCAATAGTCTTATATGGGTGGGAAAAGCAGTTCCCTTAGGACGCGGGTGAAACCGTTCGCTGCAGCTAGTGATTTGAGATTCCCAAACATTATATGTAGAATGTAAAAGTAGACTGAGATTTTTACAAGACTATTTTCCTTGCTTTACATTCATTTATATTTATCGAACGCTTCCTGGTATAAGAATCAACCATTTTGGTTTATAACTTGAAACTGCTTTCACGAATTTTTCTTTGGTTCCGTTTAAAAATCATAGTAGTCAATCTATGCATGTTCTTAAAAATATTGCTTGACTGTAAAAGAACGTAGGTATTAGCTTAAGCGAATCTTAGAATCTTCTTTTTTCAGAAACAAAAAATAATTTCAACTATTTTGCCTTAATCGTAAACTCTGCTCATTATTTACTCGAAACTCGGTAAACAATTTCCGTACTAGGATTTATAACTGGCGCTGCAGCACCTGCGATACCACCAACAAACAGTATAGCCATACATATTGTTTCCAGTTGTACATTCCATTTCCCACTTGGTGAACTTGTGGAATTTCTCCAGAGGGTACGACGAACAACATGCTGAGATTAACTTCGCGAAGTACAGAAACGAGGTTAGTTTGACAGCTTTGGGCTATCCGCCTTGGACTTACGTAACCACTATTCAGGTGGTTTGTTACGATTGTTCTAGAATTCTAGATTGTAGATGTAATAGATTTTGGACTATGTATCTATTGTGTGAAGTCTTTTTACAGTTGTTAACAGTTGGTGCAACGTAAAATATTGAACAAGCAATTTTTATATGGTTTTCTCAACTAAGATATGTCTTTGGTGTAAACTAAAGACACTTTAAGAAAACATTGTAAGATATATTCGTAATTTAAATATGCATTCGGTATATTTTGGGGTCAGATCATTAGACTTTCTTAAATATGTACGCAAATCTAATGGGAATTTAGTTTTCCATTAGCGAATTTAGCTTTCATGTACTCCAACAAACGAACCTATTATTCTAGATAGCATATCAGATAAATTAGACTTCATAATGCAATTTAATTGAAATTCTGCAGTCTATGGGGACTGCCCGATAGATTTGCTATGAATCTAACGGGCAGTACCCAAGTACCTGGCTAATAGTCGCCAGATTACTAATTGGATGTGTTGAATAGGTGCGTAGTTCTAAATGATAGACTTTTTGTCCCTGCGTTGCTGTTTCCTTCTTTTATGTAAACATTTGAGGAAGATTACGAAAGTTGAGGATCTAATCATCAAAATACCATAAGTATTCCATACGCTTTTGAAGACAGAAAGAAATATTATTTCCCAAATACAAGATACGACTATTTATTTGTCTAACAACCACAGATTGTTATCATCTTCACTCAGTCATGTTTACGTCATCGACATCCTTTAGGTCATAACATGACCTTAGAACATGTGTATGTTAGGAAGATGATTATGGCTGATGATGAAATGAATAATTACCTTTTTTCCGCTTAGTTGAATATCCATGTATCGTTTGAAGAATAGAGAGATCGGGCGATTTCTTAAAATGCCGAACCATAGTTTGAATAGTAGACCCCAATCGTACACCAGATTGTGAAAAAAGTTAAAGTTGATTAGTAAAAATTCTCACTATAAAAAAGAAAACTAAAAAGAAAAGATTGGAATAAAATAAATATATTAGGTATTTAATAAAAACCCGATTGCGTCAGAAGGACAGAAACAAGTTAAAGAATTGCAGTTGACTGTTCTATGGAACATCTTTGATTTTATATTTTTTGACGCAATCGGAACTTTTCTATTTTTCACTGTTGCAGTTTTAGCTATGCCTAAAACTAGTGCATTCAAAGTGACCGCTACTCGTACCTAGCGTTTATCATTTGTTTATTTTCAGAACCCTTTAAACCTACTATTGAGCACGGCAGGCTTGACAGGCGTTTCCATGCTTATTATTACATTATGCATGGGCCTGACGTCCACGAGAATCGTTCGTAGAAGGGTCTACAATGTGTTCTGGTATACACATCAATTGTATCTGCTGTTCATCGTGCTACTTATTATACATCCATTGAGGTAAGTTCTGTATGACTGTGTGTAAGTATTGATAATGATTTAGTCTTTAGTAAAAAAAACGTAAAAAATCGTAGATCTTGAAGTAGATGCGGCATCGGGCGCGTTATTATTTTTGTGTTCGTTTAACTAGAACGAATAATTTGGTAAGTACAGACTAGCTAGCACATTTAGCTACCCGAATCTGTCAAATTTTCCCAATCAACTTTATACCATATGATTCAGAGATAAAGTTGAAAATCTATTGAGGGAATTGGACATTGATGTGCTGGCGTCTGGACATCGATTATCCACTAAATTTCTCAATATTTAGGATTCATAGAATACCTCAAAGGCAATTTTACAACATAACGGTTGAGAATAAATAAACCAACACAAAAAGCGTTGCCAACCTTTTTATGACTAGGTATTGTGAAGAAAACTTGACACCCGCAAATGGCACAAGAATCGTCTATTTGTACAAATGCAACAAAGTTTCAGCTTTTGAGTATGTTTAAGATAGGCTTGTCCTAAGATCTAAAGTCGCTATGGTCGTGTATACTTATACTGTGTGGTCCAGACCATACCTAAAGGCTGGAATTTAAGTGATGGTTTAAAGTTTCGAAAGCCGTGAAGAACGTACGAGTAGCTTGGCAGTAAACGTGCGTGCGTCTGAGTCAGATACAAAATATGAATCATGCTCAGCTGTATTTTGAGGTAGCTTTGACCATATTTAGTTGCGATTCTACAGTTTATTTATTACAAAAACGTGTCAGGGATCAATAATATTGGAACTAACTATGCCTATATTACGTTATACATATACGCAAAACCAGTGCTATGTGTAAACCAGAGAATGGGTATAAAACATAGCCTATTTTGGCCCTTGTCTTTGAATATTGGTCTTATATGTTTACATTTATTTCAGTGGAGTCCTTAAACAAGAGGTCATTGAAAACGAAACTAGTCGAAACTTTAGTCAAAACGAAAATGCTCCGAAGTTCGTTGCCATCAAATCTAAGGTGAGTCAAATTTTATACATAAATTTCTTTAAGCGAAAAATCCATGTATATCAATATGTATGCTAATAGAACAAGAAATGGTAAACTATAATTACAATTTCATAAGAAGAACCACTTTAATAAATTAATTAGGGTTTTAGCGTTTAAAATTAATATAACAGTGAATTACATGGTAGCAACGTTAGCGGAAGATTGTAGGTACGATTGATTTAACCGTTAGACCGCAAAGGCCTTTACTGCTGAGTCTGTCTGAGGTAACCCTTTCATGCGGCTCTCGTGGGAGGACACCCATTATAATGCACCTTAAGTAAACTCCTATTCAGACGAGAACTGAGGGCGTCTGCGAGGGAATCTAATAAGTATATTAATGTCCTTATGTCCCTAATTGATGGCCCCGCACTTTCATGTGAAGTACTCTAGAATAGTGATATAATAGAGAGTAGAATAGTGAACGAGGGCCAATATGATTGTGTCGGTGTATGCGAATCTTCCTTGGAATGTAGACATTTGTCATGAATCAGACTGCGTGGCATCAGGCGTTTTATTTTAAGAACACTGTACGACACGTTTTCTTTATCTTTGATGATTTCAAACAACTGTTAATTTATTCTTTGAACATTTCTGGTTCTGTATATATGTATCTTTCCGTGTAGTGTGACCGGCGTAACTGCTAGCAATGTCAGGTGTGACCTGACGCATGTATTCCAATCCATTGAATAGATTAATTCCCTCTGAATTAGCATTGCAACTAGACAGGACTTGCATTCCCGAAACAGTCAGTCAATGATTCATAGATACCATAACGTTATTCACATTCATAGATCTTAATCGTTCTAACTATCACTAGGAAATATTTAACAAAGCTTCATAAGCCTCGCCTTGTTTCCTTTGGTATTTAAAAAATACACACATTAGTTCACGTTACTAAGTAATAACAGAACCAGAAGTATTTAGTACAATAACCCCAAACCTAGCAACTGAAATAGTTTAGATTAATGCCGAGTAAGAAGTTTTAGTTATTTCTGAACGCACGTTTTTATGAAATTTATAATTGTTTCAGAATCAACAACAAACTGTGTTATTGTATTGCCTTTAAGATTAATATCTGTAGGCTTTCAAGCTTAAGCGTGCACGTACATATAATTAATTTGAGCAATGTTTTCAGTCTCAGATGCCTTCACCTTCTACGTTTACCTTTGCAGTCAATCAGTGAAATTAACAAATGAATTCAATATTCGTATTATGAAATGTGTTCACCTACTTACAGGATTAGCAACAACCGAAGCTCTATTTTGAGGCTTTATACCACACAATAGTCCCGAGTGCATAATGTTCATTCTAGGTACCTACACAAATTGATATTGCAGAGGGCGAGGCTAATTTTCGTTGACCAGCTGCGACCGGTCAAATGCTCGGACTTATAATAGATTTACGATGTTAAAACGTTTTGGTTATGGCTCATTAAACATGGTGTACATATGGATATTTGTCCTTCTTCATTGTCAAGGGACTAAGTATGTGTTATGCAGCTATTGTAATATTTACGAGTTTAATTACTTTGTCAGGCATTTGAGCTATTAAGCTTTTTGTATAGGTAGCTACATAAGGTTGTATTAGCACAACTTGTAGGTAATGTCAATACCTACATTCATCTGAATCAATCTCTCTTGTCTCCATTGGTTTCATTGGTCTTGATTTTTATCATTTTAAACTTTGTTGCAACGCCGAGAATTCTAAGAGGCTTCAAATAAATCACTTAATAAATTTTATAAAGCAATTCAAAATGATCTAGTTTTACGCGTCTACTGAACCGCTATTAATCATCATCACATTATATGGTTGAACCAGTAAATGGATCGTAAATATTTACGTCAGCTTTCTTGGGAATCTAGTTGTAAAAAATAAATTTGACTCATCTGACCCAATATTTTGTGTGACGTCACTTAGCGATGACAAACAACTGACTTGGTTTAACATTTCTTTAAATTACCACAACTTGTTTTATTTAAATCTGATGTATTCTGTCTAAATTAAAATGCTTTGTTTTTAAGGTAAATATTTTCTTGATTCTAATTTATACCTACTTTGAAAAAGACACGAGTTATTGAAGAAGTTATGACAGAAAGTTATTAACAGTCCCGTACGAAGCCACCTTGCATTAATCGATTAGGCCTTTGATAGTGGTCAAAATTAGAACAATAGTCTCGTGTTTATCATATCTTTTTTCGGTGTGATAAAATAATATGATTTATTATCTTATTACAATTCATGACCTACATGTAAATCAAAATCGCGAAATAAATTTGTGTTTCTGTATATACGATTTGAACACTTTATTTCAAACACTTTTATAACTTGGACTATTTTTGGATAATTCACTTCTTATAGCACTGTCTAATCTTTCAGGTCCTGCTGACTGACTTATTGTGTAGCTTCGAGTTTATCTTAGATTTTATTTTTATAAGCCCAATCAACCTGTATTCATGCTACAATAATAATTTCGTTCTTAAAGACCGTTATTTTCTACCAAAGACTTATCTTCTGCGAGATCTTCGTCATTTAAACTGCCTAATCGTCTGTCTCTTCTTTTTTTCGGAAAACGACCAATTTTGAATGTTTCTTGTTGGATTCTTTTCAGACTTGGCTGTGGATGTCGGTGCCATTAACTTGCTACGTCTTGGATCTTTTGTGGCGGATCTGTACTAGGAATAGAGCAAGAGTGAACATTCTGGAAGTAAGTTGCTCTTGTTGCTTCATCGACATAATTGTGCAGTACGTCTACATAATTACATCCTTATTTAGCTATAATCTTTTGTTTTTTATCAAGCCCTCAAATAAAGTAGGTAATCGGATTTGGTAATTTGATACAGTGACTTTTATAATTGTTTCAAAGCATAGGGTACCTACTTAGATGTAATTTATTATCGTTTGTTCTACCACGATAATTGAACACGCTCTATAAATAATAGAAGCAGATAAACCAACATACGGTACTAATACTGCATTATATTCATATTTAGTCAAAATTATCGCGAAAATAGTTAGGTACGTGGCCAGTTTTAATCCAATAACCGATCAAGCTTTGCATAATCCTCTTATTGGTTTACGGGTTATTGGATTCGGTAGAATTCATCGCATAATTCAGATTCGTATCGTATGTTTGAACTGTATTAAATACTTCTTTCATTATGCTTTCATTGGCTATTTCTACTTTAAAATCGTTTCGTTATCTAGGATCTATAATTAAAATTTCTTCTTCGTTATCATCATTATTGCTTGTTTTAGCACTATGTGTTTACAGTTTTTTTTTGTTTAAAGCCTCATGCCCTAGATTGAATATGCCCAACCCCATTATTTCTTGCTCAACAGCCTGCTAACAGGTTATGGTCCCATGGGTAATTCCGCATTGATGGGATTAGCGGTTTGGGATGAATGAGTTAACGAGTTTCCCTTATCTGTTATAATTTTCGATGAACGGGATACTGTTACATCTATGAGATGGCAATCTTAGAATAAATGATTGAGCCTCCTTGTGAAAATGTAGAATATGTAAATGGGATTAAATTAACTTCCCAATTCCTGTTTGAAAATATATCAAACATGAATGTAATTACATTAATTATGTTGTAGATCAGGATTTTTTCAAGTAGATAAAAAAAGTATTTTCCTCCTTTTTAAAAGTACGAGAAAATAACTTATAATCATTCAGGTTTCTCACCAATTACTCGGTTTCTCGAACTTGTCTTACAAAACTCCTTCAGTGTTTTGTTACTCATATTCAGGACCTTAGTTGTTTGTTTTGTCATAATTATGCTCTTCACTCACATGGCATCACCATCTACCCATATTCTCCGTTAGATAACTACACATTATTAAAACAGCCCATTCATATTGTAGGTACACCACATGGCAGGCCGCACCATAAGCTTGACAGTAAGCTGTCCGCATGACCTGCACTGCCGCATGGGGCAGTATGTGTTGCTGCAGTGTTTGGACGTCTCGCTTATTGAGTGGCATCCCTTCACTGTTGTTAAGGTACAATATACACATGTATGTAGGTAACTGTCTTGTTGGTCTTGTAGTTGCATGGCTCGACTGCTAAGCGATACCCGGGTTCGATACCCGGGTAGAGCCATAAGTTGTATGAAACCCCGCCGGTGCCCGTTTAACGCAGTTTCAGACCTTACTATCTTTGTTACTTCATCTTCTATCTAAACTTATATTATAAAGAGGAAGAGTGTGTTTGTTTGATTGCATGTTTGCCTGAACGCGCTAATCTCAGGAACTACTGGAGGGATTTGAAAAATTCTTTGAATGTTAGCTAACCAATTTATGGATTAAGGCTATACTCTTTATCCAGGTGTGCTGAGTAGTTCCTACGGTACGCCGGTGAAACCGCTGATGGTAGCTAGTCTTTTTATAACCTCTCATCTCATCATTGGTTCTAAGGATTAATTCTTACTGTTTCATACTACTTTATTCCTAAAAATGTTTCAGATTCCTACATCATACCAAAGAACCTTCGTAGTATGGATAAGGGTAAAGGGAGATTGGACTGAATCATTAGAGAAATTGTTGTTGGAAAGAAGGCTGAGTGAATTGAGGTGAGATTTGTAGGGTGTTACCAGAACATTCGATCGACAGTCGATCGGTAAGCCTTATAAGGCTCATACGTACATTTACATTCAATTGTATCTTTACTGGGAGAGGTCTCCTCTATTCTTAAATTACTCCTTTATTTTCTAGTGTACTGGTGGATGGGCCATTCTCAAGTCCAACAGAGAGTGTGTGTCGGAGTGATGTGGCGATCTGCGTAGCTGCAGGGGTTGGGATTACGCCATTTGTTGCTGTACTGCATGACATGTTGCTGTAAGATCACATGATACGTCATTATTTAAATCGATGTCTTCCTCGTTTTAAGAATATACACTTAATTCTATATTATAAAATTATCCGTTTCAATATGTTTTAGGAACCCACGCAGCCGATACCCCGGCAGAATCCATCTTCTCTGGATAGTCAGACACGAGCGAGAGCTTACGTGGCTTGCAGACCTAGTGAACAAAACAATACTACAATTACGGAACGCAAACCGCCCAGACAGACTGCACATAGAATTTTACGTAACAAACACACAAAACGAACTAACCAATAAAGAACTTAATCCCGTAGCACATATGGTTGTGATTAACGAGAAAGGTCTCACTCACGTTTTAAGTAGAGATAGAGATGACGAGAGAGTTACTTTACTGACTCCGAAGGTTAGCAGACAAGCCAGTAACGGGAAGTCAGGACATGAAGACAATAATTACAATGTAGCGAAACAGTATCCTCTGGTTGGGTGTCGAGTTAGACGCGGGAGACCTCACTGGGATAGAGTGTTTGGATACTGGGTGCACTTATACCCAGAGTAAGTAAGCTACGTATTGTAATATTTTCCTCTCAGAATTATTTATTTTTGATTCTCTAGGGAGGTAAGCAAAGCGTTTGATTGTATTCGTCACACACGCTGACACGCGTTTGCTATCAAAAATGGTCACGGCAATCGCAATTAAATCAGGTATAGGTCTTCTAATGCGGCAGCTAG